>JAZDUA010000205.1:1092500-1842500 GCA_038098605.1 Gryllus longicercus | reverse complement strand
ACCACAAGAAGAAACATTTTTTAAAGTAGGCTTATATTTGTATAAAGGTCATTTTAGTCAAGGTCGTCTACACGAAGCATGCATTTGAGTGGGCGGTTCAACAAAGTAAAATGTAAAACTAAACCAATGGAGTTACAACAGCACACACCTGTTCGCATTATTTCAAACTTTTGAAATTTTCGAAAATTCATAGATTTCATCGAAAATGAGACCTTCGCGACTTTTCGTTTAAGCTAACCGAGAAAAAAAAATATCAAAACTTTAATCCAAATACTTAGATATATTTTTGAAAAAAATGAAAAGCGTTCTTGAGGTTTCATGTAAAATATCCTAAAAATCAAAATATCTGTTTCAAACTTGTAGAGTTCGTTCAGCTCGATGGAAGGAATATCAGTTCGTTAGAGAAAATCGTCTGACTGGTTTAGGCGCAATCACTGACGGACGGACGGACGGACAGACAGACAAGACAGACAGACGTTTTGCCATGAATGTATTTTTCGATATTGAGGACCTTAAAAATGTGAATTTTGACTACAAGGTGTTAGGGGAAGTAATTTGCTACATATAGGAACAAGATATACCTGCTTTTTTACAATATGAGTTTCCTGTCGAAAAACCACTGATTTCCGACGCAGTATGACAATACTTTCTTTTTATTTCGTAAGTCTTTGTGTAGAATTTGAGTAACTTACGAGTGACCGTCCGTCACCAACGGTTTTTGTCCACCAATCGAGACAAGAACCTCCAGTAACTATTTGGCTGTCCGCGAGACGCCGTGTCCTAGGCACAGATGTCAAATAGTAGAAATAGGCACCTGTGCATGCGACGTGGCGCCTCTTGGGCAATCAAGTAGTTAATTGAGGTGGCACTCGACGCGACTCGGTCTCCTGGTGAGGAACTGATGATTTGTTTGTGAATCCGTTCAGACGATTCAAAGAAATTTTCTAAAACGTCTGTTTGCGATTTTTAGCGCTGATATAAAGCGGTGCCCCAGTCGCCATCTTGGGCACGGCACAAGTAGGGATGCGACATCGATGTATTAATACCGATGGTTTATTAACATCGACGTTTTGTGAGCGATGTGTTTTTTTTAATTTCCGATGTTTTGTTTTTGAATGCAAAATTACCATGATCGCGATACTGTAAAAGTTTATATACGAAATAACTGATAGTAACACTTATTCATGTGTTGGAATCAAAGGAATGCTGGTTGCACTATCTACGACGAGTAAACTCTATAGCCCGAGATGACCTCTATGTCATTGCATTTCCTCGTCATATTCGACAGGCGACACCCCTCGGCAGACGATAATGCGCATGCGGTGCCCGCTGGTGGGAGATACTTGGTTGGGGAAGACCCTCCATCTCGCCATCCAGGGGGGGGAAGACCACCGCCACCTCCCGAGGAATATCGTGCACTACACTTACGGGACTAATGACCTTAGTAGTTGACACGCCCAGAATCACTATCAATCAATCATATAAGAATGGAACGGTGTGTTCTAGAATAGGGCCGTGCAAATGTTCAAATTTTCTTTAATAAGCCGCCTGATAATACACTGAAAGAATGTACTCTTCAAAACAACTGTTCTGAGAGCATTCGGAGAAGGTTCTCCAACTCCTCTAAGTGGGTACCTCTAGAGGTAGTAGCCCTATAGAAAATGGGAGATCAGAAATATTTTCTCTGGCCAATAATTTTGGTAAGAAGCAACACTAGATCTCATAGAAAGCGATTTTTTCTTTTCTTCGATGAAAACTCCACCTCAACATAAACAGCTTGCTGGGATTGCTTAAACGGATTTCAACACCCATTTTGTTCGTTTCTACTTTTTCAGGAAAATTGACGTTCGATTTCTCATCTTTAATCAAAGAAAAGTATTTTCCAACCCAAGCTGGTACTATCATATAAATATACTTCTATAAATATAATGAAAATGGAAAAAATTGGATGAGCAAAAGTGTAAAAATATCTTCATTTTAGGAGAAGACTTGAAAAGTTATTTTACCTTCGAGCCATTGTAAAAAAAAACATACTTTATATAAAATACTTTAAAACAGAAACTAGGTTAATTTCAGTTCACAAGAAAAACTTGTTTGGCTAATTCAATATCTGAACTTGAACTGCATTATACCATAAAGGATTATCGTTTGTTTGGTCAACTCTCTAATGCTCGCTGTTAAGAAACTGCTACTATTCAGAAATCTGCATACGTCGCGGACCCACGTCAGAAACACGTTGCGCTCTCAGCAATGCCACTAATTTACTTTTAAATTAATTGTCCACCACAGTAATGAAGATTTAGTCTCATCCTCACTTTATCACTGATCTTCATTGGCAAAATGATAATGAAAACCTTTCTCTCTTAATACGTTTCATATATTTACTATTTTATAATTTTAATTACTCTTAACATTAAACCATTACAATATAATAACCGTGATTAAATTAATTACATTCCTTTATCATTTAACTTCACCGTGTTGTGAATAGTCCTTCATTTCAGTGCCCTACCGCTTATGCAACTCCCCTTATCAACAAAACGTCAGAACTACGAGTTAAATTCAGCACTGACGGCGCTGTCACAGTAGACGCGAAACGTCGCATTGACAGCTGAAATTGTTAAGTCACTCAAAACAAGAAGCTCGGTTAAGGACAATTTAGAGGTGTATGAAAACGCTTAAGTAAACCATGATATCACTTTAGCCTTCACCTTGTGAGTTCACTGTAGCCTTCACCACTGAGAAAACTACAAAAGTTCAAAAAATGAAGTATTGAATCATAAAATGCAAAAAAAAAAAAAATCCCTGTAAAACAGTTATGCTGGTCTGTGGAAATAAATAAATAAATAAACAAAAAATAAAATGCAAAATATGTATCACACTAATAATAAAATTTTCACGCAAAATAAGCAACCCAAATCCGCATTTTAATGTTTTCAATAAATAATATGCAACATTATACAGAATGCCACTAGACCGTCTTAAAAGCTCGCACTATGTTCATCACTCACGAAAACAAAAGAAAAAACTTCTACACAACATATGAATTAAAATGAATAATATTTACAAAGTTAGAACTTGAATGCTTAAATTTGAAATGCGTTTCTGGTCTGAAATTAAAAAAAGATACTGGAAAATAATTTTCACTCAATATTAGTATATTTATTTTAGTTCAGTTGTCGCAGTTTGGTTGAACTGAATTATTGGGAAATATAATTTTCATATAAAATGCATGTAAATGTACGTCAATATCTGAGGAATGTACTTTACTTAAAATTTACTGTTCGACACGAGTTTCAACTTCCCTTTTCCTTATCTAGCGACCTTACTCAACGTTCACGCTGCAAATTGAAAATGTAAGAAAGTTGTGTCAACATCTAAAAGGGAAATACCCTGTTCAGAGGAGCATTTTAGTATTATTTTCAAATGCGGTATTGTTGAACGTAGAGACAATGGCCTTTAAAATGGTTTTTGCTTACTTCCTGCTATTGCAATCGCTATTATAATGAATCCATTTATTACTTCTACTTTTAGTATTTGTAGTAGTTTTTGTATAATAATTAAATAGCTAGTTCGGCGATTTTTTTCAATAATGAACAAAATTGTATTAAAGTATTGAAATATATCTGGATTGATGCATTGTAAAATTGTGAGATTTAAAACAAATTGCAAGCGGAATAGTAAGAAAAGCAGCGTTTGTCGTTTTATAAAATTTCTCGAAGCACTTTTAGTGCACTAGCAACGTTTCTAATGTTGCTCAAGTCCATTCTGAAAATGACGCACAAGTAAACTACAAGGCAATGTAAAAATTATTCGAGCGCACTTTTTCAAAGATATTAATGTCACAAGTCGATTATATCAATTTGGAACTCTCTCACCTTTTCCAGTAAGGAATGCCTGACAAATGGCATGTTCTGGCAGTAACGGCAAACAATTAAAATAATACGTAAAGAAGATTAGTGAAATATTGAAGGCACAAATATTCGAAAACACCCTGTAACAATACATAATAACAATTTGATAACACGTTACGAACTGAGTTTAAACAACACTGAGTGGAAGCAATTCACATGTCGAAGTGCATGGAATTTCAAGTGTGCGACAAGATACAGACAGGGACGTGACACGAAGCTTGCGAGGATCATGGAACACACACTGTTGGAGTGGACCCATCCCACGCTGCGAAAAAGGAACGGACCATGCCAAAGGAATGGCCGAAGGAAAACTGTGAAAATTACTCACTTAGCCTTGTGATTGCACGACACACCAGTCCATAATTCCGACCGCGTTATCGTGCAATTCGCTTCTGAAGAATCACACGTTGTACATTTTACATACATTATCGCCCAGAAACAAGCAATTCAGCATGTTAATGTGTGCAATGCATTCTATCGCGAGATAGTAAGACTGTTTCCTCAGTAGTATTTGAAGAAGAGGCAACCTATATGAGAGGGCGAATACTGCCATCTTTTTAATACCCACTAGTTCCGGGGGAGAGCGGGGACCCCCAGCAACTCGTGCAAGGGGAAATGAAACAGTATTGTTTATATAGTTTATTCTACTCACCCACGTAGTAGACCCTTCGTCCCGAGAGTGGGTGGCGGCACGACAGGTGCCTCTGGCATAACAGGTAGCACATAAAGAGGGGGTGAGGTGTGAAATCCTCGCCATTTTATAACCTCGGACGGCTGAGGACGGCAAGTGACAATTGGGTCACTCACCGACGGCAGCGTGTCGCGAGGGCCGGATTGTCATATCGCGACAAACCGCACTAGATGGAAGAAGTTCTACATGTAACTCCTGTACCATATTGTTTATTCGGCGATCTAAAGCAGGCTATTGTTTGCCTAAAGTGGCACAAAATGGGACCAGATGAATCATCAATTCGAACTGTACGTCCACAAGAAATGAATAAACTCAATAATTTGATGAACAAACATTAACGTAGGAATGGACTCTGCAGGGGTCTATCATTTGTGATGATACCTAAAGCAAGCTATACGAGACATTGACTCACAATGAGAATCATTTAAAATTAACAATTCAGAGGCAATACTGTTGGTAGGTTTTCGCAAACTTATTTTTTAAAACACGTTAATTCGAATCTAAATTCAAATCAATCTGCAGCTCGATTTACTTGGTAATTTAACTGTTCACTTAAAGATGTCAACATCACTGTTGCCAACGTCGTGAAAGAAAATTATGGCGTATTTTGCTAAAATGTGTTTGGGTACTGGTGTTGAATCAATGCCACCTACATAGATCGATTTGGAAGGCGGTTGTTTAATTCGTGGAACAATCACGAAGATCGCAGCGCCAAAACGCGAAAAAAACACGTTTTTGGAAATTTATTTGAATCTTCTGACTGGATCCAAAAACAAACTATCAGTTCCCCATCAGGAGACCGAGATGTGTCGAATGACACCTGATACGTCTCGATTGGTGCGCGGGGAGTGGTCTAGTCGTTAGTAACGGAATCTCACGCATCCGAACATGCGCACATCTGCACACTCCAGAGATTTACTGAATTACTCTGTAGAGATATACACAGTAAAAATGTTTGCTCTTGTTCATGAAGCATTTTTGTATCAAGTAGTTTTTTAACCTTTTGTGTTCTTTCGTCGGCCACCCCATCCGCCCTGGTAAACCTGTTCCCCGCGGGTTCTCCGGATTTGCCACCCTGTCACCCTTCGCAAATTCCCTCCTTTTACGATACCGGAATGGAACCCTTTTCCGGACACCAGACGTGAACCGTAGGTCCAACTCAGCCAGCCAACGAACTGAACTGTTGTCGAAGCCGTTCCTTGCGTCCCCTGCTGGCTCCCCTCCGTCCGAAGTCCACCAGTCCAAATTCCGGGGAGCTGACTGAGCGGCGGCGGGGCTTCCGCGAGACCGCCGGCAGACGCCGCCCAGTGATTCCTCGACCAGCGGCGGCGGCGGCGGCGGCAAGGCCGCGGAGGCCGATGGCCGCCCGCCCCCACCACCGCCCCCGGCCTCCCGCACCGCCCCTCCCCGCGCCCCGCCCCGCGCCCCGCCCCGCGCCGCCCCGCCCCGCCCCTCCCGCGCCCCGCTCCCGCCCCGCTCTCGCCCCGCGCTCGCCCCGCGCTCGCCCCGCGCTCGCCCCGCTCCCGCCCCGCTCTCGCCCCGCTCCCGCCCCGCTCTCGCCCCGCTCTCGCCCCGCTCTCGCCCCGCTCTCGCCCCGCTCTCGCCTCGCTCTCGCCCCGCTCTCGCCCCGCTCTCGCCCCGCTCTCGCCCCGCTCTCGCCCCGCTCTCGCCCCGCTCTCGCCCCGCTCTCGCCCCGCCCAGCGCCCGGCCCCCGCCCCGCTTAGCTAAGCGCCCGTTCGCCGCTGCCTACGCATTAGCCGCGACCCCCGCCCGATCGTCGCCGCGGGCCAGTGCCGCCCGCCCCGGACGCCGCCGGCGCCGCCGCGTGCAGCCGCAATCTCAGCGAAGACCCTCGCTCTCCTCGCCCGGGAGGAACGGGCAACGGGGACCGGGAGGAGAATGAATGGACGGGCGAGGCGAAGGCTGCGTGCACAAGTTGCGACGTGCTCCAGTTGGCGGTGGCGGTGGTGACGGCGGGGCCGTTGAGGTGGAGGTTACGGTGGCAGTGGATGGCGCCGAGGGCAGGGCAGCCAGCGACGAGCGGTGTCGGCGGTGGCGGAGGGAAGGCGGGGTCCCGTCAGAGGCGGCGTGACGGCGGCGGTGGTGGAGGGAGTGGAGGGGATTATGATGGGGGTGGATGATGCAGGGGCGGTGGAGGAGCAGGGAGGGTCGGGACGGGCGGGGGCCGGCGGTGCAGAGCGACGGCGGGGGCGGTGATGTGGGATACCGTGGCGGTGCGTGGTGCCTCAGCAGGCCAGGAGAGGTGGTGGGGCGGGCAGGAGTGGGGCGAGACGTGCCGGTGGAGCGGGGGCGTGGGTCAGCGCTCGAGCGGTGATTCCTCGGCCTTGGGGCCCACGCGACGTCGCACAGCGCCGCCACACGGTGCCCATGCGTGCTCGCGCTCAAGACAGTTCGCACATGGCGAGCGCACTGGCCGCTTATAAAGTAACCCACACACTTCAGAATTTGGAACCATATATATCCATGACGAGTTCAACCATATCCATGAAGCACCGATAGACCCGATTATGAGTTTATCGAGTCTTGTGATTCACAAAACAGCCTTTGATACCGTCACAGACGCTTGTGTTTACTTTTAAAAGTTCAACGGTACAGGTAAAACTATTACGTAACCTAAATGCCCGTGGGTCTCCTTCGGAAGTACCACGGCATTGTGACTTAACGTATTTTCAATTGTATACATACCCACATCAGTCTCGTACAGAACTCTCAATTACACTTATTATTGTATTTTTTTTACCCGAGCACCCATAAAAAATCGATAGCCTCCAATCAAAACCAATTAGTGAACATTTGCTAATGTCGCTGTATTTTTCAAATTCCCCAAACTTCAAACACATTCCCGCGTCCCAATTGCCTGCCACGAACACTATTAAAGTATACCACCACATGACGTTCCAATAGCAATAAATAATGGGATTCAGCCATTATACGCGAATAGAACGCGAAAGGATGTAGGTATTGTAATGGCTTAAAGGCCTTCGGCCTAGCCACATAGGATCAAGTAAGCTAATTTGTTTGTAATAATTACCTATTAAATAAAAATAAAAATAATAAATAATGGTCATTTCATTCATTAAAGCTTCATTCATGAAAGCATTAATCCGATCAATTTTTATTTTGTTATTGCTTATGGGCACGCCCTATCGTAAAAACCTCTTTTTGCATCATACTTTTAAACCATATACATTGCTCCAATTATATGGTTTATCAATCCATTTCTTACTGAGATATCATTCCATTTCTTACAATTGACGATACACTGTCTGGGACGCAGAAAATTATGTTGTGCATTATGTAGAACTTACAGTGCAGGGTGTTGTGCACCTCTAGAACTTCCAGGGCAGATGGGTGTAAAGTCTCAAAGTAGTGGCCACCAGAACGTTCATGTTAAAAAATAAGGATTCCTCCCTCATTTGTTAGCCAATGCGAATTTCAGTTAGCTGGTGTGAATGTGAAAATGCATTCGATTCCTTGATTAAAGTTCGTACTACATTACTTACAAAATACACGAGAAAGTAACGACGTATTTATGCGAGATGTACACATTTTGTCTGAGATCGTTTCTGAACTTTCATCATGGGTCAGGATTTGTCTACGAAAAATTATGATGAGCCATGTATGCTTGAGCTATTTCGTTAACGAAGTTATTTCCTGCGATATCATGCCAAAGGAATTAAATTCCTGGAAAATTCTGGATTGATCCAGTCGACCACGACAATCGGCGATATATGAAAGAACTAAAAGGCAGCTATTTGCAAAATGGCGCATTAAGTTTAATTTTAATGACCGTGCAATGATAAATCACGTTGCCTCGAAGTCAAAATAATCACTGCAAGGTTATCATGCGTTTACTATCCTCTATAATAAATAAAAAACCGTTGGGATTCCTTTAGAGTCATCAAGTAATAGACACTAATAATATCTATATCCATTTCTGGCGAGCATTCAGTCAAAGAACTTGGGAATATAAAGCCGCAGTAGCAACAACAACAATAATAATAATAATAATAATAATAATAATAATAATAATAATAATAATAATAATAATAATGGCAACAATGTTTTCTTATATGGAACTCACCCACCCATTAGAATTAACCATGACAAAATAATACCTAATCGATCATTTATACCGAGGGAAAAAATGGAAGCTCAGACACATGTGAGAGTTGTTGCATATTCGATTGATAAGAAGGCAAAATGATGTAAACGAGCTGCGTTTATTCTAAAACATAAGTAATCTAAGCACTCACGTAACTTCTTTTCAACGAGAAACAAACTTTTAGACCTTAGGATCCGTGGAGGTATTTGAGCCATGGGGTTCCCCTCACCAACCCAACGATTTTGCACTTTATTTAATTTCCTCTAAATAATTATTTTATAATGATCACAGAATTGCATTATAAGTATACTCATTTTTAATTCAAGATAACATATATATATATATATATATATATATATATATATATATATATATATATATTTATACACATACATATGTACAAATATATTCATATACGAGGCCGTATAGTATAGTAGATAGTTTTAAAGCAAATTAATATTTTTAAAATTTTAGGTATTTAAAATGAAGAATGGTTTATTCACTTCAATATACATACATTTCAAAAATGGTTGTGGAGTCAGAACAAAAATTGCCCCCTCCCTAAAATACTTTCCGAATTCACCTCCGACTTCGCGCCAAGCGTTAGGAACGCAGCCAGCACGCGGGCACCGCAAATTGACACGTGGCCACCACGCGCTTCGTGGATGCGCAAACGGAAGGCCAAAAGGTCATTACCCACAGACGAAATCTTCCCAATTAGCGAGGTCAGAATTGAATTAAATTAAAAGAAGCACGGCAGGGAAGGTAGAACCACTCCGAACCCTCAAAACGCAGTGGATGTGTTTACCAATTAATGTAGTGAATATTAATTTTTGTAATTTAAACTACCACTCACTTAAAACTCAGAACGACATTGAACGACATAGCAGTGTCGACTCAGAAAAACTAATATTAATTACTACTAAATATTGGTGATTTGGGCAATACACGGATATGATCAATATATTTATCAGAGTTGTTTTACCACGGTATACACCAGCGGCACCGCGCAAATCTTTCACTAAAAGAGTACTTAAATATTAAATTTATTTCCTTAAAAATCTTACGTACTTACATTTCTTTCCATAAAACAATCAGTACTCACAACTTCATCATCAGAGCTCGTACTCAGTACGTCCATACGTACGCCACAGCTTACGCCCTGCGTCAGAAAGGCTCCGAGGAGAGCCGTCCATCATTAGCATTTTCCATTCAAGTGTTGCGTAATGGTACAACTTTTTTTATATTATTGGCATGTAAGGAACTGTTTCACAGGGTAGATTCTAAACTATTTTATTGCAGTATTCGTGATGATCGTTTTAAGTCATAATCTTAAAGCCATAATTGTACTCTCTTTATAGAAACTTTTATTTATTTACTAGTGCATATGTAAATAAAATAGTTTAAGGGAGAGTGACCACATATGTGAGTGGACCCTCTTGTTTTAGGCTACAAAAGCCTGTATTATTCAAGTATGATTAAAGTTACAATTCTATTCTGCTTGTAGTGCGTTTTATTATTTCATAATAAAATATGTCATGTAGAAAATGGGAGCCAGAGTGACCGAGAAGGACCTAGAAATATACTTGCTCCCATCTTGTTTGAGGCTGCGCTCATCTACGAATTAACTATATAGTTCAAGTAGAAATCAGCCGTTTTCGGATAACGCTGAACATAGGGAATTTTTGAATACGTATGAGGAAGCAGATAGAGAAACATCTTATAAATGTGTACGTTCTACTACAAAACGAACGGAAATGGACATATGTCACATTGAAAATAAGCTTTTCAAATACATCCCGATTTCCGCAGATTCTGCAGATTCTTTTCTGACGGTCACCAAGGGGCCACGTGAACCACCCTTTTTTCTTTGACGCCTACTTCCTATGAAGAAAAACTGTTGCAGTCGTACGCCAGAGAAAGATGATTTTTCAACAGAAAAATTCTTATTATCTGATACTGGTAATGAAAAAGTGGATAAATATTGTTCCTCTATCTAACGAGTCTCTCCTCCTGTCCGTGGTCAACGCTAGCACATAAACCGTTCAGCAGATTTTCTCCAAATTGTGATTCCTCGATCGATCTGAACGAAAACTAGGCCCTGCGAGTTTCAAACGGTTATTTTCATTTTTGCGAGTACTTGACATGAAACCCCTGTAGCACTTTCAATTTCCCCTAAAATGGACCCTTTTTTAAAATTAAACTTTACCACCTGATAGCTTAAAGGGGGAATGCTATCAGAAGGCTAAAAGGCGCCGGTTTCACGTTCGTTCAAATCCTTGGGTTTTTGAAAAATGCATAAGTTCAAATACGTTTTCGGGGTCTCCCTGTAACAACAATATTAAAGATAGAGAATTATTCCTGAATGAAAAATGTTCTACAGATAGAGATCTTTTGAAATAAGACAAAGTACAATTTTCCAAAAATACGAGAGGTATTCGCGTAATTTTTCGTGAAATATAGACAATTTTTAAATATTTTTTTCTCAAAACAGTTACAATTTTTTTCTTTATTTTTTTTTCACGAATAGAATAAGGGATGCATAAAAGAATGGCGTTGGTGTCATTTTCATTGAATTCGAACACGAATTTTCGAAAATTCCAAATGCTGGAAATAACGCGAGACCGTCTCATATGCGCTGTTGTAGCACCACCAGTTCTCTTGAAGCAATAATATCAATTTTATCGCTTAATACCGATTTTACTGCATTATCTGTGCCAGGGGCGCATCCAGCCAATCATGTTGGAGAGGGGCCATCATAGATTGGTGTTAATTAATGAACATTTTTTTAATGTTTTTATATATGTATTTATATATTTAATAATGTGTTAATATAGTATGGTATTGTATATTATTTATGTACTGTATATTTGATACTATACATTATTGTTTAAATAATTACATAATTCGACCATAATTAAAAATTTAAATCAATTTTGCCAAATAAACGAAGGTAAATAAAAACTTTAGACCTTTGTGGAGAGGGGGGGGGGTCATGGGATCACCTCTGGATCCGCCGGTAATATGAGTGTTGCACGTTGGCCCCTGTTCGTGCGCGGTCGAGGCGGCGCGCGCAAGTCCACACGTGGCTCAGGGAGAGCGGACGTGTGTGCGAGCGCTTGCGTGCACCAGCTCGCAGGTGTGCAAGGACGCGACTGAATGCTCAATTGTTCGTTCACTTACGTCGCACAACGTATTGAATTGAAGCCTTATTTTACGTGGTGACGCTCAGGCCATGAGGCCCGCTCTTCCGTCTGACCACGTAAATTTTTCTACGCTCCTTTCACCAACTAGCGGAGAAAGGAGGTATTCCTTGAGCGACGAAACATGCGATTTGAATTTAGTTCAGTGGTTTCATTTAGGCTTGAGGATATTTTACATGCAGTAAATCTACTAACATGGGCTTTCAGCCGGTATTACTTCCCCTCCGAAGGAAGACGTACGAAGAATTTTTTCGTCTTAAAAATTCACGGCTTCGATCGAGTTTGAACCCGCGAACGTGAGTATAACAGTCCGATACGCTAACCGTTACAACCGTAACCGTTACAACCGCAACCGTTACAACCGCAACCGTTACAACCGCAACCGTTACAACCGCAACCGTTACAACCGCAACCGTTACAACCGCAACCGTTACAACCGCAACCGTTACAACCGCAACCGTTACAACCGCAACCGTTACAACCGTAACCGATCTGCAGAGACGCAAATCTGCAGAGGTGAGAAGAAAAAATGATTGAAAAAATGAGTAAATCTGAATTTCTTGATTATCTCGAAATTCCTCTCCTGAATAACACGCTAATGTTCCCTTTTGCGTTTTTATTCGCTTCTATAAGAGATGGTACGAAACCCAAATGAATGTATTATTTATCTTTTAATAGTTTTATTATTTTTTTGTTCCACTCAATTACGCAGCCAAAGGGGGGTCTCATGGGTGTTCAGCCTTCCCCTTCACAGAAGCCAATGATACATATTAAAAAATAAAGCATTTACTAACTTCTATACTAATAAAATTAATTCAGTTTATCAATTTTAATATTATAAGTATTAACTACAGGTATACAAATAAAATACGTTTTATACTCAGCATCAATACGTTTTTAACAGATAACATTAACTCGGTTGATACTAAACTCCTCCTTCTCGAGAAAAATCTTGGGTGAGCCTCCGGTTCTACTTATTTTATCAGCGGTATACAATCGCTAGAGAGACCATATTTTCCCCAAATATCCACTTTCTCTAGGACTTCATCATGTACACTTTCTTTGAAGAATGACACCCAATGTTCTATTATAGAGTGGCCTTGCCCCAAACACACTGAGAAGTTTTAAAAATCTATCAAATTAGTAACAAAATATTCGGAATTGTTAATTTAGCATTCAAATTATCATGAAAATTTCATGTATTTATTTACAATTTATTCCATGGTGTGAATGAATATTTATTTGAGACGCACTTTAAGGTGTTAAAGTAGTACGCATGAGATATTGCGTATTTTCATTTCCAGTTTTTCTGAAAAATGAATTAATAAATTAATTATTACTCTCATAGAGATTAAACTCGTTTTTCATTAATATCTTACATTTAGAAAATGTCTGCTTTCGCACATTAAGAAACCTTTATATAAAATAAGAGTGTGGGTGATTCCCCGAAAATGAAATTGGAAGATCGACTAATAGTAATGGGATGCCTTAAATTACAGAACGAGCGCCTCCCATATTAATGTTCTTGGAAATCTTAGCAGCGGAGGATATTTCGAGGAATTTGCGAAACTATAAATCTGCCTTTGTTGCTTAAGATGCACAAGGTGTGGCGCGTTTACATGTCTCTGCCTGCGTCGTCAGCCGTGAATCCCAGCGAATACGCGTGGATCAGTCGCATTGCCGCGATCTCCGGCGAGGAGTTATCATCGTGAGCGCAATGTCGGGCATTGAGGCCCCTTTTGACAGAATGAATGCCAAGAGGCTCTTTGCCATAGACTCAGTCATGGCAAAGCTTTCCAAAAGCGGGATTCTCCCTTTTAACGACTCTAAAGTAAAGAACGTTCATTCTAGTCCATTCTAGTAAGCAATGAGTAAGATATTTTAAATGTGACGATCCATTATATTAATTGATTGATTGGTTGGTTGTGATTCCAGGCGCGTATCTATCAGTGTTATTGGTCCCGAAAGAGTAGGGCATGTTTTGTTCGGGAGGTGGCAGTGCTCTTCCGCCGGTGGGTGGCCCCGACCTAGCGTCGGCTAGCCGGCGTGCCTCAACCAGGGATCTCCCACCAGCATGGCACCGCCCCAGCCGACCGGTCTCCCGGCATATGTGGCAGTGTAGGTTATGTTAGTGCAATGTCGACAGTGTGTGTGTGTGTGTGTGTGTAAGGGGTGAGGATAGGACAAGGAAGACGAAGGAAAGATCGCGCTTGGTACGTGGCCCGATTGTTAGCGTACTGCTCTCGCATTCGTCTGGTCTTGATTGGAGAAACCATGGTAAACTACCGATTAGAGCAGCCGGCCGCTAGAATTCTCCTCCAGACAGCGACTGAATTCGAGCTAGCTGACAAGTTAGTGTCGAAAATTCTTACCACCGTCGGGACTCGAACCCCGAAACTCCCCGACAGAGGGACTGGAGTGACATTAGATGATGCCCTGAGCCATCTCTCCCGGTTCCATTACATTGAGTGGCTTTAGTGTTTTATGAAATTTTAATTTCTCATATTACTGAAATGTGTAATCATACATTGTTTTAAATATACATTATTGTTGCTAAATAATCTGTAAAATTCAATTGGATTCAGTAAAAGGTAATTCCGTGGTTCAGAACTTTTCAACAAATCCAAAACATATTTGAGATATTTCATTCGAGTTTCACTTACTTAAAAGGCTGTGAAATTTTTATTTCTAATTGATGTTCTTTAGATGTCACATACAAAAACACGCAAATGATAGTTTACTTTTATATCCCAAATAATGAAAATATACTTTCAAATCTCCAAAATATTCCGCAAATGTTTCTGAATTTGAACACGACAGGATAACTCATTTTTTCTTGCAGATATCGTAGGTAACTTTTATTTTCAATTCAATTACAAAAAAAACTAGATAACTTTTTGAAAGTAGTATGGAATTCAAGATTTCAATAGCAGTTTTAAAATAGTATTTCAGATAACGCTCTGCGATATAGTTAACATTTTCCTCTGCGTCTTTCGACTTCTATACTTACTGTGGCATTTTGTGAAATTCCATTATATAGAAGTCATGGAGGAAAAAAAACTTGTACAATGTAGATTTTAAATAATTATAACATTAATAATTATTGATAATATTATTATTGTTATTACTATTATAATATATGGTTTTTAAATATTTAAGTTTTATTTATTACTTTTTATTACTACAATTATAATTATTTAAACCCTTCATCGCGGAGGTTTATTTCTTCTCCTTACTTTCTAAATATCATATACACGATATGAGCCTCTCCTTTGCGTTGTGTCTAAGCATACGCTTCTGCAGTGTGCTTCTGTGTTAATCCCGCCCTGGAAGCCCCATTCCCAGGAGACAGGGCCGAGATCCTCCTGTGGGAGCTGTACCTCGGGACCTGCATTACGTCAATTTCTCATTCGCAAAGAACCTCCATTTAATTAACCCAGCGTCTGTGACGTCGGGTTACCGCTTCGAAAGGCCTCGGAAACACGCTCCATTAATTTCACAACGCAGCGGAGTCAAAAGCGCTAATAGGAAATAGGGGCGGTCACGGGGCGTTTTTCTTACTCGCCGCGCAACAGCTCGCAATATCCGATCAATTGGAGTTGAGGTCAAAGCAATAATGATTTTGCTGCAGGGCGAATGGTGACCGATCTAAAAACTACGCGCACGATTGTTAAAAGAGATAATCACAAAATGATTGAGTTAAAGTGGATAATCATCTGCCATATCTCAAGCATTTCGGTGCTCTTACTGAAGTGTGAATGTTACTTTTCTAACATCAAATCTATGAGCTTACATTCAATTTATGACATAATTAATAAGTACAACCATGCTTGAGAATCGAATGTGAATGTTGACTGAATGTGAATTAAAGGAAATGCATTCAGAGACATTCCAGAGATTATATGGAACAGAAGATTCCCATTTCTTTTCTTTAACTATATTTTAATCGCGATATTGGAAGCAATAAATCCCAATGAGGAATTTACAATTCGAGATTATATGAAATGAGTTTGTATTATTATTTTTTGCAAAAATATCTGCTTAGGTCGCTCAGGGTATAAACTGATGTCACTACAGTACCTCTGGACTAGGATTTCCTAGGGTTTGGGTCTCGACTGTAGCAGGATTTTCGACACTTGCTAAATAGCTGTGTCAAATTCAAAATCGTCGGTTCAAATCGTTTCTGACCACCCATGAATGTGGAGTGGAGTCCCAGAAGAGCAAAATATCCAAAAATGAAACGAGAAAGCTAAAAAAGATCCCATAATCTCCGCAAGTTCCTCCAATGTTCCCTCCCAGTTTCCAGCGTGCTTTCTTCATATTTCCATTCATGTTTCTTACAAATACCGTCGCATGTTCCCCAGAGATTGCCTAAGATCTTCGGTCGTTTCACGACATATCCCCCACGTGTTTCCCAAACGTTCATATTCAACCACATGTTCCTACTCAAATTACCCATATGTTCATCCACATACATGTTGACAGCATGTCAATTTGGAAATTAAACTGCAAATTCAAGAATATATGTGGTTTTAATTGCGACAGACTTTCATAAACGTTACGGCGGCGGATAGTGCAGTGGCTCTCCTGCTGGAAGAAACAAGAAGTTGTAAATAGCTAGAGTACCCAGAAGAGCAGAAATCCAAGAAAAGTTAATATAAGAGCGAATTTCCCAAAAAAACCACCATAAACAAAAAAATAAAATTTGAAACCATTTTTAAAATACGAAAATTGCTTCACCCTGAAACTCAAATATTAGAATTTTTGGACACCCTTCACATAGGGCGAGGACACTTTCTAATAGAATATCTAAAAATGTTTCAATTCAGAGATTACGCCATAAAAAAATGAACTCAAGTCCCGGGAACACGAAAATGAGGCTTCAAAACCGTTGAACGCACCGGTATGCACGATAGTAAAGTGTGAAGTTGAGCGTGAAATGTATTGCGGGGAGTATCTGCGTCAAAGTTCCCAAATACTATGACACAATCTGCGAATTTCTGTGCCTCGACTAAAATGTGTTTGATTCAGAACCGAGAACTAAATCTCTATCTAGCCGTAATACAAGCACGGATTTGGGGTCCATGGCTTCTCGTAAAAACATACTGCCTAAGAAACCACAGATAAGATTACATAAGAAAATTCATGTTTCCTATTATATTTAGAGAGGATAATGATTGTAGCTGCAGGTTATTTCAACCTTCTCTGTTTCCCGCAACCTATCTATTGCGTTCTTTTCTCTTGCCCTTACATTATCACTGTTTCTTCTTTGCGCGGTCATTTATTTATTATTTTTCTGTACAGAATATGGATGAAGAAGGGGATGTGCGTTTATAAGCGGTTTTGTTTTGGTATCGAAACTGGATTAGGTAGATCGAACGTTTTACAGTAATTTCGTTTTCTGCTCGTAATAATGATGAAAACATTTTCTCTGGACGCCGCAAAAAGCGCTGAAAATCAAACAGCTGAACATCGCATTTATGTTGACTAATTAAGTTAGATTATTTTAAGACTGAGATCAAAAGAGGTAACATTAGAACACTGTACATGTTTTATTTCTCACTACATAATCACTTCACATTACAATTCAACACATTAGAACGCTCTCAAAACTGCGCAAAATGAATAAATCACACGTAGAGGTAACGAGGAAAGTGACGCCGTGGGTGTGGTATGCAAACTGGGTTGAACCGGAACCGAAAAATGAAGTATGAGTCATTTTTTCGTACACATTACAACCAGTTTGGTCACTTCTCTGTAGCAACTTATAATGATGAAAAAATGACCATGTAAAACGGGCTTTACACAACACGATGTCTTATTTTGCTGTGAATGCACGCATTACTTATATAAAATATTCAATTTTTTTTCATGTAAACAATATAATGTTTCTTTACAAAATTTATTTTTTTTTAATAATTATCGAACATGTATGACAATTTAAAATATATTAACACCGCCTAGGGCGTAACTAACAGGCCAATCGCGCAAGTCATCATTGCATCATAAACTGACGTTTGATATTTCTTGAGTTTCCTTTTTAACCGACACCCACGCAAACGCAACCTGCGATAAAGCAGGCGTGAAAGGAAACCACAAGCTGCATTGCCCGGAAGTCTCTCCCTAACATTTGAGCACAAAGGACCAAATCGCTTCCTTCCTGCTCCCGGAAACCCTCAATTATCTCAAAGGCAAAATATCTACGTTTAACTTCGTTGTATCCGGTTTAAGCAAGAGTGTGCAATTATATTGTATTAAAACCCCTGCGAATACTATCGCTCGGCACGGGTTTTCCAGGAGACTCACTTCACATTTCCCTAGTGCCCTAATTTTGCATGAGTGGAAAGATAAAGCAGCAACGTTCGCACAATCATTTCCGCCCTTTTCGATTTCGGCCGGATTTGGACTTTGTGCCACACTGAACGTCCCGTAAAGCCCAGGCCGATACGAGTATTTATCATTTACAGCGTGAACTTGTGAATATTAGCGAGGAAGTAAATTACTTACAGAGAAGTTTTCATCTATATGTGATGACAGCTAAGAGCAGTAAAGAGGAATTGGAATGAAAGGACGTAAAAGAAAAATGAATGTACAAGCGTAGGCAACAATGGCCAAGACCGGGGCTTGCCGGGGCCTTTTTCAGTAAGCTCGTTAGTTCGGATTGTTTTTCGCGTTGTATCAATAGGTTTTCAGCAAAGGCTGGTTTCGAGGTCGCGTAGGCTAGATTTGTGGTCTGACTGACATCACCTGACCCAGCGCTTGTCTGCCGGTCTCCTGTCTGGGTGGCCACTACTTGTCGAATCAGCCCCAAGGGAGGGGTGGGAAAGAGAGGTGCTTGGGTGCGGTTCATTCTAGTGAGAAGAGATCTGTGTACATTCCCTTCACCGGGTAACCGCGGGCACGCAGACCCTAATTCTTTCATCCGAGCAGACGTGGTAGAGTCGATAAACGTAAGATGCATACATAGTCTGATTAAATTTTCCGAGCACGACAACTGGTATGGCCATTAGTCCGCTTAATGTAGTTAATTGTTTATCCCAGGAGGTGGTTGTGATCCTCCCTTATTGCTTGGAAAGATTCGCAGCCGACCTACACGTCTGTTTTCGAGCATGTCCCCTCCAGGTATTTCTCTCCTGAGAGGCACCGCCCCAGTCGGGACACGCTCTAAACTCCTGGATGGTCTCCCGTCATGTATTTCAGTGCAATACATGAAAGTGTGTGTGTGTGTCACACACACACTCTTTCATGTACTACATGTGGGAATAGGAGAAGGAAGATTAAGGAGACATCGCGTGCCGTGGTACGTTTTTGTTAGGACAATGCTTTGGCATTCGCGTGGTATTGAAAGCAGAATTCACGGAAAACTACCGATCATGGCAGCGAACCGCTAGAATTCTCCTCCATATAGCAGCCGAATTCGACCTAGCTATGTCGAAAAGCTACCAACGAAAATCGCCATCTTCGTTACTCGAACCCTAGGACTTTCAGGTCAGAGTCGCTGCAAAGTTAGCGGTAAATATTATAATGTTTGTGAATAGATATTGGGCGCTGTGGTAATCCTGGGCGAAGGTAATCTTCCGGTGATGTTGCGCTTAAACGCCCTTGCTTAACAAGGGGCTGAAGCTGGAACTAAGGTCTGCTTTAAAATTATAACATATTACAATAATATAATGAAAATAACGTTCGTGGTACCTTCAAACTCCTGTCCACCCCCATATTGCAAGCAAGACATTCATCCACTAAACGTGTAACGAAAATAAACATTGAAAAAATAACTTAAACATACTGCGTAGTGTCGCAAAGAATAAATTATTCGTTCGTTCTTGTGAATGCGTGCTAGTGAGGGAACGAGTGATTGAGTGAGTGGATGGGTGAGTGAGTGGATGGGTGAGTGAGTGGATGGGTGAGTGAGTGGATGGGTGAGTGAGTGGATGGGTGAGTGAGTGGATGGGTGAGTGAGTGGTTGGATGAGTGAGTGGATGGATGGGTGAGTGGCTGGATGAGTGAGTGGATGGATGGGTGAGTGGCTGGATGAGTGAGTGGATGGATGGGTGAGTAGTTGGATGAGTGAGGGAATGGAGGGGTGAGTGGCTGGATGAGTGAGTGGATGGATGGGTGAGTGGCTGGATGAGTGAGTGGATGGATGGGTGAGTGGTTGGATGAGTGAGGGGATGGATGGGTGAGTGGTTGGATAACTGAGTGAGTAAGGGTGGGAGGGAGATGGAGCAAGAGCAAGCAGTGTCCGAGCAAAACGCAACGAAAAATTAGTGAAATTTTTATATATTTTCTTTCATAGCTGCTAAGAGTTTATACTCACATGTATACAAACAAAATAGGTAATTAGTTACGTCAGATCACAATACCAACGTTTTACATGGCACCGACTTGCGCTAAGTCCTAGTTCAAGTTTCTTGTCCATGGCAGTCATGGACACAATTCAGCAGAAAATGTTTCACAAAGCCTTTGAGCAGCTGTTGAGACCAAACAACAGCGAATTAACAATCAAGGGACTTAATTAGCATTTTCCTGATCCTCTGTGCCTCATGCAATCGACCTCAAAGCTATACTTTTTGGAGAGTTTGGCTTGAAGGTAACGAACCGCTGCAATCTTTTTTGTTGAAGCATTTTCTCCATGCCTTTGTTCTTTTCATTCCCTCGTCTTTTGAATCTGGCTTCATTGCGGCTTCGCCGGATCTATCAATGATTAAGAAATTGAATTTCGCGAAAGGAAATGTTTAATCCATAAGCATATTCAAGGTATCTTCCATTTTGATTCTATCATGACCGATAACTATTTTTTGATACATGAAAAAATCATTAAGCTATTTTGGGCAAGAATCCAAACTAGCTTTACCTACACGTATGGTCAGTTGTGTAAAAAAAGCAGGAGTTATTTCGTCATACGTCTTTAGCAACCTTAGCAATACTAAAACAAAGACGTATGTTGAATGAAGGCGTTAACATACTAACATGGAATTCAATAGATTCAGCGAACAAAACTAGTACAAAAGATTGGTATTTAATACAATGCAATGTTTGTGTAAAATAAACAATAGAGTTTTCTACAAACTCAGTTAATTTTCTATAAACATGTTCAGCTATCTCTTAAAAATTACGAGACAGCTTTTAGAAAAAATATGAGTTATGATAGTAAACAGTTTCAACTGATAGCTAAAAGCTTCACAAAGTCTCACTGAGATGTTGAAAGCTACTTTCGCAAACAAGTGCGACAGTTTCTGTCATGGCATTACATATATGTTCACGTGAAGATCACAATGTGTAAGAATGACAAGTTCAATACATGCTGATTCTAAGAAAAGAAGACAACAAAGACGGGAAAAAGAAATGTACGTCACTTATCAGTAAGTGACACAAATCGCTATAGGAGTTTCACCTTAAACCAGAAAATTTTCTTTCCGGTCATTAAATAATGAAATTCTTCAATAAATTTCAAAAACAGTCATCCACCTTCAAATCTAGATAGCAATGCAAAGTTCTAACACTGAAGATACATTTGCCAGAGCTGCTAAGTACATTCGAAACGACAAGATTCATAATGATTGCAACATACCAACAATAGAACAAGGATTAATAAACTATAGTAATTCATTTATATGAATTAAATTAAAAAAACATAACTTACTGGACAATGGCGTGGGTGTATGACCACAACTTCCCAAATATATTTTAACGGGATACTGAATGATCTATCCTGGCACTATTAAATGTTGGCATAAAATTCTCAGAACCTATTTACGTTAGAACTGAAATTTTTACAGGCAACAGATGTATCATCATAACAACTCTGAAATAACGATTTGCAAAATGTTTAACATTCTCGTAGATATAAAAAATTCTCATAATGCTATTTTTTTACTACAAGATTCAAATTTGAGAATTTCTTAATTTAAAAATAATTCTATTAATAACATAAGAACAATTAGTGTAATTATTTTTAAAATGTATTAATGTAAACTTTCTCAAAAATGTTTAAATTCAAACTGAGTAGGAAAAGTAGTACTAGTACAATGATGAATAAAGATGTAGTTCAGATGCTTGCTTTTCAAACTGTTTATTAATTAAATTATGTAATGTTCTTATAAGTGATCTATAAATAACCCAATTTTGTCCATAGATGCTAAGAGTTCAATTAAATGTATACAGGATGTCCGCGGAGAAAACGTTGAAACTTCACAAATAAGCTTTTTAGGCAATATTTTGTCTAATAAACTACTGGGATATTCCGAATGGTTGAGCCGCAATAAGCATTTATAATTGGATTGAAAAAAGGCTTTCAAGGCAAAACATTTGCATTGCAAAAGCATAGAAACACTCCAGAAACATGTAAATTATTTATTATTTACGAAAGAAGTTAATATATTTGTTCAGAAAGGAAAATTAACACAGAAATTAAAAAGCATCCAATTTACATAATTGAACTATTTTTTTAAATTTTTGGGTTAATGTATCTTCCTGTATAAATATAAAATTACTTCTATTCAAAAAGTGATAATTAATATGTTTTACAATGAATTACTATTGTGCATTTGTTTGCCTCTGAATATGTTTTATTGCTGAATACACAAAAAATAAACAATTGTTATTTTTTAAATACGTTAAATTAAGGAATGGGAAGTGTATACATCAGCATGTAATTAAAGTAATCACACACGAAGTGTTTTAACATTTCTTTTGAATAACACCTCACTTGTTATTTCAACAAAAGAAATTCAACATAACCAAACACAACTACGACGTTTCAAATTGTTTCTTAACAATACAAGTATCATTACAACAATAAATTACGGTTCGGCGGTAGGTTATCCTATTATTAATCGTAACCCTAATTCTTTCCGATAGCTTAAACTGATAGAAATTTAGTGAATCCAGGCGCGTCAACTGCTGTGGTAATTAGTCCCATACGTGTAGTGCATGTTTTTATCAGGGGAGGTGCTGGTGTTCTTTCTCCTCTGGATGGTAAAATCCGGCGGCGACCTAAGGATTGAACAAGGAAGAGGAAGGAACGATCGCGCCCGGTCCGTGACTTGTTGTTAAGGTACTGCTCCTGGATTTGCCGTGTGTTGATCAGAGAAACCCCGGAAAACTACCGATCAGAGAAGCCGACCACTAGAATCCTCCTCCGGACAACGGCTGAACTCGACGTAGCTAACTGGAGACGAAAATCCTGACACAGTGGGGACTCATAGCCCAGGAACTGCCGGTCAGAGGCCCTGCAGTGACATCAGCTGAATTGAATTAAATTGAATTGAATTAATGCCTTATTTTACGTGGCGAGACTCGGGCCATCAGGCCCGCTCTTCCGTCTGACCACGCAAATTTCGCTACGCTCCTTTCACCCTCTAGCGGAGAAAGGAGGTATTTCTTGGGCGATAAACAGGCGATATTGAATTTAGCTCAGAGGCGTCATTTAGGCTTGAGGATTTTTTACATGCAAGAAAATCTACTAACATGGGACAGCCGGCTTTACTTCCCCTCCGAAGGAAGGCGTACGAAGGATTTTTTTTGATGCCCTGAACCACCTCCGCAGCCCGAATGCTTAATTTAAATAACTTTTCAGCGAGGGGGAATACGAATGGAAAATCCTCCGCGCTGTGACGTGTCGTTTCCAAGCGAAGGGAACCGAAGACTAGCGACGGCTGGTGAGTCATCGGTCGAGGTTACAGGCGTGGGCGGGAGAGCCAATCTACTCCGCCAATAGGCCGAAGCACGCGAGGATGCCCGGCAGCGCCCCAGCGCAGCCTCGCTACGCAGGCACACGCGCTCGCAAAGTTCACCTCAATTACCTTACCGAGCTCCGGGGAAATAAAATTGCGATGAGGACACGTGTGGTATTAAACATTCGATACACATTTCTCACTCGTGTAATATGAAACTGTCAAATACGAGTGACACATTGGAATAGTGTTATTTCGCAATATTACTATGTTTTTAGTTAAAAAGAGTCGTCATTTTTCTGACAACCCCTCCCCCCCCCGTTTCTCAGAAGGTGAAGATTCGAGGTAACCAGTTCTGTGAATATCTCTTAGGGATTGGGACGATGTTGTCGTATTATTATGGCGAGAGTGATCTTGTATTCATCTACTCTCACTGCTGTATCCTAGTAGTACGGGCACTATTATAAGCAACAACAAAAATATATGTTGTGGAAAACTTCAAAACATCTGCAAAAAAATTGTTTTTTCCGAGCTATGGAATGTTTGTGGTGAACCTTTGACGGAGAGTAGACTCTAGGAATTGAATCATGACCTTGCATCTGAAGCTTCTGGAACGTAGTTCACGTCGTTAACTACAGCAATCGCTGGTGTAATTTTCAATGATAAAAAGTGGCATTACATATTGTACTTTTAGAATGGCGTGTCACTCTTCTAGACAGACACGAACAACCATAAGAATCCTGATAGATGTGTCTCTATGTAAATGTTGTCTTTTGGGATTTTCCTTGACGTAGTTGTGACCGTAGTACTATCGAAAGACGAATGTTTCACGAATCATTCTTGGGACTTTCATGTAAAATAAATTTCTTTGAGTCTACTACCTCTATGTATACCCAGAATATTCCCCAGTATAAATCATAGAAAGGAAATATTTTTTGTTCGCTCACCATTTAAAAGAACCATTCCTGAACTGTTAATAAGCAGCAAAGTTCTCGAACTATGGAACTATGGAACTTCTCGAACTCTGGAACTAAAATCGTTTTACCGGATTTGTTCGCTAAGAAGGTACGTGACGTCTTTTTAACATGTAGAACACAGCTAAAATAAACAATGATACTTGATGACCAGTGAATGCGAATACAATCGTTATGGATATATCAACATCAAATCATTAACCATCATCATCTCATCTAACCATCGTCAATCAAATAATTAGTTTTAGTGCGTAGAAAGAAATAGTTTTGTGCTCGCATTATTAGAGTATCGAAATTGCTACTTTCTGATGTAAAATGTAAAAAAACTCCTTAAAAATACCTTGGCGGAAGTGCGACTGTTTTAGACTCTCATTTAACAACCTTCAAACCTCTCAAAATTCAAAGCGGCGTTAAAAAAGCTTCACATTTGAACATCGATACAAAAAAATTATATTTCACTTCGCATTACATAAAAATCGATTTCAACTTTTCAACGACCAAGTGTGATTCCAGAGAGCAAGCTTATGGATAGGGATCTGTCTCATGAAGAAATCGAAGGCAGTTGCAGAAGATCTAGGTCCAAGCTTGAGAACGGTATCTTTATCATTTTATTATAGTAAACATTCGTCTTTAATATCCAACTCCAAAATATGGTCAGGACAGCCCAGCAGGTGTAGCAGACCGATAGCAGAAATATATACTTCATGTTGAAATGATAGACTCAACTAAATGATTCTAATCATGGGCGAATTCAGAAAGTATTGCCGGATGGAGGGGATTTCAGTCAGGACTGTCAATAAATATTTGTAAATAAGATTTTTTAAATTGCTAATTTAAAGTTTTAGAAAAGTTTATTCATAGTGCGATCAATACGTAGTATGCCAAGTTATTTTGAAAAAATTTCGTAAAATTGGAAAGAAAATAAAATGTAGCCTTTAAATGAGGAGTGCAGTGAATTCATCCCTGCTACCAACTTCTATGTGCACCAAAATCCAAAGTGTGAATGAACCTGGTACGCCTCTCATATATACGCTAGTGTACCCGGTGGCACATACATTTTTAAGACGCCAGTGCCAAATCATTTCGCTCATACCTGAAATGCGTGAATATTTTGATGGATAGTTGATTTTGAAGGTATGATATTAATGATGAAGCAGCGATGATGGAATAGGAGGCAGGATAAACGGGAGAACCCTGTAAAAACCTCTCGCAAATCCGCATTATTCAGTAGATGCATTGAACGGGATCTGAACCCCGATCCGCATGCATTGAACGGGATCTGAACCCCGGTACACAAAGGTGGAAGGGGAGTACATGACTTTAATTACACTAATAACAGAAGTTCAATACCTTCCCAAAATAAAATTTTATAGGGCAAAATCCACTGACACAATTGTGTGCAGAGGTGTGCAGTCGAGCACTACACCACAGGAAATCTCAAAATTAAGTAGATATAAACACGGTGGTTATTGCAGAAATATTGCCGTCTGCACCCTGAGCATAAAATGTCGCCGGCAAGGGTGCACGTTTATCAGAATTTTTTCGTAACACGTCACTTGGAGAGCTAGATGAGGTACAGTACCGACATGGTGGCTAACGTTTCGGCCAGCGTATTGTGGCCTTCCTCAGAGCGTACTGCACTGAGGCACGTACGCTCCGAGGAAGGCCAAAATACGACATAGAGCAGTACAACAGAGCACTAGAACAGAGACCAGTATGGTTAGAAGAAGGCCGCAACACGCTGAACGCAACGTTAGCCACCGCGACGCGACTCGTTTCGGATAAGTAGCCTAGACCATATGGACAATGGCTTCGCCGAGTGCCGTTTGGGCGAGTGGCACAGCCTCCGTTGGCGGGCCTCGTCGCCCAGGTTGCTTCGGAAAGCCGAAGCTCGGGAGCCGCCGCAGGTGGTGTGCGGGTGGCCCAACGCAACCTGGCGCAGGGAAATTCCGGGGGCGGCGGCAGGGGCGGCGGCGGGGGCGGCGGCGGGGACGGCGGCGGGGACGGCGGCGGGGACGGCGGCGGGGACGGCGGCGGGGGCGGCGGCGGGGGCGGCGGCGGGGGCGGCGGCGGGGGCGGCGGCGGGGGCGGCGGCGGGGGCTGCGGCGGGGGCGGCGGCGGGGGTGGCACCGCCAAAGGACGCGCTTCACGCGCGCGGCTCAGCCCGGCGCGCAGTTATGTGACAGCCGCGGGCGGCGCGCCCGCCAGGGGCCATGGGCCGCCCACCGCGTTACGCAACGCGCGCGCGTGACCCGCGGCACGGCACGACACGGCACCGCACGCTGCGACGCATCACGTCCACCCCCACCCAGCGGTCACCGCCTCCGCGACGCCCACCGCACTCACCCCACGGTTCATTCATTCAATAATTAAATAATAAATTAATTAATGAAATCGGGTTTCTGGACGCGTCAACTGCTTTGTCATTATTTCCGTAAATGGAGAGCGTGTTGTGAACGACGGGAGGTGGCAGAATCCATCCCGCACCTGTTGGATGGCGAGATCCGGCGTCGGGTTGCCTCAACAGCGGCAGTCAGTTGTCCCGTAATTGTAGTGTAAGTTTTTGTCACGGGAGGTAGGGGCGAGATGCACCTACAGAGCACTTCCTTGCTATCTAGCTAGTGTCTGAAATTCTGCCACCGTCGGGATTCGAATCCGAAGACCTCCCGGTCACAGGCCGTGTAGTGGCATCTTTGGTGCTGAGAGTCGGTTCAGCCCGTCAAAAGGAGTGAGGGTTCCTTTGTGGCACCAGGGATCTGGACCAGGACTGGTCGATACACCGACGGAAGCGGATTTTCGACCCTAGTTACTCAGGCGCTGTCTGGCGGAGAATTCTACGCGTTGGCTGTTCTGATCGGTAGTTTTCTGTGCTTTCTCCGATCAATACTAGGCGAATGCTAGAACCAATAACTGGACCATCGACCGCGTGGGGTATTTCCTTCCCATTCCTTCACACATTTCCACCCCTTACACATACACAGTCCGTCCCACAGACACAGCTCCTCGATTAACCTGGTAGATGCACAACGATCATCTCGAAGAATTTCAGCCACATTTTGAACATTTTCTTCGACTCGAACTGTCCTAGCTGATGCTCCTTGACGTGGATCGTCTTCAATGCTCTCTCTTCCATCACGAAATCTTGCATACCACTTAAAAACGTTTTTACGACTCATTGCTTCACTACCATAAACACGTTGTATCATTTCAAAAGTTTCTGTGGCACTTTTACCCACTTTGAAACAAAACTTAATATTCGCACGTTGCTCCATTACTCTTTTCACGACCGAGGGTCAAAACATACTGTTGCAGTTTTCTTAACTGCGAGCAGTCTGTGATGCCAGCGCTGTTCCTTTTAAAACGGAAGATAGTCGAAACACAACACTACTTAATTCCTGCATCAGATCACAAATTGCGCGATTGGTTCCGCGAATATAAAATCAGTCACCTTTTCTGTGGGACGGACTGTGTACATTTACTACTGTCCTCACCCCTCACACACCACAACACGTGCCGGGAGACCAGTCGGGAGCTTAGAGCTTGTTGTGGTTGTGGCGGTGCCCCTCTGGAGGGAGATACCTGTTTGGGGAAATTCGCGCTAGCGGCTGTGTAGGCCGGTGCCGGATCGTCATCCAAAGGAGAAAGACCTTCGCCACTTCCCAAGGAAAAACAAGAACTACACTTACGATATTAATGATTTTGCAATTGGCTCACCCGGATATTTCTGATGGATGTGCTTAATACATTCGTAAAAAGGTATGATCACACATGTGTTCTGCATGAAATAGTTATTGGTTTACTTGTAGCAAATTAAGCGTGATTATAATGCATTTCAAATTCGCGAGTTGCACGAGCAACAGTGCGAGCGAAAACATTAGGAATGATTTACGTCTTAAGCTGGAACTGAACGGATTTTTATAAGGAAGCGTTTTGTATTTTAGTGGAGAGTAAAAGCGTCTCTTTGGGTGGTGAAAGAATGATTATTTAAAATGATAATAGTTCGGCAAGACGTATAATTGAACTAAAGCATTTACGGTTAATGGGTATTTGGAGGAATTGTATATGTGTCAACGCTCGTTTTCAAGGTTTTTTAAGTTATAACAAAATATATTATTTTAGATAGTAGAAACACTTTAGTCAATCCAGGATCCAATATGATTTCGGGATTCGGGATATATAATTGCCTAAGTGGTTAATTGCTCCTTTCCGTCAGCCACTATTTATCAAGAACCGTAAAACGGGTACTCGAATTAAATTAAAATTGCTTTAATTATATTTAAACATCAATTGCCGCGATGCGGCGTTTAAGATCAATTTCAAATATTCTTTATAAGTGCGTGGGAAGAAAAAAATATAAAATGAGTAAGTTTCGCAATTTGGCAATTAATTGAAAATATTAGTATAATATATGAAATTCCACAAAAAGAATACACGTGAATACATGCATTTTATGGTTTTATTTTTTTAGTTTTTTACTTTTTTACATTATTAAAGTAAATGAAGTTTGGGGCGGGAACCCCCATGAGAAGAAAAAGACATGGTGAAAAAGTGTTTTAGTGAGTGCGGAAGACCGGGTATTTCTAGATGGGAGCAAGGCAGAGAGGGGCGGAGTAGGGCAGAGGGGGATTCAATAGAATAGATAGAAGTAGACTCCGCCACAGGTCGGGAATAGATGGAATTCCTTGACTGGCCTAATAAATTATTATAATAAATACCAAGGCAACGCTGGATACTTCAGCTAAGAGTAATAAATGCATTCCAAATATTACATAATATGTATTAATTTAATATATTACTGTTGCCCACGTTATCCCAATGAAATAATAAAGTTACCCGACCTCACAGACCTAGTTCGAACATTCCCGTTCAGAAGTTCGTCAAAGGGATCAACCGGGTTAAATGTTGCATATATTGAAGCAAATTGTCCTAACACTTATATTTTTAAAATCTTTATTAACTAGTGAATAAAACTTAATATTTGTAGGTAGCGGAATATTCATCACGTACTTCACAACTTTATTACTTTGAGAAGAAGAAGTTAATTATGTGAAGGGTAAACTGTTTTAATAAATTTTGAACAAGGGATTCGCGACCTAAAATGTTTGGGAAAACCTAACCTAAATCATCACACATCATTTCGTAATTGTCAATTAAACCTAAGTATACGTCCACCCTCAGTCGTCTGCATCCCGTTCAGTGTATGGCGCTCGAATATACAAATGTTATTGAATCCGGAACTTTTATGATCTTCGTTCTTTGCACTTAGCAAGTTCTGTTTGCTCCGAGGCAATAACACAACTGAGAGTCAGTCTCATCCAGTTTGAATCGCATACGCATGCCACCTATAACTTGTTTCACTTTGCTTGTATTCCACGAGAAGTTTCAGAATAAACACGGACGAACTTTGCAGCAACTCGAACAGACGTTAATCATTTCAGGCATGACTCAAATTTCATTTAGAACAATCAAAAGCTACCTTGAAGCAATGTCACAAGGAAAGTAATCGTTTGTGTTTTTGATGCGTTACGACACTGCATGTCAATATTGTTTGTGTCTCATCGGCGACAATAACAACATTGTGTGTGCAATGTATTCTTCTGCTAAGCAAGGGAAACTACTGACAATTGGTTTGTTTACTTCGGAATGTAGAATCTACCCTTACCCAGGTCATTTTTGGATACATTTATTTCTCAGTAAACAAAGACCTCCCTGTAAAACGTATAAAATCTCAGTTACGTTAATTATATAAATATAGATTCCGTAACTAATCGGGTTACAAGAATCGGGATACTTTATTTATACCTAAGTAGTGTTTATATTATTAGAATAAAGAAACTACCTGTGCGAGATGAAACTAAGACTGAAAATCTGCTTTAGGGTGTAGGTTAAACTTACTTGTACTCTATCGCGAAATATTGTTTATAATTTCGGTATATAAATCATGTTTTTTATAATATAATGTTTTTATAATATGTTTTTTATAATATAAATCATTAGTGACGCCAAAATCACCAAAACATTTTCCCACTGCTTTAATGAGGTGTGGATCGTTTGTTGCACCTAGTCGAAGTGTCCTATAGTGACCCTAGTCGAAGTGGAGCAATAACGAATAACACGATTTGCCTACCAGAATTGAGAAGTAACCACCACATGCTTAAATGTGTGGAAAATGTATTTATTAGAAGTCTTCTAATGAAGGAGCGAACCCCACAACGGACCGTTTCAACAAATCAACAAAACTGCGTCACGTCCAACAGACCCGTAAGGAACACCGAAGCCCAAAAGTAGAGGCAGTAATGCAACGCAGACAAGTATGATTATTTTGTAATAAGCCTGAAACACCTCCATTCAGGCTAGAAGATTCAAAGAAATGTACAAAAACATGTTTCTGCGTGTTTTGACGCTGCGATCTTGATAATGCCAGGAATTAAACCAACGCCTCTTCAATAGATCTATGTAGGTAGCATTGATTAAACCAAAGATATTTTTCACTCTATATGCCATAATTTTTTTCACGACTTTGGCAACACTGATGTGGACATCTTTAAGTGAACCATTGAATTACCATGTGAATCGTGCTGCTGATTTCATTTCAATTTGGATTCCAATTACCTTTTTTTAAAATAAATTTGTGAATATCTACTAACAGTATTTCCTAGGAACTTATTCTTTTGACATTCTTCAAGTTTAATAAGGAGAAAACAAAACTGCGAGTAATGCTAGAGAATGAATGAACGTTCTTATGTTCGACTTCTCACTTTTACGTTCTTACATAAGTGTCCAAATATCGATTTTCAAATGAATGTGACCCACATTTTATTATTTTTAAACTTAACACCTTATTCACATAAACATTAAAAAATTGAAGCCTTTTATTGTTAGATTCGCAACACTAGTTTAGCATAAAAAATGATTAATCGAGCAATCGAGAGTTTACAGCGTAAGCGACGCCACACTAGTCTGCAGTATTTAATTCATACTATTTGTTACAAATAGAAAATGAGCATCCAATTTCAAATTGCGTACGAGCAAATAGTGGAAATCTATTATTTCACCATTTGCTGCGATTGAAATCGGGAAAGGAAGAGAAAAAAATGTAAAGGACATATTTCACAATGATAGTGTATTACTTGGCAGTAGTACCACTACTACCCGCAGAAAATGAAACAATACCTCTCCAAAAGTAATAACTATTCAACGTGGTGCAATCTCGCGTAAGGCACTCGAGTCCAAACCTGCTTGTCGACATGATTAGACAGGGCTACGTGCGAGTTTACTAGAATGAGTCACACGTACATACCAGTCGTCGTGTGAATGGACTACTCACATAATGGGCTCCATGACAGTGCTGTTATTTGTTTACTTAACGCCAAGTGAAGTCCTCTTTTTATCGGCCCCTTCTCAGAAGCCCTGAATTACTGTTTGACATCTGTTCACCCCTTCCTCGGACTCTCGCTGCGTTCCGAGTTCACTAGGCCTGTTCACACTGCGCCGGCGCCGCCTGCTCGATCTGACGCGTCACGTGTGTGTGTGTGTGTGTGAGAAGAGCTTGTCTAGAAGCGCTCGACTCCTCTCGCTTACATGTGTGATGCAACTGGAGGAGTATCGGTGTCGGAACAGCTCAAGAGAACCAGTTAATTGAACGCTTAAATCTAGAGGTCAAAGTTTCAACTTGGAGAATATATCCGAATTTGAGACTATTTGTCTCACGTCAGCGATTTATATTGATTTGAAAGAATCATTTACAAAAGAATAACTATAATAATAACAGTAACATTATTATAATTCCTAACAATTCAATTGTAATCAATGCGTTTAAATTCAAGTATTTTAGAATTTTCGCCTATAGTATCACATACTGCCTAGAAATGTTGCCTGTCTTGTAAAACAATGTAGTACAACGCAGCGTAAGGGATATGGAGACTCCCAAACCGAAGTTGGCAATTTCTCACCGTAAGGCCTTGGATGTGGGTGGACACGCCTGTACAACCCTTCTCAGAATATAGACTTGAATTATCAGCAGACTTCTGTCTGAAACAGAATGTGTCGAGAAAACGAACGGTCATCCAGATTAATTAATATCCTCACAAACTATTATTATATTCCTGATTTGAAATGAGTTTCATTACATATCTGAATTAACAATAACTTGCAATAATGATCTGTTAATTTTGTCGATTACTTATTAGAAAATAATATTTTTCCGAAATATTTTCGGCATAAAAACCCCGATAGTTGAAAAACATTACGGCAAATGTTTGAAATAAAGCTACACATCGTTGTCACCCCTTCCTTCTGGATAGAGTGAATATTGATTCAGAGCAAGGCAACTAATTAGGTCAATAGTCCAGTAAGTGTAGTACAATACCACATTCCTAAAGCGAGACATCTGGCGCCGACCTACATGTCAGCTTGCACGATTTTCCCTCTCTAGGAGTCTCCCTAGTGCCCCAACAGTGCCCCAGCAGGGATAAGCCCTAATCTTCCGGATGGTCACCCGGCATCATGCATGGTAGTGTAGTGTATTCAAGTGTGAGCGTGTACCATATGTGTAGGGATAGAGCAAGGGAAAGGATAAAAAAGGAAAGATCGCGTAGGATCCATGGCCCATTTGTTAGGACACTGCTCTGGCATTCGCCTGGAACTGATCGTATGAACCGCAGTAACTAACGAGCAGAGCAGCCGACCGCTAGAATTAGTCTCCAGACAGCAGCTGAATTAAGCTAGTGACGAAAACGCTGCCTGCCATCGTCGGGACTCGAACCCTAGGGCCTCCCGGACAGAGGTACTGCGGTGCCACCTTAGCCGGTGCACTGATCAACCACGGTAGCTAACGAGAAGAGCAGCCGGCCGCTGTAATTCTCCTTCAGACAATGAACGACTTACTTCGAACCCCGCGTTTCCCGATCAACGACGTTGCAGAAGCACGAATGTCACCGCCGAACCTGTGCCGATCCTCGCATTTCCCGTTCATAGCGCGAGGAGAAGTCACTTGAGGCGGTGCTCGTCACCTCTGTGTGCCAGTGTGTGATGCAACGACGACGACGACGAGGGAAAACTGGCGGAACATCCTCGGCAGAACGGCAGCGCATTTGTGTAGCGGAGAGCGCAGAGTGTTATCTGAAGCCCGCACGCGAGGGCTCCCCGTGCAACGCACGTGGCGCGGCCGGGGCGCTGCGCGGCTGCGGAACAAGCGCGTTCCTCGCGGGGAAGCAACAGCAGCCGCCGCCGCTCAAAGGTCTGCGTATGCCAGCAGCGGCTGCTCCCACCGCGGAGGACACGATAAGCGCTTACTCGAACCGCAATTGGCTGTGGCCCGGTGGCCCTTCATTGCAATTCAAATACAATATTACTAGCTAGAATAATAATATACCAGATACATGAATAATACTATTAATGTACGTACTTGGCATCTTTGTGTGATTGACAGACTTTACCGGCTAGCTACAGGTGTCCCCATCCTTGGCTCTGGTTAAATTACCGCGCGTGGGAGGTAAGAGAGTCGTGTGGTTAACATGACGTATTCCCTTCATCGTAGCAAGCTAACTCGGCATGCCTGAGCTTTTCTTCGACGCACAGCTACAGAAACTTAGACGATTTTAAAGGAAAGCTACAACTATTTTTGCTCCGACCGGAAATCGAACCTGGAATCACATCATGGGAAGCTAGTACACTGCTGACGAGCCTTCGTCGTGGCTTAATAATAATAATAATAATAATAATAATAATAATAATAATAATAATAATAATAATAAAGTATGAAAAGAACCGGTGAAATAAAATAGAGCAGACGAGGTAATGTGTCAGCCCCTTACCGCAATGACCACGCAAAACGTACAGAGGGGCGTAGAGAACACTGATCGGGCAACCCAACTAAGTGGCCCATCTTCTGCGGGTTTGTCCCCTACCTTTGAGAGAACTGCCCGTAGAAGAGAGAATAAAATGGACCCGAGAAATTAATGTAGATACAATGCGTACATTTTATTTTGTAAATCAGTGCCAAGACGAACCGCTCCCAGGATATAAGCACCTGTTCTATGCCGAATATAGCAAGAAACATCCAGAGCTGCAAATGACTGAGCAGAATGTACTTGACAGATGCAAGGCGATTACACAGTTATTTAACTGAGATAGAATTATGAAACATTAAAAGGGAAGTTGGGGGCCTACTTCATCAGCAAGAAGGAATTGGTCAAGGCATAGAGCCATGCGAACTAGACCTCCCAAATACCAACAATGATTCACCCCCAGGCCGATACACAAGATGCGAAGATATTAGACATGTGCAACAGCTTAAATGAACACTTCCGCGGTACAGATCCAGCCGGCCGGCCATTCATCCCTCTCCTGAAGAACATTGAAAAAGCAAAGGAAACAATAAAGAAGATGAATAATATATTGGAGAAACACGTAAAAACCTTGGATGATCTGACGATGCTACACCTTACTATTTATTGTGCCGCAACTACTGTCATCGAAGTGAATGGCCAAAAGATGTATTACCCAAATAATAGGCCGAACAGGCAAACAAGAAATCACATACCAGTATGGAAAAAAACAACTCGTGGGAGAAGCAAATTAACTCTGATCCAAAGCTGATATCATACAAGAGTACCTTAACAATAACCAAACCAAGAGAGTAGTTAGGAAAACAACAATCCTAGCAACAAAGGCAGACATAAAACTGAATTGTACACAAAGTATCTGGGATCTTAAATCTTTATTAGACAGTTTTAGGCAAAAGCAAATGGAAGAAGATTCCATCGATACAATGAACTGACGAAAAGGAAGAAGAAAAATGCCGAATTTCACCGTAACCGAAGAAGCTTCTTCAGGCCCCTGGAGGAAAATACGTACAACTAAAGTATAACCCTATCTACAGGAAAAATAACTAAATTTAAAGAATACTGAAGTACGTTATGGTCTGACCCGAAGGATTTCAATGAAAATGCAAAATGGCTGCCAGAGATAACCAATATTTTTTAGTTTATCTTACAAGACTATTAGTGCAACAAATAAAATATTGTATGATTTTTATTGGAAACTATATTGACAATACGTTATGATACAGTTAACAGATTTTATAAATGTTTTATTGTATGTAAAAATTTGACCTCTAAAAGTTTAACTAGCTACATATTAACAAAAATACATTGCGATAATAAAATAAGTAGAAAATGAACTTAAGTCACTTAGTGTTCTGGGTCAAATGTTATCCAGAGATGAATATCTGAAAACTTAATCATGTGGAGTTCATAAGCAGTGATGCACGCCCGAGTATATTTCAGCCACTCTAATGTACTAAACCTTATGACTCACGTTCAAGAGACCTTGAATTCTGCATAAAAATACTACTCAGCAAACGGGCTGCAATAATTATCGTGATATACGAGTAGAAGCAATTACGTATAAAATGGTCGCTAATATGAATCAGGCGGCGCAGGCTTCCTTTTCTTCAAAGTGAATATTTCGTCTGTACAATTATAATTCTTCTCAAATATAAGTCCGGGCTTACGTGTAAGTGTGTACGTCAGTGAGCGCAAGGTAAACAAAATAGAGAAAAACAGGTCAACTGCAGGCTGATGATTCATGATAGTGTAAAATAGCAAGTTCATGCATTTAGAAGTTTCCCGAATTTGTTTGCAACATATTGCATCACAACATCTTACATCAGTATGCCAAAATAAATAACCCCGAGAGAATCGAATAAACAGTACTACCAATATATTAGATCTTCTCGTAAATGAAATGAGTCTTAAAATACATATTACTAAACAGCATTAGTGTTCTTCACACAAGTCGATGTTTCGTGGTAATGTGGCATTACACATTTCACATTTCATTTAAAAACTTGTGGGCATTCCTTCGGCATTGCTATTCCATTTTCCTCATTCGCATAAAATCGTGAGTTGCATCTTAGGATGAATAACAGATTGCTCATTTTATTGGCGCCTACTCGTTTGCAGGTAGTAATCACGATTGAGTCATTTGCGCAGGCACCTCAACATCGAAAGCAATCACGTAGCCCGAGAAGGACCTTTTTCCGGCTTGTGGTCACTCTGTCCTGCAGCAAGACATTCCAAATTTCCGAAATACGCATGCGATCTCGTTCACTCTCTGGGGTAGCTAAAGGGAAGGCAGCCACGAGGCATTAAATAGAATAGCGAGTCTGGGGCGTGTCAAATTCTAAGGTCGTTTGTCCCGTAAGTGTAGTGAGGGTCTTCATCGCGGACTGTGGCAGTGAGCCTTCCCCGCTAGCTGATCCGAGATCCGCGGGCGACCTTCGTCGGCTTGCAGTGATTTACCCCAACCAGGCATCTACCACCAGCGGCGCATTGCCCCAGCCGGGGAAAGCCCTAAGTAAGGATACCGACTGGTCTCCCGACACGTGTGATGGTGTATGTGAGTGTAAGTGTGTAAGTCCGGGGGAGGATAGGACAAAAAAGAGAAAGGAAAAATTGCGCACGGTCCGTAGCCCGTTTCTTAGCGGACTGCTCCGGCATTCGCCTAGTGTTGATCGGAGAAACCACGGAAAACTACCGATCAGAACAGCCGGTCGCTAGAATTCTCCTCCAGACAGCGACCGAACTCAACCTAGCTCTCTAAAAAGCGTCGAAAATCCTGAGGTCACTGCCTTTTTCCTAGGACCCTACAACCTCCTGGACTGAGCCACTGCAGTGATATCACTTAATACCCAGAGCCACCTTTGCCGGTCCGAGCCATTAAAAATGTAAGCATTTTTTAGAAGCGACAACGGGGTTAAACGTACTGGACCCAAACTAGTCTCAAACCTTCGCGAACGCTAGTTTCCTGGCTGAGAGCTTAAAGAGAAAGCAATCGAAAAAGTGTATTGATACATTTCATGTTTTACACAAAAAAGTAAATTTAAAAACCATATAACCAACTTCAAAAAGTATATAAAAGCGATTTAAAGTGAAAAATAATAGTTATAATTTTACATTTAATCCGTTGATCCATACTATCGTTATATGACAAATATTCATATAAGTATTTTCAAAATTTTATTTAAATACTCTTTAGGATTAAAGATGCAGTTTTTACGACGATGAGACAGTGTGATGTAGGCAGTAGCGTTGTTTGTGAAGTACCATAATATTATTTATATTTTTGTCCTTAATCAAAACATTATTATATTATTGTGGCAACACTAGGAGATTATAATATTTATGGTAAAGGAAAAATCATGTAAATCGGGAACCGAATTGCAAAAGATACGGTTGAACATAGAAAAATTTGCAATATGAAGTGATATTAAGAGAGGAGTCTCCACATACTCCAAAGGTATCAAAGATGGCTGCAGAATGGCAGAAGGGCTAACTTCAGAGCTTTCGCCTGCCAGGGTTTCGACTTGATGGATACAACCAACGTCCGCCTCTTCAGGCAAGTTGAGAAGGGAGAAAATTTAATTGATTATTGCAAACGTCACATTACTACCCAAGATCGGGTACCATGGTACATTCGTATAATGCCCGCTCCATGTTGTTTCAGTCAGAGGCCTTTTCACGGCCCATTCGTACGATAATGAGCTCCTCCAACCACACTTTGCCGTTAGTGGACATCCATTTCATCGTTCTATTATACAAGGACATCGTTCGTTCTCAAACAGCTTCCGCCTCCAGTTATTGCTTTCCAGTTTTGATTACTCTAGGGAGGCCAGCCGCATTCTCTGATATATCCCCAGCTGACATCATGTTGGTTGCAATCGAATGTGTCATCAGATCACACTCCACAAATATTCAGAACGTGAGTACGAAGCAGAAAGGAATGAAGTGTTACAGCCCACGATTAGAGACCCCGAAGTTAACATAATGTGCCGACTTAAAGATGTGGTCGCAAACATTAACTATCACAATAAATGTGAGTTCTAAGTCCAATTGTAAATAATTCTTATTCTTATCATTATTTTCCTCCCAATTGCAATACAAATTTCCAGTTTATACATACGTTTTTCCTGTGCAACTATTAGAACTCTCGTGATTTCTATCTCTCTCCCTCAACATCCACTTACACTATTTGAGTAAAAATAAATGCTTCACAGGCTTTTGAAACTTTGCCGCACATTGATGACGAATCAACGATCATCATTTTGAATCAGTTAACATACCAGATGCATGAAAACGATATACTTTCATGTTTCATTCAAATTTCCAAATTACAGCCATGAATATGGAAAATAGTAACACATTTGGTATGGTGGTACACACGGACAATTGTAACACAGCTAGACAAATTGACTGAATATATTCAGATATGAAAAAATGAAAATATTTTAGCACCATTTTGAACTAACAACCAAGAGCCTTAAATTTGCCTTATAAAAGTATCTATATGGAAAAAAGTGGCAATCATCAGCAGGAAAAGTCATCCCAATTAATATCTGGAACACTTACATGGTTTATCCGAAATAAATCCCTCCTTGAGAAAATTCTGAGAAGTACTTTCAGCTACGGACAAGCAACTCAAGCCCTCATTCGTCAGTACGATAACGCTCCATTTCACACCATCAAGAAGGCAACAGACATTAAGTGTTATGTCAGAGCTGAGATGAATTATCCATTAAACTTGGCTCTCTGGAATATTCACCCACATACACAGAATTTAGAAGAATTATGAAACATTATGGCCAGGCGTGGCCAGGCGTACTTCGGCCACCAAATAAGTAGCTCCTACACAACGTTTAAAATAAATGGGTCTCTCAGTAGACTCTTCACTGATAGGATACAGACGAGCAAATTCCTCATGGGGTTATTACAAAATTAAATGGTGTAAATATTTATTGTATGATGTAAAACATTTTTAGAACCAATGAAGATCATTCGTGTAATACACTAGTGGCCTGTAGTAGCAAAAATGATGAACAAAACTACATAAATAGTTCTCAAAAACATTACTCGCACAACAAATAAAATACTCGTGTATAGCACTAAATTAAACGTTATATTAAGTATTATAACTAAAAATTAAAAATCTGGACAAAAACAGTATTCTCGAATTCTGCAATAACATAGTCTGTAATAAACGGATACACAATACAAAAGTCCTTTACGTACCGAAAGTATAAAGAAAGTTGTTCTATAGTGCAAACGTAAATAGCAAATATTTAATGGCGGGTTGCCTATTACTTGAAGTTTTGACTAGCCATGAAGTCAGCAGTGTCTTTAGCAATGACGCACTGAGTAAGAGAATTTGGTCGGTACACGTAGTGTGAGAATCATGGGTATAAATCAAGTATTTGCATTTTTCAACATTGAAATTGTTAAATTGTTTTTGGATTTTCCAAATCCCCTGGAAATGTTTCTGTGTCACATCACAGCGCGTGAAGAGGCAGTATTGAATGGTTGTCGGTCTCTTCATTGTAGCCTTACAGATGCATGCTGTCAGCTGTGTCGAAAACAGAGACGTGAGTGTGAGAATTTAGTAGATAGCATGCGCGATTCAGTCGTGCAACATGAGAAGAGCCGTAATCACACAATAAAATATTTGCATTTTTGGTCAAAATCAAAACTGTTTCTTTTTTTTCCGACTTCTGATTATGCAAATAAACCACGCTCACCTCTCTCGCATGGTCGGAGGCAGCATAGTTTTCTTTTAATTTCTATGTACAATACATTGAAATTCCGAAATCATTTTCCGCAGTATTACATACCATTCTCTACAATACCTAGTATATGAGTCCGTAAGTATATGAGAAGGTAAAAATAAAAGGGCAAATATATAACAATAAAATCAATAATAATAATAATAATAATAATAATAATAATAATAATAATAATAATAATAATAATAATGATGCCGAATATGGCCGCGATCGCTAAGGTAGAAGTGCAGAAGCGGTCTCGAACCAGATCTTGTGTTGGAGTTCCGCCTCGGGCACGGTTGTCTTGTATGTGTCTCTGAATGTTCGTGTGTTTCTATATCATTCTTCATCATCATCATCATCATCATCATCATCATCATAATTTCAGGTAGAAAAGGGTAGAAAAGTGGCATGCACCTACCCCGATAATAAAGTGTATCCCAGTGGGATGCACGTATAATGCGTCCCGATGATGACTTATTCACGAAGCAATTAATAATAATAATAATAATAATAATAATAATAATAATAATAATAATAATAATAATAATAATAATAATAATAAACAAGATACGTAACAACTAAAACCTCATTTATTAGGCTTAAAAAATAAAGAATGAAGCATTTTGCAAAAGCAAACAAAAAGTGGTTACTTCCTTCCTTATTGAGCTTCAAATTTAACCCCCAAAAAATGACAATTCAGAAACTTAATACAAACTAGGAGCCATGACTTTGTCGCATCCCCACGCATATTCATTCAAAGGAGCAAACCCTGCTCCCGTACGCCCCCACTGCCCACCGCCCTCCGCCGCCCGACGCAGAGGCACGTCCGGGGCAGCGAGGGCCAGCCGCTCGCCCTCAAAGGGAGAGGGCAACGCGCGGTAATGAAGCGCCCAATGAACCGCTTTAATTGGGGTTTGGTTCAGCTGCCACCGCCCGAGCGCCACCCGCCACACGCAGCGCCGCGCAGCATTGGCCAGCACTCGAGGGCTTTCCCACTACAAAACTTAAGGACACGGGCAATGTGTGCGAGGTTCAGTCGTCTCGTGCTGTGGATTGGGTTAGAAACAGATTTGCTCTCGAAAGTTCAAGGGGTTCTTTCATTTGCTCTCGGAAGTTCAATTTTTTTAAAAATATAATGATTTTTAATGCCCTTCATAATGTTTTAATGTAGTTGTCACTCATCCATATTTTTTATTGCTATGTTTAAAAAACATTGTATAATTTAATTTCATTTAAAAATTGTTTAACGGGTAGTATGAGCAGACTTTTCGCAGCACTATTATAGAATAATTGAATGTCTTTTATCATCCAAATACATTGAAGTCATATTTTTGTATTTCTATATTAGTAATACGTAATAAAATAATTAACAACATTTCAGAGCACATTTGTACCTAATCCACCACAAACCATACGCACGATTCATCATTTTCTATAAGCACATGTTGAGGAAAGTCATTGTGCATACTTTATAGGAGAACAAATTTTCTTCGAATGCATATTACGAAGTTACCCCTTATCGTTTCCATTTCTGCCATTCCTATCCATTTGCATTCTTTCTTACAGATTACCACAATTTTTAGGACAGCACCCGCAACCATAGTAAATATAGTGTTCCTCACAACCAATCGGAGAAAGATTCTCTGGATGCAAAGGAGAGCAGCAAGCCTGTTGTCGTTAGCGGACATTTCAATGCACGAAGTTTCTCTAACTTTAATACAGCTCTTAATTTCTTATTCTGCAAGATAATGTGATCCAATAATAAAAAAAAATCAATGCGGGAACACATTCTGTAGCATTCACGATTAAAAAACTTAGACAATTTAAATATTCGGAACTATAATGCTTACTTTATGAATTACGTGTATTTACGTTTTTACTTTCAGTAAACTATTTCAGAGAACGTTGTATAATGCTGCAACAATCGATATTAATATTTTGACGAAAATAAACACCCTGAAGGTTCCTGATACCGAAAAAGTATTTTAGTACCTCATATTCGTGGTATAAAGTAATGTATTTGTAATGTAATGTGTAGAATGTACGGTTACGGTGTCAAGCCTACCCTCTCCATCAGCCCGTCCCAGACTCATCTGACCTTCCCAGTCCTCCTCTTCCCGTCCCAGGGCTCTCCGCCTACCCATGCCAATATCCCCATCTACCCGTCCTAGTATTTCTTCTGCCCCTCTTAGTCTCTCAGCCCTACCTGGCCTAGTCTCTCCAGCTGTCCATCCCAGTATCTCCCTTGCCCGCCAGTATCTCTGCCCGCCCGTCTCAGACTCTGCGTCTGCCTGTTCACGTCTCTCCGCCGGCCCATCGCAGTCTCTCCGCTTGCCCGTCCCAGCCTCTCCTCCTGCCCAGTCCATTCTCTCCACCTGCTTTCATCTAACCTTCCCAGTCTCTCTGCCTGCTCGTCCCTGCCTCTCCGACCTGCCCGCCCCAGTCTCTCCGCCTGCCCTCTCCATTCTCTCCAGCTGCTCGTCCCGATCTCTCATCTCCCGTCTCAGTCTCTCCGCCCGCCCGTCCCAGTCTCTCCGCCCGCCCGACCCAATTTTTCCTCGCTTTATTGAGCATCAAGCGTTTCTAATGATAGTCTAGTTATCGATAAATTAATATTACGGCATTGTAGGAGAGAGCAAGCGAAGACGAAGGCGGGTAGAGAAGAGGAGAGGAAGGAAGCAGTAAAGCTCAGGTCACGCGCAAAACGCTTGTCTCACCATTCGGAGAAACGCTCAGCAGAGCGACTGCAGCATCTCTTTCCCTCTTCTTTCCAGGGACTATATAAAGGCAGAAATACCAAGCATCATTACACTTAATGCGTATCCGGTTTGCGATTTATGAAAGCGAAGCAACTGGAAGAGATTTACTTCAGATTAGAGGTTGGGAACGTCGTTCCAGTTAAACTTTCAGATTGAGTTTTCGCCGTAACAGTATCTTAAGTATTCTCAATCACAAAATAATTCTCAATCATATGATACTCTCTATCATTTAAAAGCCTTTAATAATAATAAAATAGAAATGAAGGCAATAATATGTGTAATGTTGCTTAGAGAATACAGGGATTTGAACGATCGGTCGACATACATTGTGATGGAACTGTCTCTAATCTCAATTCACTGGAAATCAAACGATAAACGATTTATGTATTTTTAGATAATATAATGCATTTTACTCGTATTTTATGCCCTACCCTGAACTAAAAACAGCACTCTAAATAGTGACATATAGTATAATGATTCAGAAAAAAGTTATTTTTCTGTACTACACGAATCAAAATTTTATGAATGTTTGTTTTTGTACTTACTATAGCAATTATTTGGTGTACCTACACCAACTGCCGTAACCTCTCATCCTTCGCGGGTTCCGGGGTATTCTGCCCCTCCCCCAAATTTCTCGTTTATGTTAGTGAGATTGAATCCTCCGACTCGACTGCGCGAGTTAGCCCATCTCAGCCTGTTGTAAGGTTATTTTTGCAGGGATACCTCATAAGACCTCTTCTCGGATGCATTTAGCGGTTCTGGAGAGAAAAAGAAGGGGATTTGAAAAATGATAATAGGAAGGTGACGGAGTCACATTATGATAACAAATGATGCCCAGTGACAGCGTAGGCTGCCGCGGCCGGAGTCAGTATTTACTAGGCTGCCCGGGTGACGCCGCGTCCATGGCGAAGGTGCCGACGTTTCGGTCGCCATTCTGCGAACTTCCTCAGGGCGTAATGCCCATTAATTAAATCAAGGCATTACGCCCTGAGGAAGGTCGCAGAATGGCGACCGAAACGTCGGCCCCTTCGCCATGGACGCGGCGTCACCCGGACAGCCTAGTAAATAATAAAAATGCTACCCATGCCTTCTGCGGGATTCGAACGCGTACCTGGATGTACCGCGTGCTTGGGCACAAGAGCCCTTACGCTATTGATGGATTAGTGATTCCTAGCGCGTCAACTGATAAGGTCATTATTCCCGTAAGTGTAGCCTATGTTTACATCTCGGGAGGTGGGGATGACCTTTCCCAGCTGGATGGCGAGGTCCAGCGCCGACGTACCCGTTATATCGCAAGATTTTTCCCTAACCTTTTCCCACCAGCGGACATCGCCCCAGACGAGACATGCTCAAAGCTCCCGACTGCCCCCCCGACATGTGTGGTGAGTAGTGCTTGTAAGGATGTGTGTAGAGGGTGATGATAGTTCAAGAAGGAGGAATAAAAAATTGCGCGCGATCCGTGGCACGTTTCATAGTGTACTGGTCCGGTATTCGCCTGGGGTTGATCGGAGAAACAGAAAACTGCCCATCAGAGCAGCCTGCCGTTCGAATTCTCCTGCAGACAGTGGCTGAATTCAACGTCGGAACCTGGATAGTGTGGAATATCCTACCACCGTCGGGACTCGAAGTCAGTATCTCCCTGTCACCGCAGTGTCATCAATTGATGCCCTGAGCCACCTACGTGGGTATGACGGTCTTGGGGCCACACAGACCAGCAGAGGGTCCTCTTCAACGAAGAGTGCTTTTCCAACATGATGGCGACCTAACTCTGAACCATGACTGGAGACGCAAAGGGAGATTGAAGTATTTTTGTTCAGTAGTAAATTACGAGACTTTATTATAATTATTAAAATACATTAACATATAACTTATTTATGAAAAAACTCTAATAAATAATCTTCATTGGCATCTTCTGAGCTAAAAAAATACACACTAATTGCTGTATTCAGATCGCTTGCTGACTATTTCAACGCACAATAAGTCACAACCCAGTACTATAACTTACTGATACCCTCGCATGGCCTTTAGCAATGTGTGTCTGGTTGAAAGGTTATGATTTTCTACGCGAGGCACGGACATTTGTGAATAGAAGCCATGCCCGTACACCTACCCACGCTAAGAGAGTCGCGAGAGAGAGAATTCACCCTCGTCCTACACCTTGAGGGACAAGCGACCCCAAAGTTGATTTCTACGCTGACGCCCCTCTCCTTCAATATCCAACTGCTACGACTAAATCGTGTGTCATAGGGGTAGAGAATTTACAACAAGCTGCAGGAGCATTCAGTCCATTAAGAACATCTCGTGCCTCTCTGCTAATTGCATTATATTCACAGATATTCACACATACCCCGTTTTATAAAGATTTTTCCTCTGCAGGACTTGAAAAATCGTTCCGTTTCCGCTTTGGACTAATTCCGTTTTATGCCGTGTAATATGCCATTTAACTTTACGGGCCACAGAGATTTTCTGGTTAAGGCAGGTTTTCAACTTCCACAGGTTCCAGTTTATACATAGTTTACTGTACAACACACTCCCAGAAGACATTAAACAATTAAATTCGACACACAAGTTTACGTGCGAAGCAAAATTTTTCTTCTGCATAATTGTGTCTATGCAATTAGAGACTATACTACGTCCTCAAAAAGAAAAAAAGGTAACTTCCCTATACCCACGTTTTGTTGATCTCTCGATTTGCTAGTTGTGTTAGGCATATAGTCGGGAGTGTGGGTTCCTATTTTGCTAGCAATACTAAAAATAATTGTAGTTTGTTTACCGATGTACATACCTTTCCCTTGTTCGCAAATGTTGCTATCTCGCTTTGTTGGTACTTTTCTTCGTTATTCAATAATGTATAGTAAAAGGACAGGGAGAAGATTATGAAGCTCAAGATTGCACAGATTATATTTCTCCCCCATGCGTCATATTTTACTATTCTTTGGCGAAAGTAAATAAAATAAAATCATTCATAAATACGTAAAAGACAGTTTTTCGGATACAAAATTGCATTATCTCCTTGTCACCTGCATCGATCCTACCCACCATTGAAACAGAAATAATTAGACCTTAGTCCTGACGTGGGGGCGAAGTTTCACCTCAAAAAAATGAAGCGCGGATTTTGCGACGGAAAATGCGAGATAGCATTGTTGAAGTGCTTCCTCCCTGTAAGGAGGAAATGTAAAAAAAGACAAACATGTCAAAAAACCAACAGAAGAAAATAATATAATAATAAATAGGTATGTTTTTACTACCCTCAAAGATTTACAAACAGAAAAGGATAATATAAAATGAGTTATTAAGATGCTACACACAACAGTTAACATTTACTGGACCAAGAATAATACAGTACAAAAAGTAACTATGCATTATATGTAATTGTTACAATAATAATGCTTTTTTTCTTTTTGAGGACGTAGTATAGTCTCTAATTGCATAGACACAATTATGCAGACGAAAAATTTTGCTTCGCACGTAAACTTGTGTGTCAAATTTAATTGTTTAATGTCTTCTGGGAGTGTGTTGTACAGTAAACTATGTATAAACTGGAACCTGTGGAAGTTGAAAACCTGCCTTAACCAGAAAATCTCTATGGCCCGTAAAGTTAAATGGCATTTTACACAGCATAAAACGGAATTGTTCCAAAGCGTAGGTAGAGTTCAATGAAATTATCCTCGTTACAAACACTATTTCCGTTACCCAGTAGAAAATAAATACTTGTTTTGACTGCGGTAGGTCTGCCTCCTCAACCTGGCACTATGTCATCAACCTCATTCTTCGCTAAGTCTATTTAAAGACATCTGTGGCCCATCGCTTGACGACGTCTCGACACGGTCTGCGAAGAAACGCTGAATCACCAGCAAAATAAATAGAACCGTTTTATCGCTAACCAACCAGTCTTAATCGCAGCCTTCACCGACGTGACCTCCAGCGAACTTTCGACGTAAGTGGTTAGATATTCAGAGGCACACAACATTCGAAACATCACATTATTCCTCAGTCGTTTAAAGTAAATTAGATAAACAATAGCTAGTGGTTCAACAAAGTATTTTATCGCATTATTGAGATCTTTTGCAATTTTCGAAAATTCAACAAAAAACAGATCTGCGTCATATATATAAACGTACTCACTATCCGACATATTCTGCCGTTTTGGAGCCTGTTTAAGAAAATGTTAGTTTTAAAATTGGCTTTATTTCGTGTAAAAGTACGCGATAAACTATTCATTTTTGAAAACAAAGATATACTCGATCTGAATTAAAGGTGGAATTTTCAAGTACAGAAAAGTTAACAAGTTCATTAAGAAAAAATATCTTCAAAATTATAGTTGCAGGAAAATCGAAGAAAAATTTGCAATTTTTGAAAATTCAGATTTAAGCACTTGCACCACTTCCATAAGCCACTATACGATTTTTTTAAATGGAACCTCTTTTCAGAACTTCTACAAATTTAGAAATTTTACACTATGTTTTGATGTTCTACGAATGTAGGTTGGCAATTGTCACGTTGCTCTCAAATCTTGAGCAATGGAGCTTTGTTTAAAAGTAACGTTATATGCAATTCATTGAAATTTCACAATTTTAATCGGCAGCATTGGTACTATTGACACTGTACTCACCTCCCGTCAATTTGACGAAAGCCAACCCGCCGTGATTGTAGACCCGAGCTTCAAATATCTTTCAGGTCTAGTCGACATGAAGGTCTCTTGAGTTGTTTTTGTGTGCCACGGGGAGCGAACCTGTCGTAAAATGGCTTACTACCGCCTACAGCGCTACCTCGCATCCTGACAAAGTGGACCTAGCAGAAAACTGGCGGCAAACTCAAAATCGTTAAGGATGATAAACGCTAGAATATGAAATCCAAAATATCAATTAAGCAATTGTTTAGGTCTCCATATTTTATTTAAACAGTTACAATTAATAATTTAAAATATGATTTACAATGATAATTTATTTAAAAAACGTATTTTGGTATTAATAAACAATAATAACAATAAAAATTGTGATAATTATTGTAAACTCAATACCTAAATTGTTTTCACCTATTCTGTTTCAACGTAAAACTTGAAGATACAGGAATAGAAAATTTCAAGCGTAATATAAAACTCAAAACATCTATATTACTAATTTCTAATGCGTGCAGAAAGTCAATAAAAATTATGCAGCCTCCATCCAAATGAGAGGTGTCTACGATTTTGTAAGATACCTAGAAACTGAGGGACAATCCAAAAACAATGAAACTACCGAATTTAATTAAAAAAATACATTTATTGTATTGTCTTATTCTTCCTTATACGCATATACCGTCTGGATTTTCTCATTCAATGCCACACTGCTTACGCCATAGCTGACGTCATTCGACATCAAGACTCAAAGGAAGAGGCCACCCACCATTAATTGCCTTCTAAAACAGACTTTTTTTCTTAGTTTGTAAAAAATAGTTGTATACATGTTATAATATGTAATTACAGTATTCGCGAAGAATACTTTTGTTAAAATCTTGAATTTGTTGCTCATCTACACGACAGTGTGGTTTGATTTGCTGCCATTATTGAAGCTGCAGCCTCAAGTTTTTACTTTCTCGCCATATGTACTTATGTCTGCAGTAAAGAGAAAGCACTAAAATGTTCTGATGGATATCAACGATTTTTCGTCCGAAAATCTCGTATTGATGGGCTCTGGTAACGAAATAATGGATAAATCTTGTTCTTACATGTATAGTAAATTACTTTCTCCGACACGTGTAGACATAATCCACATTTTATGGGTAACGAAAAATTGTTTGACGTTTGTGTATGCCTGTTCATTAGTGGTCAACTCTAGTGCCTAAACCGTTCAAATCTCATAAATTTTCGAAAATTGATATTCTGCGGCCCAGCGCATTTGAAACAACTGTTTTAATTGTTGGATGAACTTTTCTTGAAGCGTGAACTCAATTTTCGCGTAATTTTGCGTGAGATATAGGCAGTTTTTAAACTATTTTATCAATAATGGCTCCCAATTTTTTTTCTTTATATGTTTTCCTCGTATCTAGCAAAGAACGGTAAAAAAATTCATGAGAGATTATCCATTTTGAAACATATCCTGTCAACGGTTTTGGCCGCAGTAATGTTCTTTGACAGAAGAATAGTTTTCAACTGAATAATTTTCGGTATCAGGGATTCACGAAACTAAGTCCGTCTGAATCTCTATATTAATTCTTTTAGCATTACAAGGCTATGTATTTTTTATGTATTACAAAGAAAAGAAAAATGCTAAATGTGGTGTGTGAGGCGTGTATTTGAACACTGGCATGCATTTGTCTGTTAAAAGCTCAATGACGTCAATGCCGCTGTGCGCTAGTACGTTGTCATGCGAAGGAAGAATCCATTCTATGTTCGTCCTCAATTACTACCTTTTCTTCCTTGTACATTCACTAAGCTTGTTTAGTACTTCTTCGAAATAATGTTTTGTTTCGGATTTTCAGGATAAAACGTTTACAATTCTCGGAAGTCAGAAAAGGATAGCATCGCCCTCGACTTCGACCAGCTCATTTGAGCAATGTTAAACTCTGAGGAAGCAGAAAATTTTTAATGTATCGATTGTCTTTTAGTCTCCGGTTCAAACTGAAAAACTCATGTTTTTATGATATTATAAGACTCTATGAAATCTAGTTGCTGAAATTCCATGTCTTACCGGGAACGCGTTTTCAGTCTACTGAGGCAGAAAGGTAAACACGACACATATTAGGCTTTTGCGATAAGATAGTGTAGCATTCCCTCACATTTTCTCTCTCCTTTCCTTCTGTGTCTATTTATTAATATACATATATTTATTTTTATCAAAACACTTTTTCTTTGTCACACCTAAGCGGTAATGATGGATAACAGTATTACAAAATGAAAATATAAATATTTACGTATTCTATGAACGAGTTGTATGAAGCAAATAACTGAAGGATGAAACATCAGTTACTATGAACGCAGAGTTTGTTAGAAGAGACCATTAGAGAATGGACGACTGAATGTATGTCGGAAATATTAACGTGTCATTTTGGTTTTAAATTCCAGTGAGTAGCGACTTCAGGGTATTGGAAGTTTGGTGAAACCTTCGGGAGGGTACTTACGCGAATTAATTGGTGGTTCTCAAGTTCGGAACAAAATATCCGTGAAAATGAAGAAGATTACATTTGGGATTGATTCTGGTTCTGTAAATTCACGAATAATATATGAGGAGCAACTAACCAAAACTCATATTGTCCACTGCTTGAAAATTTGAGTTTGATATGAAATCATGTAGTTTTTAACACGTTATACACATTCCTGTTTTCACATTTCTTCAAAACGCATTTTGACACATTTAATTAAATACATTTTTAAGAAATCTGAAAGCAGGCGCATGTAGAATTACACGACTTCATTTCAAACTCAATTTTTTTTCAACCAGTGGACAATGTCCGTTTTGATTAGTTGCTCCCCATACTTGCTTTATGTTTTCTTTTTTAAATTAGCAAAAGAGATAGTCCAACAGACAGTGACATTTGGTGAGTGGCAGTATAGCTGCAGTTGAATTAACTCGCATTCCAACGACCGTTGGCATTAGGTGTGCTTATGCTGTTACGGGAGCATTGAGTTCAGTAGATTTGTAACAAACAAGAGGTGTCCAAGCAGAGCGCCCAGAAACGTTATTTCGAATGTATTGTGTGAATCATGTCTCGTACGGGAAACGTAAGTACCTCAGGGAGAAATGACGAGGTTTCTAACTACACTTCTTATACGAACACATTCAAAAATCCTAGAAAAATAGTGTACACTTATTTACTTTTATTGTTTATCTCAGGAAATTTTAAACGTGCATTCTTTTCATAGATTGTAAAGTCTTTATTAATGGTAACAGAATCGAGTAGAAGGATTTTCTTGAAGAGATTCTGTACACATTCACAGGAATGATCTCTTACAGAAATTTACAAAAATAATTACCAAATTTCTAGTTCTAAGTTTATCTCTTTACAATATTTTATATCAATGAACTGTCTCATTTCTTTAAAGGGGAATTAATGTAAAGCACACTCCCGTTGCATAAGAGCGTATTTGCAACATCGACCCGGGCTATTTGTGTGCCCCTGTGGCTTATGCAGACCCGCTTCGTACGTCTGCCGGCAAAGAGGTCAACGCTCCCTGAGCGCCGTGAGCTCACCTCTCATCAAAACAAACACGCCTAAAGATTAATAAACTACAATGCAACCATTTTACAAGAGTGCCGGTTGCGCTGAGATTTTACCTCGGCGAACGAGGGCATGGATGCCGGGAAATCGAGTCAGTGCGGTCGGAATGATCGCCCAAGAGGGAAGTTGACTTTTCGCTACCAAAAAAATTAAATTGAACTCGCGTTGTAATACACGCTGGAACTACTCACCATTGGCTCTGATGAATTCTTCACGTTTCCTAAACTAGTTCTGATTCACTCGGTAAAGAATGTTCTGCGGTATTGCAAAGATCTGTTTGTATACCTATGCAGTAATTCTTCCGTATGGCGTTTTGACGCGAATATGCGATGTTTCAGGAATCCCCAAAGACGTCGGAGTCGTATCAGAGCAAGCAGGTAAAAAAACCACGTGTGGTAATTCTACCTCCATAAACGTCGTGCAAATAATGAAGAGAACTGAAGTAGTGTGTGTGGATGCGATGTCCTGTTGGAAATGACCGTAAATACGCTCTTCATTTGTCAACATTTGGAAGAAAGGCTCCAGAATAGGATGCACATAACGGTTTAACAAGTTTTACGTATGTGCCATACACAAAACCCTTTCTGTTTGAGAGTGAACTTCCAGCGAGCCATCACGAACCGACGTTTCACCAAGGCTGGAAAGCATGCCTTTCGCAGGGCGAGGCCTTGAGCAGAGTTCCCCGGCAATTGAGGGCCCGTGGACGAGCAGAATTAGCCCTGATCGCGGCACACCAATAAAATACTCGCACTGTATAAACAAGCGGTGTATCTACAGTTTACCAGATGTATCTGACCTGCGCAGGATGGCCATTGAATTGATTTTGCCGTTGTCAAGTTATTGGACAAAAATGTCTAAAATAAATAAAGGAAATGGTTTTAAATTTAAGAAATTGTGACGTGTAACCCTCGGGGCTGTCTTCCTGAGGCATTGTTACGAAGTCAATTCAGCTATTAGGATAAATCGATAACTTATTCAGTTGTGAAAAATCAAAGTTCTGAGAAAAGAAACATATCTACTTCGCAATTTTTAATATTAAAAATTACATCATATTAATTCAATCCGGGAGTCGACGAAATAAAATGTCTCATGTGAAAAAGTAACGGACGCGCTTACTTTGGGCGTCCTTCAACAAGATCGAATGGAACTAGAATTTTTGTTGATAATTTCGTAAATCCGGGCGTGTCAACTTCTGTGGTCATTAACAGTGTAGTACACGTTTTATCACGATTCGTAACGTAAGTGTAGTACATGTTTCATCACGAGAGTTGGCAGAATTCTCCCCCCACCCTGGATGGTGATATCCTGCGTCTACCGACACATCGCTTCGGCTTACTGGGTTTTCCCATCCAGATATCTCCAACTAGTGGGACACCACCCCAGTCGGGACAAGCTCCAAGCTCTCGACTGGTCTCCCGGCAAGTGTGGTAGTGAGGTGCATGTAAGCATGAGGAGGAGAGAGGATACAACGAGGAAGAGGAAGGAAAGAACGCGCGCGGTCCGTGGCCCGTTTCTTAGGCTCCGCCTCCAGCATTCGCCTTACGTTGATCAGAGAAACCACGAAACATTACCGCTCAGACCAGCCGGCCTCCAAAAGTCCCTTAAAGACAGCTGTTGAATTCGACCTACTTATCTAGCTAGCGTAAAAAAATCGTGTCATTCTTGAGACTGGAACCCTAGGACCTTTCGTTCACAGGCGCTGCATGTACATCAGTTGCCCTCAGCCACATCAGCAGGTTACTAGACAATCAAAACTGCAATCAACAAATTAACACTTTACCTATCTAAAAGGATAATCTTTTTTTTAATTTTTGTAATATTCTAGGCTGCCTCTTTTAATAGTTCATGGCTAATAGTCTATTTCTTCAATCAAACTTTGACGTTTTTTATTTTACATCTTTAGAGTACATTAGAGCACAATATAAAGTGCAGAGATGTAACATCCAAGCAAAACGTCAAAAGGAACAATTGAGGTTTTCGTCATTTGCTGCGAAAATTCATTCGTAGACACACGGAAAGTTATAAAACATCGAGGAAACTGGACAGAGATGATTGCTGTTTTCAAAGTTCTTGCAATCCATCTACACCCATTCTTACTAAGACGATCCATACGATACATCTTTTTCTATGCTGAATTATTGAGTCATCCCTCTGATGAAGGAAGCGTTGCAAGACATCGGAGTTCATACAACAGGGTAAGTACAGTGATTTATGCGCATCTAACGTTCGTAGAAATTTCACTTACCCCTAAACAAATTCTTCCTCTATGAGTGAGAAGTGATAGGAAGTGCTATACCTGCGGAAAAGCGTTGATATTTAAAATTCACTCTCAACAATGGTGCCTTTTGTTGCCTTTCTGGGCTTTCAACTTTACAATTTTAGATAACACTAAGAGTTGGTCATTCTCATCAAATCATCGCTAAACACTAGAGCATTATAATGAGAGAAAATAATAAAATTCTAAGTAATGTGAGAACTGAAATATTTCTATATTTTGTTGTAATATAATATAATTTTATTTCATTTATTATTGTACATTTATATATTACATTTTTTAAATCTGACAATTGTAAAGGGAGGGGTCATAAAGGGTGGGAACTGTATATTTGCGTGAATACGATTTTTGTTAAATTCGAAATTGTACTAATGAGGGAGGGGGGTGAAATATGAAACTTTACGTCAGTATAACGGTCCCAGCATTTGCGAGTTTTTGAAAAGAGGAAAAGTTCAATTTATGTCGCCATTCGTCACAATTCTGATCTACGGATAGTTCAACCCCTACGAAATTCCGACACTCCGAAAATTCGACACCTACGAAATTTGAACATCATGACTGAGATTGGGCCCCTTGAGACAACACGGTGATCACTGTCATGTCTCCAGGGTTCCGGTCCCCAAAGTGGTAGATCTGCATTACTAGCTAGAAAGCTAGGTCGAATTCAGCCGCAGTCTGGAGGAGGCTCGCGAGGACCTCTCTCGACTCTCTGATCGATAGTTTCCCATGGGTTCTCCCATGAACACCAGACCGGAGTAGCACCTTATGAAACAACTCACGAACCGCGCGCAATCTTTCCTTCCTCATCCTTTTCCCTCTCCCCTTACACATGCACAGACTACGCTACGCACAGATTACACGTACATAGACTACGCTACTCTACCATATACGTCGGGAGACCAGTTGGGACAGCGTAGAGGCTGAGGCAATCCCTCACCATCGGAGATACCTGGAGAGGGAAAACTCCGATTAGCGTCTTGTAGGACGGCGCATGATCTCACGTTCCAGAAGGAGAACTACACCGCCACTTTTCATGCAAAACTCTTACGGGATGAATGGTAGCAGATGACGCACCCAGTAACACAAAATGGTCAATGAGTCGAAGATCCTCATGAATGAAGTTTCAGCTGCATAGTACTCTGAGTGCAATTGCTAACGCACTCGAGTTATGTTCATTTAGACCTGAAGACTCATTGAAGTCTAGGTAACATTTTCAGGTTCATTGTGCTTATTTCGGCAGATCTAAAAATCCATGAATAAATATCAAGAACAAGCCATGGAGACGATAGACGATTCTTTGAAATCCAGTGGCGAAGCATCTGTTATGCGATAGATGCAGCGATGATCAAACAAGCCAACAAAAACAAATTTTAAATACTCATATTTATGAATTTTCAGTATATAAGAAATGAATTGGATAATTAGTCAATAAATATACTTATGCAAACTGTATTAGAAAAGAAAGAGACGAGAAATATTAATTGGATTGTTGGTGATGTAGATACCTTTTTATATGATAAATGACTAAAGATATTGTCTGGTATCAATTTTAATCAACTTATGATCATTTCGATCGCGTTGCGATCATCATCAGAGCTTACAGCTTCTGGGCCGAAAACAAAGTTCTGCCTAACCTGAACCTGGGCAGAACTTTGTTTTCGGCCCAGAAGCTGTAAGCTCTGATGATGATCGCAACGCGATCGAAATGATCATAAGTTGATTAAAATTGATACCAGACAATATCTTTAGTCATTTATCAGACGAGAAATACCCATAAAACGAGAAAATCGCAAAGCAAGCATTAATTAGCGAATTCGTCACCGCTGTAACCTGTCACTAGCTTAGAGGTTGACCTGGCTGAGGCGGTGCCATGCTGGTGAGAGATACCTGGTTGGGGGAAAACCCGCATGCTGAGGGATAGGTCGGCGCCGAATCTCGCCATCCAGCGGGCGAAGATCACGCGATAAGAACATGCACTAGACTTACGGGAATAATGTCGCCTTCGCCGTTTACGCGCCCGAAAACACGAGTCAATCGTCCCCGCTCTTGATGACAACCTGCTGCAGTGGTCCTCATTCTGTTGCAGGGCAATTAGCACTCGAAGTCGACGCTGAAACTCGGCGATTTCCGACCGTGTCTGGCAAAACGCCCCATTACAACTCACCACAGTATGATCTTGTTTTGTGCTGCGTCTTGATTCGTTGAGTTGAGTTTTTGTTTGTGTTAATATTGTTAATTATTTATCACACGGAGTGAAGAAAACTCAAGAAGACATCGTGTTTCGACGCAAACAAAAAAAATATGATTCACGTAAATTTCATGAGAAGCTTTTGGTTGTGCAAAACAGCCCAACCAGCCTTTCGTTATTAAATTCAACAACTACAGTTACCAAAAGGAACAAAGTTTATACCTCACACTTTATGGTTTCTAATTATGAGGTTTACAAGTGCCTCTGTGGAAGCAAAAGTGTGGAAGTTCTTTTGAAAATAAAAATAAAGACAACAAAAGAGAAAAGTAAAAATGTTGTGTTTCTGCTGGATTTTGTAATATAAGTGCCCTTCCAAAATCAGCTAAAGCTCACGAAAAATCAGAACATTTCATATTATATTGATCGCAATTCAATTAATTTTAGTTTTATCCCACCTCACAAATTAGTCTCCATCTTACGTTCATGGATACAAAAACAAAAAACCAGAAGCTCCAATAATTCGACAAATCTTGCAATGGCTATGCCAAAATGTCGAGCCTTGCCACTGTTGAAGTCGGAGAGGCTCAATAAGCTCAATCAACGATAATAAATCAATTCAAATAAACTGACTGGCATTGAGATTCACTTCATCTTTGGCCGCAAAATTTGCTGGATTGCTGGATCGTTCTCCCGCAAAACAAGTTTTGAGAAATTCACTTTTCTAATGCATCATGGACGTGGGCAACATGTTATGTTCTGAACAAATAGGCGCATTGCTTCCTATACTGTATCTCATTTTGTTTACTACACGAATCCACCTCCCTTGTGTATTTCATTGCATAAAGTTCGTTGCGTAATGGAACTGATATACACCATGGATACAGAATAGCTAAATATCGCTCATTAACCGAGATTCTTGCACAAAGGATTTGCACTGCGTTCAGTCTCTTACCCTTCTCATTAGTGTTTGCAGGGCCGTAACAATAAATTAGCACAAAACGCCAATCTGTAAATCAACGTACAGACGATTAAGCGTATGCTGAATTCACGCACGCTTACTCAAAATACACCATATCACTAATGATATACATTTGCTTCTGTTGTTATTGTACAAATGATGAAAACAAAGAGAAATGCAGTTCATACAATTAAGAACACCTCAACTCTTTCAAAAACTACGCAAGCTTCAGTTCTTACACTTTTTCCTGGATTTTCACTTCGCTTTGTGTACCGAATAAAAATAGATAAAAATTTCGTATACAGATAAGAATTGATATTTCCATAGAACGAAGTGTAATATGCATGCTGGAAGTCATCTTCAGGGCTTATGTGGTTCATAAAAACCCATTTGAAACTACATATTCTTCGCAGCATTGTGAACATTTCTAAGCTCGTACATCAGAGTATCATATTCATCGTTAAAAATAAAGTCGCAGAATGAAATATTGGTCAAAAGAAAGAAACGAATGCCTGGGAATTTGTCTTCCAGGAAATAAGACGCAGGCAGAGTCTTTTCATCTTGAGAAAGTTATTATCATGTTTTAATGATGACATAAATAGATTGCTTTCTCGGCACAATTATTTGTAAATATACATTTTGAAAGTATTAATTCTAGAAATAAATTACATTGCTGCGTTTCTAAGCAGATAAAATCGTCTTACTGAACGACTTACATTGATATCCACTGATGATTTCCCGAATGATTCATTTTTATTTTCTCTTTGTATGTACAAGACGAGAACGTCTTGTAATCGTGCGCCGATAAACGGCGAATTTTCGACCCAAATCGTATTGTACTCTCCACATAAAATATCGGCGTAGATATGTGCGTTTCGACACTTTTGCTCTGCCGCCATTGAACTAAATTCCGTTTATAAAAGTAACTCTTTGAATATGGAGAGTTCATTCTGCGATTGCGTCATTTCAATAGAACTCCACCCGAGGAACGAAGACGTTCTAAAACCCACCATCGATCGTTCCATTTCATTCTTCATTTACATATAAAGACAAGTATCTCAATCAAGCTGTTACGTCATTAATCGATTGTAGAAAGCGGTTTAGTCACAGATTTCTGGAATCACTCGCGCCCTCTGCCTTTTCGCTGACACCGTCACTGCCCAAGGCGCGTTTCTGTGGAATCGTCGCGCGGAGACAAACGGCACGAGAGTCACGATACTGACGCGAGTCGTCGAGATATCGATCCTACATCAGCCTCCGCTCCTTGAAACGCGAAGCGTATTGCTGTTGCTAGGAGCTCTCGCTGGAAACGCTCGAGATGCATCGGCAACGACCGCGGCATAAACGTTGTAAGGAATATTACTCCGCTGAGGAGCACCGGGGCGAAGGAGGTACGAACATCGGGGTTGGAGGGGGGGGCGCCAAACGAAACGCGATCTCCATGGGGACGGGCGAGGCACGTCGGAAAGGGAAAGGAAGGTGGAAAGGTCGGGATGGCGATGGGGACGGACGAAAAGAGGGCCGGAAGTGGCTGGGTGGAGAGGTGTTGGAACGGAAGGTGAGGAAGTGAATGTGTGCACTCTCACGTGTGTAAGTGTGTGTGGGTGTGTGTATGAAAGAGGGAGTTAAAATGGGGCGAGGGGGAACTACAGCTCGGGTTGGTCTGTCTCTATTACAACAAGGGTACCAAAAGATTAAGGACTACCTGATAAGTTTAGAGAGAGATAATTGCGGGATCATAGAATTTTGGCAGTTCATTTATTTGTTCATTAAGCTTTTATTAATAGTTAGATATCTGTTATCAGTGTACTTTTTGTATAATTAATATATTAAATTCTTCAAAATGACTACAAAACGTGTACCATGTTCCCAAGCTACTCCGTATTTCATTATGGTACGAACCTAAGGTTTGTAAACCTACATTTTCGTGTTACAGTTTAACTTTCCATAATATGCACATAAGGAAATAAAGAGCTTTCCAAGGTTTCTGTATAGTACATCTTACGTGATCAGCCCAGCTGAAGTCGCTTTGAATTATTATGCCCAGATATTTACAACTACATACCTTAGGGATATTATTTCTACACGTTGTACAGTGGAATGTTTCCTATGTTCGAGCCTTCGTAAAACTGTCGTATTTGGTTTGAGACAGAGAGAAAATGGAAAAGAATTTTCCAATTTCTTCTCTTCAACTATATTTTAATTGTGATATTAGAAGCAATAAATCCCAGTAAGAAATTTACAATTCGAGATGATATTAAATAAACTTATATTTGTAAAAATATCTGCTTAGGTGGCTCAGTATCAACTGATGTCATCTCTGAACTGTGATTTCCTAGGGTTTGCGACCGGACGGTGGCAGGATTTTCGACACTAAATAGCTGTTGTCTGAAGGAGATTTCTAGCGGCTGACTGCTCTTATCGGTAGTTTTCTGTGTTTTTTCCGATCAACAACAGGACAATGCCGGAGCAGTACCCTAACAAACGGGCTACGGGCCGATCGCGGTCTTTCCTTCCTCTTCCTTGTCCTATCCGCACCCCATACACACACTAACATGCACTAACACATGCCGGAAGACCCGGCGGGAGCTTAGAACTTTCCCCGGCTTGGGCGGTGCCCGGTGGTGGAAGATATCTGGTTTGGAAAACATTGCCACCTCCCACGATTAAAACATGCACTATCCTTAATGTCCTCAGCTGTTGACACGCCCGCAAACACTAATTAATCAGTAGTTCCGTTCGTTTAGCGATAGCGATGTCCAACATACAGACGGACATTTTGCCGCAACCAATTTTTCGGAATGAAGGACCCAAAAAACTAGAATTCGGAGATATAACTTGTTATAGGGAGTCATTTGCTACATATAGAAATCGGATTTTTCCTGTTTTTTAATATCAGAGAGCCTTAACACAATTTTTTTCTGCCGAAAAATCGCTATTGATATCCGCAGCATTTCTATACTTTGTAAACTACTATAACTACTACTATTATGTAAATTGAAAGCGAGATCATTTTCATACATATAGGTATTTAGTCTTTTAAACACTAATGTCTGCATTTAACAAAAAATGTTTCACGTCAAACAGTTTAGTCATAATCGAACTTTATACGATGGTAGTAAAAATATTTCATATTTTCTCAAGATTGTAAAACTATTTTTTATGGCTTGTCCGAATAGAATAAAGTGAACTTATAAATACTGTAAAATCCCATTTTCATTATAAACACTTCAACTGTGAATGTTCAGATTTTTCATAAAACTTACTCCTTTCTCTCTTGTTTTCGCACTCTGGAGTTATACCGTCTCAATACTGAGCATTTCCCTCGACTTTCAAATGTCAGGAGTTGTCGGCACTGCGGCGAGGCAGGTATGAAGGAGAGGAGCCGGCAAAACATGTCCTTTAACTGCGTTTGTTCCGAGGCGAGATATTCGATACGGTGCGGGTGGGGCCGCGAGGCAACGAGAGCGACGGTCGGTTGCCGGGGCGGGGGGGGGGGCGGGGGGGCACGCGGATAAGCGAGGAGTGGCGGGGCGACGCGGATCAGTCATTTGACACCCGCGCCTCTCCTTGGCTGACGACGTCGCGTCTGCACTTCTCGCGAGTCTCTTTGGGAAGAAACACACAGGAGGCGGCGCGGCAAGAATAATTTCAAGTTCGGCTGTGAGAAAGAGCACATTCCAAGCGACGTGGAACAGTCAAGTTTTGGAACAGTCAAGTTTGATTTTTACTTTCCCTCTGACGAGTAGAAAGTTATGGAATGCTGCACGAAAAAACGGTGAATTTTTTGTATAAAGACTCTAATTACAGGGCTCTAGAAACGAAAAAGTGTCTAAATTCAGTAGCTAAATTTTGAAAAAAAATCCTATTACGTGGTGTAGCCAAAATACATGTCGTTTCTAAAAAGTCCAATCGAATCAAAAACGATTGTCCCTCTCTGTCTGACTGAACAACGCTAGCGGCTAAACCGTTGAGCCGATTTTCTCCAAGATTGATATTTCTCAATCTATCTGATCGATGTTGCGGCCCCTTGGAATTTGAAATCGATACTTCAATTTTGCAAGGTATGTTACATGAAGCCCCTGTGTCATTTAACAATTTTTTTAAAAAATGCGACATCGTTTTAAATTAAATGTTGTTGTTTGATAGTGTGATGAACGTTTAAGAGAATGGTACATGTGTCATGTTCGTTGAAAACCCTAATTTTTCGAAAATTGCATACGTTTAATTTTTTTTAGGAGTCTTCCTGCAACAAAAATATTATTCCCGTAATTAAATTTGTTCCTTGGATATAGGTTTTGAAATAGGGTCATGTACACTTTTTTGAAAATTTTGAGTACTTTTCGCAAACATTGCGTGAAAATACGGGAGAGAAAGCACGTGCTCTTAGGGCCACTAGTTTCGCTCGAATTCGCTCGAACTGCCCGGGATCTAAACTCGCCAGCGTTCGATCATGGAGAGGAAACTTAATTACCAAAAATATTTTCGAGTCGCCATTTTGGCAGAGTAAGCACAAACGTCATCTGAACAGAGTGATATTAGCATGAAATGGGAAGAAACTTCCCAGGCCATGGATATTTTTATAGTAGTAGTGGGAGACATTTTTTTTATTTTCTTGTAACTTTACACGTTTACGAATTTTACATAATCGTATACATTTTATATTACATTTTCTATCCTAATCCTATTAATACAAACATGAAAAAGTGTTTCATTAGCTCGAATTATTATGTAAAGTATAGTGATATTTACCATGCTCCTATCTCCCTGAATCTACATTCGTCCACTCTTCGGTTATGACTTAATGTCATTAGGAAACCTTACTCACTTCACTGTTCTTTTATGATTAGCCTACAGCATTTTTTCCTTGAATGCGGGATTACTTTTTCTAGAAGGGTATGGTATATTTTCCTGGCGCTTCTAGGCTAGGAAAATTGTATGCCAACTCTGAATGAGTAAACTCCTTAGAGTACGATGCACCAGCATATTTAGCAGTATCTCTCGGTGCATCTAAATATGCACGTGGAGACGTAAATGTTATTCCGAGAGAGCTACTCGGTCGCTGCTGTGACGGGGCCGCAAATCCCCAAAGGTGGAACCACAAGTTCCTTCCTTTTTTCTGAGCTTCAACCACGGCTTTCTTAAGTGTAACGGAAATCCAAGAATAGTAATAATGATCTTTCTAAGAAAGGAAAATGAGTTCCTTTGGAAAAGTAAGTTCATGGATGCAAGTGTGAAATATCGTAATCTTCGTACTATAGAGGTGCATCTCAGCTAGTCACAAACCTCAAGGTTTGCCGTCTTCAGAGATCATGGATAATTGTAGGGTCTAAAGAAGAAAATAGGGGCTAGAACGGAAAGGAAATAAATGCACCTGTTAGTTATTTGAGGTATCTCCAGCAAACAGCTTAAAAGAACGGTGAAAACAACGAATAGGAGCAACGATCGTAACCAGGTACAACCGGCTTAAAATAATCCAAGAATCGATTAGACCAAAAATCAAACAAAAATATAAACAACAACAGATGGTACAGTGATATCTCAGTACGTTTACCCCAAATTAAGTTATCACCATTACCACCAATTTGTTTTACTCTGAACACGAGAAACACAATTTGTAAAGCAATATTATGGGTTCACTTTTAAGAAAGAATGAATTTCGTAAAATTTAAAAAGTAAATTTTAGCTCTCATAAATATTTAAAGTAGCGCCAAAAGTGAAAAATATTCGAATTCAAAAATCTCAATGTACTAAATCATTAGAACTAACGCCAAAATTATTCATTTTGGAAACTTCCATTTAATTTAGGAAATGTTATATTACGTGAATATTTGAATGAAATCCTTTTAATACTAGTATTCAACATTTCTGTGAAAAAGATTTCCTGAAAATTTAAAGGTGAATAATCACAGAGATCATAGATCATTTTTCATTGCCCGAGGAACTACATTGATGGCCTCTAATTAACTTTCGCGGAAGCAAAACACTTAAACCGCAGTTAATGAATCATCGCTTATTACACACCACTATCACAGCATCCAATCCTCGATAATAGTTGTATTCTGTCGACACTAAAAGAGCATTTCATACTAAGAATACAGGGCAATCTCTAAAGAAATGACAATGATTCGCGAGAACATTTTTAAATAAGCAGGCGACGCCTTTTGTAGCGAGATCAAACCGCAAGAATAGTCGGTTAGTTAGGAAGTGGTTTTCCTGTCGACTGTGTTACAATAATTTATCTGTGGTTGAATCTAGTTTCCTGAGGAACATAACATATTTTACAAACCTGCTCATTGAGCAATATTGGCATTTGTGTTTTATTTTTCATCGGTTGAAGAAAATGCTATTGAAATAAAATGTTTTTTAATTACAATTAGTATGTCGTAGCTACTATTTTTTTTTCTTTCATTCGAAACTGATTGGCAAAATCTTACTTATTGTATTCTCACCATTTTTATTTTCTACGTCGTTAGGGAATCTAATGCATAGTCTACAAAGATGTCTAGTAATTTAATTTTGTCATTCCAGTCCAATTTTAAATCAATGGCTATTGTCTGCGCATGTTTTGTTATGTTTCGGAATCCTTCCCCCCTCTTTTCGCAGGGGTAGTTGAATTATAGGAACTAGTGGTGAAACATCAGCACTTTCTCGAATTATTTCTAAATTTGCAATTTTCGAAAATTCAGAGAGTTCAACGAAAATGAGACTCTCACCATTATTTTAAGCGTCCCTTCTTCTACCCTTGGAAATTATAGGAGCGGTTTTGAGAAGAATGTTTTTTACAAATTGCTTTAATTTCAAGCACAAATAACACGAAACTACTTTCACCGCAAAATTGTACCTGATCTTCTACCTCCAATTTTGAAGTATTAATTTGAATTTTGAACTTTATTTTTCAAATATTTATCCATTTGTGAGGATACTTGTTCGGACATTCACCTGCTACTTATGAAATAAAACAAGAAAAATTACCGTTCAGATCAGTTGGTCATTAGAATTATCCTCCAGGCAGTGGTTGAATTCGACCTAGCTGTTTAGCTCGTATCGAAAAAACTGCCACCGTCAAAACTCGAACATGGGACATCCCTTGATGCCCTGAGCCGCCTAAGTTGGTATGATTCCCAGTTTAGGCGAACCCTTTTAAAAGAAGGAGCGCCTACTAAGTCTTTCGATTCAGCCCGATTTGCCGAGGGGGCATTGCCTATCGAATGATCATCTATCGACTGAATCCTAACTCGCAATGGTATCCTATTCGTTATTCTCCCCAACCGCGGACTTCAGACGCCCTGTGCAGCCTGCGCCACGTACAGAAGACAATCTCAGTAACGCAACGTACTCCATTCCTGAAAGGACAAGAATGGAGAAAAAAGTGTGTTGCGTGTTATCTTGGCGATAGCAGACGTGACCTTGGGAACTGCAATCTATAAACGGAAACGTCAGTCAAAGATCAAGGCAGGAAAGTTGTATGTTTCCCATGTGTGATAATTTAGTGCAAATTCTGTTATTGCGGCTTTTTCTACGTCGAAAGAAGTTCCGAAAGAGGAAGTAATTTTTATCGTATTCGTATCCGCACTCCACCCACGTTATGTACTTCTTATGTTTGCTGCGACATTGTACTTCGTTATCTCTATCAATGGGACCTCTATAAGGCCGCTGCGGCGTACAACCTTCCTCTATTTACGTGAACACTTGGGGAATTTACGAAGACTGAAATGTTTGGTTCTCGTTCTGACTTTTGAAATAGAATTTCTTCGCCTTTTCTTGTCATAAAAATATATACGGAAAGTACAGGGAATACCCAGGCTGCGCAAGCCCCCAAAGCCCAATTTACGAGTGGAAAAATTTAATCACGTCTGTGGATATACATTCTATATAATTTATTTAATACAGAATAGTATACTCCCTTTCTTATAATGAATACGCACGTTAATAACGTAGGTATTTTATGTTTATGAAAATGATTCAATAAACAGAACGGGGTTTTTCATATATCGTAAATTATTATATCCTTCGGAACGGGTGCCTTCATTACAACGCATTCATTCCAATTGCTATCAACAACAAAAATAACTCTTCTCTCTTCGACCATTGTAAACACTTTGGAGTTTGGACTTGTGTTCGCGTCTCCTACTAGCTGCGAGATCGAGGCAGCTACAACCTCGGAAGGCAGCGCCGCGTTTCACAATGTAAAAGCGCAAGCACCCGTGTTTCCTTGATGTGAGAGCGATAATCCGATTCGTCGTGTCCCAACAACTGTCTGAAAGAAGGTACATGTGTCAGTAATTATGCAGAGGGACTTTCCCTCTCCCAATTTCCTTTCTCGCTTTTTCTGTTGTCAGCACTGATCTAAATGACTTACATTTTTAAACTCATCATTATGAGTAAAATAAAGTAGGTTTTATTAGGCATAAATGCATCTTTATTTTAATTGGTAGTACTCCCTGAAGTATAAGGATGTAGAGATTTGTTTATGAATGTAGATTATTAACGTACAATAATCAAGTTGTGAAACAATGAAATATTTTTCAACATCGGCATCGAAATCTTCAGCTGCCCTAAAAGCAATATTTGCTCACATTCTTTTATTATTAATATTTATTATCATTCATGCTTTAATATTACATCATTTTCAGGTCGTATAAACCTAATTTCTAGTCATCAGCGATACTTAGTGAAAGATGACAAATTACATATGTCTTATATGTCTAAAAACCTATTTTATTTTAGTAAAAAATGCAGAGTCAATTTTTTCTTCGAGTGCAATACGTGCAACAGATATGACGTGAGAAAAAGGACAGTAAGTAAAGTATTCAGAATAATATACACAATAAATATAAATAACAGTTTATTGCTTTAACAGTGTATAATTAGCACTAGTGGCTGCTGGTGCCTCAAAAGACTGGAGGTTGTACCTCTACCGAATGACGGAAATGTAATTTCTAAAATTCAAAATACGAATAAATAATAAAAGAAAGTAAGCAATTCAAATTAATTTAAACTAAGTTAAATAAAAGTATACATTGAAACAATACTTACATAATTTTATGCGTCGTGTTCGTTTCAGGTATATTACACACATCACGTGGTTCTGGACTTTGAACCTCCCCCAACAATAACCTTCCCGTACCAACCCTCCCCCTCTCAACCTAGGCACTAGCTCTGTCCCTCAAGTAGCAGCTCATTATTATGGAGCTCGCAGACCCCCTATAAACTCGGGGCCACGTCAACCCAGACTCGCCCCGAAGCTCACCGTGCCCGTGGCTCCCTCCTCGGGGCTGGCGGGCGCCGAAAGCGGGCGCTACCCTGCCGGGGAGGCGCCTATTTTAAACGTCCAAACACAACTACTACAGAAAACGCGAGAGACTTCGCTGCATCCCATTCGCGCGAGAGACGATACTGCGGTTCTTCGGAAGAGAGTTGAAAGCGTTGCAGTTAACTGCGCCTCCTCTCAGACACCGGGCCTTTTAATTACCTGCTCCATGTTGCCATTTCGGCCAGTCGCACCGGTTGCCTTACTCAGATTATTGCTCTATAAACATTGCACTTAGTAGTGACGTTTTGAAGAATTAATGTAAGTACTGTTTCTTCCACAGTAAGAACCGCTTATAAACTAAAACTGCACTTACTATATTCCGAAGGTTCACGACGTTTCTTAATGGTTAATAATGTGTTGATGTAGAATCTCTTTATCGTGCGCAGATGATAAAAACTTTGTAATTACACTCCTGGGCGGCCGTTCAGCTACTTACTCTCGTGAGCACTCCTTGTGGAGGCCGAAAACTATTGAACTTGACTTGTCTTAGCATGTTAATATGATATTTTACAATAATAAAATGTAAAACAACGAAAGATAATATTACGAACGATACTTTTACTAATGAAGAAAGGAACCTCACGAACCACGAAGGAGCAAGACAGGTTACACTTCTATCTTCATTGCTGGACAAAGTAGCAGTAGAATTAATGTACAATATATTTCAGCCAAAAAAGTTTAAAATTGTTACATTTATACCGTGAAGAAATACAAATGCGATGTCTAAAGAAAATAAGCAAAAATGCTTCGACAGTGCTACTATATTTCCTTCTGCACCGTCCCCCGACAAGAATCGATTAATTTCACGCTGATTTAAATAACATTGACGGAACTACGCCTGTTATTTCATTTTCTAATGCCTGGAACATCATAACCTTGACGCCACTTCCCACTAACTGACTCTGTTTCAAGGAGAGAAATCGTTGGCGCGCCTCGTCGTTTGAGTGCGAATGACATTCATTAGCCTTTATGAGCTGAAATCGGAGAGCGCTGCGGGCGCCGCCTCCTCCCGTGGTTCCGCTGCCAGGAAGCGCTTGTATCGATTGCTGGTCGAGGCGAGGCGCTGCCTGCGACAGAACTGGCGGCGTCAATCAAGGCGGTGGCGCATGCGTGCGTTTCTTTCCTCACGTGAATTCACTGCAACAAATAACGCTTCTTAAAATCCAACTAAGGCCTTCCCTCCTTCTTTTCCTTCTTCTTCTTCTCTATCTCCTTCTTCATCTGTCTACATATCCTAAGTGTATGCGTTTATAAGTGGGTATCTGGGAAGATCAAAAAATATCCATTATTGATCGATTAGGTCGAAATCCTTGTTGTTATTTACTTATCTGCAGAAATGGTTGTATTTCTAAAGTATACTAACGTCTTCAATATTTAAAACCATTAGAGGGCTCTACCTAGACTTGCCTCAAATTGTCTTCGCTTACTATAAATGCATTATTAATTTCGAAGAAGTTCAAAGAAAACTGTGCAGCCTCCGGTCAAGTGAGATGTGTCTATGGTTTTGGTACGCGCCGACGTACTAGGGGAAAATACAAAAACAATGAAAAACAGATTCGGTATTGACTCAAAAATACATTAAGAAAGTTCGTAAAGAAGCTGTTTTCAAAAGCGAATTCAAATGCTTTGTTTCACTTTCTTTTTTGTTCGGATAGAAAAATGTTTGTTTAATATAATAGAGATATGATTTTCATGAAAACCTCAGCAACTTTTAAAATTGTATAAAGATAATTTTGTGATACACCATCAATCCTAAAGCTAGCGTTTTCTCTCATAATTCAATATATTTCTCAAAACACTGGTCAACAGCATTTTTGTAACAAAGAATCTGAATGGTGTTCTTAGCTAAGACGTGAACACAGAAATTCAATATGAAATCAGTATTTGCCTATCGGTCTCAGTTTTCGTGCTACACCCTACTCTCTATTTATGAAAATGCTTGAAAACGCTGCATAAGAGTTATTTTGTTGTAGCTTTATTTAATAATTCTGCTGATGTAATTGTTCACGAACAATCGAAATGTGTACAACAAATTCTTATAAATTACTCTGAATTCAGAAAATTCACCTTAAGAAATGGAAAATGTTGAGCAACTTTGCTGATAGGTCATGCTCGAACACATAAAATCGCCTTGTGTTCGTGTTTCTTGCCAGTTGCATCCCTTCACTGAGAGCGTGGAAAGTGGCTGGGATGTGACATCTTATTGCTCTAGGTTAGTGAAGGTTTGTACTTCGTATTAATTCAGAATAAGAAATGCTTCGTTACTCCAAATAGTTCAAATACATTATGTTATATCTGAGAGGAATTAACTCTGAAATCGCAAAACCTGAACATTAATCCTCTGAGAAGCAAGTGTTATTAACTTCATTTCGGGTATATGGTAGGCGACCAGGACAAGAAATGCGCCTCCCGTATTCGCTGTGTGCCGTGTGTTACACTCCTGAAATGCTGGCTAAAAGTCTCACGACACATCCTCTTTGCATCCATTGTTTCCATGATTTGGAGGGAACCAACGGATTATGCAACATACTTATTTTGGTCTGGGTCAAATTGCTGGAGTTATCGTAAAAACGAAGAAAACTGTGCAAAATCCTAAGTTACTATTTTCTATAAGGCCTGTATGTCACAATGAAGAATTACCGATACCACTAACACCTGAGAACGTGACAATGAATGAAGATGAATGCTACAATGATGAACATTCAGAAGACAGAGGAGAAGGTGCTGACCCAACATTTCAAGCTTCCTGTGAAACATTCCAAGTCTTCTCTTCACTTTTCCTAACACTTATGTTGTATTTGTGACTGTATTCATGAGGATCTGATGTAATTAAAGCGTGTCCTTTTGCCATATACATATACAAATACATAGGGAAACATACCCAACTACAAAAACTATCAATCATCACATGAAAACTGAGGCCGATACACGAATTCTAAAATTAGATCTGCATTGCAAGTTATGAAAAGCAAGTTACCTTCCAAAAACAGCGTGTTTCGTTCTTGTAACGGAAACCGTTGTTACTTTTTTGTAGAGTAGTGATCTTAGATCTTTAAAACATTTCATCTGCACCTTCTTTCAAAATTTCATAATTTTCACGTAAATTTGAGTTCTACAAATGGTGGTTGAAGCGTTGGTAGTATAGAAAGCAGTAATATAATATTACGTACCCAACACCCATATCACTAAAATGTACGTGATGTTGTATCACCACAAGTTTTGAATGTATGTGTGTGGGTGGGTGTGAGATTATGTGCATTCAAATGCAGAGAAATATACAAAATCTACGGTGTTGCGGGGAGCAAAACTGAGTGATTAATAAAAGAGGGGTGAAGAGGAATTTCTTTGACGTATGGCTCAAACTTGCTTCCAATATATTAGTACGTAATGAAAAATGGAGGTGTCAATGAAAACGTAGGTGTCCATTCTAAAAATCTGATATCGAAGGTAAAAGTACCAATACTACTTAGTAACAACGTCAGTGCAACGGAGTAGCATTGGTACATCAGGCATGCGATCCGCCGCCACCGTTTGCAGACACATCAGGATCCACGTTTGCAGCCTTGCGGATCGCCCGGCTTTACATAACTCCACTAAGCGCAAGTTCATGTCACTCATTTAATTGTGGAACAGGTGTTCTCAGTCATGGTATTGCAGAAATGCAACGGAAACACACAACCACGAAGATGGATGTTGGGTCTTCGGTGATAAGGAAATCACACATAACTAAAGCGCGAAAAGGCCATCTGCCTCATCACGGACTCCGAAGGACGTTCTTGGTGGCCGGGGAGGCGATTTCTCCCAATTACTCGGCCGTGACCCTCAGTTGAAGGAATAGCCACTAAAGTCTCTGGAAAAGATGTACTACTCATTGAACAGATCTAATACTATTAGAAAAGTGGTAGAATACTAGAAGATCCAGTACACATTAAACATAAAAAAATATGAGCAGTTTTAGACAGAACCTTGATTTGTTATGTTTGAAAAAATTTGTCGTTTGACGGCGAAAACCTTCTGATATTTGCATGTAACTGTACTTGAAAGAATATTGATCTAATATAGCAGTACAACCGATTGCATTGAGAAAGACTCAAGCTTCAATATGCTAGCGGTAGGAGAGATTCGAATAAAGTTAAACTTTCGCAATTTCCGAAATTTTTGTTGTTGTTTCTTCAATTAAAATCGTACCTGTACCATATTAATAAACACATACTTGTTCATTTCGAGCGAAAAAAGGAAGAAAGAATTTGGAATCGTTTTTGAGAGAATCCTGTTGACGTTCTTTTGAAAAATTGGTTTAAAAAATTGATTTGACACAAAACTATCTTAAAACTTCTCGTAATTGAAACACGTTTACCCGTCAATATTTAAAGATTTAATATTGAACAATGAATGTCATTAACAAAAGATACTGAGACGTGATCACTGAAACTACAGAATCACAGCGTCCTGGCGGCCAAACCTCGGAGCAGTCTAGCTACGATTTCGATTTCTGCTAGTGTTGGAAACTCTTTGTTGTTCTTGGTGGAAAAAGATGGATAGGTTCCACCAGTGCACCGATTTTTGCTCTGCGCAGCACCAGTTTGCGTCTTGAACTAGTAACCACGTGACCACAAAACCGGCACTTTGAAAAGCCAGACTAGTCCTTAGCCACCATGTTGCATGGAGAGCGAGAAGTGTCCACAAACCTTTTGAAAGTGACATAAAGTGATAATTTTCAACAGTGACCAACCAAAAATAACACGATAGATGTGTAATTGAAAAACAATTATGCAATAAAAAATTGCTTCATATGTTTCAATGTCTTATAAATGGTAATAATTTTGGCACTTAAAATTCCCGCTAATATTGAGTCGCAGACTGGTGCCAGTCGCGCATTGGCTGACGTCGGATACGACGTGCAATAGCCCACCCATCTCTTTCCATCATGTTGGTTGATGCAGAAATAAGGCAAATGACCGGTTCCTCGCGAGGCGCGAACCCGCAACGCCAGTATGATCGAGTCGCAGCGTTGCCTTAACACTTGCCTCCACCCGCGTTGGTATAATAACTCTACTAGAAATGATATCCCCCTGAATCGTGAAAAATTTCGCTTAGTTATGAAAGCATTCATAATACGCGCAGACATTGACCTAGACAAAACTAGCTTAATGAAACTTATGGATAAACGTTGTTATATCGACGGAGAAATCGGGAAATGCGGAGTTCAGATGTGCAAAATGCTCTAAGCACAAACAGCGAACGCAGGTGGATAGCCTTTCATGTCAAACGAACATTTTCAGCATTTGTCTCTTTCAAGTTCAACTCTCAAGGAAATGAAATACAGAGAAAGGAAACATTCTTTAGAAAAATCGAAGACTCTAAACTCCGTGGAGGAAAAAGCTTGGTCACATTTACAATGAATGATAGAATTGATGTTCTTTTCTCTTTACTTTGGAAATGCGGAAGAATCACACGGATCAGAAACCGACGTGAGGTGTAAATAGTAATAAAGGAGGCAAAAACTCCACGTACCATCGCAGAATGAATGTCAGTGCACTTTTGTGAATGTCAATGGAAGTGACATTCTATCAGAGAGGCAAAATATCTTCAGTAAGAAATAACGGACGAAAAAGGTTTTGAAAATATGCTAGCATTTTTAGAGCACTTTTAAGCTACAGTGTCAACAATGTCCTTTATCGCAACGTCCTACACACGAAGCATCACTCTCAACAGCATACAAAGATAAAATCCATTCACGACTTTGGAAAAGCTCGTTTATTAGCTTCTTAAGGAAAAAATAAATTAATACAGTCATACCCCAATATATTTTAACGTTATACCACTTTAATTTGACCTAATGGACTATGTACCCTTGGGCACCGCAGCTTTAAGTTTAGGAACATATTAAAAAAATGTGTGCATTGAACATATTTCCTGAAAGCTGAGCATATTTGAAAATCTCCCAAAATTCGTGACCATAGCTTCTGGAAAAAATATTTTTCTTCTCCATTCCAAACCGTTGTGACGCAAATCATCCCATCGCTCGCAGATGTACAGAATTACATTCAGCCACGTGGACACAATTCATTTCTTATTCAAGCCAGCCGCCCTCGTGATTCCATGATGTTTACTTACGTGTTGACGTCACGGTCGGCATTCACTAAATCATGCTTCTGACTGCAACCGACGTCTTCGTTAGAAAGGGACGACGGGTGGCTTGTTGCTACGTTCGTCACAAGGGATAGAGCGGAGATGCCAACTCAGAGCCGGTCGGCGTCAGGAACCGTAGAGACAGAATATTTTTTTCTTTCTCTCTCTCCATTCAATGCACTTTGATTGCTCCCATCCTTCAAAGTATACTCAAAATGAAACAGAAATGTGCACATTTCGTTTATTATAAGTATTGCGGGTGGGGATGTTGAATCGCAACATCACGTGCCGCCTTCTAAATATTCGCATCCCATATTCGTCTAAATGTAATGTTGTAAATATTCGCCTGAATGTAATGAAGGAAGCTTTGCCCCACAGTAAACTATTCTGACGGATCCCCCCTTTCTACTACGAATTGTATGGTATTTATTATGAATTATTTCGATCAAACGCCTAATAACGAGATCAATAACAATTCTATTACTTTTTATCATAGTACTCAGCCTCACGTCTACATATCAATACGGCGGATCTTCCTTATTACTAATTGAGTATTTATTTTACTATTGACACCTAATTTCTATTCATTTATATATTCCAACCAATAATACCCTCTCTGTTCGCCGAGGGTATCCGTCGTGTGAAAAATATCTTTAACGGGCCGACGGACCATTCTCACGGAGTTGTGAAATTTACGTCTTTAATATTTAAGCTAACTTAACATTTGGACTCGGGAATTCCCCTTACCAATACGAAATATTATACCCATTTTTCAATAAATAAAACGTTACAATTTGCTTCTCATCAGCTTAAACAAAATGTACAACACATATACAAACATACACAACACATTTCTACAGTAATCAAAACAAAATTACAAACAATAATACCCCTTGAAAACTTTTACATATTTAATATTCGCATTCACACCATTATTTATACTACACACATTCGTATGCTTTTTTTATCTCCCCGTGTATGCATGACCATGTACCCCTATCATATTATTGAAATTACTAATTTCTAACAAAACTTGATCTTCCCATAAGCCGTATATTTTGCATGTCCCTTTTTGTCACTTTCCTGGTTCGTGTCTCCTCTGCTTCCTTGACTGTCGAATTGCACGTAAATTCCAAATTCAGTTTCAGCACAGTCCAATTACAGCAATAGCCATCATGTTTGTAATCTTCTCTTGCCCACACAAGATTTTTACCTGTCCGACTTCAAACATTTTTACTGTTAACACGGCCAACTTTTCATTATACTTTTCTTTACAATATATTTTTGTCCCAGTGATGACTCATCACACTATGAATGGAAGAAATGCCGTAAAAGGCAGTGCAGAGAAAACATTTCTAGTCATTATAATAACAATATTGATAATGTATTTGGCATTTTAGGGTCGTATGACTCCCACTTTCGCCAGCTAGCGGTGTTCCCAGGCTTGGGCAATGTTTATATGTATTATCCACGCCTGGAAATAAGGGAGGCAGATGCCAAGCATAACATATTCCCGTCTCTGTATATAATATGCTTTAATATACACAGGCTGATTATTTTCTATCGCCTCACAGCAATAGAAACTCAGACTGTAATGGAAAGCTATAGCTCTATTTTTGTACCGATCGAGAATCGAACTCCGGATCGGATCTCAGACACGTAACAGAAGCACGCTGTCCATTAGCTACATGAAGGGGCAATAATAATAATAATAATAATAATAATAATAATAATAATAATAATAATAACTGGCAATGTTCCTACTTTGCCCCAAGCGAGCAGTTCATACATTTTATGTCTCGCAGAAAAATTATGTGTGTGGCAATGTAGCATGCATTTTTACTTACATTTCAGTACCAAGAAAATGTCTATTGCAAAACCATTGAGAGGGAAATTCGCCGACGCACATTAAATAATACGGGAAAGGTTTCCGTGTGATCAGGCATATCAAGTCATTTCCTTTCTGCCGGGAATTCAGATCGCGTCTGCGGCCTCCGCGGCTTATCTCATGTGGTCCAACCTCGTCCGGCGCCAGCACACGTTAAGGCTAACGCGTATGTCGTAAGAAAGTCGTACAAGACCGTTTCGATTTTTAACTTCTCACATGTTGTAGGCCAAAACTTTTGACGAAGAAGATAAATTTGGGAGAATGCATTTAAATATATGTATTAGTAATTTTGTGGGTGCGCAGAAATACACAGAAAGGTGCGCTAATCAGCCTCTGACCATGTGAGAGGTATGGATGATTTTGTTAGATATCCAGGATGTCGGGAAAACTAGGAAAATAATGAAACGAATAGATTTTTACTGGAAAATTAAAATAAACCAAATATCGTTTATGGTACGGCGCGGCAAAATAATAAAATTAATAATTACAATAATAAGGAGAATCAGAAGAATAAGAGTAATAATGATAAGAGTAATAGTAGTAATAATAATAATAATAATAATAATAATAATAATAATAATAATAATAATAATAATAATAATAATAATAATAATAATAAGAGTAATAATAATAATATGAAGAAGGCCGATCAGATGGCCGAGATCGCTAAGGCAGTAGTGCAGGAGTGGTTTCGGACCAGAAGATCGCGGGTTCGAGTCCCGCTTCGGGCATGGGCGTATTTGTGTTTGTGTATGTCTGTATGTGTTGTCCTTTCACCCCCATTATCATCATCATTTCATCTTCCATACCCCCAGGGCTAACAACCGTGGGGGATAAAAATCGGATCCAGCTAAAAATGCTGGTCCCCCCCAAAAAGTTGTTGCAAGCACCTGCCACCGCGATAATAAATAAAAACTGAGCCACGGTAAATGCAGGATGCTTGCATGCGTGGTCCTAGTCGGCCGATTAACGGAAAAAAAATAACAATAAGAAGAAGAATCAGAAGAATAAGAGTAATAATAATAATAATAATAGGAGGAAGAAGAAGAAGAAGAGTAAGAAGAAGAAGAAGAAGAAAAGCGATTAGTGGATTACCACCCACCACTACGTGTCCCTTCGCGTGTCCCTCGCTGATCTAAATCAACTGCCGCGCTCCCCGGGGGGAAGCCTCACGCGACCTGGGGCGCCCACGGACGCACACTACCCCCGCGCCGCAGCTCCTCGCCAAAGAACAGGATGCCTCCTGACGTGGCCGCGTCGCCAACGCCCAATTAGGCCACATGGTGCAGCTAAAACATCTTGATGCTCTTCGTTTACTTCCATTGTTTGCGAACGTCATGCTGATGTGTAACCCGGAATTACGATGCAATTTCATGAAACTAATTCTAAATGGTGGTTACATTTTAGTAGACTTTCATTTTGTTACTGGAAAAATAGTTTCTTGAACTCTTCTAATGGGAAAATACTATCCAACGCTGCGAACCGACTCCACAACGCGATACGTTATGACCCACAATGAGAGACAATACAAACTAATACGGGTCGAAGAGATACTAAGATATACAATACGTCATATAGTGAATGATTCACACCAAAAGAATACAGAGCACTAGGTGACGAGACTCGTGATGTGACGTGCCGTGACGCGTCGTGACTCGAAGCGTTGCCAGCGTGTTTTGAAGGTGCTTATGCGTGCAGCGTACCCAACCACATTAATGATGAGGGACGCAATATACTCGAATGGCTACACACGTTTTATCGTTTTATCTCCTTTAGGTGGGGAACTCGCTCTTCAAATATTTTAAGTTCTAGTTCGAATTTTAGTATGAATTTTCGAAGATCACAAATATTTTTTTCGGCGTCTTCCTACAACCATAATATTGTAGATAGAGATTTTGTCTTCAAATGAAATTTGTTGTCCACAATAGGTTCTTTAATTATTGCCATGTTCATTTTTTGAAAGTTTTTAGTAGTTTCCGCGCAGATGTGAGTGAAATATTGAACAATATCAAAAACGAATTGCTGAATGTTTTGTGGAACGATTGCATTCACCGACCTGCCAATGGTATTTCCCCTTCGCCTTCGACGCAACCCATCGTCTATCAGTGCTGACATCAGCTGTTGCGTCACCGTACACATTTTTTAGTCTTTCTTCAATGCGAATGGGTATAAATACCATAAAATTTCTCCTTCTGCCTTCCAGAATTCAATCACACAACGCCGCTTCATACGAACATCGATGTCGGTGTAAACTATTTTGTAAACGACTGTCATGCTGTCACATGTTGACGCAGAAAGTTGCTATTACAGTGGATTGTAAAAGAAAGTTTGAGGAATAGTGCCAAATTCAAAGTTTTCATTTAACTTATTTTATTTAAGTAGAAAAACAGGATGCATTACTCGACAGACCCTCGTATTTGGGGGGAGGGTAGATCAGAAAAAATACGACAAAGCAGTGAAATAAAATTAAGGCAAGTTGACAAAAACCGAAACCCCTTCACAGACAAAAAAGCGGTTCTTTCATACAGACAACAAGATTAAACGAATTTGCGCTACTCTTTTAACTGAGGTTTGTCCTTTACTTTGTATTCTATATATTTATCCCACTCATGTTAGTTTTATTTCAATATTTCATCATTAGTTAAATTTCATGAAATGACCACTTTAAAAGGAACGTAACAGGTCTTAAATTTGGCACTTCCCTTTTTTCACATATCGGTTAAATAACAAGTCCTAAGTTTATAAGATCAGACTTATAATGTGTCTCTATTCTGCTGAAGAGCCACTTAGGTAAAATTCTAAAGATATTAATTTAAAGTTATTTCATTTTTACGTCCTCATTAGCATTTATGCAGTAGAGAGAAAGTGAAATAATGCTGCGCGAAAAGAACAGCGAACTTTTGGCAGGTAAACTCTTATTGGAGGGTCCTGATAAAGAATAAATGGATAAATCTATTTTAAATTATTCCATCCTTGTTACATTTAGAAAATTTCTCTAAACATGATGTAGCCAGAATCGAAGTTTTGTGGGTCCTTGATATCGAAAAATGGAATGATGGAAAGACATGTGCGTCCATTTATGAACAACATTAGCAGCTAAACCGTTCAGCAGATTTTTTCCAAAATTGATATTCTCTAAGCGATCTAACTGATGTCGCGGCCCTTTGAATTTGAAATCGATATTTTAATTTTGGAGGGTACTTTACATGAAACCCTTGGGACATTTTCCAAATTTTCAAAAACATGGTTTTGGATTACATTTTGTTGTTGGATAATGAACGTGTGAGAGAATGAAGCAGGTCTCATTGAAAACCTTCATTTTTCATAAATCTCAAAAGTTCAACATTTTTTCGACTTTTTTCTACATTTACAATTATGAAGATAGATTTTTTCCTTAACAAAATCTGTTCCATACAGATAAATTTTGAAATACGATTCTGTACAATTTTGTGAAAATTTGAGTACTTTTCGCGTAATTTTTAATTTTGTTAAACATTTTTTTTCTCAAAAGCGGCATCAACTATTTTGATTTAATTTTGTTTGCTACGTTGGATGGCAGTTTAATGCTACGTAAGTAAGAATTTGTATGTTATTTCGCATTTCTTTGTTCGTTTCTTACATTCAAGCTATTGTTATAAGTTCACAAATTCATCTTTTTTGAAATATTTAAAAATCTATTTAATAATCCATCCACTCCGCGTTGCGAGGAATGTATATCCGTTCTCAATGTGTATTGATGGATTTTCAATCCGGTAATCCGGAAACTATAATTAAAATTAGTCCAATGAGGGTTTCTCTCTTAAAAATACGATATAAATGTAATATCAAAGAAAAGTTGCTAGCCTTCAGGGAATATCTGACTGATATGCAACAATGGATTCGCGCGCCGCGAAACGGCAGCTGAAGTTCTGTGAATTATATGTCTCTATGTTGAGACATGATTTAGTTGAATGTTATATAATTTATTTAGAGTGTTATGCAGTTATAATTGTCAAATTTGTGATGTTTTCTTGAAAATATTTAGTTTTTGCACCTAATGTTCTGCGATTTGTATTGCGTTTTTCAAAAAAATAATGACAGATGTTTTAATTCGATGAGAAATTGCAGTATAACTAATGTTACGTAAGCACTACTAAATGCGAGAAAGTATGTGCTCTTTTAGCACCACTAGTTTGTAAAAATTGGTATTAATAGAACGCCAACGTAGCCCCGGCCTCCCACAATTTTACGTCAACACGCCTACTACAGTGCGTTTTTTCAAAAGATTGGAAGGTGGGAAGGCACGACTGAATGCACGTCCACCGAAATGTGGCGTGTCATCTCAGAAAAGCGAATGGACGTCCCCGACGACACTTGCACTTTCAAGTGCGCAGTGCCCTTCGCCCTTCCGCGCCTGCCTGTGGGTGCGACTGCCCTGCAGGCCGCCCGCGCTCGTTAGAGCTATTTCAAGAGCAGAAGCAGTCGCCTGCCGTCACCGCCCCCGCCACTTTCCTCGCAACCGCCTTCTCCTCCACAAACACATGTAGTTTCACTTTGCGAATGTTTTGTGGAGTTTCCCTTTTGCTAGTTGTGGTAGGAGTAGAGCCGAAGTAGTGCTATGTTGTTAGAAATACTAAAAAATGAAATTGTACATCGTTTATCGATGCAAATCATTTTTCTATAACTCAGGAGCGTAACTGTCTAGTTTTCAGTTGTTGCTAACCTCACTTTGTTGGTACTCATTCAACTATTTATGGCTAAAAAGTGAAAAAGGGAAGAGATTCCTTAACTAAAGAAAAAGTATGCAGAATGTTCTCGCATACGTCCAATAGAGTTATTACTGTTGAGAAAATAAATCTAGCCAAACCAACTCCACCACCACGGCGGCCGCCAAATTTACAGTTGCTGTCTCTACCTCCACCTTTGCCGCTGCCGCCTGCGCTTCCACCGCCACCGCCGAGCGGACGGACGACATCCGAAAGGCAAATGTCGCTGGACCAGCGCCGACCGGCGACGCCGCGAAGGGCTGCCGAGACAAAGGCTGGCCGAGTGGAGCTTTGAGCTGACGTCAGAACGGCCTCCGTCTACAACCGCCCACACCCATGCCCTGCCCACGCCACGTCCCCGCCCCGTCCCGCCCCGCTCACTCCCCGTCGCGCCCCGCCCACGCCCCGCCCACGCCCGCCCACGTCCCGCCCCCACATCGCCCACGCTCACGCCTCGCACCGTCCATGCCCCGCACCGCCCACGCCCCCACACCGCCCCCGCCCACGACCCTCCCCCGCCCCGGCCTACGACCCGCCCCGCCTACGACCCCGCTCCCAACCCGCCTCACCCCGCCCCGCGTACCTACTGCAACCACACACCGCAGGTGCGGGCGAAAGGGCGACCGAAAGTATGGCAAGGAAATGAAGGTGCTGGTGATTCCCAGCGTGGTCTTTCCAACACGTGATCCTCTCTTTCTCGCCTTGCTTTGCTCCACGTTGTTGGTTTGATTTCGCTCCTTTAGGGCGCATGCGTTGAAATATATTAATGCTAATGCTATCGTTTGACCGAAGTAGAAGTTTAAGGACTGTCGAGACAAAGTGTCGAATGGAGTTCTCGGCCGCAGTATATCTTCACCTTCACCTTCTTCATTACCTCCGGCTGAGATGGGACAAGGCAATAACTTATTACTGAAGCTACTCCTGACGATGGCGGATTTTGAACATTATTTGGATAGCAGTGTTGAATAGAGCTGCTGTTTCGAAAAGAATAGCGGCTCGCCGCTCTGACCAGTAATTTTCCGTGGTTTCGCGAATCAGTACCAGGCGAATGCCGGGGCAATCCCTAAAAGACGGGCCATGGCCCGTGCGCGATCTTTCCATCCTATTCTCGACTTTTCCATCCCACTTACACGCACACATTCACACTCTTTTGTACTTCTACACACCATACATGTCGAGAGACCAGTCGGGAGCTTAGAGCTTGTTCTAATTAAGACGGTGCAAGGGCATCTAAATGGCCTTGAGCCGTGTTGCGTTGGCAGAATATCCTCGACAGGGAAACCTCCGCCAGCTGAAAGTCATATCATGTGATTTAACACGCACTATACTTAAGGAAAGTTATACGAATGCTCTATTCTTATACGTGTATAATGCTCAGCTTTATTACATCGAAATATTGAAATATAGTTCTTACATTTTTCGTATGTGACCAGTTTACCAACATATTTCGATGACCGATGACTTGCTAATTTATTTAACATCATAAACAACTCTATATGGCGTCATGTAAAGATACGTCGTGTAAAATTACAAATGTTTAAAATCATAGAAAAGTACTTTCTGAGAATTTTCTCAAAGGAAGGGGAACAGACTAAAAGAACTGAACAAGATGGCGTCACAGTCCCAGAAGAACTTCACTCTAGTCGCAAAAGGCGTACAGTATTTTGAACTATTACAATATAACAGTTTACATTTCATAAGTTTTTGTTTCTCAAAAAAAGTATCTAATTTTCAATGAACTCGTAGGAGTAAAATATATTGAGATAATTATAATTTGTGGTATTTTTTGAATTGTGTTGTAGATGCTAGCAAGGGCGCCCGGGGGCCCCTCATTTCAAACAAAAAATTCCCTCCTCCCCCAACTGATAAACCGAATTAATTTCTCAATGCATCAGAAATAACTTATAGCGTTAAATCGGGGTTAGAATACATTTTTTATTTCTTTTAAATAAAAAAAAACGTTGGGCCTCAATTAAATCTGGGCCTGAGGCAAGTTGCCCCTGGTGCCTCCCCCCCCCCGTCCTATTGGTCGCTTCTGGATACAAGTGCCTTAGAAATATCGTTCCTTCGTACTAATTATAGATTCTGGATTGTATAAAAACCTACGCCCGTCCTTCAGTGAGTCAGTTTAGACAAAAACAATTGATAAGTTAATAAAAATGAAGACAATTGTTGTATTCCACGATAGAAAATCGGCACTGAAATCACATGAATGGCATTTAGTTATTTTTCCCACATTTTTTCTCCAAACTATTTGGTATTTCCTGTTTGGTATGACGTATGTGGTACAGCGAGCGTATAATAGCTCGCGTCACTGATATACTCTCTAATCTCAGAACAATGTTTCGCGTACTGTTCGGCGTAGTACGCGGCGACCACGCACGCTTGGAGATAAAGAGAAAATAAGAGCGAGTTTCAACGTGGCTGGCAACTGCGGATTTTCGGAGGGCAGAAAATACCCAATGTGACATCTCTCTTGTGGCATGTAAAAAGTTGTTATACTGCAGGATATATGAAAAATATGAAAATAATACAATATTCATAGTAAGTAACTTCATAGGCAGTATGAAAACCTCGGTATTCATACATAATTCACAGTAAGTAATTTCATCTGTCTCAATTTTCGTTGTCATCAAAAATCCAATTGGCACGTTGTCAAGTTTGGACGCAATGCTAATGGTGTAACATTCAACATATTCGTAACATGTTAAGATTCTACATTCATATATTACACGAGTACATTTAGCATGTTGAGGTACTCATCATGAATACGTGTCACATTTAAGACATCATTATATGCTAAATATTAGAGTCGTGTCTGAAATCAATAACAACCATCTTCTACTCATTTATTATAAATCTTCCTCAAATTCTACAACCACTTGTTATAAAACATTTAATACTATTATACTATCCACCATTCAAATACTAAGAATACACTATATAGTACAAACCTATAAGTACATTGAGGCTCACTAAATAGACAAGGGGAACACTATTTACCCAAGAATATTCCTGATACGAATCTCTTGACAAAATTTGGCACTCACACACTCCCGCACATGCGGACGAGCCACGCGCACGGTGGTCATTCTCATTGGCCCTTCACTGGTCAGTCAATTCCGTTCGTCGCGTCGGCCGTCTTCCTCACATCTTCTGCAGAGAGGCGGCAGCTGGAGCGTTGCCTTGCCTCCGACGGATGAGATGCTCATATTCACGGGGAGCAATACTCCGATTTAAATTTATTTTCCCTTCTGGGTCACGATCTGGAAGGAGAGAGGGAGTCTATCAACCAATCAGGAGCTTCGTTCGGACTTACATTTTTAGTATTGAAACTTCCTATTGGATGAAAGGGCTCCTTATTTGTTTCAGCTCGTGACCTTGATGGGGCACTACATTTAAATCAGACAATATACTCTAATTAAAACAGGAAGTTCTTTCAAGGTCACAAGCTGACAGGAGACAGAGACCCTCATCGAATCGTGACCTTCGCTCGTTTCGACTTCAATTTTTGGTAATTAAGCTGAAGTTGCCCTCTCTGTTTTCATCTCGCGACCTTGAAACGACTTCGTGTTTTAATCGAGGTATAGGTGTCTTCGCGCAGTGTGAGCGTATTAACGCATCACACTGCCGAATATTGAGGTCGTAATAGCGTATTTGCAGAGTAGCTAATGTTTCCTTCCGAGTCGTGCGTGCATTGTTCGTCTTACTGAGCGGCGGTTACGACGGCAACCATACGCGCACTGAGGACACTACGAACACTAAGAACATACGGAGCCACACTAAATGGACAAGGGGAACACTATTTACACCGGGATAGTCTTGACCTTACTAGAACCTATTTACATAATTTTGCACTCCCTGGGCATTCCCAGGTTTCCGTACATGCTAGCGAGCAACAAGCGTGGTAGTCATCTCATTGGCTCTACTCTGGCCAGTCACTGCGTCGGTCGTCTTCGTCACATCTCACATCTTCTGTAGAGACAGAGGGACCTATACCGTTGCCTTGCCACAGGCAGATGAGGTGCTGATATTCAGGGGGCTATGCTTCGATTAGAACAGGAAGTCATTTCAATGTCACGAGCTGGCAGGAGAGGGGGACACTCATCAAATCACGAGCTTCGTTACGGTTTAAAATGTTTGGTATTGAAACTCCCGATTGGATGGAAGCTGCTCTCTTTGTTTTCATCTCGTGACCTTGAAACGACTTCGTGTTTTAATCGAGGTGTAGGTGTTTTCGCGCAGTGTGGGCGTAGTCGCACGCCGCACTGCCTCAATTGGCGCCCGCAATGGTGTTTTCGCGGAGTAGTCGCGGTTCCTAACCGAGTCGTGCGTGGATTGTTCGACGTATCGAGCGGCGGCGGTTCCGCCGGCGACCACGCGCGCGAGATAAAGAGACAGTGCGGCGCGCGACGCTAGGCAGAGCTCGGCTGGAGGAATGGAAGAGTCGTGTTGAGAGCCGTCATGACTGCCGTTTGGCTCGCGGTCGCCACTCGCAAAACGCCTCACTTTGTCAATGCTCGTTTGCGCCAGGCGCGTCGAGGCAACGTAGCCGCTAAAAGGGCTGCCGCAGGAAACGAGCCGGCTGACTGTTTTACGCAGCGCTGTGTCCCGCGCATCTGTTTTCTTTAGATGGACCCCTTCAGAATCGACGTGGAAGGAGCGACATTGAAATGAGTGAGGAAAAAGTGAGCTAAAAATCTGCCAAAATAAACTCTTCGCCCGCAAATAAATGCGTTCGCAGGCGAACCCAATTTGTAAGGTCACCCAGAGCATGTGTTACACTTCATTTACCACGTAACATATTTAACGAGCTGGAGCCAGTACAATGTGAACCTAAAATATTTTTTTCCTAGTAAGTTTACCCTTACCTTTTTGACTTTTCCCCACCCTCTTGCCACCTGCTACCAATTGGCGCCTAAAATACATTTGTTTTTACATTTTCTCTATTTTTCACTTCCAGAACTGTTAAATTGAAATACGACATTAAAAATATCATAGAAGTGTGACACTTTTTTTTTCAATTTTGGACCCACTTTTTAAAACACGTCGTTTGAACGTTTTTGAAAATGCGTAATTTTAAGTTTATTTTCACGAAAATATTTTTGCATTTTCGAGAAACTTCTGTAGCACTTATACTAGCAAATGCAATAATGTATTAAAAAGGCCCGTAATATAAATATTAATAACGCGAGTGATAAATAAATATATATTGCACATAATTCCGAAAAAACTACTAATATTTTCAAAATATTTTACATGGCATTTATTATATAAGTGATTGTGCTGAAATTTTTTCAAAGAATAAAACCTTAACAATGTAGTTGTAGGACGCCGAATATTCAAAGATCTACAATTTTCAAAAAGAGCAACCATGAAGTGCGAACCTATGTCATCTTTATATGTGTATTTCACTCAACTCTTTCAAGAAATTTAAAGAAAAAATGATGTGCTATTTTTGAGAAAATATTGAACATGTCTGAGGAGCATGACGTAAAGTACCCCTAAAATTCAAATAGTACGTCTCAAACTTGTAGAGCCTTGAAGCAGAGCATAAATATTAGGAAATATTAATTTTGGCAAAAATCCTATGAATAGCTTAGGGACTGTTCACACGTTTATCGTTGTTCACACACAATGGACGGACGGACTGACAGAAAGACGGAGAAAGTTAAAAAAAAATCTCTTGTGGTATCAGTGGTTCCCAAAACATGTAATTCTGTTGAAATCTCGAAATCGTCTAACCGCATCATCACATAATTTTATCTATACTACACTGTATGTATGCATGTTTACGAGAAAGTAAAAACACAGGGAATTTAGCTCCAACCAGCTAGAAAATAATCAAACTGTGCCTGTTGTTGCTACCAACTTTCAGAAATATTGAAAGTAGTTTAATCGCTGTATAGAAGTTTTTTGTTTTCCGTTTCGCTGTCCTTTGCAATTGAATATGCTTCAAGTTGCACTCAAAAAATATGAGTCATGTCTACACGTAACCAATGATATGCTTGTTTTATTTGATGGAGAATTTTATTTTAAAGCACAATGAATGGTATGAAATAGGTCTTATTTTCTAGTTGCATCAATACGTAATATTAACTTTCCTTTTTACCTTCTTTCGTAAATCTTTTTCAATAATTACAACGAAAAACTGGAAATAAAATGTGTCAGGGTCAGTCGCTCTGATTATCTTAGGGACCGGACTTCACAACATCGAACTAGGAAGTAAGTGCGGCTTGACAAATCCTCTCCGCCTCTTAATGTCAATTTCTTTAATCAATAACTAATTTTTAACGTGATGGCGAAAATGTAAAGATAGTTCGTAATAGTGTTGAGAAAGAAATTTATTGCTATACTGTAGTGTAGGGAGAGCTTCCTACTCTTTTCCCTATTCTGTTGTAAAGCTAATAAGAGTAAGAAATGTAATACGCAATGCCAATAGATTCTAGATAGAAACGAAGGAAATTTAACTGTCGAGTAACAAAGGACTTACAAGTGCATTTGAACCGATGAGATTCACGGCTTCTAAAATATTGCACAATGCCTAACGTGTGCATCTGGTTGGTTCAACGTGAAGAGAGAGAATTATCATATCTTGTGGCACTTTTAAATTGATTCACTTTCCTTCTTAGAAAGTAAAAACGAATTGTATGACTTACGAGCACAACAGCGTTGTATTTGCCCCTTTAAGTGAAATTTTTAAGGAAAATTCGGATCCGACGTATAGAATTATAATATATTAATAAAAATTATTGTCTAAGTGCATGTTGCTATAATAGTAATAATAGTTGTAATAATAATAGGAGAAATAATAATAATAATAATAATAATAATAATAATAATTACCGATCAGATGGCCGAGATCGCTAAGGCAGTAGTGCCGGAGTGGTTTCGGACCAGAAGATCGCGGGTTCGAGTCCCGCCTCGGGCATGGATGTATTTGTGTATGTCTGTATGTGTTGTCCTTTCACCCCCATTATCATCGTATCATCATTTCATCTTCCATACCCCCAGGGCTAACAACCGTGGGGGATAAAAATCGGATCCAGCTAAAATGCTGGTCCCCCCCAAAAGTTGTTGCAAGCACCTGCCACCGCGATAATAAATAAAAACTGAGCCACGGTAAATGCAGGATGCTTGCATGCGTGGTCCTAGTCGGCCGATTAACGAAAAAAAATAAATAATAATAATAATAATTATTATTATTATTATCTTTGTATAAACAATTTTGTACAAACTATGTGGGATAGTTTGAAGAGAAAAGCTACATTTCCTTTCACTTCAGATGCACTAAACGGCCAGCGCAGATCACTGTGGCCTTGATCAAAACAAGAGGAGAATGTGTATCGCGTGCAAGTCACGGAGTACAGCAATGCTTAAAGCAGGTCATCTGATTCTGGTTACGTAGAACAGTGGAAAGCTGCCGTAAGTCGAAGGTCAGAGACAACGGATCAAAAGGAGAAACGAAGGAAAGAACACACCGAAGGGCATTCGACGACGCCACAGAGGAAAAGAAGCGTTCAGAGAAGCAGCGACCCTAGTGGAAGAAAACGAACGGACGCCAAAACGTGCATTTGTATTCCCATCGCTGTTAGCGTCATAGTTTCTATTGTGTTCGTGAAACCGTCTCTAATTTGCTTCGGAGACGGGCGCCAGCCCAAGAGTGAAGTCATACGTATGAGTGTGACTTCTAGATTTTTCCTCTATCTGTAACAATGTCATATACATACTACTTCCAGCAGCTGCAGCTAATTGGGATATAATAATTTAATGTTTAAATAAAATTCTTTAATTACAAATAATCATAAATGAGGATATTTACGAGAATCATTAGGATTGAAATTGCGTCCACAAATGTTATTTAAGGTGCTGCAACCGATTGCTAATATAACACCTACCACATTGAAAGCAACGCTCTGTGGAAACTAAACGCAGTCGGAAGTCATTGTCCGAGCAGTAGTAAGCACATTTCGTTCTTCAAACAATTGTTTTAAAAAATAATTTTATCATGATCACTTCCTTTCCGACACTTTCCTATCTGCCACTTCCGTGATAGTGATATTCCCCCGCTAGATGGCCAGATCCGGCGCCGACCTACCATGAGCTAGCGGGGTTTTCCCTAACCAGGTATCTCCCACCAGAGCGGCACAGCCCTAGCCGGAACAATCTCTAAGCACACGACCGGTCTTCAGACGTGTGGTAATGTAGTGCATGATAGTGTAAGTAAGGGGTGAGGATATGACAAGGAAGAGAAAGCAGAGATCTCGTGCGGTCTGCGGACCGTTTGTTAGGATACTACTCCGACATCGACTGATGTTAATCAGATAAACCACGAAAAACTACCGATCAGAACAACCGGCCGCTAGAACTCTCCGCCAGACGGCGGCTGACCACGACCTAGCTATCCAGCTATTGACGAAAATCCTGCCTCCGTCGGGACTCAAACCTAGGATCTCCCGTCCATAGACACTGCAGTGACATCTATTGATTTCCTGAGCCACCTAACTGTAACACCACTTCCGTTGATTCTTCACTCCAACGCACCGCCTTTCGGTGGCGCGTACGCGAAGGCAGGCTGGGCAGGGCGGGGTCCCGCCGTAACCCGAAGGTTCGTGGCTCGCCTGGTGCAAGGGAGACGGTAAGGCCGATGACGCTGGTTCTTCCGCCGAAGCTGGCGAGGGCGCGGACAACGCCGCCTCTGATCTCAGTCGCACGTCACTCCTCCCTGGAACGCGGCCGCGCGCCCGGCACAACGCGGCATTGTGCTCTCCGCGGCCGAGAGCGAGAGCGAAAGCGAGAGCGAGAGCCCACCTCCGGCCCCGCGCGACACGTTCTCGAAATCTCTACGTGAGACATCCGCTCAACGTGTCGGCTAAGATCCGGTATTTGACGCACGAGGATTAAGAAGATTAGAGTTAAAGGAACGGAAAGGCCCAATGAGTTCCAATTGAGCTGCTGCATACCAGGAGCGTTCGGCTCATCCAGTCACTAGTTGCCAGAAAATATATGAAGGAAAACTGAGTGAGTTCTGGCTATTTAAAGATAACTCATAGATATCCAAAAATGTATAGTAGAATTACAATATAACCAGAAAAACGCTGACTAGAAGTGTAACCAGATATCCAGAAATACGTGAAAACACCCAATCAATCATACTTTTTCCCCATTCTTTCAAACGATGTGATGATTTGAATTATTTTCCAATTTTGAGATTGTTCATAGATATCTGAAAACAAAATTACAAAAAAAGTTGAAAAATATACTTTTATCAAAAATATAAGGGCGACGAAAAATCAAACGAAGTAACTAGAAAGAAAATACCTACATATATTTCGCAGCTTTGGGAGATCCGAAATGACGTGACACTGTTGCGTCTTTTCCCTCCACCGTCGACTTCGGCGCATCCGCCGCGCCGTGCCGCGCCGTGCCGCGCCGTGCCGCGCCGTGCCGCGCCGCGCATGATCGCTCATACCACCGCCGACGTCGTCACCTAGGCCACTCCCGCCGTCCCAAGCGCAGACTGACACCACCGCATCTACAGTCACCACCGCCACTCGCGCCGTCGGCTGCCGTCGCAAGCGCTGCTGTAGCCTACTTCCCCTCCACCGCCTCATCCTCCATCCCCGCTGAAGTCTCAGTCTCTGCCATCTTCGTCTCTTGATCTAATATATCGATGTAGCCAGGCGCGTTAACTGGTAAGGTCATTAGTTCCTTGAGTGTAGTGCATGTTTATGGCGGGAGATTGCGATGATCTTCCCCCGTTGAATGTTGAAATGCGGCACCGTACGACTCGTCGAATTGCTGTGAATGTCCCCTACCTGGTATCTCTCTCCGGCGAGCCACAGCCCCAGCCGGGATACGCTCTAAGCCTCCAACTGGCTCCCCGCATGTGCCAGGGTGTAATATGTTAAAGGGGAAGTGTGTGCAATTAAGGGGACGAGAATAGGACAAGGAAAAGGAAGGGGAGATCGCGCGCGATATGTGACCCGTTTTTTCGGGTTCTGCTCCGGCATTCGCCTGATGTCGATCGGAGAAATCACAGAAAACTACCGACCAGAGCAGCCGGCCGCTACAACTCTCCTCCAAACAGCGGCTGATCTCGACCTTGCTATGCACGAGATGCTAGTGCCGATAATCCTGCCACCGTCTGGACTCGAACCATAGGTCCTCCCAGTCAGAGGCAGTGCAGTGACATCAGTTGATGCCCTGAGCCACCTTTGCCGGAGCCATGGCCGTCTCCACCGCCACCTCTTCCTCTCCTGCCGCCGCCGCCGCCGCCTGGAGCGCATTGGCCCCGCTTTGTCGGCCGCGCGCTGCCTTTGACAAGGGCTTGTTAACAAGACGCCGCTGCCGCCGCCACCGCCGCTGTCTTGCGAGGCGGCTTCGTTACATGCCTGGGCCCCGCCCTCCCCCGCGACGTTCACGAGGACGCCCACCCACCCACTGCTTTAGGGCCGTTTCAGACACATGTCGCCAAATCACTACATGGGCGTGCTGCGGCACGGATAGCGCCACGGACGTGACACACAAGCGATCGTGGTGAAAGTTGAAACATGCGTTATTCTGTACTCTCACCGTAGCGGTTTTCGGTTAATGAGTATAACTTGTCTTCACGTTCGCCGCTTCTCATTCGAATGCTGCGGGTTACCGATTTTACTTTCAAGCATACTAGTACAGAGAAAGTACTGTAAAGCTTTGGCACAAATATGTGATTTTTAAAGGGAAACACCTGTTATGGGCCCTTGATATCGAAAAAATGGATATATTTCGTTGCTTCGTAGTAAATTACTTCTTCTAGCACGTTGTTTAGTCAGAATTCACTCACGTGCTGTGGATACTTAATGTCGAAAAATGTGTAAACGACAAAAGGCTGTCGGTCGTCCGTCCGTTGGTCTGTCATGGTCAACGCTAGCACCTAAACCGTTCAGTAAAATTTCCCCGAATTTTCTGGCCGAACTCGAGACCCGGCGAATTTAAACGCATATTTAAATTGGGGAGGGGGTACTTTACATTTTCAAGCCTTTATATAATTTACATACAAGCCTTAACATTTTCAAAATTTTATGAAAAATGACCCAGATCTTTTTTATTATTTTTTCACGGATAGCGCCAATAACCCCTAAGAAATCATGCATTTCACTTGAACCTACTGCTTATATTTATTGTTTGTGGATCTGAAACTTCGTTCTCTATAATCTTAAGTTCACTGTATCTAGATTCGACTGTATTCTAGGATTGCAAGTTCCAAACAAACCAATTGGTGTGATGATAACATGTCAGAACTCACCGTAGTTAAGGAGAGCAGGTATATACGGAATAGTGGGCGTGGGCATTCCGGCAGAGGACGCAGTGAGACCGAAAAAATAAAGAAATTTTGTGATCTGTTACGTTTCGTGATCTCCTGGCAGGACGCAGAAAACGGGAGCGGGTGACAGTTGTAGATTTTTAATTGGGTCACTAGGAGGCTACGCTCAGAGGCCTGATGAAACATCTTAGTATCCGTGTTCGTGCCGCGTATCTAGCATACCAAGTGCAATTGGAGTTCGAGGTTTCTTGTTTGAAGATATCGCGCTCTGCCCTTGCGGCAACTGTGCTCACGCATGCGCTGTAGGAAAACGCGTCGTGTTTCCTAGACATGCAGTTACGGAGCGAGACATTTACGCAAAGCACGTTTGTAAGTTTGTGGCCCATGTGCGCGACAGAAGTTAATAGGATGGACTCCAGCTGTGGAAAATTTTCGACATTTACATTCTGTGTACTCAGAAAAATGCTAGAAGAACCCAGTTCTCAGAAGAATAGGAAAAGGAAGGGAACTGATTGAAGTAAAAAGGAACAGGAAGGGAAATTGCGTGTGTCATATTTTGAGTTGAAACTGTTTCAAAAAACTATTAAAAGAAGGCAAAAGACACGATAAAAGAAGAATAGGGGAAGAAATATTGGAATGTTCGATGATGGGAGAAATTTAAAAAGTTAATGAAGTTACTTATCATGGAAGAAATTTAAAAAGTTAACATTAATGAAGCACAGACTAACACATTGTGGCATTGTGGACAACATCCACACAAAACGTTTTGAACGAAAGATCTACAAAGAAGATGACGGTACTTTGTGGCTGGGCTAATGCTCTAAATGGTATGCAGGACCAGTGGTTCGACTCCAGTCCCTGTTATGAGTATATGTGCTTGTCTTCCTTGTCTGAGTGTATGTGTATTTCGTTGCCGACGGTTTGCGTTGTCGTGATCCTATAAATTAGTATCCGCATGAGTGTTTAGTGTCAACATTTTTCAGGTACGGTATTATATGTCTTAATTCAAATGTCAGCTATTAATCATTTTATGATGGATTAAGGAAGAAGTGCTTAGTCTTGATTCATTTCCTATGTCTCTCACTTAATCACGATCTTCATTATAATTTCATTTCACAATTCCATGCAAAGGGCTTAAGCACAGATATATGAGTCCGTAATAGACTAAATTCAGATAAACAGATGAATCGAAGCGTATATCACGAGAATACCTAATACGTAGGTACCTGTTTAACCCATAGGTTCTTTCCGAGATTTAATGCGCTAATTGGCAAGCCGAATCACAATCTCAAACAGACATCACCGGCTGGGTGTAATCGGTTTGCGTTTTCTTCATCTTCCCCATTCATTTTTTATTCCTTTTGCCTTCAAGCACTTTATTGAAGCGCGGATATTGGATTTCAAGAAAGACAGACTATTGACGGAAACTTAACGTACTAGAACTCATCAACGTTATTCCGAAACATGTGTGAATAGTGAGCGAAACTATCCCAAGGGAGTCTATCATGTCACCTACAAAACACTGCACTGGAGGGCGCCACTCAGATTCTACTGGTACTTCTAAAATTCACAGGGATAGGACCCGAATTTTGAGAACTAGCAATGAAGCTAAAATTAGGAAGGCGGTGAATGGTTCTTAGATATCATCCACGATTATCCATCTTCTTCTTGTCATCACTTCAGACCAGCATCTTGAAACAACACGCAAGAGAAATATGCGAGTGGCATTGCGTGGGGATTCGGGTCAGCATGAGCGACAGTAAACACCACGAACACAATGCTTCATTCAGATTCGTGTACTGACTGAAAACAGAAGCGGAGGCGTGTAAATGAGCGCCGGCAAAGTAGTGCCTATTTCACTAGTTATTAACTAAATAATAAATTGGTACTACGTTATAATATTTAAAAGAAGAACAAAAACATTAAATGTCAGTGAGTATGAAGAGAGGAATACAATTTGGAAATTTAAAAAGCGTTCCGTTTGACATCGTTCGTAAGTAGTAAAAATTAACTAGAAAATGATATCCACTATCAAGCTCGCACTCTATTCCGCATCCAGAACCCACAATTCGATGAGCATACACACTCAGGTGACAAAAGTCATACGATATATGATATTGTGTCGAGCTTTCTTTTGTCCGCAAAGTGCAGTAATCTGGTATGGAGACAACAAGTCGTTGAAGAAATATTGAGCCATGCTGCCACTGTAGCCAGTCATAATTGCGAAAGTGTTGCTGGTGCAGAATTTTGTGACCGATCTGACCTGTTGATTATCTCTCATAAATCTGTGATGGGATCCATCTCGGGCTCATTGGGTGCCCAAATCATTCGCTCAAATTGTCCGGAATGTTCTTCAAACCAATCGTGAACATTTGTGACCCCGTGTTATGGATCATTGTCATCCATATAAATCGCAATGTTGTTTGGGTACATGAAGTCCGAAAAATTGCTGCTAATGGCCTCCAAGTGGCTGAACGTAACCATTTTCAGTGAATGATCAGTTCAGTTGAACCAGAAGACCCAGTCCATTCCATGTAATTATAGCCTACACCCATATGGAGTCACCACCAGATTGTACAGTGCCTGGTTGACACCTTAGGTCCATGGCTCCGTGGGTCTGCGCCTAACCAAACCCTACCATCATCTCTTACCAACTGAAATCGGGACTCATCTGACCAAGCCATGGTTTTCCGGTCGTCTAAGAGTTCAATCGATATGATCACGAACCCAGGAGAGTCGATGTAGACGATATCGTGGTGTTAGCAAAGGCTCTCAAATCGGTCATCTGTTGCCATTGCCCATTAAAGCCAAAATTCTGCCGCACTGTCCTAACGGATAAGTTTGTCGTAGGTACCACATTGATTTCTGTGTGCACGCAGAGTTGCTTGTCCATTAGCTCTGACAACTCTACGCAAACGCCACTGCTCTAGGTCATTAAGCGTTAAGGCCATTGCTTGGTCCGTCGTGAGTTCAGGTTTTGCCTGAAATGAGATATTCTGGATCACTCTTGACGCTGTGAACCTCCAAATATTGATTTACTTAACGATTTGCGAAATAGAATGTCCCAAGTGTCTAGCTTCATCTACAATTCTCAAAGTCTGTTTATTCCCTTCATGTGCCCATAAACACATTAGAAACTTGAGTACAAAGCTCTGCCAATGCATTGCTCTTTAATATCTTTTGTACGCAATTCTACAGCCCCCTGTATATTTGCATATTGCTATCCCATTACTTTTATTACCAAGTGGCTGAGCTGGTGACTGGAGTAGTATAGGTATGATACAGACAAGGGGAAACAGGAATTAAATCATACTTTAATGGCAAAATACGGACGTATTGTTTGTTCAATCAAGAACCTCACTCCGTAGGGCTCCATCTCCTTCCGATCCAACGGGTCCCGAATGTTTTGTTGATCATATGCGTGAACATATGCTTTTGATTGCGTGTTTTTTTCATCACTCTACATTTGTCAACAAGCAAACAAGATAACATCTGTTACATGTAATCAACACGCTTCATACCATTACTGAACAGTTTACTCTCGTTTGTTTACTTTATAAGCTTCACTCGAAAAATATGTCGTTTGAGTTGTATGAGCCCTGTCAGCAGAAGCACTTTTTCCACACATTATAGATAGACTGACATTATAATTGTACTTTTTTTCTATTCGCAAATATTAAGATAATTTAATAAACAGTGTCATATTTAAGGAATTAAAAATACTCTTGACACTGGAATTTTTCCCTTTGCGATAGTTTATCACTTCAGTACGATTCAGCATTTTATATTTTCTCTAATAGACTTCTATTAAATGGGCAAACTTGTACTTTCGGTAACAGTAACTAAAAATAAAGATCAAAGTCAATATTATTCTTTCTAACATAACCTCAATTTCGATTATTATTTCTTGAAATACTCGCCTACCCAACTTACACTTGTAGTATTCAAATCCCAGTTTCGCAATATACTTCCTTTACTTTTGTTTACTTTTAATTGTAGAAATGGACAGGAAGAAGTTACGTGATGAACAGCAATAGCACAAATGTTCAGATTTATTCCTTTTTTGAGATGGAATATCGGCTTCATTGACTGTCCTTACCTTATTTAAACATCAATTCTATACAAAATACGGTTGAGACGAATGCACACGAAATAAGAAAGATTTAGGCTATATATGTAATGAGGCTTTGTATATGGGCAGAGAAATGAACTACTAAGAAAAAGAAAATAAATATCTTGGAAGTTTTGAGATGTGGTTTGGGAGTAAGCTGAAGGGGATAAGATAAATGGATAAAATAACGAACGATAATATTCTGAGAGAGAATTGGAGTCGAAATAAATGTAATGAAAATGGGAAAATAATGGTTTTGCACAAAGAACACAGAAAGCGTACAGAAAGGTTGTAGAAATTAGAAAATGAACAATTGAAGAAAAATAAAACGTAGGGATAAGGATAAATCCCATGATAGCATGCATAATCTTCAGGATATAACCCTATAAAGACATTAAGCAGTATTCGCAAGACAAGGAGAAAATAATGGAATTGTAGGTTAGGTAAGATTCGTCGAAAAACTTACGTTACAGAAGAATACTAGTGTCTACATTACATGGCAGGCATAGTCCTAGCATTTTAATTACAAAATGTTTTTAGAGAGAAATAACGAAAACTGGGCATTTATAAAAAAATAAGTTTTAACACTCCGTGTTCGAAAAGCGGTCTCTTGTTTGTTTTCCGTGTGCCAAACAGCTAAATTTTTCGTAGTGTGCGAAACATTGCGAAGCGTGTACGAAACATCTGTAACCATTCGCAATTGTCTTTCGTCTTGACGTCTTTGTTTATTATTTACAACTTCTTACAAGAACTCCTCACTACACTCGGACGACAAACTCGGCTCGTGTGTGAATCACCAGTTTCGCGCTCTTGATAGTAAACTACAATTTCCGCTCAAAGAATTCGATGCAGCTCCTCCATTTCCGCCATCTCCACCTCTACCACCCCGCTCCAGCCCCTGCTCCAGCCCCCGCTCCAGCCCGCGCTCCAGCCCCCGCTCCAGCCCCCGCTCCAGCCCCCGCTCCAGCCCCCGCTCCAGACCCCGCTCCAGACCCCGCTCCAGCCCCCGCTCCAGCCCCCGCTCCAGCCCCCGCTCCAGCCCCCGCTCCAGTCCCCGCTCCAGCCCCCGCTCCAGCCCCGCTCCAGCCCCCGCTCCAGCCCCCGCACCAGCCCCCGCTCCAGCCCCCACTCCAGCCCCCGCTCCAGCCCCCGCTCCAGCCCCCGCTCCAGCCCCCGCTCCAGCCCCCGCTCCAGCCCCCGCTCCAGCCCCCGCTCCAGCCCCCGCTCCAGCCCCCGCTTCAGCCCCCGCTCAAGCCCCCGCTCCAGCCCCCGCTCCAGCCCCCGCTCCAGCCCCCGCTCCAGCCCCCGCTCCAGCCCCCGCTCCAGACCCCGCTCCAGACCCCGCTCCAGCCCACGCTCCAGCCCACGCTCCAGCCCACGCTCCAGCCCACGCTCCAGCCCCCGCTCCAGCCTCCGCTCCAGCCACCGCTCCAGCCACCGCTCCAGCCCCCGCTCCAGCCCCCGCTCCAGCCCCCGCTCCAGCCCCCGCTCCAGCCCCCGCTCCAGCCCCCGCTCCAGCCCCCGCTCCAGCCCCCGCTCCAGCCCCCGCTCCAGCCCCCGCTCCAGCCCCGCTCCAGCCCCTGCTCCAGCCCCCGCTCCAACCCCCGCTCCAGCCACCGCTCCAGCCACCGCTCCAGCCCCCGCACCAGCCCCCGCTCCTGCCCACGCTCCAGCCCCTTTCTTCTGCACAGCAGTTGCCCCCGCTGCAGCCATCTGACCTTAAACTCCACGTTCTCCGCCTCCGCTCTCCTGAGCTCGCGTCACCGCAGCCGCCACCTCCTCCGCTCCCGCCCCCGCCTTCGCTAACTGATTGAATAATTGTTAGTGATTCCGGACGCGCCAACTGCTAAGGTCGTTATTCCCGTAAGTGTAGTGCGTGTCCCCTGCTCCGGATAATGGCGAGATCGGAACTACCGTCGGTTAGCGGGTTTTTTCCCAACTAGTATCTCCCACCAGCGGAGCACAGCCTTAGCCACAGCACAGCCACATCCTGTGGTTAGGCGGAAGAGCGGGTCTGATGGCCCGAGCCTCGCCATATTAATAAAGGCATTTTATTATTATTATTATTATTATTATTATTATTATTATTATTATTATTATTATTATTATTATTATAATAATATTAGCCGGGACAATTTCTAACCTCCCGACCAGTCTTCGAGCGTGTGTGGTAATCTAATGCATGTTAGTGTGTGTAAGTAAGAGCTCAGGATTGGACTAGAAAGAGGAATGTAATATCACGCGTAGCATGGACCGCGTGTGGCCTACTATTCCACCCAATTTCTTGTTGCACGAGGGGGCACAAGTCCGCGGGATGGGCACATAACCGTTCCGCCGTTCGCAACGCCCGCCGGCGCACAAGTACAGGCTCGAACGCGCTTTACCCTCACGGCGACATCGCCATTCAATGCCTGGGTTGGGCCGCCTTGCCAAGTCAGAGCTACTGGCTCTCCAAGATAGTACCGACGTCTGATCAATGCGCCACTTGCATGCGCCGGGAGCTAGTCCCTCCTCTTTGCCCAGAGTATCGAGGCACTGCCACAAAGAAGCCAAGAGCAAAACAGGGGAGCACCCGAACTACGGTTTGGGCGGCTTGGGGACCCCTTCCCGTTTTCTCACTGCCTACACCCTTTAGACTAGTGGCGTGAGAACCGCCAGAAACTAGGCAATCTGACAGGGGAGTACCTGGTCCCCGTCGGACTTTCATATGTGGGATTCGGAGCATTCCGAAGAACATCCTTCGCCCACTCCTGCCCAAAAGTCAACGCCCCAGGAGACCAACCGGTGGGTTACCGAGCAAGTCCCGACAACCGGAGCTTTGTATCGCCTCCGCACTCCCTCCACGTTGAAGCTAATGTGAGTGTCGCCGTGAAACTCAGGGCTCGGGTGGTCACCTACAACTCTCCACCAGAAATCGCGCCCACCTACGCAGACGCGATTTCTCCTCCACGTGGAAAATCGCGCTCTGTCCGTGGCCCGTTTGTTAGCGTACTGCTCCGGCATTCGCCTGGGGGTGATCGAAGAAATCACGGAAAACTACCGATCAGAGCAGCCGGCCGCTGGAATTCTCCTCCAGACAGCGACAGAATTCGACCTCGAAAATCCTGCCACCGTCGGGACTCGAACTTATGATGTCCCGGTTAGAGTCACTGCAGTGACCTTAGTTGTTGCCCTGAACCACATCTTCCGATCCACTCCTTCGCCATCGTCACCGCCTTTGCATTCGCCTCCATCAACACCGCCTTCGCCTCTGCTTTCGCCTTTCCCTCCGTCATCGGCTCTTCCCCCACTTCCGCCTTCGTTCCCGCCTCCGTCTTCACTTTTGTCTCCGCCTCTGTGTTCGTCATCGCCTTCATCACTACATTTGCCAGGCATTCGCCTCCGCCTTTTCCACCGCCTCCACACTTCCCCAACCACCATCACCATCGTACCCATCCCCACCCCGACATCAGCATCCACCACCCCCGAACCCCCCACCCCACCCCACCCTATCACCGCAACCCCTCCACCGCGGTCTCCGCCTCCTCCTTCGCCTCCTTCTCTCCCCCACCCCCACCCCCGCGCTCGCCTGGAGGCCACGCGCTGCATCCGGTCGTGCGCCCCCGAAATCTCATTTCAATGTCTCTGCGAAAAGGCGGAGAGGTATCAGCACCTCGCGCCCTCCCCCCCCCCCCGCCCAGATCAAAGGGAACACGTCCGCCAGGCGTGCTCCAATCGAATGCGGCGCCGCAGGGAGACAGCTACATCAGCCCCCACAAAAGTGGGAATCAAGTATTCTCGCCACGCAGCTTCACAAGGCCAATTCCAAGATGAAGTGTTTGTACTGACCAAAAATTACACGCCAAGAGTTTATGAAACAAGTCTTGTATTACAATGATTCAAAATCCTACCAATTCACAATCCATAAACGTCCATAAACAGGTTTCCAGGAGATGTACATTTTTCTAAAAAAAACGTTAAGGATAGCCCGTATTTGGATCCCGTTCTCAAGAGGCGACATTTTGCAATTTTTGAAGAAAGTTTTTTGTATGAAACTCTGATTTTTTCATTTTGACACATTCCAGGATTGAGGAATATGGATCAAAGGTACTACTGAAAGTTTAAATTCTCTCATATGCCCCAAAATGTGAAAACTACATTCAAATATCAAAAGCTAGCCAATATTTGGGCCTTCTCCTCTATTATTATTACGAAATAGAAGTAAAATCATTAACCATTATCTTCCAATGTTTTCTATTTCTTTCAGGACTTAAACTCTTGATTTGATATGTTTTCGCTTGTGTTGACGAGATTCCCTCCCTTTCTAGATTTTTTAGGGGTAATTCAATAATATGAACCCAATCTTAGCTTCTTCAAAACCTCTTTGAAACAATTAGTAGTACATATTAACATTTCACCGATTTAAACACGCTCTTTCCAATTCTCTACTGGACCTAACTTGCTGAGTCACAAAAAGATAATCGCTCTAAATTTGGGTAAAACCTCACCAGGGTTCCCAATCTCACCAGGCGTCTCGGTATTACTAGGTGGGGATTTTCGTCAGTGTATCTAGCTTCAAATTAGTAAATTTAATCACGCAAATACTGAGAGAGCATTTCCTTTTCTATCAACTCCTTCCTCCCTCGCTTTCACTTCTGGCTTCTCTGTGAGAAACCCTTCATCCAAATTGCGTACCTTTTTATCATGCACTATTGAAATAAAAATGTTTTGAAAGTAGTCAGCTAGAAGAGCCGTCTAAATAATCTGAGCCTTGACACCAATAAAGACGTTTGTTTATTTTTATTTGTTTATTTCACATGGATAATATCGCATATCTCTTCAAATTGATTTACCACAACATTTTCAAAATAAATTGCCTATTAAAAAATGGACAAACCATTATTTTTATTCCTACTACGTGTGTTGGAACTCAGGGATAAAATATTATTTTAAATCAAAATCAATGAAATTTTCGTACAAAAACTCAATTCAAGTATATCTTCCTTGTTCAAGGAAAAGCTACTGCTGGTTTCAGTGATGGGGAAATACGCATTGCGACTGTTTTCTCATACGTTGCCCTGATTTCAAAGGGATTCGGATTTGTGGTAAAGCCGTCTCCTGTGGTTTACCTCACTCCGCGTCCTAATTTCGCAACTTATTCCAATACCTTAATCAAATATCGAACCTTTTACCAAGACAATATTTTTCACCCTGAATTTAGACGGATACTTAGGTAGTTAAAAGGTTACGTTTGAAACAACGTTTTGAACAATCCTTTGAATTGTTCATCCACTTTTCTGTGATTTTTTTTAAAAATACTTGTTTCAATACGCCCGTAGTTCACTAAAATATTGTGTTCTACAATTCGGATTAAAGAATATCTTTAAAAGTAGAATGCAAATTGAATGTTAAATTCATAAATGTTTAATAGATTTTTCCGCTTCATGGCTTTCCAACCTTGGCATCCAATAATGCATTCTAAAATATGATAAACCAAAACAAAGCAATTTTAGACAGAAAGATACTACATTTGTTAAGCGTAAATATGTTTACAGCACACCCATCCAAGGGAGGAAACTATCAGCAAATTTCCTGATACTACTGAACAAGGACGTCATTATATTAAGTTTTTGTTACTCGTAATTTAACGTACGCAATTTCTTTCCTTTGAGAGTCCACATTGTGGATTATCCCTCTCTCATCGACGAACGTGCGTCGTTCACATCACCTTCATACATTCCCATCTCTTGGGCACAACTGACGTCTGAGACATGAAGGAGGAGTTTTCAGCACTTGGGTTAGACACATAGAGAGCTCGTATGTTCACGACTCTTCAAAGGAAAATGTCGTGAGTACACAACACGTTCTTGCATCGAAGCATGGACCCTGACCGTCACAATATGAGTTTTTGAAGAAACCCAAGGAAATGTGGAATATTTCAAAGCAAACGCTGCATGTTACTAGTATGTATAATACCACCGTAGAAACATGTCTGCATCGAATGATAAAAACTGGTATTCTGTGACTTCTTGACTGATGTCCTTCAGGAAAACAAAAGTCCCACAAATTAGAGATTTGAAATCATGAGAAACAGTAATAATTATTTACGAAATAAGCATCATAAAACATTTTATATCTAATCGAGTATTCTGATAAGCTGTCAGGATACAAATATCGTTCAACGTTTTATCTGTTTTGTAAAAATTCCATCGCACTCTAATTTTTATTTAAACTTGACTATTATCACTGCAAAAATGACAGAAGTTAATAGGTGCCATTTTAACTCCTGTATCCTAATAATCCTTATTACGCAACTGATCACCATTTCGTAAAGTTTAACTTTTGATAATCAAACAGCAAAAATATGTATTGAGATATTGGAACATCAGTAGCCAATAACAAATGCGGTACAAGATACCTTCAGATAAAGAATTGGAGCGGAATTTAACATACAATTTAACATACAATTTGACTAAAAAAGCACTTCATAGAGTTTGATTGTCTTAAGACCAAAATTACAAAACAGCGATAGAGTTGTCCTCTATTTACAACTACAATTTCAAAATCGCTTCTACATAGGATGCGCTAAGGAAAGATGACGGCTTTGTACCATTTACCATCATTATTACCATGATCGATACAAAACCATGTGCTACCTGCTAGATAATTATCTCTCAGCACTCAATAAAAAATATTTTAGACGGAAATCGGTCTGAAGATTATCGTATGGGTATGCAAGCTTCAATGCAACACACGTTACTATTTGATTTAATTTATTTAGTCAAAGAACAGAAAAATCTCTTGTAACGTATGGGGGAAACATATTATCGGATATATATTATCGAGCATAACTAGGAAATGTTGTTTATCTGATATTGGCTACCGCAGCTGTTAAAATCATGTTTGCGAGTTTACTTTGTTCCTCAAGCCAAGAATTTATGGTTACTATGCCATAAGCTTCAAAATGATATTGTAACGTCATCAGTTGGCACCATGTTACCGAGGTTGCCGGCGCACTCGTCGGAATGCAGGCGTGGAATAGGGTGATGGAAGGGCGCCGCAAAAAATTATTTATATTAATAATAATAACATAGTGCGCCAATGAAATTTGCCGCAAAACAAAAATATGTTATTGCTTTGTAGTTCAGTGCCTTTATGGAAATAGTGAAAACCATGTTTCGCTATCAACTAAACTTTCTTCTGGAAACAAGTTTATCTGCGATCGGTTGAGTTATTTATGTTGTGGCGGCGCTTATCACATTCTGATATTTTAGAAATATTATTGCTTAGTGTTGTGATTAGAGAGGAGAGGGTGAGATAAGCACCTGGGGTAGGTAAAAGTAAATTGCACTTGGATCAGTCAATCCATATACTGTATCTATCCTTGAAGTGTATAAAATCGCTAACGTAAAGAATATTGTTTGTGCATGTTCTTATGTTTCTTATACTCAACGATGACTACGAAGTCTGTTAACTTACCAAATCATTTCTGATATGTGTGTGGTCAATTTACGACAAAGTTTCAAAGCCAAAGAATTTCTCCAATCGCCAAAAAGGCACACGAGTTGTATTTTGAATCAAAGGTAGATGATGATAAGTGGAGGTCATCACATAACTTGCTCATGCTATTTAAGAGCTTGGTTGCATGAAACCCGCCCATCAAAGCCATTTTCCATTCTACAGTTAAGAAGGGAACCTAGAGATCCCACTACAGATTGCTACTTTTTTTTAACGAAAGTAATAGAAATCTCTATTAAATCAAAACACACAGTTTCGAATCCAAATTTGAAATCTGCAATGCGTCTAGTTCCGCATTCTGATTTTCTCCCAGTTCCAAAATCACGAACGGAATGGAAAAATGACATATAGTTTGGTATAGTATCCTGCCACAAACGCAAAGATTACAAGAAAACTTTCATATTAAGTATATTTCAACATTTACAAGTCCTCTTCTTATTCTATGTTTTGTAATACAAACAATTAATTATACAAATAATTTATTATAAACAATTTTTGTAATATTTTTTTTTGTTATGTGATCTGTTGATTAATACACTACGGATTCCTCCTGTATTATTGAGTTATTTCCAAGTTTCTCGAAAGTGGTATATGTGGCGTACCTTTTCCAGAAAAAAAATGGTACGTGATGGAACATTTCTGACTTCATTTTCGCAATCAGCGTATGTGATTTAGTAAAGAACATGCACTTTCATTTCGCGGCAAGACACGAAGTTCATGTTCTTATATTGCTTCATATTCATACTTTTTGCACATTCATACACAATTTGTTGCACTGAGTAATAAAAGAAAATGCTGAGGGGGGTGGAGAACTTCCGAAACGCAAGGGCGATCACGTGATAGGTGGGCGGCCACCCTCGCAGGGAGGCTAGGGGTGATCAAGAAGTTGGGGCCGCCAAAATGTGTGTGAACCCAGCAGAAGGAAGTTTCTTGTCACTGACGGGACTGTCTTGTGACCTTTCTGGTCACTTAGCGTATGTGTGCACACTGTTCGCCCAAGCTCTTTGAAGGGCTGCTCAACACCTTTGCAAGCGTTGTCATTGGGGCCCAGTATGAAGTTCGGCGAAACGGTCTCATTGATAAGATATTATTGCACTACGAGATTTTACGATACTTATTTCGTAAATAACATTACATTTCGGAAACTTTTGTCCTTGAGATTTTTTCCCAGTGGTGCAACCAGCATTTTCCTAGAAGGAGGGCGCTGTAACTGTTCCAAGCCGTTGTAATGTTTTCTTGAAAACAAAGTAGCATTTAAGCTGAATTTAAAAGTGAATTGTGAAATTGTAGTTATTTATTATTTACAACGCATAGAAGTGAGATACTGGATTATTTTCGTTGCTACGTATTGAATGTCAGCGAAAGCTATATTTGTGAATATGTGTCATCGGTTTTTGAGGAAGCTAAAGATCTATGAAACCCCTCCACCCGTCGTTGTCCAACTGGATTGAACTGGCCAGAAATAGAGGAGATGAGATAATGTTTGTCATTAGATACGGAAGATCTTGCAAAGGTAATAAGAAAATAAATAAACCAATGCTAAGTTTATAAAACAAAAATAAGCTTGAACAACAGATGGCGAATATAAACACATATATAAAAGAATTGTTTAATAATTGATTTTCAATTCTTAAACGAAATACAATTTACATTTAAAAATCTCTGCAAAACGAACTTTTCCTTTTTGACGAAAATCATCTGACTTATTTCATTCTAAAAGCAACAGCTTTGGCGTTCTTGGTTACAACGTGCGTCATTCGCTCAATAACTTCCACTCTTTCTCTCTGGATGGCTCAAAACCAAGCTAACATTTACGCCGTTCCCGCGTAGTTCGCGTCACTTTCCCGCAGATCTCGAAAGATACGGCAATCCCATTGGGGTTCTGCATCTCCTGGCGCCTGCCGTACATGGAGGGTTGATAAAAAACCGGACAAAGAGTCCATTCACAGAGTTTCCACTGGGGTCAGTGCGACCGCCATCTTCCCCGCGCTCACCACAGCGGCGCCCGCCGCCCACAACCTCCTCCCTTGCCAGGCCAGTCAACGCAAGGCTTGCACTCAAATTAATCAGCATAAGTTTGATTGTTTTACACTCTTTCAATGGTGTTCAAGGAATATCGTTTTTTTTTATGTGGAATAAATCATTTGAAAACTTAAAATTGTAATTTGAATTATTACTTACTAATTTGCACCGATTTAAGAGAGGTGGCTTAAAAGCGTTTTTACATTTTCAGCTTTTTGACAGACTATTTTCAGTTGAAAACAGATAACCAGATTTTCACGTCATAGAGAAATGTAATGTGACCATGCAAGGTACCCGTAGGTATAAGCTCTTTTGTATGGAAGAAATGGGTGCTTAAACAAAACATGAAAATAAGGAATTTTAGAGTGAGATCCCGACTTCCATTGAAGGAGCAAAGAAAGTAATGACATTTTAGGAGAAAGATAGACTTTCTAGAATAATTAACCATAACTTCCTATTGTTCACGACAATTGACATTCTTTTCCCTGGACTCCACCAAAGAAGTGTTAATTAATCAAAAATATCAGATTTAATTTAAGTGCGAACAAATCTACATATTTTGACGTCGTCCCAACCACCGCCCATGGATTATGCTCGCGTCGATCCTCAACTCCACGGCAGCAACCTCAGCCACTTCCCGTCACCGCATTCTGACGGCGCCGCCACTGGCTACTCCCGTCCTCTCGTTATCACTACTGCCCGCCCACCCCATTGCTTTATTATTTATATTATTTAATAAGTCATTGAAACGCACGAATAACATTTTGAAAGTAGTCGAAGGAAAGAGCCGACACAATTGTTTCGTTTCATCGAAAGTAACGGCATTTATTTACTGACTGATATTCATTACTTTATTTATTTATTAAGTTATGTATTACGTTATGTATTACGTTATGTATTATGTTATTTATTACGTTATGTATTACGTTATTTATTACGTTATTACGTTATTTATTACGTTATTACGTTATTTATTACGTTAATTATTACGTTAATTATTACGTTATTTATTACGTTATTAATTACGTTATCTATTACGTTATTTATTACGTTATTCATTACGTTATTCATTACGTTATTTATTACGTTATTTATTACGTTATTTATTACGTTACTTATTACGTTTTTATTACGTTTTTATTACGTTATTTATTACGTTATTAATTACGTTATTAATTACGTTATTTATTACGTTATTTATTACGTTATTTATTACGTTATTTATTACGTTATTAATTACGTTATTTATTACGGTATTTATTACATTATTTATTACGTTATTTATTACGTTATTTGTTACGTTATTTGTTACGTTATTTATTACGTTATTTGTTAAGTTATTTATTACGTTATTTATTACGGTATTTATTACGTTGTTTATTACGTTATTTATTACGTTATTTATTACTTTATTTATTACTTTATTTACTACTTTATTTACTCACATACTAACCGGTTTATTGATTTAACTATTTACGAATTTACCAATTTACTGATTTACCTCTTTGCATGTTTACCGATTTACCTAAGTACTTATTTATTTAAATTATTTTTTTATTTATGCCCACAGCCGGTACACGCCTTAGATTCGCCGCCAACCGCCAGCCACAAACCACGCGGCGCCTCCGGCGTCGCGGCGCCCGCCGCCCCAGCGAACCCCCCCATCCGCCAGAGCACATCGGCTCTGCGCGTGGGGCGGGAAGGCTGTGGCGAAACGGAAATGCATAGCGCAGTGCGTGGGATATCAACCTTCCAAGATATTGTATAACATCAGAGGTTACGAGACCCTCCCCAGACCTGCTTCCTCTGTTTCCCAAGACACAACGTAATTGTAGAATTCCGAGTACGAAGGAGATTACAATATAGTGATAAGGAAAACCACACGAAGATCCAACGCGTCTCGCCGACGCGTGTAAAAAACGTGGCAGCCTGGAAATCATCAGTCAGAGGGAAAACGAAGTCAGAGGACCCAATGGCGATTCCATCAAAGAATGCACATTCATCCCCTGGACATGCATTGGGCACTTTGAGATTCGTGAATTGCGTTTAGTTGATTTTGCGAAACAAATCACTCAGCGAAAACAGTATTGTAATAGCAGTAGTCGCACAATTTGATTCCACTCTATCTTCCAGGGAGTAGGACAGTCCTCCTACCCAATGCACAAAGAACAAAATGGAATGTCAGAGTCGATATAAAATTTCTTGACCACCGTCTACAAAGAAGTCGAGACTAGATCCTAGGGCCCTGTAGGTAACTTGGCTACAGGTTGAAATAGTAATGACATTCGTTAACCACTCATACGTTCATAATCAATACAAGTGCATATATGCCTGTATGCCAGTCTGATGCCAGAATGCTCGAGACGATCTTAAATTTATCCTAGGGCAATGGGATCGTCCAGTGTGAGAAAGAATAACCCCAGACCCGTAAATCGATTGTAAGTAGTGCAAGTGTTCTGGAAGTCAACTGTTACACTCACATACACAAATCAAAGCGCAATAAATAGCGCACAACAAAAAATTAACATTCAAATTGGATCGTTAAACGTGCTTTAGTATTTCATTCCTTGAAACATTACTCAAACACTTTGAACACCGTCAACTTTCTTTAGAACACAGGCTTCCTTCAAAGGTAATTATATCCTGTACAATTTCTACAGTGCGCGGCTACTTCCGTACTGAATGTACTGCAAACATTTGCTCTTAACTCAAAAGAAATGGAAAACGTACTACTCATGAGTGAACCCACTTCTGATAACTTTACACATTTCATCTTAATTCAAAATTATTTAACGATGCACATTTAATCCCTCACGTAAGTGGGTTTCTCATCAACGCAATGATTGCATACTATGTCCTTATTCACATAATCTGTTTACAACTTTGGGTATTTCTCCCCTAATTAACGTTACAAAAGTGTGTCGCAAAAGAGCATAAGGCTTTACACAAATGAAAATACAATACGTACTCAGACAAATTTAACTATAAAAGAACAGCATTTTTCTCCCTGAAGTTGTCACTGTTGTTTACCTTGCGTTGGCTCGGTGCTCGCCCTAGCCTCGCTGCTTCGTCGCCGCCGCGCCTCGCCTCGCCTCGCCGTGCCGTGCCGTACCGTGATCTTACTCCGACCGCTACAGCTCGCGCTGCCGACTCCGCCACGATGCCTTCGCAGACCTCGTAGGAAGTTGATGCTGCAATCGCAACGCACACCAATTCGAATCCACAATTCCAGCCGCTTCGTTCTTTTTTTTCTTCTTCTTCGGACACCGGGACACGCTCGTACGCCTCTTCTGCCTTTTTCCTTCGCCCCTTACGCAGATAACGCCTATATCCCTTTCCGACCGTGCACACATGAACAGCTAACGGGGTCGTTTCTCTTGGCTTCGCTTTCACCACACAATGATTTTTGCGAACTATTGTGATTCTCATCTCAATAGTTCTTACCTCTTCTCAATAAGTACGTATTACACTATTTGTACACTTTGCAAATATAGTTCGTTATTTCCTGAACTTTCGACCAACTCGTCGTCTTCGGCCACGACCTCACGTTCAAATAGCAATGGTGGATTTCAACTGATTTCCTTTCAACGCTTCAACATACAAATCTATCCTCCGAAATGTCCTCACAAAATGTCAGCTTCGTCCTCCTCCACCTGACGCGCACCGCTCTAACAAGACCGTCGATGTTGGAACACAAGAAGCAAGACTGTCGACGCCCGAATGCAGAACAAGAACTCCGGGTTTGCTGTCCGGCGTATCAATGGAAGGGGTGGATGCGCGTCACACCCCAGCGGAACTACCCCTCGCTTCGACCATGTCTCCCAAGTGCCGCGCTGATTTGCGGTCAGCGAATACAAGAGTGCGCGTTCCGCATTTATAATATATATATATATATATATATATATATATATATATATATATATATATATATATATATATATATATTCAAACCTGATTCTCAAAACAAAATTAAAGGCACTACATGAATGTATTGTTTATATACAATAATTTCCTAAATTATGGATGCAAAAATATTTTTAATTTTCTACATTAATGTTTTAAAAATGTATTTGAATTGTTCTTCAATTTCGGAATTTATTCAAGTATTTTTTCTCAAAACTGGCTCATTCAACCACTTCCTTTCAAAACCGGATCTGTCCAAAACCATCCTTGTAAATCAGTTGAATCTGGAATCTAAACGTGTAATATTTCTCAAGATCTTTTTTAATCCTAAAGTCAACCCTCACTAATAAGGATTCGTAGGCTTCGGCGGCCGGAGTCATTTTATTCTTGGCTGTCCGAGATGAGCCGCGTCTCAGTCGATCGAGGTGACGTTTCGGCCAGCGTGTTGCGGCCTTCTTCAGAACTACTCTGCTCAAGCAGAGCCTTCTTCAAAGCAGTATAACGCTGAAGAAGGCCACAACGAATATCGAAAAGTCAGCTTAATCGACTGTGACGCGGCTCATCCCGGACAGCCAAGAATCAAACCTGACTAATACGTCTTCTAAAAGGTATCCCACTAGGAAATATTGAAAACTCCTTTTAATAACAAGTATTAAATATCAAACGTTGAACGGGAGTGGATCAGACATTGAATAAGCTCCATCACAAGTACGATAATAGCAGAACTGATAAATAGATTTAACTTTAACTAAAGAGATTCCTTAGTCAAAGTATACTCACTCGCCTCGTGAAATAGAAATCGTATATTAATTACCAACATTAGATAATTGACATACACAGCATACACATTCAATAATTATTTATATATAATTATATATATATATATATATCATAATTATTTTTTGAACATACGTGATTATCAGATTTAACTTCCGAACAATACATCAGGGAATATATTGTACCTTTTACAATATTTCTGTCTGAGCAGATCATCCCGCTTAGGCTGGTGAACGTTCCGATCAAAAGGGACGGCTGACACCCTGGCGGCTGACTCACCAGAAGGAAACGGGAACAGAACAGGGAAGGAAACGCGCCACACGCTGAGGCACTCTGCGTTGACCTTCCGGAACCAATCGCAGCAAATCACGATCAGCAGACCAGATCACACGACCTGTCCCTTGAATTTTCCTGGTACTCCCTGTACTGAAATACAGGGAGGAAACGTATTGGAATCAAACAGGAATATTGATTGATTTTCCGATCATTGGCGTTCTCGCAGAAACTCTTCTGCGCATCTCTCGACTGTTCGGTATGGAAGGGCATTATTCCCAAGAGCTTCCACTTCCTTCCCTGAGATAATCTCGGGTATTTCTTCCATGGAAAATGGCTGTCTTGAAGTATGAGCGTTGCTCGAAACATGTTACATTCATCTCTCACGGCGTAAGGCTTATTTCACGTTGCTTTCTGTGCTAATAGAGACATTGGCAGAACCATCTGTGATGTGAATTGAATTAATGCCTTATTTTACGTGGCGAGACTCAGGCCATGAGGCCTGCTCTTCCGTCTGACTACGCAAATTTCACCAACTAGCAGAGAAAGGAAGTATTTCTTGGGCGAGGAATAGGCGATTTCAATTTAGCTCAGAGGCGTCATTTAGGCTTGAGGATCTTGCCCATGCAAGTAAATCTACTAACATGGGACAGCCGGCTTTACTTCTCCTCCGAAGGAACAGTCCGGCACGCTAACCGTTACACAATCGACGCATGCGTGAACACATCCTACTGCAGCATTTCTTTCACGCTCAAATGAAATTGTACGATCCGATAATATTTCTTTCAGAAAAAAATATAGTTACAAAGATTTGTGTCCTAATCCTCGTATTTTTAAGAACTAATGCTACATGTAATTGGCAATACGTAACAATTTTCTGCAAGTGTGTGTTACAATATTTTCTGCAAGTGTGTATTATATGTGTTTTGAATGTATGGCTGAATTCGTCCTAGCTAAGTAGCCAGTATTGGAAATCCTGTCACCGTCAAGCCTCGAACCGTAGGATCTCTCGGTCAGTGGCACTGTTGTCACATTAGTCAATGGTGGTCCTCCTGCATGATGAAGGTGAATAAAAGTAACTGCTACAAACAAAAAAATTATAACCATCAACACATTACTGAAAACACCGTTAGGGGATACTCGACGTCGGCCGCAGTGGGAATTTGACTGCAGAAACATTATGATAGTGTTGTCTTTTCTCAATTTACCCCAAGCGATAAATAAAATGTCAGCCCTCGTGATGTTGGACCTCGTGTCACATTTTCCAGTTAATGAAAGGAGAGTTGAGGGACGTCGTCTCCGATCACCCCGTTTTGAATTGGACCGCTGTGGTTTGCAGTGGCGCTACCACCCCATTACTCAACGCTTCGCCCCGTCCGTCCCCCGTGGTCTACTCGGTGCCCCCGCCATTGCCACTGCCGCGCCGCCCCAATTGCTGTGAGGCACGCGTGGCGGGTGAGCAGAGAGGGCTGAAACAGGGCTCCGGTCCGGCCTGAAGCCAGGGCCGAATTTCACATCGCAACCGGATTCTCCCGCGAGGGAACCATTCCCACCGATTACCACCCCCGCACTCGCCTCCCCCTTCACGCCCCAGATGAAGTCGGTTCGTTTTTACACGAGGCACTCTGCACTTCAGAATATGACAGGGCGTTTTTGAAAAAAAAGGCATGGTTCTCGTGTCACTACTAAACAGGGATGTATTATTACGTACTCACTGTGATCATTATGCTAAAAAATAATGATAAAAAATAATTTGTATGGTAAATAAATATTGAGAATAATCATTGTTGAAGATTTTTGTTTGTACGTTAAGTGCTTAGTTCATAATCCTACTTCTCTTGATTAATAGCTCTCTCATTAAATAGAATTTTCCTGTTGTAGCTCTGCTTTAAAGCCGAGTTCGCGTATCCTTGGTAATGCGATCCTCTTGATTTCAGCCGTAAAGTTTGTTAGTCTGCTTTCACAGTACCACGTGAAAAAGAAAAGTATTTTTTTTAAATATTATACGTGTTTAGTTTTTCATAAATGCATATTCCACATGAAAATTCGCTAAATCACGAGACTCGTTTCCTGATACCTGTTTTGTGTTCGAATGTTTTTCAGACAAATACGGAATACTACCCTCTCGGCTGCCTCCTGGGAACTTCCAGGCAACGGCTGGTGAGGCACTGCCCCAGCCCCTTCGTTTTACTCCTCTCCTATCGACTGAGCTTAGCTCAGAGGCAGCATTGCTGCTGTCCCTGTAGTGACTGGGACCGGAAAGTCCTACGGTTCCAGTCACAAAAGTGGCAGATAGTCCACACTAGCTAGTCAGCTATGCCAGCTGCTGCCCGAAAGAGAATTCTAGTGGACGGCTGCTCTGATCGGTGGTATACCGTGGTTTCTCGAATCAATAACAGGCGAAAGCCGGAACACTACCTTAACAAACGCGCGATTTGTCCTTCCTTTTCCTTGTTCTTTCCTCTCCTCTTCTTAATTTTAAATGTACCACACATGACGGGAGAGCTTTCGGGAGCTTAGAGTTTGTCTCGATGGAGACGGTGCCCTGTTGGGGGAAACACTTGGCGAGGGAAATCCCCCAGAAAACCGACGTATAGGTCGGCGCCGGATCTCGTGACCTCCAGAGATTCGACATTCGCTACATTTACGGGACTAAAGACCGTAGCCACTGTGCTCGGGAACATGCATCAACATTCTCTCCGGGCTGGGCTCGTGAGCTGCTGGCGAGCTGGAACTTTCGTACCTGCAGAGGGCGTTGGGGAGTCCCATATACAGGGAGTCCCATATTTCTGCGGCTTGTGGGAGTTTTTTGGACCAATTGCCGTGATACTATTGCAAAAATGATTGTGTCTGGAGGTTTGCTTAGTAGAAAACAAGCTTGGTTTCAGTATGTATGATGTGCATGTGGATAATGCAGTTTTTGATTACGATTCAACTATGAAGGTACTATTTAATTCATCTTCTTAAACTTCTTCTGGTTTTAAAATTGAAAATGCTAATCCTGGTCAGTTCTGTCAGGGACTGTATAAAATAACAATGGGGATGTATTTGAAACAAAAGAGCACAATCTTTGTAAACTAAACAATTTCAATGGATGATTTTCAGAAATCTTGGGCACAAATTGTTAATGGACAAATGAGGAAGCCTTTTTCTTGGCTCAAAGGATTCGTTTGGTAGCAGGATGGGGAGTCAAAGTTCCCGAGCGGTCTGTGACCCGGGGTTTAGTTCCTGCTCCGGGATCCGCTGGTGATGATCGGAGAAAACGCCTAATCGGAATATCAAATTTTGCATATCTACATCATCTTGTTATCGGTCGACGTGCACTTCTTTTTCCAGAAGGTTTGTAATTCAAAATCATCTTGGGGATTATTCCAGGCGACAAACGCATTACATGTTATTTCCGTCTTCTTTTCTAATAAGTTCCAATCATTTATGTTATTCGTTGCACTCGAAATACTTCCCTTATCTTGTCATTCTTAACATTATGCAACCTTTCACTGATCGAAGAAATTGATTTTCCGGCGTTTCTCTCTCGCCGTAATCTTTTATTTCAGGTGCCCATGTTTCCGATACGTACAGTAGCGTGGGAATGGTCACTCTGTAATACACCACACTTAATACGCCACGTTAGTTTTGTATTATGTTAAAATGCATTATTGAAATATTCCATATCACAAAAGTTTCCATCAATTTAAGAGTATCGGGTGCGAATAATGTTCCCCAAAAGGGATTTCCCCTTCTTTTGGAACCCTGGTCTCGCAACATGGATGCTCAGTTCCGCTAATAGTTATCTCTGGGTGACGTCGTGTGCAATGTCCGATAGTTCCACTAATGATCAGGGCCTGACTTGACCACTTTTACTATCGAAAAAGGAAGATGTAGCGATTTCACCCAGTAATGAACGTCAGGAAATAGACGGGTCCACAAAGTACTCGAATTATGTGTTCTGTTGCAGACGGTCCACAAAGTACTTGCAGGTTTCAATTAAAACAGCGTCCTGAAGCAGCAAAAATGCTGCAGAACAAAAACACAGCAAGTGGTATTCCAAAGCACGCTGCTCAAAAACGACACATAAAATCCTCTCGTATAATACTGCTATATATTAAATATTTTAACTAAAACAGTCTTCATGGACAACAACATATTGTAATATAATATACAATTTTAACATTGTATTGTATTGTAGTTTGAATTACACATACAATATTACATTTTTTAAAACCAAGAATAACAAAGAAGTTGCTGAATCTATCGCAACACGTAAAGAACCAATATTTAACAACGTGCGGCTTCTTTCTTGGCCTCTTCCTATCGCATTACGTCAGCTGGGTGGTATGCAGTGACGCACTGAGTATAATAATTCAGTCGGTTCGCGCAGTATGAGAAGAGGGGAATAACATGATAAAATATTTCCATTTTTTAGTCAAAATCGTATCTGTTACACTGTTTTGGATTGTCCCTATTGTCTGGGTATGCTAGGAAATCAAAGAAACCTCTCACATTGCCGGAGGCAGCATCGTAGTTTGCTTTCAGTTTCTGTGCGTCCTGGAAATTAGTAACAATATTAATATTATATTGTAGTATTTTACACACAAAGTACTACTTTTTTTAATATAAGAATAACAAAAAATTTGCAGTATTATATCACAACACGTAAATAAATATCTGAAGGGCGGCGAATTTCTTGCAGTCTTTTCTGTTGTATTATGGCAGCTGTATAATCATGTGTTTGCTACAGTGTTGCTCCAGTGTGTCACCGTGGGTGAAAATTAACAAAAAATCATTTAAAATTTTACTATCAGAGAGCTAGTAATGATGAAAAAGATTTTCATAGTACCAATGATTCTTGGAAAAAGCGTACAGTTTCAGCGAAATGAATGTATAAAAAAACACGGAGATGCTCAGAAAATCTGGCGATTAGTCAGGCAAATTAAGTTTTTAACTGGAATTGAATGTGGCTGTAACAATCTAACATCAGTGGTGCTTGAGAAAATTAAGATGTTCTCTAACTTCGTTTTTATTAGTTTACAACTACTCTACAACATTCGACACGGATTATATTCCAAATAAACATTACCACGTTTTTTTCGTACACTCATTTCGCTCAAACTTCCTGCGAGACGTATTGGTTCTACACAGACATTTTTCTTCATTACTAGCTTTCGGATAGTTTAGTTTTAAATAATGTTTTGTTAACTTTTAACCCAGGGTGACACAGTGGGGCAATTATGAAGAGTAGCAATCACGTTAAATCATCCATGTGTTTGCTACAGAAAATACATTATAGTATTCATGTGTTTGCTATAATAGGAAACATTACAGTTACACTATTCCAAATTACTTCACTGTTTTTTTCCTATAACTGCCTTCTGTACCATTCATTCCAAACCTGTACCTCATCCCACTGACCACTGCTTTCGTACCTCCTTCACGAAACTGTGCTTCATTGATTTGATTGGAGATCTTTCGTGCCGTCTTTCACAACATGCTTCCAATTTTTCTGTGAGTATGACAAATGAGAAAAATGACGTTAGCCCTTTGAGAGCAGTGATGTGGCAACGCTGTCTGAGGAGGACTGCCTCTATCGTTCGGCAGTGGGGCGGCGCCACCCTCGCCCTTAAACGTCGTTTCCGTCATTTCCGGTCCCCGCCGCAAAGGGCCCCGTGCGAGACGCGGGGACGCACAATCTCCCCCCTCCCCCATTACAAGAGATGTAACCCGATTGCGAAGGATATATTACGAGATTCGTTTTTAGTATCAATTCACAAAATATTCAACATAGAAATATTAGAATGAGTTTGATTATTCAGTTTCTAACATGTTAAAACGCAAACCTAGTGATAGACGTGGTCTTAGTGTATGAAAAATTTAAAAAATAATAATTTATGCCAATGTTTTCAAAATGTACGAAATCCATCTTCTGATACGCCATATCTTGCACAACAATTTGAACAGAAAGTTTATTTGTTTGGTTAGACCATGCAGGATGCCATTGCTTGCATTCGCAAGTTGCAGCTTTAAATCTATATTCATTCATTTTTGCTTGAGTTGCTCAAGCATGGTCTATTCAAAGAGGTCACGGACTACGCGAAATAATTATAAATATATTGTCATTACTTCGTGACCAAACATCATCTCCATTGTCGCCACCAATATTAATTTCATTCATCACAAAGATCAATGATGCTCGAAAGTCAGTATCTTTAATCCCTCGATTATTCTACAAAACTTACCATTCCTTTTCTTCAATCTATTGCATGAAACAATTTGTGGGAATGCATGGCATACCGACATTTTTCTTTTCTCAACGTTACTAGTAATTACTTAACAACTGCCTTTCACCATATGACATGCAAACAAGAACCATTCCACGAAGCGACCGACACGTGTGTTTGAATGGTGCAGGGAGAGAAAAAATACTATCAACTGATACGCCCAGAAGGGCTGGAAAACTGGCAACATAGCCCAGGCCTAACAAATAACATGCAAAGAAAAAACACATCTCTGCGCTCTTCAGCTAATAATAATATTTTGTTTAAAAAAGGGCATTACATCATTTAAGAGACGCATTCCAATGGGGGGTCACTAATGGACCCCAGGATAGTTTTTATCGCATATCTTTCTTTAGCGAAAGACTTACTTTTTCATCGTTTAGGACTTATTATTTTTATTTTCCTCATTGCTTAGTGATTGTTTCGTTTTTTTCAATGCTTATCAGATGATTACTAAACAATTGGAAACTGAAGCCATGCGTAATTGCTACATAGAAACTTCGGCGTTCTCTGGCAGTGCTGCCTATAAACATGTAATCTCTTTTTAAAATCCATCTACTCAGATAACAGTTGCACAATCGGAGGAACTTTAAGGGTTGAACTTGGTCTTCAAAAAATAAAAAAATAAATAAAGGACATTGCCATCAGTGTCCCTGAGGAACAAAGTGTAAGTACAAAAAATGTTCAAAATGCATGGGAAATTCGTTGCCTGGAGGAGAATTCTAGCCGCCGGTTGCTCTGATCGGTAGATTTTCGTAGTTTCTCCAACCAACACCAAGTGATTGCCGGAGAAGTACCCTAATAATCTTCATTTACGCACTCTTACATGCACAATACATATGTGTGGAGGACAGTCGGAAACTTCGAGCTTGTTCCGGCTGGAGCGGTGCCTGCTGGAGCTGGTGGGAGATCCCTAGTTGGAGAAAACCTCGCAAGCCGCCGTAGGTCTGCGCCAGATTTCACCATCCACCGTGGGAATATCACGTCCCCTACCCGAGATAACACATGCACTACACTTACGAGACCAATGATCATATTAGTTGACGCGCCCGGAAACACGAAAAAATCAATCAAAATCAATCAATCACGAAAATATCAATCAAACATCAAACATCAACAATCAAAATCTATCTCCTCCTACCGACAGGTTTATACTGCGCGAACATACGCTACTGCTTGCGACACAGCTGACGTCATGCGACAGTTTGGCTCCAAGGAAGATGCCAAGGTTGAATATTGAATGTTGCCAAGGTTGCTACGTGTTGTGTTGTGGAATAGCACTTTGTTTGTTTTTATGTTATAACACGAATATCTTATATAAATTTAAAGTACTGTTGTACTGTTTATACGAGAATCCTACTCTACGTTTCGAAAGTATTCGTAGGGTCTGTATTTTTTATTATGGTTAATTATTTGTAGTGCTAATTAGAGTATTGTTCTTGAACAATCAGCATGCAACTTTTTGGGGGAATATGTTTGTGTGGTTTAGTTCAGCAGCAGTTTAGTTGTTGTAGGCCATTCGCAAGTCGGATGCCACAAGCAAAGCGCGAGCGAGTGTGCCCGGGGCGAGAGGAGTCGGAGCGAGCGGGGTTAGAGCTAGACGGGTTAGCGAGCGGGCCCAAAGCGAGCTAGACGAGGGCTAGCGCAAACCAGAGCGAGTGGGGCTAGAGCGAGCGCGGCGAGAGCTACTCGGGTGCGAGAGAGTGGCGCGCGAGCGAGTGGGTTCACAGCGAGCTGGGCAAAGACCGAAGAGTCAAAACGAGCGGGGCAGAGTGAGCGGGGCTAGAGCTACTCGGCTGTGAAAGCTACCCCAGAGCGAGGGGTCCCACAGCGAGCTGGGCAAGGGCTGTGGAGTCAGAGCGAACGGAGCAGAGCGAGCGGGAGGCGAGAGAGCTACTCGGCTGCGAAAGACCGACCCCGGAGCGAGTAGGCTCACAGCGAGCTGGGCAAGGGCGAGCGGGGCTAGAGCTACTCGGGCGCGAAAGAGCGGGTGGGTCCACTGCGAGCTGGGTCAGGGCGAGCGGGGCTAGGGCTAATTGGGTGCGAGCGAGAGACGCGGGAGCGAGTGGTCCAGAGCGAGCGGGTCAGCGCTGCGCGCGCGGGACAGGTGCAGCAGCAACGAACCAGCCGGAAGGGTTAGCCCTGTCGGCGGCTTCAGATGAGTGCGATCGACGCATGGCGTGCGGAGCGTTGCGGAGGGGCGGGGAGGGGGGGCGCCGCCGTTAATGACCGCGTCCGCCTCCCAACGGTGATCGATGGCGCGAGCGGCGCAGCATCCGTCATTCGGAAGCCCCCACCCCTCGACTGTCCAGCAAGGAGCACTACGAAATTACAGGCTGAAGAAAGTATACAAACCTCAACTACCTCCCAAATAATCAATAATTGATTTAAAATAAATAGTTTATAAATACTTTTATACTTATTTTGCTCGCCAATAGGCCGACTTGGACCACGCGTGCATGCGCACAATTTCGGGTTTTCGACCAAATTGAGATATGGGTTTGCTAAACATAACCTCTTCCGTCCGGACTACCGTCAGTTTTCTATCGTGTTAATCTTTCGAGACATATTTGGCGAAGTTACTGTCCAATACTGTTTTATAATTAAGCATAGCATTACCCTTGTAAAAATAGGTCCGTGCATTACCAAAATACACGAACAGCTTTCGATGTCCGCTGCTTAAATTTTGATTTTATGGATGCTTTTGAAAATTCGAAAAAAATATAAATACATGTACGTAATAATATATGTGTACATTCATTAAAAAAACATTATTCAATTTCTCGCTCTGCAAATACAAACTAGTTGTGCTACGTCAAGTACTTTCTCGCAATAGTAATAGAAAAATACCGCTATTACTGCCAAAATTAACACATTCTCAGCCATCGCTTGCAAAACTCATTATCAATAGTAGCGTATGAGATGTGAAAACAAAATCTTTTAAAGCTAATGCATCTACATAAATCCAATTAGAGGCGCACCAGAATTGCACATACTTTGTCGAACACGTTTTCTAATATCTTTAATCAGCGCTAGCTTTTCGGTTTTGCCCAACCCTCTTCTCAGATGCCATCTATTGCCGACTAAATTATATTTTTACACAAATGTAGAATAGTAAAGCTGGTTTTGTTTGCAAATGATCTTTGGAAAATCTGAAGCCGTTTTCGAGATTTGGATTTTGAGCGTTTCTGAAAGTGCGCAATTTTGAGCTCATTTTCACAGAAAACGTTTGAGTTTTCGAGTAACTTTTAAGACTAAGAGTAAGATTAAGAGTGACTTTTTTTTACTCACACACAAATCGATATTCAAAATCAAGCAACAATATACACAAATCTAAATCAAGAAACGTGATACAAATTGTAAATAGCATATGTTGGATTTGAAAGCTTTGATTTTGTTATTGTACTTTTAATTATTTTTTGACTTTTCATCTTTAACACAAATTTTAATTGTTTCATTTATCTCTGAGTTGCGTGAAGTTTCATTTAGTCTATGCAAATAGCCTACACTTCATATTTCTTATGAGTTTGTTTTGTAAATGTTTATGGATTTTTTTTCTATTTTCCATTTAGTATATATATATATATATATATATATATATATATATATATATATATATATATATATATATATAGAGAGAGAGAGAGAGAGAGAGAGAGAGAGAGAGAGAGCTTTTCAAACTTTTCTACAGCCACATCCCACACTTGCCTATTTTTCGACGTGCTCGAAATTTTAGGATACGTCCCAACTTTCCAAGCCACTTTCTCGACGTATTGATTCTTGTGGCTTGGATTTTTTCTCTATAAATCCAATCGGAAATCTTTAAATAATAGCATGTACTTCTTTAAATCTGAGTAATTGTTGAGTAATAACACTAGGAGAAGGAAACGATCCGGTATTCCGCGCAGTCCACTACTTGTAATTTCCCCACAGATAGCAATTACATGAACAGCTGTAATAACTAACAATTTGTAATTATTGGCAGCACTCTGCAATAATAATCAGTCACGTTTATAATAAATAATGTAACGACACAAATATCATGGAAACGTTTTATTTTTAAACTTTATAAACTTACTTATTTTTAAACTTTAAATTTTATAAACTAAACTTGAGAATAATTTTTGGCCTTGAATACTCACAAAATACTACTCTCTGACGCAGTGAAAATTTTCTAAATAACTACAAATGTTGCTTGTTCGTGATAAATTCAACTTCATTAAAGAAAAGTGTTATAAATAGATATAGGCTTACACAGGATAATCTTTGAATCGACACTGAATTAAATTAGTACAGTGCTTAATACTTAAGATAACGCTACTCATTAATGCTTTACGTTAATGAGTAGCAATAACAGGAAACTAGTAGCAATCCTCGAATTTTATTCAATTATTGGGTGATCGAAAACATGATTTCGAGCTGAGAAATGATCTTGTACCACTACGAAACGTTTCCGAGACGAGAGCGTCATATTTTATCCTAACAGGTGGGTTATCTACGTTGTGAAAATACTGCGAAAAAGGAGAGGGAGAAGATACAAGTTTGTACAGGTTGTTGTGGGATTCCAAGACGACCTTCGTACCTTAGAACTAGAATGCCTATTTTACAGTAAATGCAATCTTCCATTTTGGAAACAGGGGTTTCTAAAGTACAATTTTATACGTTTTATCGAAATACATTTTCGAAAATTTATAATTGACCTAGGTCAATAATTTGGATCAAATTAACCCCATCTTAAAGCAACTACATGCATTAAGGAAAATACTAATTATTCTACATTTTACATATAGATATAAAATCGTTCAATAAACTCTAATCGAAGTATGAAAGGGTATAAGTTGAAGTGTGAGTAAGCGTAAGTGTGAGTATGAGTATGAGGAAGTGTAATGAGATAAAAAATAGCAACTACAGTCATATGCAGCAGAAAAATATCCATGTAGGTACAACAGAATTTGAAGCGTCTGATTGGATAATGGAACCCTCTCTCTCCTTCCAGTCGCTAGCTGTCATGTAGACAGAAATATTATTCGAACAATACTAATACGTGAAGTACAAATACAAATACATGAATACATGAATTCATGTCATGAACCCGCAAAAGTTTCCAACCAGCATTTTTTCTCCAAACTTGGATTCAAACTCGGGTTCTTAAGAGTTAACAACCTGCCTGTCACGTTGCCTCAACATCACCAGCCGCACAGCTAAACTCAACCCTCCTGACGCTTAAAAAACACTTCCATTAGCAAAACTTCGAAGATTTTCAATTACATTATTTCAAGACCTATTTTTAAGGAACAGATTTCATTAAAGGAAACAATCTCTATCATCAATATTGTAGCTTCGCAAAGTAAACGTTTTGATCGTAATTTTCGAAACTACAGATTTCACCGAAAAGGGACCCGGCTCCAATTTTAAGCGACTAATTCTCTATACGAGGAAAGAGTTTAAAGAAAAAAAATTGGAGGTATTTTTAAGAAAAATTTTTCTCAATATTTGCCTATATTTCAGACAAAATTACTCAAAAACTAGTGATATTTTCAAAACATTATTCGTAACATTATTTAAAGATGTCTTTGAAGATCAGATTAAGAGAATAAAACCCCTATCATCAATATTGTACTTTTGCAATGTTAACTTTTTGTCATAATCCTAAAAACAGAGTTCTCCCAAAATGAGATTGCGTCATTTTTAAGTGTCATTTGATCTATCCGAGAAAAATATAGAGAAAATATTATGGAGCTCAAGAAAACTTTAGGTTATTTTTATCTCGTTTACCAATGTTTCCACGTAACACCCTTGTCTATCCTTCAATATTCAATTACAATTTGACAATGTGAAAGGTCGTACTGCCTAATAGAAGATGCAGTCACCACTCGAAAATAATGAATATCACCTCAGTACACACGATTAAACTCGTACATTTTAAACAATTAATCATTGTAGATTCTTATCTTTATGTACTGTATTGAAGCTTCTGCTCACTTTGATATCTTCACTTTCAGAAATATTCAGTGTACGGTGGATAAATGTATTTTCATCCTGACCTCGAAACTATCCGAACCATTGGATGTGTAAAGAGGAAGATAAGATACCAGGCAACATTGAGAGAAGTAACATATTAAAAATCAGTATTATATCATTGGAATGGTCTAACCCCAAACGCCGAACACAAAATTCTTCAATTAATTAACAATTAATTTACGAGAGTTTGCGGTAATTCACAAAGTTTTACGAAAATATATACGATTATGCTGTCATTCAAATGTATCCAAATTATATCTGAAGCCCAGACTTCCACGTACGGAGCTGTGAAAATACCTTCGAGTCAGACCCAAATATCTTAAACTTAGCCTCAACACAAAGATTTCTGGTGGCACTGTTTCCTTCAAATAATCAGAAAACACTTAATCTCACCTGATTCGACTGTTCCCTCTAGAACGTATTGCTGAGTGGCAATTTGAGACTTGAGCCATGTGATCGCAGTTGTGTGGTTGCAGCAGAAGCAGCCCCGCTACGAACTCTCCTTTTGCTTGTAATGTAAGAGTAGACATTCTGCTTTTCTTGAAACGGTACGAGTAGAGGTAAGGGCGAGTTGCTATTTTGTTAGCAATGCAGATAAATCATACTTACAATTCGTGTACCGATGCAATAAGTTTTCTATAACGAAACTGACTCTTTTTCAAATAATGCTAATCTTACGATTTGTAAAATTTATTGTTATTTATTTATGTTAAACTTTTACTCATCTTTCAACTATTTATAGTTAAAATGACGGGAAGGGATTGGGGAACTCAAGAAAACGTACGCAGAAAATCTTCTCCCCCCGCGTCACATAGTTTTTACTGTTTTACTGTTTTTTGAATGAATAAATCTAAATAAGGACGATGCGACTACAGAGACGCGTGGAGAGCGAGCTCGTTAGAAAGTAATGGGGCCCGCAGGACCCGACCCGGAAATGAGGAAAGGGGCTGCAAAACATTGGACACAGGAAAAGACTGCGAAAAACGCAGTCCATGGAACAAACAGATCGTTTTAATTCGGTGGACGACCGCCTGATCAGGGTAGGTCATCGCTCAGTTACACGACTCAAATCGCGGGCTGCTCGATACTAGTTGATTAGATTACATTTATTACTAATTCTGCAATTAAGTTTGAGAACTTGGTGGCAGAATACACTAACTTCACATTACAGAACTTAACAACTTTCCAAAATTTACAAACTTTACAAGTTAACGTCAACATTTCATCGTTCAATCTTTTATAGTACTCCACTTCACCACACTTCACTTCACCGCACTGCGAGTCACAGGCAAACCGTTCGGGTTTCTAACAGTTCGATTCGCGAATTAATATTTCCCAAAGTCAGTTTTCTTAATTTTTGTCTGAATTCCGTACATGTGATCCGCTCTGCCGTAATATGTAGGTTTCCCTAATCGACTTTGAATTTCTTTCCACGCACGAAGACCTGTGTACGCTTTATACATTGCATAGAGACGTGACTTTAATCTCCTCCTTTCGAGTGACTCCCATACCCCTTTATTCTTGGTACCCCTGAAAGTAAATTTTGATGCTCTACGCTGGACCTTTTCTAGATTCCTTTACTGCAAAATTCTGTATGGGTCCCAACATATCTCGCCATAGGACGTAACAATTTCGATAAATAGCATTTGCGCGAGTGAAATAGGTTAACGAAGGTGTATTATTAATTACCTCCACAAGAAAAATGTACAGAATCCCATTATTATTCTATGTCTCACAATGTATAGCCTTATCTCTCAAAAATATTTATCCATTTCTCACAATTTACAGCCTTCCCCTTCTAAAAATATGTACGAGAAGACTATTTTTAAACATTAAAGACAACATTTAAACCTTGATACTTCAAAGAGAGTACTAAAACTTGATAGGGCGATTTAGTTAACAGTTGAGCAGGAGTTTGTTAGTCTGGCAAAGATCATTAATAATAAATAAAATTTTAAACAAATTGAGAAATCGGATATAACTAAAATTATTTAATTTGAACACTTCTCTCAATTTGTATTATTTAAATTTACAGGTATTTAGAAACAATGTAGAAACAACAATTTTTTCCATTTTATTTCAATTTATTTTTTATTATTTATATTTTTAATTTACTACTTTTGTTATTACCATTAGGAGTTATAAGTTAAACTCTGAGCTGATATTTAAAATGTGAAATAATAAAAGCTAGTTCCGTGTTAATAGTACCGTGAGCCAGGAAAAACTCTCCGCAGGGCCACTATGAAGGTGAGTGTGCTATACCTAATGAATGGTCCTAAGCTGCCATCCTGATTGAGGTTTTCTGGGTTTACTACATCGCTTAAGGCGTATGCCCGAATGGTCCCTAGATCTGTACTCCCAGACGTTAATGTACAACCTCCCCCCTTTTTTAAATGTTTCTACTCTGTATTAATGTAGATGTGGTTAGGCGGAAGATCAAGACCTATGGCCTGAGCCTCGCCAATAATAAAGGCATTATTATTATTATTATTAGTAGTAGTAGTAGTAGTAGTAGTAGTAGTAGTAGTAGTAGTAGTAGTAGTAGTAGTAGTATTACTATTATTATTACTATTATCATTATCAATATTATTATTATAGAGGGCTAGCAACAGAAATTGTGTTGGTATCACGAGCACCAGTCATCTCTCGGATCGTTCGAAGGGCGGTGCAGAAGCTGCGGGAAGGAGGGGATGAGTACTCGTAGTACACATGCGACACTAGCGCCGCGCATGGCGGCGAAGCTGTGGGTGGAAGGGAAGGCGACGGCAGGCCTTCACTCCGAACAAGGCGAAGAGACATTTCTAGCGCGCATTACATTAAAGTAATTTCACAAATAATAAACAATTTAGAAACATTTTTTTAAAATTCTGTGCATTTTCAGGGGTTGCCCCTTACCCCTCATCTGGCACCAGCTATGGTTTGTAGTATATTCTCCTCGCTTATACTCGGACGTTCATAGAATGTTCTCCTTGAATTGTAGCCGTTCCCTCGTACAACATAAGAGTACTCGCATGCCATCGGAGGCCGCCTTATTTCCCTCATAGGCAGCTGATCACTGAGCCGACCCTTTGTAAATAAAAAAAGGGCTTTCTCAAATTAGTTAGTCAATATTAACTTCGGTCAGTAAGACTCGTTTTGTGAGAAAACTAGTACATTCAGTTGAGCACAGCGCATAATATCGTGTGACGAATAGTAGTACTATATTTCATTAGAAGAAGTGCCCAGTTTTCTGAATGAACACGTCGAGAACGTGTTTCGCCATCTGCTTTCGTTTCGAAGCTGTTAGGTTTTATAAATAGGCCAATCCTGACGTAATCTGCACTCTTTTTTATTTATTCACTACCTCTGCAACCGCAAAAGACGTCCATTTCGTGGGATGCAGCATTCGAAGCTACGAGCGAACTTCGTCATCAAACGTTTCCGTTTTAACTGGTCAAGATTGCCCGAAAACGAACAACAAAAACAAACATGTACGTTTCTCCAATCATGTTTTGTCAAACACCGTACATACAGTATAAAGAATTGGATAGATTAGATCCGGGGATTAGATCCGGGTACAATAAAGCTCAGAATAATAAAGTTCAACTTTGTTGCGTTAGAAAACTAAGTGGAATTTTTCATTCTTGCATTTTACGAGTACAATGCCATGTGTTTCGAATAAGATAGACGAAATGGTTTATTACACGTATTACTTGCGTAGTATAAAGTAAGTATATTGTAATGATGCGGCAAAAATGGAGATTTTACACTCAAACTCGTATTGCTGGACCCTGGTATCGAATAAGTGGATAAATCTCTTTCCTATATTTAGCAATTGACTGACATTTTGTGTTATCAGAATCCACATTTTGTGGGTTCTTAACACTAAAAAAATGATTGACGGCAAATCTCTGTTTGTCCATTTGCGGACAACGTTAGCAACAAAAGCGTTCATAAGATTTTCTCCCAAATTGGTGTTCTTCATTTGATCTGACCGATCATAAGGCCACTGCAAGTTTGGAACGGATATTTTGAGTTTGGAGAATACTTTACATGTAGCCTCATCAACATTTGAAAACTCTCTTCAAAACTGGCTCAAAACTTCTTGTTTAAATGTTTTCTTCGGATTGAGCCTAGGACGCTTAAATAATAGCATCGATCTCTCTGAATGTTCGAAAAATAAAAAAAAAGGTACCTATACTGCGAGAAAGGATGTACTAGTGAAGCACCACTAACTCACACCGCATTCGTTGCTTGTCTAAATCTCAACACATTGTTCTCAATTAATTTAATTGTTAAGTATCATACTAAAGAGTAAGCAAGGCGCAAGGCTAACGTTTAAATGATCTCCCCTTTCTTAGATGATCACAATAATGACTACGATAACCCCTGCCGTTCACTAAATGAAGAATGGTATTGATCATGAAAAGTGAATGCTGATCAATAATTATGAATCTATGATGTTGATATGCAAGTTGAGGAAAGCTAATCGCACCATACTATTGTGAAGGCACCCAAACTTGTCGGACTGGAACTCGCTATCTTCGACCTCGAATACGTGACTCATCTGCACACCTCTAAACTATTAACGCCTAATTAATTTCCATAACTCATTTTGATATTGTATTTGTTTTGAGGGCTGATATATTGGGCAAAGGCATTTAGGGAAGCTGACCTAGTTGGAAAAGTGCCAAATTTCTGCGGTTTGTTAACCTCAGTATTCTCCGTCAGCGCTTTTCCTACTTCAAAGACGTATGCGGATAAACAACACGCGTTCTCCTGCAGAGTTACTCGCCCGACCTTGGCATGTATTGAACGTGTCTGAGGTCCGGCACGTCCTTGGATGAGGTCGTAGCCGTTCTTCGTGCTGGCACAGATCACTAAGATCACTGCCAATGGCTCAGAAGCCTCCCTGCAAAGTACTGTTCTCTGCAGACAATTCTGAGCGATGGGCCGAAAACCGAGTTTTTGCAGTAATGGTAGGATCTTTCTACATCATCGATTTGGTTCATTTGGGGTTGGGGGATCAGCCCGCAGCCCGACCCTAGGAATGGCGTCCTGATCACGCGCGGTCCATTGCCTGTTGTTGACGGTACAGCTCCGCATCCGTCAGTAATTAGGTGGAAGTAAACATGAAAGTGATAGATCAGAATAATTGCCCCTTAGAATTTTCTGTGACATCGACTAGCCCAGCCCTTTATCACGTGTCGCAAATCCGCCACACATTACACTTAAGGTCTACAAAGCTGCTGAAGCCGAAACCTAACTCGGTATGAATATGCTCACGAATCTACGAAGCACGTAAGATTATGATAGATCGCGTATTTTTTGGTAGCTGTCAGACGGAAAAATATTCATAAGTTAACTTCTTTGGCGTTTGTGTATCTTCGTTCATCCAAAATTAAAACACGCATCTTAAATTTGTGGGATGTTCCATACCAGCTCTGTCAAATACACATTTTGTTTTTCAGTAGGGAGTGCAGTAATGCCCCCTTCAACATCCCCCATCACCCCTTTCAACATAACAAATCCTCCCTTCAAGGCAATGTTAATCTTTAATTTAACACCAATTCTTTAAGGGTTTCAAAAGAGTTGGTTTGTATACTCGTCAATTTAATACTAAATCTCCGATGTAATCAAAGGAGAAGGAAAATGCTTTGATTTACAAAAACTTTGGATTATAAAGGTTTAAGTTTGACAAGATTAAATAAAGTATAATTAAAATGACTTTTATTTCACAAGACGCATTGAATATTTGTACTCTTGAAAACCACTTCACACAGTCTTGTGTGTTGTAAAAAGGACAACACGTCACTAGTTATAAATACTTTTCTGAAACAAAGGCGGGGACGAAAATGAAGAAAAGATTTCAAGTTAAGACACGTGCCAATCAGGAAAGATAGCAGGTATGGACATATAGGCTTATCGCACGCACGTGTGTACTATTTTCGATTCGATTTATAGAGGGCTTTTGAGAAAGTTTCATTTACGAATATTACGTGTCTTTCACTTCATTTAAAGGACTTGAAGCAGTAACAAAACAAGCCACATCAACCACAGGAAGCCTGCAGGTATCCCAAAGTGTTAATCTGACAATTTTGGAACAAATTCAAGCGACAAGCCCTTCATAAATATGAATACGATATATGTTGTACACAGAAAAGCCACACATTCACCGGAATCGAGCTATTACCATCAACGAATAGCAGGGGTAGGGGCTTGGTTTCGCTTAATTTGTTGCTGTCTCAAGCTCTTCAATTCATAGTATCTGTTAGCTAAAATTTCGCGTTAGGAATAATTTTTTCGTTTGATATCCGAATGTTTGGAAGATATACGTTTTTACGTCAAATTATGGAGTTCTTTTTTATCTAGGAGCGAAAGTTATCGAAGACAAGTTAAACGATTTTCGATTGATACATACTTGGTTTACCGAAGTCCTACTGATTGTGAAATCCAAATGGTCCGGATCATTAGCAGCTGCACAATCAAACGGAGTCTACTTTAGGTTCAGCAGCCTTACAAGAACCAGGCCGTCAAGCAACAACTAGAACAATATTTGTGAACGAACCGTCAGTATTCAGCTGTAAAAAGCTAATGGACCGTTTTACGATCGTCCACAGACAACGAGCCACCGATGATCTACTGTACATTGCGTGTACTCGGTCAGCATAATCCCCTTAGTCAAACTGCAGCCAATCGGCGTCTAACTAAACGGAAATGAGAAGAAACCCTTGAGCAACGAATGGATTAATGTGCCTGCCACAGGGCGGGATCCCGCGCTTTCCCAGGAAGAGAACTTCCGGCTACGAGCGACTTCCGGCGCTGCTCGCCTCACGTTCAACACACGAGGTACCCGCCACAACTGAGGTCCCGGCCAAACATGCGCTGGTTTCCCTCTTTTTGCCCCCTTCCCTTCCCTCTTCCCCTTCCCTTCTCCGCCGCGTCGCTCCCCGCGCCTCCTCTCCCAGCACAGTGCTTCGCCCCACTCCTCGCGCGTGGCCGTCACGGGTATACGTCACTCGTTGCGTCACTTGAATTCACCGATCCCAGCGTGTGACGTGCAGGGCAAAGCGCGGGCTCCCCTGCACGCCACATAACGAGGACGTAAGCGGCGACGGGGCCGTGGTCTCGCGTTACCCATGGTGGTTCCCGCCCATTTTCTGGTGACTTGTTTTTTTATCTCGATTACAACCCTTTACATCGCTTCTCCAGAATATTCTTTGAAATTTCCTCTTTATCATTATTATTATTATTATTATTATTATTATTATTATTATTATTATTATTATTATTATTATTATTATTATTATAAAATTTTTGTCAAGTCGATTTCATACAGGGGATCTTCTTCCGATCGTTCACCATGTCTTATGTGTCTATCTGTATGCTCTTGAATTGCACAGTCACCACAACGCGACATCTACATGATGCAACACATCCGAAACACAGGGGTCAAATTCCACACCGCGTTCCTCCACAATCCGGAGGTGAAGAAGCTCTAACAGCCACTGGTTAACCAGTGTAGTAAAATACAGAATAAAAATATTGTTATCGAAGGTTTGACTTCCGAGTTCCGCCAGATTTTTTGTTGTGGTGTGAATTCTATTACATCAAAAAGAATCCACGATATCGCCTTTCGGTAAAATTGTTATGTAATTGGTACACATCATGTGCGGATCTACTGGGAAATGAGGGAAATTCCCGCCTTATTTTTTTTCAGTAACTATTAATTTTAACACAGTTGCGAAATTTTCAACCAAAATACTTTCGGATAATCATTAAAACGAATAAAACTCTAGCAATGTGAGCTGGGTGTAGACTGCAGCATTTTACAAAATCTGTAATATGAAATTCGACGAAAACATTTTCAATTTCCCTTCCCAAACTTCGTCTCCGGATCCGTCCCTGAACACATACTGATGAATGTAACCATGTGATAGAAGAATGTTCAGTTAAATTCTTATCGGTTCACAGTTATTCTTGCGGTATAAAATGTTTTTTTATCCATAAATGACTTGTCTTTCAACTTATACCTACAAAGTACGTGTTGTATAGTTTTAGCTACGCTTCAGAACGAACTGACGGAGGAAACGCTCGATTCTATATGGGTTCAAACAATGTGAAATATCGCCAGAGAATGGAAAACAACCATACATTTTCAACATAGTACAAAATACGCGAACAGCTATCTATTACAAATTTTAATACTATATGAAATCGTTTATTCCTGATATGCTGTTTGTTATAACTGATATTCCATCATGTTTTATTTCATTTTGAAATACTTTGAACATGACTTCAGAAAATAATACAAAATATTCAAAATACAATACAAATAATTAATTAATAGTGTATGTTTACATTAAATTTAGACGGTATTGAAAAAGCAGTATGTTATATGAAAAAGTATTGATTGTTTTTTAGAGTATTAATTTAACAATATTTTCAAAGTTGATGGTTCAGACATAAGTGACTGTAACTCCATTTCATAACAATTCATTTTTCTGATAGATGAGAACCATAAAATGGACCCAATCTGTAAAGATACTCATAGTCCTCCCACGTTTGTTCGTTTTTCAGATCTCTCTGAATGGCCATGTCAATAAAAGCTTAAGATCTCCCGCCCCAAACTGCGTTGTACGCAGCCCTTCTGGCGACGTGTATGCGCTAACACGGATGACCAACATTCCGCGACTACGCGGATAAGTCACTCCGAATCGGACAGCTCGCTTCCCTTAAATCTACAGATAAAAAGAATAACATCCAATGTTATTCTCCACGCAGCCGGAAAACACTAGCGGAAACGTGACGAGCGCCTCAAGCAGGCGGGAAACTGGCAAGCGAATCCTTGATGAACTTCCGAGCCGTGCGGGTCGGAGCGGGCCTCCCGAAACACAACATGCAACCTCATCGAGGCATGAGCCACATGGCACGCAGCGCGTGGAGAGATGCAAGACTGATTGTGAAGATAGTACGAATACTACAAAACGGTTTGTGGGGGGGGGGGGCGCATGCGCCGCGCGGCGGGGAGGAAGCGGGGCCGGAGCGGGGAGGGGGAGGCGGGGGCGAGGCGGGGAAGGAGGCGGAGCCGGCCCCCCCACCAACGCGACGGAGCGCGCGCCGGCCGACCCGCGCGCCGCTATAAAAGCTCCACTTGCACCAACCGGGGCATCTCCTTCCTCAGCGGCCGTCTCGCCAGCGCGAACAGCTCTCCCTGCAGCGGCGCTACATCACTCACTCCCACGCCATGAGCAGCAACGGCAGCAGCGGCGGCGACGGAGCAGCCAGCCAGGCCTGCGGCGGCGGCAGCAACGGCAGCGGGACGGCGGCCAAGGGCGGCGCGGCGCCGCGGCGCGGGGGCGGCCTGGGCCTGGGCCTGGCCCTGTGGACGGCCGCCGTCGTCGTCCTCGCCCTGTTCCTGCTGGCGCCCGCCTCCGCGGCTCCTCACAGGTAGGGCGACCCTCCGGCCCCGGCCACCTGTCAGAGCGCGACCACGTGCGCCGCGCCCGCCCCCTCACTCGACGCGCGCTCTTGTGGATTACCAGGCATCTCTTCAGTGGACTCAAGAAATGTTCGTGTTCGCGTGCGCTGTCTGACATTTTTAGGCGGTCCCATTCTCTTCCATAAATTATTTCATGAATGTTCTATCTTTGGTCAGGACCAGAGGGAAAATTTCGTGATCTCATGAATTGTTCGACATTTTTAGCGCTTTCCGTCCTTTAATGCACGTAGTATGCGACAAAATTGTTTACAAAAATTCTTTATCGCAAGCAACAAGGGGGAAATGTTCACGCTGATTGTTGAATATTTTTATCAGTAGTTTTCTTTGCAGTAATGTCCGAAAAAATGTTTCCCGATAAGTTCTTTCGTGCGTGAAACGATGTGGGTCGGAGTTTACTCATTTTAAAGTTCTGTAAACGCAGATGCACTTGTCGAAATGATTTTGCTGTTTTAAATGATCGTCAATGAACTTCGTGTGTGAAGGAGATGTTCAACAGAAGAAATATATTATTTTTTTCTGAAATGCGAATAGTTGCTTGGTTCTGAATTAAAAAAAGATAAATTCTACACGCTGAAAATCGATACATGTGTTCCATTACACGTCATTTTGAAATAACAGGCCGGGTAGTGCATGAGTAAAGGAACTGTTTCACATTGATGAAGAGACATTTTACTTTTTGACTAAATTCCTCCTTAGCTCCCCATTGGATTAATTCATGAAGAAATATTTTGATTGGTCGTATGCTGATTAGTTATGCAATTGCAGAAAAAGTAATGTAATGGCACAAAAGTAAATTTAATACTTTATTAGAACCCAGCAATGTATATAACATTTACAATATTGAACAGTAAAAAAACATCTATAAATCTGACTTTAAATTAAAATGTCAATGTTACGTTTCTCACATTCAAGTGTCTTATTGAGAAATACAACAATACATACCGTTCATATTTTGAATTAAATCTTGCCACTAATCAATCTAGTAACATCAAATCAATTTGTACTAATCATCATTCGCAGTCGTATTCAGTAACTCAATTATATTCAGGAATAGCATCTAATCGTTTTTAAATTACTTTGTCAATGCTACCCGTTCAAGAAACGTCTCAGAAAATGCATAAAAGTGGGATAATTTCTCGAGGCCCATACTATTTGATGTGAATGCCGGCTTGACGGAAACGTTGATCTGACGTGACTGTTGGGTCATGTCGATCTAACGAGGGAACCTACGGCGGGGTATTGATCGCAGTGAAGTGTAACTGCACAACTCGCGAGTCGGGAATCGCCGTTTTGCAGCCTCTAGGGCGGGCGCGGGGCTGCGTCGCGGTCGCCTCCGCGCGGTGGCGGATGCTCAGGAGCCTTGCGCCCCCCCCCCCCCCCCTCCGCGACGCTCTCAGAGGATAGGCCGCTAACCGTGTGCTGCTCCCCGACGTCAGCCTCTGCCTCTGGCCCTTCCTCCGTGTCCGCCTTTCTCCACCGCCTGCATCTCCGCCTTCGTCTCCAACGTCTTCGCATCTTCTCCGCCTACGCCCCGGTCTCTACCTACCTCCCCCTCTCCGCCTACGCCCCGACTTCGCCCACGTCCTACCTACCTCCCCCTCTCCGCCTACGCCCTGACTCCGCCCACGTCCGTATCTCCACCTACGGCCTCTTCCACGTCTACGTCTCCGTCATACCCTCGACCCACCCATACCTTACCTCCGCCTCCTCCTTCTCTTTCGCCTTCTCCTTCACCCTCCTTCTCCGCCTCCTCCATCCTCTCCCCCGCCTCTTTGGCGGTGATGAGCCGCCCGCCATCCGAGATTCGGGCGGCTGCGCTTCCAGAGCAGTAGCTTGCGTCTCTTCTTCGAGTCTTGGAACGAATTACGAGCGTGATGCAATGTTCCCTGGTACAGCGTCAAAGGTTACGTTAGCTCAAATTTCTCAACATGCAGCACTCGGTTATAAAAAAGAACAGAAGAAGCACACATCAGCCGAGTTTCTAATAATAGTCAGATAAATGAGACTGCGTAGAAGCTCATTATCATTGTTTCGTGTTCAGTAAGTCATCCGTAACAGCAAATTGGTGGATCTTTTACGAAAGAACGAAGATAAATGAACTCAAATTGTGGTTTGACACTTGCATTTTGAAATTAGCTCATTAATGGGAGGTCTGCTTCATAAATTTTATTTCACGAGTTTCTGCAAAACGGTGGACGCACGTCACATTTCCATCTTATAATATTACAAAATAAGCAAACTCATTCGATTTGTTATTGTTTCTTTTCTGGCGTTGCTTCAGTACATTTTCCAGAAAAATAAAGACAATTTCGGAAATACTAATTGCGGAATAGTACAATAAATTACGAGAGATTTACAAGACAGAACTATAACGTAGATTTAGCAATACTATTTCTACATTGGTCGGTCATAAATATATATGAATACAAATATGTCTTCAATATTTTCTCAATAAACGAAAGAATGAAATAGAAATTGAAATAAACAGACGGGAAGAAGCGAGCCGTTAGCATATATTGAAACTGTTCGTGATCCAAATGGCGGCTCGGCGGGTTCAAGCGAGTACTTCCGGGCGCGCGTCGCTGACGTCAGAGGGCGTGGGTGGGCGGGGGAGGAAAGCGCATCCAGCGGCGGCGATTAGCGCGCGCGGGCGGCGGGCGGCGGGCGCCATTGAGCGCGCGGAAGAGCCCCGCGGCACCTGGCGCTATCATCGCCGCCCGCCCACCCGCCCGGCCGTCCGCGCCGGCATTCAGCCGCGCCGCGATATCGGCCGCGTTTGCCCGCCTGATTGCTGGCCGCCCGCCGGCTTCGCACCCTTTCACCCGATCCCCGCCCAATCATCCGCTTCCCGCTCTCTCCTCGCCCGCTCACGCTCTCCACGCCCGCTCACGCTCTCCTTGCTCGCTCACGTCCTCCTTGCTCGCTCACGTTCTCCTCGCTCGCTCACGCTCTCCTCGCCCGCTCATGCTCTCCTCGCTCGCTCACGCTCTCCTCGCCCGCTCACGCTCTCCTCACCCGCTCACGCCCTCCTCGCCTGCTCACGCTCTCCTCGCCCGCTCACGCTCTCCTCGCTCGCTCACGCTCTCCTCGCTCGCTCACGCTCTCCTCGCCCGCTCACGCTCTCCTCGCCCGCTCACGCTCTCCTCGCCCGCTCACGCTCTCCTCGCTCGCTCACGCTCTCCTTGCTCGCTCACGCTCTCCTCGCCCGCTCACGCTCTCCTCGCCCGCTCACGCTCTCCTCGCCCGCTCACGCTCTCCTTGCTCGCTCACGGTCTCCTCGCCCGCTCATGCTCTCCTCGCCCAACCACCCTCTCATCCGATCCGCGTCCTCTCTCACCCGATCCCCTCCCTCTCACCCTCTACTTGCCCTCTCACCCGATCCGCGCCTTCTCTCACCCGGTCCCCTCCCTCTCACCCTCTACTTGCTCTCTCACCCGCACTCTGCTTCTCAATCGCTTCCCACCATCTCATCCATTCACCCGGCCGCTCGTTCGACCCCCCCTCGCAATCTCACCTTTTTGCCAGCTCGTCCATCTGCCCTCACGTGCGCTCGCCCGGCTGCCTTTTCGCCCTCTCGCCATCTCACTCGCGCGCCGACCCCAACATTCATCCGTCTTGGTGTCGCTGACGTGTGTGGACACACAAAAGACTACGTAAATTCATTCATTTAAACCCAGTATACTTGTTTGGTTTCCATACGAGCAAAAACCATGTTACCCACACCCAGCAAAAATCATCTTTAGAATTAGCGTCGACTCTATTAATCTACAAGCAAAATGCGTAAAATTCATCTGTAGAACAGTATGAATATCAATTTACAAATGCATGAAATGAGCAAACGAGTTCTTCCGAGCATTAATCCAATCCAATCGTACTAATTATTTTTTGCAAAACGCCGACTATGGCGCTCGAGACGCAAATAACCAATATCTCGTAGAACCTCAGATCCGCAGCACCAGGTGTTCCTTAAGGACTTGGGCTCCGAACCGCGCGCCGACTCGCGCCGGCGGAATAGGCTTCCCGCCCACATTTTAATTACTGCGGATTAAGTGCTTAATATGTTTATCACCCGACTGCACCGCTAAAATTGATATTGACTCGAATGGTTTGTGGGCCAGCCGACGGAGACGGCAACCTGCCAGACAGCAACTTACGCGAAATATTAACGACGGAACAATAATATATCGCTACCACTCGCCAGGTTGGCTAATGACGTTCAAATGCAGAAACTGCTATGCTTATTTCGTACTGACGCGAATTTCCGTCGTTGATTGGGAAGTCAAAGAACGCCGGGGCAAAGCTGTTTCTAACAATACGCTAATAAAATCTCGGGTACCTTTTTTTTTATTAAATCCGTTCTGTGGACCATGTTCGGTCGGATGTAATGTAAATTAGTTTCGACGTCTCCTGGTGCGATGCCGTCGAAAGCACTTCGCGTGTGTGCTCGAAGAGAGTCGATTTCGTGATTCCTCGTTTGGTCTGACGCGGCACGCACCTTCACTCGGGTCCGTTCGCGGGCATCTCCGGCTTTCACCCCTCTGGGGACCACGCGGCGTTTCCTTGGTCGCGAAATCCCGCCCTCAGGGAGAGCACCTCAGGGCGCAGGAAGAAAGCGACTCCTACGACACCACGGGTTGTGGTTTCCTGGTCGGACAGGGAAAACGAAGGCTACTCAGGTCGAACTTGCAGGGCTCAAGTTAAAAGGCTGGAGCTCAGATTTAAAAAAACAAACTAATATTGAAAGAGTACGGTTCTTGTTGAAGGGGCAGGATGATCAAATCGAAAGTTAGGGGGCTCGAGTTGAAAAAGCATTGCGTGCGCAATTCTTAATAAAATTATAGTATTAAAGAAATAAAATCTTCTTTATAGTGGAAGGGCTTTCAAGAAAACGGCATTTCCTCGAGACTACACTATATATTCTCCGCAGAATCACAATCGTTTTTCCTTTCCGGTGGGGTAGAAACTTCCCTCAAGGATCTTCACCAGCTGCTCGTCTGCGCGAGCGAAGTCCTCCCACGCCGAGGGCGTGTCCCCCGCGCAGGCGGCGGTGCCAACTTCGCGTCGGAATTAATATCGGGCGCGCATGGGCGGGCGCGGCCCGCTGTTTGATTACCGTGACCGCGTGCACGCGGCCCTTTGAAACAAACTCGCATCGCGACGCGTCGCTCTTTTGAGCAGCCCGGCGGCGCGTGGGACCTGTGATGAGCCCCTTTTCATGACGTAATCAGGAACCTTCGGAAAAATCCCGCCGCCGCCACCGCCGCCGCCACCGCCGCCGCCACCGCCGTCGCCGGTACAGCAGTCGACCGACAACGACGAAGGCGAAGTTGCCGCTAATTTGCGACCTAGTGAGGGGAAAGGCGCTAAGGAAACGCGCCGGTTAATTGAGAAGAGTGGTCGGAGTGGATAGGTTATTAAATTGGGACGACGAGGGAGCTAACCGATTTACCGTCGCTTCGATGGGTGACTTTCGCCACCCCCTTTCTCCCTCTCTCTATCTCCACCATCACGCGCAAACACACTTCGCCCATCCGCGTCACTTTGTCGCATCCGTCTCATATACCGAAAGACGATCGGTTTTAAAATAACCCCCCTCTTTCACTTCGGCGCGGGCGGGGGCGAGTACAAAGGAAGGGGGTTATCTCGACGAGACGGAAAGACGTCTCTTCTCCATATTTGAACAGAGCGCGCATTTAAATCCGTCTGCGAAGAGGAATATATTTGCATTGAAGAAACTAGAATTCTTTCAACGAAGTAATGTAGGTCTTCTGAAATAACAGGCAGGTCACCGGCGTTGACGTGCATGCCGCATCGTAGAGACGTCACGAGAGAGACTTTTTTGTTTTCTTTCGACAGGCCCCGAAACGAACTCGAGGGGTAAAAATGGGGAATGGGAGAGCAGGGAGAACGTGGACAAAGAGGCAGAAAGAAGTTGGTTACCAAATTCGTCGAATAAGAGCCTCGAATATCAACGGTTTAAATTACCGTGGAGGGAAACGGAGAAGGAGGGGTTCGAAAAAGCTATACTGCTAAGAACGATCGCAGAGAATATAATAATAAGGGTAGAATCGAGAAGGTAAAGGGGGGCGGGAACGAGAGAGCAGTAACGAAGGAAGCAGCCTCGTCACTTGTTATCATGTTCCGGTGGCGTTTGGAGGCCACGGCTGGGGAGGGTGGGGACGGGATGGGGCCGGGGGGCGGAAGCTGAGGGCGAGGACGGCGGCGGAGGGTCTCCCGGCCCCTATCGGCTCGGGATGAAATGAGGACGCGACTCCGAACAACACAGACGCCGGTACCGGCGCCGATAACAATGTTTTCATTCGACAGGTGATCGCACTAGGCACCATCTGCAGTTACGAGACCCCCACTCTATGGAGACGTGTTCCACATTTCACTCGCTCTGTGTGTACGTTTTCTGTTCGGGGACGGTATCTCAGCCGCTACTAATTGGAGAGTGAAGTAACATGGCTTATCGAGTGTCCTATAATGAAACATTCACTCGCGATTATAAAGAAATACCTAGGTTTGCTCTTTGGAAAAATACCTTCCAAATCTCAAAGAATTCAATCAAAGATTGTATGAAAGATGTTCCAGACGCTCAAGTCACAAAGGACCAGTATCTAAGATCAAATAGTTACGTATTCGAATCCCACCGTAATTTTAAGCGTTTGCCAGTTGCCATTGGCGATTTGTGCGGCTTATACATTCACATAGAGTTCACGAGCGCTTGACCCTATTTTCTTATATATATATATATATATATATATATATATATATATATATATAATATATATTATATATATATATAAACATACGGAGAACTCACTGAGAACAAGGTCTCAGATTAAGTCTAGGTCAAGTGTTTGCTGTCTGAAAGGCAGGGCCCGACGACGCTCATACTGATGTGTCGCGCGTCGTGTGTGTTGCAGGCAGAAGCGAGTGTCGGACCAGCGGCTGGCGGAGCTGGAGACGCGCGTGGCCCTCAACCGCCTCAAGGGAATCGTTGTGACGGTGCCCGTCGGCTTCGGCAAGGTGGACCCCGACAAGCTGTAAGTACCCCCGCCCCCCGGCGCTAATGGCTTCTGCCCCGCACCCGTCCCTCCGCCGCCTTCCCGCGCCCCCGCCCGGCCCGGCCCGGCACCGCCTCCGCCGAGGGCGTCGCCAACTCGCGCCAAGTTGGGCGGCGGGGCACGCCGCACCGCCGGCGCCAATGGCGCGCAATCAGCGGCCGGGCGCCCCGCGCGCCGCTTCCGCCCCACAGGAGAAGGGCCCGCGAGTGCGTGGACGCGACGCTAATCATGGAAGGGGTGGGGGGTGAGCGGGTCAAAGAAGCTGCAACGTGTGCACGGGCAACTTCCTTCGCGATCGGCCCCAACGAGAGCTATTCGGCGGCTGGGCCAACTCGCGAGGGAAATGCGGTGGGGAGTGGGCTCAAATCTTTCGCGCGTCTTGACGAACCTGTAGCGCCCCTTACGAGCACAAAGTGCCTCTCGTAGATGATGACCAACTCTAAAAGCGCTAAAGTTGGACGGCGTGCACTTTCTAAGCAAACTTTCTCCGTATGTACGGCATTAGACTGACAATATATACTGCCATACACACTTTTCATTTAATTACCTCTCTGCAGGTAGTAGGGAATGTGCTTCATTTAATTACCTTCCTGAGCTCTCGTTTGCTCCTAAGTTATGCAGTTTTATTTGACTATCCTCAACTACATAGGGTTTAGCATTTTGGTGCTCTTAACCTATTTGGACCAGAGGGAGATCTAAATCATTAAGCAGGGCTTTTCTTCGGCTCGTTAACACCAATACCGATCTACAGCACTGCTTTGCGGGGCCCCTCAACTAGATTAAACGCGCCCTCGCGCCAGAGGTCCGCGTGTGGCGCGCGGACCCGCCCCAGCAAAGTGTCACCAGGAGTGTTTCGCAACAAACCGCTGCTAAACCGCGAGGACATTGGGCGTGGGATGTGGGATGGGGGGGGGCGAAGGGGCGCTCTCCAGGGTCCGCGCCCCAATCCGCCAGAGTGAGCCCCGATCGGAGGCCATCATTAGCGGAATTGAGGCCCCGCCGCCGGCGTCGCACGGCCAGCCCATTCGTCTCACGCGCCGCCTCACTCCGCGAGTGCGCGCGTCCCACCGCACTGCCGCGCTCCCGGGCGGCGGCCGGCCAACTACTCCGTCGAGGGAAATGGTGGCTTCCAGCGGCCGCTATTTCAGAGCATCGAATTCGTTAATGCAATGCGCCTAATCAATTGCGAATGTCAGCGCTGCGAAAATACTTCTCGATTGTTTTCCCCTCTACTTCATAATCGGATTGCGCGCAATTTATTCAATTCACCTCGCTCTTTTCTGAATCACGAATTCAAAGTTACAAAATGAATCAATATTGTTTCGATTCGATTTCTAATCGCGATTATTTAAATATATTGTCCTTTATTGAAAGATGTTGGCGTTCTCTGAAAGAAGTTGCTCTTTCGAGCAGTTGCAGACGGGCAGGTTCGCAAGTTACCGGTCGTTGGAGGAGCCAAATGAGGTTTACTTCCGAAGTAATCAAGGGCGTTGCGCATGCGCGGAGTTCTGGAAGGGGAGACATGCGGCCTTGAAAGGTCTTTTGACATTTTTCCTCTAATACAAATTGGGGAAGAAAGTTTGTGGGATAGCAGTAGCGGCGTAGGCTCCTTTAACGTAAGCCTTGCGTTATCCTCCGCCCCACCGGTACCACATGCAAATGAATTCAGGAGTGGGATGAGGAAAGGAACCAGGACGTTTGGCAAAGTTCATCCTTTGCTTCAACTTTCCGCGAGTTTATCAGCACGACGTGACGCTAATAATCAACGTAACATTCCGCCCAACTTCCGAAGAAATGCGATTTCTCCCTGAGCTCGTAACGTCACGCGGGCGAGAGAGGGCGAGGGAAAGCGGGCCGAGAAGACGGCATTGCATCTCTGGCGAGGTGACACTTGGTCACCAGGATCTCCCCAGAGAAACCCTTGTCGGTGAAACCCCACGTGCAGGTGGACTACCGTTTCCTTTAAAGCACCAGAAAATACAAGATCGGAAATAAAAGTGAACCTACTTAAATTTCGATTTATTGTTATTCAACTTCTTTTTCCTCCATAAACATTATTTCCAAATAAATGTACTATTACCAATCGGTAATTTTACCGGTTTATTTATCAGAAAGGGCATCCCAAAAACTCGTTATTTGTTCATCCAAATCTTAGAACGTTCGTAGCTCAGGTCCCTTCAGGTGTAATGGTAGGAAGTGAAGAGGAAAGACTAGTGAGACCCAGCGACGGACCATTTTCTAGACTTAAGCTAAAATATTTTTGAGACCACTCTTTGTACTGTCAACAATAATATTTTTGAGGTTGGAGGTTTCAACCGGTCTATTCAAAATTAATGAAACAATCAGAACATTCCTTGAAATAATAATTTTACTCACATTTTAATTTTAAAAAATTATAAGAATTGTCGTTAAACAAAATTATATTAATTATAAATTTTCGTAATTTTTTTGAAAATTTGATATTTTCTTTTTTAATTTTTGAGTTCCCACGGACTCTGACCCCCTAGCTGGAGATAATTTAGTTTACCGATAAATCCGCCATAAGAGAGACCTCTTTTAGCTCACGCGGCCGCTTATCGAGTTCAATCCCGTGCAATTCCTGAAGAGTCCGTGTGCGCGCGCGCGTGTGTGTGCCTCTGTGACGGCGCCGGCGGCGGCGCTTTGTGGCCGGCGTCGCGGCGCCGCGCAATCTCGCAGGAACGCGCGCGCACTCCGCCTCCGCCTCCGCCGCCGCCGCCGCCAGGCGCTCAGGTCGTCACGCGCCGCCGTCGCCGCCGCCCCCGCCCCTCCCCCGGGCCACATACGCGCCGCCCTTTGAGCCACGCCACCGCCACCTCCCCTCCTGCCCTGAGGCACGGGCGGGCCCGGAAAGTATGTGAGGACGGGGGGATTTCAGTTCGGGCACCCTCCTCCCCCATAAATATAATTTTTAGACCGCCACTAGTTAATGCTGTTCGTTCGGGACATACTACATGTATGTATGTACTTGGCGCGACAGCCCGTAAACGGGCTCAGGCCTACCGGCGACGTCCCTGCCTCGCGGCCACGGGTTAAGGGGATACGTTTGGTTAGCCCGTAGACATCCCCACGCCGTATTCCGGTCTTCTCAACCTGAGAAGTGAATTTTCGCATCGTCATACAGCAACATACACTGGGACATTGCAAGGAAAACACACACTATAATCTTGACTCGACAGGGAATCGAACACGGGTCTCAGGACATATATTGCGTGCTAAAAGTTCCAACTACTCGCAAAATAAAATATCACTTTTTCCACTCGTAAAATACATTTTTTGTATAATATTTTTAATTGGAAATATGGAATCAAAAACAAACTAAAGAGGAACACACGCTTTGGAAATGAAAGGCGATGGATGTGTGTAGTTCTGGTTTTGAATAAATTGAGTAAAATTACAAAACAATTTTGGGTTTGAAGGGACTGCCGGGAGAGGAGATACTCGAATTTAAATCGCTCGGTGCGCCTTTTGAAAATCGCAGAACAGTTAAAATGTTAAAAAATTCGAGGTAAAAGAAGGGGCAAAGAACAATTCTCAAGTTCTGCCCATCATATTCTACACCCGGTTGCACATTCATCTAAGCTAAACTCCCTCGGATATGCTATCTGCGCTTATTAAGTATAATTTCGACAATGTGATGGTGGTGCATTCCTTTAATCTTAACTCTTTACCTTGATTACACCTGTCCTTGATTATACCTGTCCACTTTTAATAACTGTGTAATAAATGTATGGCTTTGTAATATTGTTCATTAAAGCAAAACTGTAAATATACTACGAATTTTTGCGGAGACAGCACTTATACATCTTCTAGTGTGCTTCATTTTTACATCAAACTTGTAGATTTCATTCACTTTTATTCTCATTTTCGGTGTAGATTTCACTGTGAATCTCGCACTCAAAATTTCAAATAACATCTACGGGAGGCGCTACTAGCGCATTCTAGCGGCCACCTTCCGAACCACTTGGCGGTCTCCTTCATACGTTTCTTTCTGCTGTTTCCAGAGGTCGCCGCCGGCGGTCTGAAGACGATCGCTTGGAGCTGATGGGCGGTGCGGGTGGCGCGGGCGACGCGATGGAGGGCGATGACGGCGAGGGCGAGGAGGCGGCAGTGGGGGCGGTGGAGGCCGAAGCACCGGGCGGTCGCCTGGCGGAGCTGCTTGCGGCCCTGGAAATGCAGCGGCTGCAGCGCCCGCAATTACTGCGTCTCGGCGGCTACCAGGTGAGCAACCACGCATCGCACGCGAAGTCCACTTGATGGGCGGGCCCATCACCTCCAAAGAACTTTCAAACATGGGATAATAGAATCACCGTTGCCTCGAAGTGGCGAACGCTTTCGACTTAGAGAACGTTTACAAGCTCTGATATTCTCTTACGCAAATGTTGCTGCCTCAAAATTATTAGGTCAATTATTCCCCTAAAATATCACTTGAGATAATACAGAATTGCAAGAAAAGAATGAAACACTGGGATGGACCACTTGAATAAGACCGACTCAAAAAAAAAAGGAAACACCAAAACCAGACACATCTCTCCAAGACTTTCGAAACGATTATCATATCATTTACTGGAAGATGTGAATAAACACATAAATACAGTCTTTAGTATTCGTTTTCTATATAAATCAACTCAAACACATTATCCACTGACTCTTCTTCTACATTTCGGAGCCTAATAGATGTGTGTGTATTCTTGTTGCAGAAGTGAAAACAGCTGGTGACTGCAGGCAGCTACCATAAGTCCCACCTCTACCATTACCACTGCTTCGAAGCAGCACCTCTCCGCCGATTCCACGATGCATTTGAATCTCGACGCTCGTGCAAACGGCATCGATGTTCTACATATTTATTATTTATTATTTTCCCCAAATTAATTTATTGTAAATATAAAACCAGACAAAACAAAAATGTCTTGTAATTCTTAAATTATTTAGATTCCATGTATGTACTGCGTTGAATTGCATTCTGGAAGTTGATGTATAAGGAGCCTAAGAAACCAAAACATTCTAGTCATTCTAAAGTTTAAGAGTTAAGTATTATAATGGTGCCATAGTATTATTTATGTATGTACACTATAAAGCATATTGTCTGAATGATAAAAGAGTTACTTGTGTGCATGGGGGAGATGTGGGTTCTTTTAAAGAATCAAGGGAGAGAGAAGCTCCAAGAATAGCCCTGCTCATTGTCTTGGTTTTATTTTGTGTGTTTGTTTATAATTGCTCAAATTTTTAAAATACTATTAGGATTGTTATTTATTATATTTATTCTTTTGTTTTGTATAGTTTTGCAAATCATTCAAATAATAAAATTTCGATTGTGAATACAGATTTTCAGTTACTTTTTTTTACCTTATTTATACAATATTTATTTCGTGCGAGGGAAAGAAATTCCAAGAAGTATTCTTTGAATGGTGCCCAGCACTCAAAGAAATGAAAAAATGATTCTGTAATATCGAAAACTGCATTTAAATAGCCCCAAAGGGTTCCATTTCAATAACCTATTAACCCAAGGACTTTTTCTGCATCTCTCTTTGACAAAAAGGATTCACCCATTGAAATTCTACTCCTTGCTCTTTTTCCACCCCGCTCTCCAACGTTTTTTTTAATCAAACATCCAAATGAACACATGAAGGTAATCATATGTGGACAGTTTCTAGTCTGATGAATTCACCCAAAAATCGTATTCTATTATTTATAAAAAATGGCAAATCGAGCTCTTTTTAGATTGATGCCTGGATACTTGAGCTGTGCTGATAAAATGGAGTCACCAGTACATTTCTTTCTGAGTAATAGTTATTGGATTCTCACTATTTTGCACATCGGTTTCGCACATTTTTTACACTAACATGCACAGGGTTATGTAAAATCATCGTTTAACAAATTTCAGTGTGACTCTTCATCACGGAGTTTTTGAATCTCAATATAATAATATTAGCTAATGCCTTCGGGTGGACCTGAAGTTTCAAGTGACTGCACATCCCGCTACTATTCGCCAGATTTATTTGCTTTCATAGCTAAAAGGCCATGAGCGTGCAGCCTAAAAGAAGAGAAGGGGACAATGCTTTTGGGCCCTCTCTTCAGTTATTTTTTCTCCGTGTTATCTCGTTTTACTGGAAAATAGATATAACAAACAACAAAAAGAATGAAATTATGACTTTATTTACAAACTTGTATACAAATGACAAATACAATTTAGTTTGTGTTGAATCATTTACACTGTTGTCAAACGACTTGAAGAGCCTCTGCTGTGCAGTCGCGAACGACACGTAGCTGATTATGAATTGTCCCATTCAGTTGCCAGCATTTTTTTCCATACATGAAACTAGTGGGAATGCGCAGTGTACCGAAATTTTCTTCCTTCTATTGTTATTACTCAACAATTACCCAGATTTTTTTAAAAAAAAAGTACATTACGATTTAAATATCCACAATTAAATGAAGCTATGCAGCAAACATCCAAGCCATAAGAATCACTGAAAATAAGAATAATAAGTGATTTAGCTTTCCTGTCATTGAAGATCAGCACAACGCAAAATCGCTTGGACCCACAATGGAAATCGATTGAAAAGTGCTCAGCTGTTTAGAGAAAGACAAATGCACTTTCTGAGGTAGCACTCCTTATTGCCCTACCTAGACGAGATGTTGTAGCTTCTGTTTTTCAAAATAATCTGAATTTAGAGAAAATATCAACATTTTCTAACTAACAGGCGCTATTTTCTCATTGAGTTCATTACTTGTCTCGTCGACAGTATCCCCAGAAAATACATCACGTAATAAAATCCGAGCTCCAAAACAAAGATGTGTGGGCCCTAATAAAAAAAGGATAAACAAGAATATATGTATAGAGTAAGGTCTCCTAAAGAGGAATACGTTCCTAATGTGAAATACCGAATTACTGGACTTGCAGTGAGCTGACATCTGGTGACAAAATTTAGGAATTACTTGAAAGAGACCTCTGATCGAGAGTAGAAAATGTTTTTTGAGTTGAAGGTCTGAGCGACGTGGCACAGCGTTTTCTTCTGAGGATTATAGATTCTGGGACCCGATTCTCTGCCTGCATTGCAATTTTTCAACTTCCATAAATGAACTCTCTGTGTACTATAATTGTCAAGTATACACTTCAAAGTTGACTGCTTTGGGCCCCTTTTTTAGATTGTTGGCTCTCCTGCCGCGAGGCGGGCTTGTGATGTGGGTTCATGCCCGTTTCAAGAGATTATCTGACCATATTAGTATTATCTACTTTTTCTGTATAAAAGCCCCCCAACACGAGTTTTTCTGTCGAAAAATAGGTTGTTTTTTGGGGGTGCAACATTACAGAACTTTCTATATACTACGTATATTACTCCGTATAATACGTACGTATACGAGAAATTAAAAACGTATGAAAAACCTTTAAGCGGCCTCCGTACCCCCAGCTCACCCCCCGAAAAAAGTTCAGGATTATAGTACAATGTGCGCCTGGTAGTAACAAACAATCATGCCATTGTGCTAAGTCAAAACTCCGGGATATTTTCTCTTCGTTCACCAGTTTTTTGGTCTAATTTTACTGGGCTCGCAGTGCATTTACACTATTCATACAAAAGTTCAAATGAAAAATTTGGAGCAGTTTTTTAGGAGAGTTTGTTCGACCATTTCTGAAAATGCGGAATTTTGAGCTCACTTTCAAAAAACTTTTGAGTTTTCGTGAAACTAAAAGAATACAGCATAATGGCTAGGAACTTCAAATTAATTACACTCAAAATTTAAAGAATGTTTTCAAAATCGCAGAGCATCAAATCAGGCAAGATGGATCGGATACCATTTATTTTGAAAAATAAAACTACAAACAGTTTAGGCGCAATTGTTCGCAAACGAACGGACAGACGTCCCTATTACAGTCGACTCCGGTTATAGTGAACTGGAATGTAGTGAACCCTCGGTTATAGTGAACTTAACTCACTGGTCCCGTCTCACTTACACTACATATTAGCATAAGATGACTCGGTTATAGTAACCTGAACGTCGGCTATAGTGAACGTAGGAAATACAACCTCGTGGAAAATATTACATCGCCTCAGTGCCAAAAATTCCAACGAGAAGCAACGTGAAAAAATGTTGGCCAAAGGGCATAATATAAGTATTGTTCCCTGGGGTGAAGACAGGGAACCGGAAATTTGCATCATTCTGATGACCTTATGAATGCAATGGCAAAGGCGAATGGGCATCATACTGATGACTGTTTCACTGCGGAAACAAAAGGCCTCGTCCAGCGTGGGCTACAACTGACGCTGGCGACACGCGATCGATTTCTTCAGTAACAAACACTTTTTGTGTTACTTGACATTCCGAAGCGCATAGAGCAGGCAGCAAGAAGTACGCCTAGCGATTTCCGCCGTGACGCGCGGAAAGGCGATCAGTTTCATTAGCCGCTTGCGCCATCCCGCTACCGAAAGCATCTCGTGTATTATTAGGCGAGTAAAAGGGCCTTCAGAGATGGAACATTTCTAACAGTGCAAGTAACAGTGAAGGGTGTCAAGACTGCATTACGATACTTAGACACGGAGGACAACATAGAATCAATTATGGAGAGAGCACAAAATGTGGAGAAGGATCTACAGAAAGTTCTAATGAGAATGTACGAAACAAACAATTGAAAATAAATTAATTTATAAGGACAAATTAAGATGTTGAAATTTTCAGTTTGTGCTGTTAATGTATTGTGCTACATCAGTATATTAATAAAATCAATTGTGTGTGTATATATATATATATATACACACACACACACAGTCGACTCCGGTTATAGTGCACTTCTGGGCACTAACATTTTCAGTTCACTTTATCGGAGGATATCAAAATTAAACAGAATTTCTACACAACAATTGATTTTATTAATATACAGATGTAGCACAATACATTAACAGCACAAACTGATTATATATATATATATATATATATATATATATATATATATATATATATATATATATATATATATATATTGTGGCGTTATGGGATTGTGCAACCCCATAACACCACCGTCTCGTATGTGTGAACACCACAGGCAGCGAGGATAGCAAGCGCGGAAAGCAGAGGTTCTTAAACGCGCGGCCTGGTATCCGTTGCCCGTACTAAACGAAGGCGAACTAGCGAGCAACGTTTTCCTTGTGAAGGGTTGTGAGAGGGGAAGCAGCCCCACCACTGAGAATTTCCCCAGGCGTCGGACGATAAATACGCGAACCCGCAAGCGGAAGCTCTCTTTTTCTTGCCACCACTCGTCGAGTAAGCAGCTCTTCTCTTTGGATTCCCGATCGCCGAGCCAGTAGCATTTTGATCACCGCTCGCCGAGGCAACACTTTCGTTAAACATTAGTTTAGATATTGTTTGCCGCTGCAACGACTACTAGGTAGGAGTATTCGGCGTCGAACAGACGTTCTAGTCAGTCGTCCGCGAGATAGTGCAGATTCAATAAAGTGTTTCTTCAATTAACGAAACGGGAAGTAAAAGTTACCCGTTGTGAGAGAAGCATTGAAAGTTCTGGTTTAGCAAAGTAGAAGTAGCAACGAGTGAGGAACTTGCACGAGTATTCGGTGAAGTGCAAGGGACATTTTCGCAACGTGGGCGTAGTCAGAGGCGCCGGTAGCAGTGGAGGAAGAAGAAGAGGCCGAGTAGGAAGAAGAACGGAAGAGGACGCAAGAAGACAACGTAGACGGCAGAGGCGAATCCCGTCTCTTTACGACGCAGAAGCTGGGACCGAGCGACGTCAACGCAGAGACCAGCGCACGACCATCAAGGCCAAAAGTGGGAAGTCCACGAGGTAACGGTTCGGGCGCGGAAAATAGGTCAAGTTCACGTCGGCAGGGAAAAACTAGTATAGAAAAGTGTTAAGAAATTGAGGACACGGGTGGCAACAAATTGCAGTATTATAGTAGGAGACGTTTTGATGCGCTATTGCCTGCATAAAATATTCTACTTAGGACATTTATTATTCTGCTATTTTCAGACACAGTTAAATTGTAAATGAGAGTAGTGCACTTGCACACATTTTGTTCTTCGCATGTAATATTTTGAAGCAGGAGATTGTAAATTGAAATTTTGGTTTCATGTGCAATGTAATTAGAATAGCATAAATTTAGATATAATTAATTTTCCAAGGGAATTCCCAGTGTAGATTAGGTAATCATTTCGGAGTCTCAATTTTGGTGTAAATTATGTGTTCATTCATATGAGTGTGTGTTGTAAAGGTTTCTATTTGTGTTTTGATCATTCTTTGTAAAAGTGTGATTCTATATTCTTGGTTTTTGTCATGAACTTATGCCACTAAAAGCTTATGGGTAAATTATACGCTCGTTTGTGTGCAATCTGTGATTTTTATTGTGTCAAGGGTTCAAACCTTTCTCGCACCCTGAAGATCCTGCTCCCTAGATTTTTAAGCTCGCTTCACGAGCAAAATCTTGATAACCCGCTTATGGTTCATGCGTGCTGCTGTGAAGGTGGTAAGTTGTGGGTGTAGGTGGGTTAGTTAGAATGAATTTTGCTCGTGAAGCGAGCTTAAAAATCTCTCTCTCTCTCTCTCTCTCTCTCTCTATATATATATATATATATATATATATATATATATATATATATATATATATATATATATATATATCGATTTTCCACAGCATGACTTAAATTCCATATGTATATATAAGAGTAAGAAAAACAACACTTTTTCGGTATTGTGAGCCCCACGTTTATTTCCTTTGAAACCTCGAAATCGTTATTCGGCAGTATTCTGCATTACATACCTTTCTTTATAATATGTATATTGCTCTGTATGGTACGTATCGTACGTATAGTACATCATACTGTAGGTGCACAATATACTGCTGTAGGTTCTCGCCCGACATGTTTGCACGTGACTTATGGCTAATAACCTTTCGCGGGGTCACAATAAATGGCTCGCTTCGCGGACCGCCTGTTCGATATAATGTACGGTGAGATCTATGCATTATTCCCGCATATTTTCTTGAGCCCTCATTTCGCTACATGCAAACGGTGTGTGTGTGCGCGCGCGCGCGTGCGTGTGCGTGTGCGTGTGTCTGTGTGTGGAGGGGAGGAGTTGATTATTTTATCGACAAGATATGAAATTTGTGGCTCATTTTTTGATATAAAATAGTTTCTGTTAGGTATTCAGAGGCTCAAGAAAACATGGATGTGTAATATCTGGTAATTATTTTTCATAAATGAAGTAAATAGTCATTTTAGATGGAAAGGAAAGTACAAAAGCGTGAGTGGATTCGCTACTGGAGGGGACAATATCATCTGCTGCCCAATCACTACGGACTCGTATTTTTAGTTCTGGCTCTATTGCCATAACACAAAAAAGAATGCTGATAAAGGAAAGCTATGTCAAAAATAGCTTGAAATTTGTTTAACGAGGATGATTATTTTGATTCTGATAAAAAATTATTAAATAATCTTAACTGTTATCATTTTTCCAATGATTTTATTTAGTTGTACAGATAATTCATGACATACCAACATTAAACAATTTAAACATTCTACAACATGTTATATTCTAGTTCTAAAACAATTTTGCAGATTTCCTTATCTGCTTTCCAGATGCCATCTTTATATTTCATGTTGTTGAGCAAACTTTACCAAATTTCTGGAATGAAATGAATTACTTTCTTGCTGCAATTGTAAAGCAATATATTTCTCTAACACAGTTCAATGTTCACGAAATTTAAGCATATCCTGTCATTTTTGAATGGTTGAAGTTATTGCAATGCAGTTTTCACAGACGTACATGAGGAAATTATTACAATAACTTCAACTGTTCAAAAACTGCAGGAGTTGTTAAAAGGTGCATAACTCACCTTGTATATTCTAAAGTCCCTGGCTGAAAGGGATAAAGGTAATTACATGAAAAACAACAGCCATGTTCAAGGAGAATTACACTCTGTGGCTTACAACTAATCACATTAAAGGAAAGCCAAGCACTGGTACATCTTGTCTATAATCCAAATATATGTAAATGGAAGCCCCTTTTTTAACATTTCAGACCAACACCACTTGGATGAAGTTTCACAATCTACGTGATGTTTCAGACACATATGCTTCCTTTTTAAATAAAACTGTTTACGTAAAGACACCAATACAGTAAACCATTATGCGTAACATGTACCTTTTACAACACATACTAGAAAACTTTAAATCCTTTAAGTCAATGCACATTTCAAAACATAATTGTCTTTTCGTTTGCATAATTTATAAAATTAGAGACTGAATCGAGAATTAAAATATAAAATAGTATTTTGATACTGACTACAAGCCCAAAATAACCTTTCCAAAGTGGTGGTTTTGTGTCCCCATTTCAATAAGTTTTAACCCTGTTTCTTATTTACAAATTAATAGTTTTTTATCAAAACTGATTTACTTAACAGTGGGAACTTGTTTTCATGCAATACTTATATTTATAATTACAACATACATCACAGAATTCACATTCATCAGGTGTCAGTATCAACAGCTCACAACAAGAAATCCATGTATAATATAGTACGTTATTTTTACAACACACTACCAGATGACAAACAATTAAAATAAATATACAAATTTAAGTTCAAAATAAAATATTTTCTGCTGCACTGATTCTACACATTTAAAGACAATACTGACCATCAAAAAGGAAAATAATAGGTAAATATTTAAACAATGATATACAATTCATTAGTTTACATTTGCATTACTATATATTTAATTTAAAAATGCTTAATATATAAGCTGCATAACAAGTAATGTACTGCAGCTTCTGCGTAAATGACCTCCCTCCCCAACTCGATCTGGGTTTTGTCCAGTTTCTCAGACTCACTGAGTGATAGCTGAGATGGCCCTGGTTTTGCTTCTGGACATAAACGTAGCTTCACTACGTGCACGTTTAGTTGAGCTCCCCTTTTGTAAGTTCTGGTCTTAAAATACTCCCTAGTTGCAGTAGGAGTAAAACCTCGAAATATGGGTTACTATTTCCTTATAAATTCTAACAATTCAATTCTGTGGTTCGTTTCACAATGCAAACAATTGTCCACAATTCGGGAGCGAAAATGTCTATTTTCAAACATTATGAACCTTGCTATTCACCTTCTCGCTATGGAGTAGAGAGAGTTACGTAATGCTGTGCGGAAAAAAAGCGATTTTTCAGCAGAAAACTCTTATTACAAGGCCCTGGTAATGAAAATGTGGATAAACCCAGTTGCTAAATTTAGAGGGGAAAATCCTCTAACAAGTGGTATAGCCAGAATCCATGTTTTGGGGGTCCTTGATACCGAAAAATCGAACGACAGCAAAACGTCTGTCTGTCTGTGAACAACGCTAGCGGCTAAACCATAACGATAACGGCATAAACAGCGATTTTCTCCAAAATTGATATTCCCCACTCGATCAGACTGATGTCGCGTCCTCTTGAATTTGAAAGAAAGATATTTTAATTTTGAGGGGTACTTTGCATGAAGCTCCTGGGACATTTTCAAAGAAATGGAGAAAAAAAATGGCCATCGCTTTTGATTAAATTTTGTTGTTGGATGTTGTGTGAAGGACGTTTAAGAGTATGTGCGGATTTCACGTTCGTTAAAAATCCTGATATTTCGAAAATTGCAAAAGTTCCGGAATTTTTTCGCAGTCTTCTTACAACTAAAATATTAAAGATAGTTTTTTTCTACATTAATGAATTTTGTTCCTTAAGGATAGATTTTGAAATAAGGTCATATACAATTTTTCGAAAATTTGAGTAGTACTTTTCGCGTAATTTTGCGTGAAAGAACGTACAAGAAATTTAATGCTGTTTTATCACCACTAGTTGGTACTTGTATTCATCATTCAACAATTTAGAGTTAAAGGTGGGGAAGGGATTCCAGAGTTCAAGAAATAGGGCACAGATTGCACTTCTCCTCCATTGAGGTTGATATCCATCTTCTGCACAATAAATAAATAATTTTTATCCAAAAAATCTAATATACTATTACAACAGCTAAATTATTAACTATGGCCTCTAAACAACAAATTTATTGGAAGATATGTACTTCAATAGTCATTCCTCAGCTTTACTTCAATTTTTTTAAAGTGTGATGACAGTAGATCATTGTTACACCTCTTTCCTTATAAAATGAAGTTTTTAAGTCGTAAGCAAATTTCTGAGGCAATGAGCCCTGTTGAGAAAGACATTCATGAATTAATTACAAAGATTCATTTTATCAGGCAGGAGGTGTAACAATAATGTAATGCCATCAGCCACTTTAAAACAATCAAAGTATAGAATTGAATTCAAAGTATATAATTGAATAACAGAGCATCAATACATGTAAGACTAGCAAAATTCCTAACTTGGCATCGGTAGATGAACCACTTAACAAAGCTCCACAATGTCAGAGAGCTCAAGAGCTTGAGACACCAAGGGTTCCAGGATGGATGACAGACCGGGAACCCCAAAAACTAATGACACCAAGCCCCTGGCCAAAAGAATAAAAGGCAATGTCATGACACAAAATGGTCATGTTCAAGGAAAATTTCATGTGACTTATAACATTAAAGGAAAATTACTCCACAATCAAATTCCTAAAAATGGGAATATTATTACAAAGAGTAACCAAAAAAATGAAGTTGTTTCTCTCAACAAATCCATACACAAAACTTAGTTCATTAATACTTCAATATCATTCAGATAGAAACTCATTTTACATAAAATACATCAAAGATACTTTTCTAAATGAAATAGGCTAATGTAAGTGCCAATAATTAAAACACCTAACAATATAATCATTAATAATTTCTTTATTAAAATTTTTCCAGTTCCCTCTATCGATCTGATCATTTCATTGTTTAAAATGAAAACTGTTTTACTTTCTTTCAATATTTTCTGTTTTGTTTCTTCATCAAGTTCTATAGCAACATTATTCATAGCTTCAACTAGTTCTTTTTTAATTTTTGATATGGGTATGTCTCCAAAATCAGTTACAGCATTACCACATGGTTGCTGTGATGAAAAAGGAAATAACTTCTTATTCAAGGACCTTTTCTTGGCTAAAATCTGACCTCCAGAGAGAAGGCCCATGTAAAGATGATAAATATATGCCATTAAGAGATTTGGATCTGATTTCTCACACTTTTGCAAGTGAAGAAGATACTTCACTACACTTTCACGTGGTTCATATTGTTTTGTCCATTCACTGCCAAGATAAAAATTTAAATCTTCCTGAAATGCATCAGTTCGTCTCATTCCTTCCACATCAAGTTTTCCAACATTGGTGTTTTTAAGCCTTGCCATTGCCTCTTCTAAATATCGAAATATTTCATAAAACACCAACAACCCTTCTGCCCATACAGCATTATCAGAAAGTGCTGTAAAATAACACCAAATTTGTTACATAACATATTCAATATTTAATATTTATTCATTAAATATTTAAATTTCAGTAAAGAACAAACAAGGCATTGTCAAATGCAGATTTTTCAAAAGAACTTAATATTTTGAAATGAATAAAATTAGAAGTCCTAAGAACTCATAATACAGTGATGTGCAATAATCCCTCGCAAACTGAACCAAAACCAAGCATTGGAGAGAGGAAGCTACTCCTGAATCATATTATTTTTTAGCTTTCCTTTTCTTCACACCACTGATGACAGAGAGAATAAATTTCTTCACAGAAGAAATTTGACATGTTCAAAGGAGGAAGTTTAAGAAAGGACAAATTTTGGATATGTATTGTAGAGTATAATTCGACATTTTAATGTAAGCAGCAAATCTGCCAGGATTATCCATAAATAACAAGTGACACACAAAGTACCAAAAAATTTGAAGGTTAATAATTTGTGCGGAGTGATTTCATCATAATTTCTTTCACATAATTTAGAGTAAGTCATCTTTCCAAAATAATTACTCACCAAACGCAAGCTTAGCATTCACCATAGCATCACTAACTGCATGTATTTCTCTAGTGACTTTTCTCATTTGTTTAGTAAATGGCACTTCACTCATGTTTCTGATTTATGTTGGTTTTATCCACACTGGAAAACAAATTATTTTATTTTATACAATTCATTTATTGATTAAAGTTTATTTTTCAAATAACTTCAATTAGTGTCATGGCATGAACACTACGGTAATAATATAGTATTAGCTAATTAATAATCACGGAAATTATTGAATTAAATCTTGGATAATATTCCAACTCTCCTTACACTAAAAAATGAGCACGTGAAGCAACAGTGAAACGAGTGAAACAAAGACTGCTCTAGAAATACACTATCCCCAGCTGAACGATTGAATTGGGAAACGCCGACAAGTAGTAAACAAACATCACATGCATGAGAAGTGAATTTAACTCGATCACGTCACGGCATGTATGAGCCGTTCTTCGACCAGAGACAAAACAAATATATATAAATAGAAGTGGTTAGTTATTTGCTCATTTTTTAGCAAAAGATTGGCAGGAGTACTATTTAAATACCGATCTGCTCAACAAAATTACATTACGTACAAGACAGGGGTACAGACGGCCTAAATTTGCTGAATCGGCGAGCTGCAGTGAGCCAGAAAATAAATAGAAAAAAGAAAACAAAAGCCTTCTGGTACGGTGCCTCCGGGTAATGTTTACTTTATAATAAAACTCGATATAACATGATCCTGCCAAGTATGAGCTAAAACAATTAGAGTGAAGTTGAGGATATGCTCTTTGCCATCTACCCAAAGTATTTTCTGGTATTTTCTTCATAATCATTCAAAATATTGGATTAATTATACAATACACATACGACAATTTCAAATTCAACGCCACCCGTGACGTAAGAATGGCCCGGGAAATTCAGGAGTACTTTTTGATATTTAGCACATCCAAGGTCATTACAGGTGGATTATACTACGATGTTTTGTAGAGGCGCTTTACGTAAATCATATGTTGACGGTATCATCCAATCGGGAGCTCGATCGTCACCACAGTGACGTCATCATGGTGAAGTTCAAGCTCTCGATAGGATGAAATCTTACCAATTGATTTACATCAAGCGCCAATACAAATTAATCGCAGTGTAATACATTAATGCAAGCAGACTGGGCCACCCGGAAATTTAGAAGCCCAAATAGTATTTTCAACAAATTTGTATATTAGTACTTAAAAATAAGAGTTAATTATTTGTTTCACTGTACACGAAATAATAAAGTAGGATCATAATGTGCACGATTGGTTGAGCTCTCTTTTTGCTTTTAAGAGTAGAGCTTGGGGTATGGGTTACAATTTTGATAGCAATAGTACTAAAAAATCAAATACGTACAGATACAAATAAGTTTTCTATAACTCGGAAGCGAAAAATTGTATTTTTCATTTTGGCTAACCTCGCCTTTTTAGTACTTTTATTAGTAAGATATGTTTTAATAATGTAATACTGTGGTACTTTCATTCATCATTCATCTATTGTAAGTTAAATATCTAGGACTGACTATTGGCCCAAAATTACAATGGACCACACACGTTTACGAAAAGACCAAAAAGCGCACCGACTTATAAAAGCATTGATGCCGTTTTTTATTCATAAAAACATTGCCAATAGGACAAAACTATACATCAACATCAAACCAATAGGGACTAGTGGCGGCTGGTATCCCAAAAGACTGAAGGTTGCACCTCCATCAAGTGACGGAAATGTAGTTTCCAAAATTCAAAATATGAATATATAATAAAAATGTAAGCAATTCAAATTAATTAAAAGTAAGTTAAATGAAAATCTCTATATTTTTCCCCTTTTATTTCTGCATGGCCCAAAGGTCCTCAGCAGCCGAGTACGATACTTGAGGTTACATTGAATTATATTAGCCTTTTTTACGAAACACTCACAGACGAATACATTGGGTATTTTTTATATACGTGGATTGAATGTGCGAAGCCACATCGGGTACATGATGATTAGGGAAGGTCTGAGAGAAGGAAATAGAAAACTAATACGGGAAAGTCTGTGCCATTCTCTGACACCACTAGGTATAACTATGCGCCTCAGCACCTGTCTTCATGGTGTCAAATGTCACTGCATTTCGCGTCTTCCTTGGTCGTGCGCTAGATGTCGCGATTCGCGCATTGCTCGCGAAAGAACTTAAGAGATTGGGAGTGCAGTACTACTTGATACAGTTGCGATCAGGCGATGTCTAGTGGCACGCCGAGAAAGACTCGAAATACAGTGACTTAATGCCACCGTGAAGACGGGCGTTGAGGTGCACAGTTATTACTAGTGGTGCTACAGAATGGCACAGACTTTCACGTATTTGTCTTCTATTTCCTTTGGTCTTCGCTAGCTATTCGGACTTGCCACATAATCTTGTCAGCTACCATAAGTCAATGAAATTACATTTTTGTGTTTTCTGAAAAAACAACGGAATAGAGCAGTAAGGCGTTTGTGTTATAATATAGAGTACTTTTAGCATTATTCCTACCAAAAGTTTAAAAGAAAAAAATGAAGCTGTTTTTGAAATTTTTTGAAATTTTACATATTTCTCGCAATATTGCGCGCAGACTACTAACATTTTCAAAAAAAATGTACATGACCTTAATAAAAGAACTCACTGTGGAGAACAAGTTGCATTTGCAGGAAAAATCTTCATCATTAAATTTGTAGTTCTAGGAAGACACCGAAAAATATTCATAGTTTTGAAATTTTCAAAATTTCAGACTTTACCGTAAAAATCGGACCTATACCTCATTTATAAGTGTATTTTACTTTATTCTTACAAGAAATTTAAAGAAAAAAATTGCAAGAGTTTTGGGGGAAATTTTGAATGTTTTTCAAAATTTCGAAGTTTCGACTCGAACCAGATTGAAATGGGTTTCTTCATTTTGGAAGAAATCCTATGTACGGTTTAGGCACTAGTAGTGTTTACAGACGGACAGGCAAACGAACGTTTTGAAAAAACCAAGAAGGAAACACTTGTTCGGTATCAGGGGACCCCAAAACGTGTATTTCCGTTGAAATCTCGAAATCCATTTTCCGCAGCATTACATAACTTTCACTATACTACATATTATATTACTTCGTATACGGGAAAGTAAAAATCACACTTATAATGCATAATTTCGTAGAATCTATCTTATCAACTGCCACTTCCTCTTCTTTCTTCCATGAATATATTGTTGCATCTTCTCAATTATTGCATTTCTCTAATATAATCGTTCGCGCAGCACGCCACTAAATATCAACATTGTAACCGTGCTCTTGATCATGTGAGTATTGTTCTTCTTGATATTTCTTGAGTAAATGTAGGAAATAAACGAGCGAAGTTGCCACTTCCTACGTCAATTATTTCTGAACTCATGCAACTGATTTTGTGTCGAAAACTTACACTAGAAGAGAAACATGAATATTGTTTGTTTTTTTTAATTTAAAATATGTATTTCACACATTACTCATCTATTCCATATATAAATAAAACAACTGAAAAATAATATTTTTGTGCCTCCTAAAAAATGTTCATATTTGGACATGTGGGATTTTTCAACTTGGTAATTCGCATAGAATTTATATTGCTCTGCGACTTGTGATAGATTATTAATAAGTAATATAAACAGTAGTAGTTCCAATTTGTTTCGTGTAATGGCAGTCCATGTAATATTTTCTTTCGATGCAATGTCACGAAATTTAAAACCTTATATTTTAAACACTTGTGAAAAACATGGTAAGAATAATCGCACTCTGAGAAAATATTTATATCTACAAAAACATTGAATATGTTTCAAAATTTTTATTTCAGTGTTATGAGAGATGTATCTGTGTCCTGTAAAAACTTCATAAGTCTAACTTACATAGATTCTAAGAAATTTACTGAAATATTTAACATTGACAGGATATAGCATTCTGTATATTACAAAATGTGTAAAACAATCTTGAAACAAATTTCCCTATTTTTTCCAGGTTTTCCACAGCATTTTTACTTTCTCAAGCTTAAGAAGGAATTTCTTAGAAAAAGTTATGTAATGCAGCGCGAATAAGAAGGGGAATGTTTGGCAGAAAAATTCTTATTACAGGACCCTAGTACCGAAGAAATAGATTTGTCCAAAAGTTCAGTGGCGAAATTTAGAAAAAAGATCCTCTAGCACATGGTATAGCTAGAACCCATAATTGATGTGTCCTTGATAACGAAAAATCGATTGAAGGCAAAACGTCGTGTCTGTAAACAACGCTGATGACTAAACTGTTCAATCGATTTTCTCCAAAATTGATATTCCCCAATCGATCGGGCTGATGTCGCAGCCCCTTGAATTTGAAACCGATATTGTAATTTTAGGAGGTTCTTTACATGATGCCCCTAGGACATTTAAAAAAAATGGCGCCATCGTTTTCGATTAAATTTTGTTGTTGGATAGTGTGAAGGACGTTTAAGAGAGTGGCGCAGGTTTTATGCTGGTTAAAAACCAAGATTTTTCTAAAAATGAAAAAAAATCATAATTTTTTTGGCGTCTTCCTAAACTACAAATAAAATTTGTTTATCAAAAACAGATCTTCAAATAAGTTTATGTTGAATTTTTCGAAAATATGAGAATTTTTGGAAAAAATTGGGCATCTAACTTATTCGCCCGCTCTGAAAATCCTGCGCTTCGTGATTGTAATTTTAGAAGCGTTTTGAGGCAGTTGGATTTTACTTGTTAGAACGTGTATAGTATTTCATATTTCTTTGTTCGTTTCTTACATTGGAGCTTTTGTTGTACGTTTACAAATTAATCTTTTAGAAATTATTTAAAACCAATTTGAAACAAATATTAAATAAAGATTGCTAGCCTTCAGTCGCCCGCTCTACGATTCGCCTACGCTCCCGCTCTCAATTTACACAGTTGGATGCAACGTAAATTGTAATTTGTATATTTTGAAAATTTAATTTTATTATAATTTATTATATTTATACTATATTTTTCGCACTCCCAGTAAAAAAGTGTCGTAAATAGAAAACATTGAGTTTTGAATTATTTAATGTGAAATTTTATGCTCTTGCGTCCTAGAATAGTGTCACTTCTTTTTAGGCCTATTTCAGTCAATTATTGTCGACGTTTCTACTTCAAGAACATGATTTCAAGTCCTTAAAGTGCCCTCCTGAAAAATCACCTTTTTTGATTTACGACTACACTTTTCTTCTGGGGGTACATGCTTTTTTCATTTTAAATTCCGCCCTTTGTGTCAACGAATACATGAGCGGTCATTGTTGGTTATTGTAATATATTGTTGTATTGCCGCACTAATAACAGGCGATAAATGACGGCTACCTTTCGATGGCGGTAATATAAACTAATAATTTTGTATATTTGTAGAATATTATAATTCTCTAGTGTTTAATAATTACTATTATATATTTTTCGATTTGTTTGCATGGTTGCCAACGCTATCAGTATCGTATTATTTACTAACTTTTAATTATTTAACTTTCTCGCACACTGCTCACGAAGAATAATGTAAGGCAAAAAAACACATGGTATTTTTCGTGAATACACAGCATACCTTATACAATAAATTCAATGCCAGAAATATAATTTCATTTCAAGTTTTGAATAAAAAATGTATTGCTTGAATCTATTGAATGATGACATGTGTTAATTCGGAGAGAAATTGTGATATAAATAGTATTATACTATAAGCGTTACTAATGGCGAGACAGTTTTGCTGCTTGTTACAGCATGCTGTTTTAACACTTGTTAAAATTTTCCGCGGAGAAGATTTGTAGATTATTTCATACTATTTAAGGTAGTATGTTCCTTAGATCGATCATGAAGTACTCCTCAAAATACTTCAAATGTCTGTTCTACATTGCGAAAGAAACTTGAAACCATAAAGGTAATGAAACAAGAGTACTCAACGCCGCAGAGGCGTATCTACGGTCTGGCAGACATGGCAGGTGCCATGGGCGCTATTTAGAGCATATCCGCTAAAACAAATAACAACCGCCCTAATTTGAAGTATCTTGACAGGGGCGCAATTTATATGCTTGGGCTACGGGCTACTTAGATACGCCTCTGTTCAACGGGGCTGTGAAAATTGTATATTTGCTACTGTTGATGTGTCCAGAACACATTGAGTAAGATGTTCATCTTTTGCGGACACTGAAACACTCGCAAACTTGCCACCCACTAACTCACATAAATTTGCTTATGCTGATGACTTGACGATTGCACCCAACATTCCTCCTTTGAGAAATCTCAGTAAATACTTACTACAGGCATAGGCCTATTCTGGGAATACTATCGCTAGTGAAAACTGACCCCAAGTACAAAGAAGACGGAATGTTCTAGCTTCCACTCGTGTAATAAAATGACCGATAGGAAAATGAACATTTATTTCAATTACTCCCTGTTGAACTATAAGACACCATCATATTTGGGCGTAACCCTGGATTGCACCTTAACTTATAGAGCTCACTTGAAATACACATCTGATGAAACTCGCCCTAGAAACAATAGTTTGCTGAAGCTGAGTGGCTCAACTTGGGGTGCTGCAACTTCAGCTCTCGGACTTTTGTACAGCGCAGATTAATATGGAGTTGCAGTATGGTTGAACAGCCGCCATGTCCATTTAGTTGATACCGAATTAAATAACTGTCTATGCACACCAGAACTGGTTGCATTAGATCGACTCCGATTTACTGTTTCTCACCTTGAGCTACATCCTTCCCCCTGACCTAAGGAGACAGAGCCCTACTGGAAGAATTCAGGAAGATCTCATATAATACTAGTCTTCCCATACACAATTGCATTCAAGCAGCCTCGCTGAATAGATTGAAATCACGCAACCACCCATGCAAACAGCCGCATATATTAACACAATTTATTTCTAAATCCGAGCAGAATGGGAGAAATTATGGATTGCTAACACACCTGCTGCATAATTTTCTCAACGCAAGCCAAAAAACATCGGGCTTTGCACAATTTATGGAAGTCGGCAAACCGCATAAGAACCGGACATGGAAGATGGGCGGCTTCCTTATTCAAATGGTGTAGTGGCGTGATACACTCTCCAAAGCGTGTTGCCCACCAGACACTGCGTTGATTGGTGGAGAATTGCGAACTCACAGCCTATCGGGGGAATTCGGCAGATTTTCTATGCCTGACACCAACGGCGGTGGAATGGATTCAGAACCTGCCTCTAGGTACTATTTTTTAAAGACTGTTTTACTGTTGTGTCACATTGTGATATATTGGACTGCATTTGCTGTAATATGGGTCCTGTGCGCTTGCCATAAAATAAATTTAAAAGAAATACTGAAACACGTTCAAAATTCAGCATCAAAATATTTCCACAATTTCGGCAGTTTGTTTTAATTACTGTGCAATGGATAAAGTTTACAAAACATTTCAAAATCACTTCTACCCGCATTTCGACTTAGTGAACACGTTAATAAATAATATATCATTTTACAATCGATTCAGATACTTTTGTCCGTCTAAATATTAACGAAAACACCATATTGCTAGTAACAGAAAGTCAATATTTTATAAACGGGTTACTATCGTAACACACGCGACCACTAGCGTTACGATTTTTAGCGCGCCAAGGATAAAAGCATACCACTAGGGGCGCTAGTTATCAAGTTGTTTTGTAGCGATGTTGTCATGTATTCGGTTTTTATATGGCTAATGAAGTTTCAATCCAAACATTAGCTACAGGTATTCCGAAACCGGAATGTTAACGTCAAAAGGAGTTTTACAATGCCTTCTAACATTAAAACCAAATTGTCATGAATCTCGAGCGGTATTAAACGATTAGTTGTGACCGATATGAATTCGTGTGAATCGATTCACAAGAAACGTAACTAATTCATTTCTCAACATTAATTTAATAACATTGAAAATTTTGAGATCGTACAAGCAAACTTTTAAATTACATGAACTTTATATTCGGTAAAAATCGAAGTCCAAATTGAACATAGAATAATACGGATCACGTAGTTTAACCAAATGAACGAAGCTGGAAATACTTCAAAACAATTATTTTCAAATGGTTTCAATTTTCGTAATATATTTTTAATGATTCCCCCCCCCCATTCCTTTTCTATAACCATCTCGATTTCTCCAGCGTCAAATGAAAAGAGGCTTCCCCTGGTTTTTGGCTTAATGAAAAAAAAAGGTCTGCATATCATGCACAATTGAGCACAGATCATAATACGTTTTTAATTAAACTACCTTCAACAATTTTTTCATAGAATATCATATTTCACCCAGAGGTATTTTCCAAAAGCAATTGCTCAATTTTTGAAAACCCTTACATCTTTCAGAATCTTGTATTCTTGGTAAACACTTGTGGCTACAACCAGAATTCCCTAATTTAGTTACTATCAAATTAGATCAACTTAAAGCAAATCAATTCTTATATTAAAAGAAACAAACAACTTTTAACAAATACTTATCTACATCATTATCAATTGGTAGAGCATTACATTAAATAAAAATCAATTTATTTTTAAATGAACCAATGTAACAATAAGAAATCTTCTGTATTGTTAAGAATTTTCGCCAAAAATGCTCATTTCTTTCTTATTCTGAATTCAACTTGCATACAGGTAGGAATTCCATAATTAAGAAAATGTACACGAATACACTTCCCCCCATAGCTCGACACACACAGTTCATAATGTACAATAAATTTAAATTAAATCTTATGGTGATACAATACTAATTAATCTGTTAAAAATCTCAACATTGCATAATCTTACCTTTTGTTATTTGCAAATTCAAACACATCTAACGAAGGATTAGTCCCTCTGAGCAACATTGGGATGGATCAGGCTCAAAAAACCACTGTTAAATTCTTTGTATATATTTTTCGAGAGATATATTGCTATGTACATATTTATTAATTCATTGTGAGTTTGGTGGGCACTGTGAAAGGTTTACATCAAACTTACAATACGCATAATTATAACCAAAAAAATAAAAAAAAAATTGAAAGTTTACTTTCAGATCAAAAACTCACAAAATGAAAAAAATTTTGTCATATTTCAAACAGTTTTGAAAATAATATAGGTGTCACCACTTTTCCCTGGTACGGAGGGGTTCAAATAATCTTGGGATAACCAGATACAACCCTGAATAACTAAGAAACTACAAAAGCAGAATATGACTTCAAATACTCATCAAGGGTGGTACCGGTTATCTTGTTTGGTCAATTATTGACGTACTATGCCTTGTTAATCTACTATGAAGTTACATGCAATAAAATATATTTAAAAAACTATATGAAAGTTGTTTCTGTGCAATAAATTCAATAGACAACCTTCAATTGTCTTATAGGTTGCAGAACAATAAACTGATTTTTTTTCACAACTACAAACAATATAGCTAATTGAGACAGCAATTCCAAGCTGCCGTATCCTCCTTCAGTCCACCAAAGCACTAAATTTTCCAAAAAATTGCCACCAATGAGCCAGCACAATCTGGATTTGCAATTTTGTGTGAATGTTCAAGCCTACTGTCATTAAAAATGCACTTTCCCAATTTACGACGCATCACAATCCATTACCTATCAAAAAAACTGTATTAGATATTTCACAACATATTTAACTTCGTGAGATACTTTTTATTTCTTCAAAGTCTAAAATATGTTGATGAAATACACATTACACATATTCAATACTTGCAAACACCACCATTTACACCAGTTGGGCCTGCCACTTCTATTCAAGCATTTCCAGAAAAACCAGTCAGATGAATCTTTGCTTCTTTCTTGCTGAACTACTCACCATGTCAAGAATTCAATGTAACACTACATTTTGGCCAAGTGTTTTGGCACCACATATACACAAACAATATATAAAAATTATATTTTAAATATTCAGAACAGAATTCCTCTCACCATCACACTTGGACACTCTAAAATAACTTCATAAAATTTAAAAAAGTATCTTCCTCACTCCAGTTTCCATAGTATCTTGTTATATACTCTACCACACAATACACTGCACACACAGCCTGAAGTAAAATCAGATCAAAGTAAATCAAGTGAACTCATGGTCTTTTGACACACAAATTGGAAAATTATGACACTTGAAAAATAAACAATTTTTAAACAAATTATACTGGCAAGACCAATATCAAATATACTGTATTTAATTTTCAAAATCAGATGCACAAAGTATTTTTCCAATGATTCATTAAATGTACAATTGAAAGCTGCACATCTTCAGAAAAACCTACATAAGTTAGAGTGTACACACAGAACATTCATTCAAAATCTTCTGGTATAGATAGGTTGAATATCTAATTCCTTATTTGAAATGTCTATAGCTTAAAAGTACATGAAAAAGTTTTACAAGGAGATGGGGGCAAACGACGAGCACGTTACAAATTGAAATAAAAGTATTGCATTTGACACAATTTACTTCCCACAGAAATGAGAAACTCGAACAGTTTATTAGGAGAAAGAATGCCAGTGTTGCCCTCACTATATGGGATAGCTAGCGGATTATGTACAAATGGTCAAAGCAGGAAATGACAAGAAACAGAAGAAAGAACAAAATTCTATAAAATCTTAATTTGCCATTCTCAAAGTGAACACATAACTATCCTACTATTCAACACTCATGTAATGCACCCAATGTACTTTTCCATGTACCAGTACATCAAGTCCATGGCACAAAGAAATAATCACCGACTCACAGGCTGTCTTCGGACTTTAACCTCTTGTGTGGAGAGATGCCTTGCAAACGAGCATCATTTGGCCGTTTTGCAGCCAAACCCTTCACCTGAGTTGATGTGTCTTGCAACCACCTTACTTGGGTAGCAGGACCATAACCCTTTTCATTGCGGGCTGCTATCCTGAAGATGATAGCAGGCTTTGTCGTCATGTCAATATGCGCAGCGGATAAAGAATTATTTGCCACAGTGCATTGGTTCGCAGGACCAGAATATACTCTAACAAAAGCTAACTGAGTAGGAGTACTTGACACGGTTTTGGTATCGCCCTGTGCCTGTGAAGTAGCATTTCGGACAGCCAAATACACTGAATATTCAACAATTTCACCCGATGTGCTTGGAGGAGGTTCCCATGATAAGTGTGCTCCTTCCAGCGATTTAGAAATTTTTATTGTTGAAGGTGCACCAGGGAAGCCAGGCAAACAGGTCTTAAAAGCAGAAACCTCACTCCAAGGCCCTTGCCCACAGGAGTTTATTCCTGCCACTCTGAACTTGTACGCTGTCCCAGGTTCCAAAGGCATTTTCTTACAGCGACTGTAATCAGGCAACGATTCTGTGGTAAACCCCCTACTACTTTTCGGTATCAGTTGCTCTCCTTCAGGAGGAAGCAAATATGTTGTGACGGTGAAAGATGTGCCTTTTGTTACTGACACATCAAACCATGGGGCAAAATGACTCTTTGTTGGAGAAACAGTAGGAGTCTGTGAAAGAGAAGCCGGAACTGAGAGCGGTGTGCCTGTTGAGGGAGCCAGGAGCTGAGAATTAGAATTATCCGGCAACTCTGGTTCATCCTTTACTCTACAATCAGCAGCAGGAGAGGGTTCTGCTTTGGGTATTACACTGGGTGATAGCTCAGTCTTAATTTCATTCTTATCCTCTGGTTTCACTTCTGTTGTAGCCTGATTGCATCCAAGAGCTGCTGTAGCAAGGGTACTCAGAGGGTCTGTTTCCATTTCTTCTGATTTTATACTATTTAAGAGAGATTTTGCATCTTCATGCATATTAACATCAGAACCATTTGTTTCCTCCTTGGCCTTAAGCAACTCAACTTCATCTTTACTTCTCAGCTCACCACTCAAAAGTTTTTGCTCCAAGTTAATATCAATATCATCTTTCTTGACATTAATCAGATCTGTGCCTTCATTTGTTTCCATATCTACACCTTTAGTTGCTTTTTCATCAACAGATGCACGTGACTGGTCTTCTACAAGATTTTCCTGGTTTCCAGGCTGTACATTCGTTGTATCATTTGTACGATCACCAAAACCACTGAACATGTGTAAAGTTTGCGCTCCTTCATTGTGAGCACTTGTGAAGGAATCAGCAGCAGCTTGCAGGCTGTTGGGGTCCTGGAGAGGATCTGGTTGTTCTTTCAAGGCTTCTGCATCAGTATTTTCAGGGATTCTAATATTTTCTTCATCTTGTCGTTGCTGTTCATCACTAACCACTCCTTCTGACGGAAGAGTTCCAGGATTTTGATTGGCATTTGCTTCTTCCCCTGTGCCATTCGCAGCTTCTACACCTGTCGCTGGATTTTCTTCAGCAGGCTGCTGCTCTGCTCCAATAGCTGAGCCTTCAAATGCCTCACTTGCTCCTGCATTTTCAGCAGGTACTCCTTCAGGAGCACTTTCTCCTGCAGGTGCTGTAGAGTTCTCAGCAGATGGATCCAACAAAAACGCTTCTGCAGTTAAAGCTGCAAGAGCATCATTAGAAACTGGGGGTTCAGCCGGAGTGACAGTGGCAGGAGCCTGTCTATTACGAGAGAGCATTACGACTCTAGGTGAAGCTGTAGATGAAGATGTTTCAATACCTTGAATCAAGTTTGTAAGTGAAGCAGCTGGCACTACAGTAGCCCCACTGTTTACATTTGCATTCTGAACAGCACTTGCACTTGGCATTAGAGTAACCGTCTTCTGACCACCTGTTCCGGTGGTGACTTGCATGGTCAAAGGCTTTCCTCCTAAAGTAAGAGCTCTTTGCAAGCCTTGGGGAGGAACGGTTAACATCTGGGTTCCTCCTGCAGGTTTGGAAGCAATTGTCACTGTTTTTGGAAGGCCACCTTGTTGACCAGGGACAGTTATAGTGATGGGTTTTCCTGCAGTCCCTCCTGCTACAGCTCCAGAAGAAACAACAATCATTTTTACTCCACTAGGTTGGGTACTACTCGAGGATACAGATGCACCAGTACTTGGACTTGTATTAAGAAGTTTTACTATTCTAGCTCCTTGGGGAATAGTTTTTGCATTTGCCCCTTGCAGAGTTGTCCCAGGTTTACTCTGAATCAGACTAACCTGTGGGACTTTGGCCACTGTCATTCCCTGGCTGGTCTTAACAAGTGTAACTATCTGAGGAGTTCCTGTTGCACCTTGGGATCCAGGTTTTTGGAGAATGATTTGTGGCTTCCCTTGAACTGTCTGAGGAGTTGCTTTTAGCACTGTTCCTCCTGGCCCTGCCAATCTGACAGCTTGCCCAGCAGGCACAGCTCCAACTTTCACTGCGTTTGGTGTCTTTATACAAATGGCACCACTAGTGTTTATTTTCTGAGTGGCAGCTGCAGCAGCAGCCAAAGCCTGAATGCCTGACATCTGGCCAGTCTGATTGGCTTGGCCAGAATTAGGTGCTGCAGCAACTGGTACAGCAGCAACAGTAGTGGCAGTTGTGGGGACAACACGCTTCGTTGGGCTAGTTAAACCAGTTGTTCCTACAATATGCAAGCCAGGCTGCCCTGCCACAGGTGCACGAACCCTTATGAAGTTACCAGTTCCTTTCACACCACCAGTAGTTGTTATAGGCAAAGTTGACCGAATGAGAGTAGTACCAGGGGCTTTCACTAAAGGACTCTGCAAAGTTGACACAATAGTTGTTTTAGGAGTTACTTTAGGAGAGGCTGATGCCTGTGTAAGTACCCCAGCTCCAACCACTTTAGCAGGGGAACTAATAGGTGTGGCTACTGATGATGTAATAGAAGTCACATTTGATGTGAGGTTTTGGAATGTCGGAAGAGAATTCAAAGCTGAATTGACAGACTGGGCATTTGATGCATCTGCACTGCCGGGTGATGCGAGTACTGGGGCACTAGGGTCATCAGTAGTCATGGCATTTGGAAGCATTGGCTCAGGGTTGAGTGGAGGCTGAGCTGGAGTAGGAGATGATGAGGCATTCTGCTCCAAGGCTGGTGAGGTTAAAGCTGTAGGAGCTGCAGAGGCAGGACTTCCCAATTGAGAAGCAGGTGTGATTCCTGTGCCTGCAGTCGCAGGTGACTGGACTGAAGCAGGTGGCGTCAATACCAAAGGAGAAGGCTGAGTCGTAGGCAAAGAAGCAAGAGGTGGTGGTGGTGGTGTGGATGTTGGAGCAAGAGGGGATGGCTGCTCATTTGTAGGAATTGGCTGAGTTGCTCCTGGCTGGTTAGGTGTTACAGAAGCATTTTTTGTCCCTGGAAGTGAAGCCAAAGCAGAACTAGGAGGCATGTCGTAACGTTGCATTTGCAGGATGTATGTATCAGCAGTAGGAGCACCTCCCCAGCACACTTCCAAAGACTGAGTTGAAGCTCTCACAAGTTGCACTCTCCCAGGTTGAGCTGGCACATCAACTTCCAGGTACCATAAGTCTTTACAACAAACTTGGTTATTCCACGCTTTGCGATATCCATCACGACCAGACCACACATATAAACGGGTGTGAATACCAACTGCACAGTGACCAGCCCGAGGGCGAGGAATATTCTCATATGTGTCTACTGCCAGCTGCTCCCAACATAATTTCTCTAGGTTTAACGAAGCCAATGTATTTGTGCATTTCCACTCTTTCTCATGAGTTGCAACTTTTACATCATCCATAACAAGCGGAACCCACCCACCAAATACAAACATTCTATGGCCAATGAGAGTAGCACTATGAAGAGACCTAGGTAATGGGGGAATCCCCTTCACAGCAGGTTTATTCCAAGTCATTGTATCACATTCAAGAAACCACAAGTCACCCAGACGGCAACCACTCATTCCCCCATATATAACAAGACGAGATTTTTTTGTGGTTTTATCAGTGTATGCCACCCCTGTATGAGATTCACGAGGTGGAGGGGAGGTACCATGTGTTTGGGGAAGGTCCCAGGCTGTCGAGTTGTTCCCCCTTAGTTCTAAAGTGTATAAATCATTCAAATACCGGGGAATATTATTTTTAAGGTCATCACTGTCATTTGCAAGACCTCCAAACAAATACACTTTATTATTAATGAGAGTAAAACTATGACCAAGTCGAGGGCAAGGTGGCGCACCATGCTTTGGAGGACGGGGCTTCAGGCGCTTCCACTCCCATCGACTTGCCTGCAACTCATACAACTCATTTGAGTATTTTCCATACTCCACCATTCCACCAAACACAAGGATCCTCGTTCCATCCACAACAAAACCATATGCTGCACATCCTGGAGGAATGTCCCCTTTTGTAACAGGTACAAACCATTGGTTTGTAGCAGTATTGTAAACATGGAGCTCATCAACAATCCCTTCATTTCCACCACCAAACACAACCATTAAATCCTTGATGGCAACAGCTCGATGTCCATGCCGAGGTCTTGGCTGTGGTCCTGTTGGATTCGTCACTCGTTTCCACTTCATGGCAGCAACGACAACAAAATAAAATATGTTATTGGATTACATATTCTGTATTAATATTAAAACATAATTTATTAAATTACAAACGAAAATTTTATTGAAATCAAATGTTTTTGAAGGAAAACTCTTTTTTGCTCTATCAAAGAAATTAAAATGACATTTTTAATTCAACAGCTAACAGTTTAATATTACCACAGCAAACCCTGCTATACAAGTTTTTTGAGAAATTTGAGTAATTCCTTTAATATATCTGTAATACAAGGTATTTACTCACCTCACACTGCAACTGCTCTACATCACCTTCACAAGCACTTGTCTCCATGTCCCCCATGCAGACCCGAGGGTCTGCCTCTACCATCACCTACCAACAAAAATTGCATTTGGTATACATACTAAAATTATTAATTAATTTCAACACACTGACAATTATGAAACCGGCATTGTTGGGGTTTGGAATTACAATGTTGGTAGCAAAACATATGACGCTAATAACAGGGCAGTGAAGAAAGTAAATATTGCAATTAATTATCCAATTTTGATTTGTATTGTAGGATGGTGTCAGAATCAAAAACATTTGCTTATTATTTAGTAATAATAGATTAATTATTTTGAAATAGTTTTCACCCACCACAACTTACAACATATTTCAAATTGGCTTTCAAGCTCATTGTGGGTGACAAATAGTGCATTTTTTATTTATTAGTTAGCAAACGAGCTTGTGTCCTGAAAAGACTCCAAAGAGCAAGTTGCAACATTTACAATTCTACTGTACATATTTCAGTTTTCTCATCAGATCTTTAATGAAAATTATTAAAACATAAAAATAATTTTGGTATTTTATGATACCAACTAGCATTACAGGTTCATTACACATAACTTTCTTTCACTTTCTTAAAGAAATAATTACTATTATTTCTTATGTGCTAACTTTACTTCCAATGGTCCTACACTACATGTGCAATGAAAAGAAAAAAAATCAGATCATCTTTGCAATAATCTTCTCCATGACCTTCCCCAGTGCACTTTGACAAGCTGATAATCTAAAAATTTCTTGACAAAAGTTTGCCTCCTTTCTTGAATATTCATGTAACTGCAGCATATTTCCATGGTTTTGCCTAACAGCTACCAGTTTCCTTTGAAGAATCACTTCAATAGTGGTGGACACTTCTTTAGAAAAACCATTGGAATGCAGTCTGGGTCAGAACATTAATCCAGTCTTTGTAGAATTAGAGCCTTTTTAATATCTGAAATAGTGATGATTGTCATGTCTCCCTACACCACATTAGGTCCCTACACCACAATCATCCATTCTGCCATGTAAACATTCTGAACAACTTGCAAATACCTTGCTATTCATTGGCAGATTATTTTGCCATCATTGTTTTTAACATGTTACACCACCTCAGATTTTGTTAAGATTTGTCATAGATTTTCTACTGATGTGTCATGGAGATCATCAATAGATCTGGCATAAATATCAAGTGCTTCATTTCCACGCACTATTTACATCATTAGGCCACCTTCTCGTCTGACTTGTCACAGTAATGGAATATCCAGGTAAGTTGATGCGAAAATTAGTTATATCTGCTTTTAGCCAGGACTGTTTCAATGTTAATGTTTGGATTGACAACTTGAGTTTGTAATGATATTAAGTCAATTTTGATCTAAGAAATATTGGTTGGTTGGAGGGGGAGCACAATAGGTGTGAAGAGACAGGAGAAGAAAAAAAGCATGACTCAAAGACAGATTAAATCCATTCCTTGTGGAACTGTAAAATGTAATTGTAAATGTAATTGAAATTTTAGACAATGATTTCTGGCCTAACAGCAATTTATAGGCCTCATATCGCTAAAGAAATTCAATCTGTGCAGTTCAGTAAGAAACCAAATTTCCAAATCTTAGTTACCTCGCCAGTAAGCCCAGCAACAACACTACTCAGTATGAATAAAAGTTTTATTGGCATCTCAATTGTCAAAACACACCACAGTAATTTAATCACTAACAGATGCTTTTGTTATTTATTATATGCATGTGATTTTGAAACTTTATTTTCAGGAAAATATTACAAGACATGAAAAGAATTAGGAATTGGTAATGGAGTACAATCTTTCAGATGCCATATAAAAATAATTTATACCGAGAAAAAGAAAACAAAAGAAAAATTCAAAGATACTGAATCAGCAATGAAACAAAATTAATTCCATACTTGATGCATGGATGCAATATCACTAAGAATTTTCAATAAGTATTGAAATAAAGATGAAAAAAGTTGAAGAGACGAATTATTGATATTACTAACATCCACTAGCCTCAAAACAATATAAACCCATAATTTTCCAATATTTGTCATTTTAAACACATTGTTTTAATTTTATTTTTTATACACATTCTTTAATTCTTATATCCTATTTGTTATTTTCATTATAGAACAATAATAATTTTAATTTCACTTATTTCATAATTAGTACACTATTAAAATGATGAATTGTCTTTCTTGATACCAAAAGAATCTTTTATTGTCCAAACTCTAATTAAGATGTGATATATGAATTTTTCCAAATTGCACAAGAAATCGGAGAAACAATAAAATGAACTTGTGCATGTTGTGGACACAACTAATTCTATATTAAGAACTAATAAGATATAATTGTAATAATGCAGTAAAACGTTTTACAAAGTAAATAATAACAGGTCACAGGAAACTGTTCAAAACCCCCCAACTAAACTAAGAATTGACTATTCTCTGTAGAGGATACAGCATCTTTAATGAACAGAAAAAATAAATAAAAACAGATTATACACAAAAGGATAAATACATGACACCTTCCTTTTCTTGAACATACTGTAGTAAACAAAACACCACTAAAAGATAATTACACCTTTAAGTGGGGAAAAACATAATCTTGGTTGCAATTATGGAGTCAGAAATGTAATTCAGCATGTTCTGAAAACATTGGACTAAAATGGGAAGCAACAAGAAAATAACCTCCATATTTGTCTTACTAACTGTTAGCATATATACATGAAGTACATAATCTTATGCATTGCAAACATTTTAAAAAAAGGAGTTGTATAAATAAAAAATAACACTTTAATATAGGATCTATGGCCCTGTGTTTCATTGCCTTACTGGTTTTGGTAGCAATTAAACTTAGCTATAAACATTGAAAGGATAGATATTACTTTTTTTAATGGGGAATTTCTTAGTTAATAAATAATTTGAACTCTAATTTATTAACATCATTTACAAAATTTTATTTTGATTTCTCCAATTCAAATATTCTTTTATCAAAAATATTAACTGTATTAATGGCACTTCTACTTCCAGGGCAGATCCAGAGACGAATTTTGGGAGGGGAAATTCAAAATATTTTCATTGAATATGTCACATTACAGACTTTGTAACTTAGAAAAGTTACAAAATTCAATTAGATAAATTAACGTAAAATTAAGCTGAACTTTCAAGAGTAGTTCAAGGACAAATCAACAATTACTTGGCTTATACAATTCATCAGCCACTGTGTATCACGGAAACAAACTATTCCCATACAAGATCCCCATTACATATCATAAGATAACCATATTGATTTTTTATTAGCAATATCTTAAACTTTGAGCCTCATTTCAACATCAAATTGTATCTGACACAATGCTGGCTGGCCTTTTGTGAAGCATTGCTCATTGCAGTGATGCAGCTAATCAATACTGATCCTTACCAATACATACACCAAGTACAGTATATATTCAGCAAAATGGTAAGACATTTAAGAATTTTTCTTTTTTACACAGTTCATTGTTCATCCACAATGTAAAACATCAAGCAGAATCTTCTGAAAATTAAATTTTCTAGGAACCAATGTTGAAAATGATACTATTTACTAAACTGTACATCCCACCACAATAAAAGCAGTTGTTTACGTGAACTTTATTTCAGCCATGTTAGCAAGTGTTCATGATATAATATTGTCTTCAAAACTCAAAAAAAAATTAAATAAAATAAACTGATGTGATCCACTGTTTCATTGTTATTTAGCTTTGGACATTTTTCTGACTTGTCCCTAGACGAAACTTATCATCATTATTATCCAGAGAGTGAAAGGGTTAAAAGAATAATAATATGTGTTTATTAAATTGGTACTTTTAATATTTTAACTGTAAATTTTTATCTCTTATGAATTGCAGTTCATCTAATAATAAAAATAAAAAATAAAAATTTAAAAAAGTTAATAACAGTATGGATTGAATTAACTACATATTGTTGACATTTTTCTACATACAATAGATTCACATTAAGACGTTAACTGGTCACACTCATCTTGAACTAATTACTGGAAGAAATGTTCAAAAATATTTCAAAATTCTTATTATATTTGCATATACCATTAGACAAGGTATAAAATTATGTAGTTAAAAAAAGATAAGTACACTTAGTTCACTACACAAAAATAAGTACACTTCACAACTAATAGATGTACAGTTGTTTACTTTCAACCATTCATTATCACAATTTCCAATGTCCCATCATATCTAGTAAGCAACAACCAGCACTGAAAGTTGACTACCCCCATAAAAAAAAAACAATTTTCATCCCACTGAAGAAACCCAGCTGTTGTATTCCTACTGAATTATTTCCATAACAATGGAATAACAAAACAAGTGACAAAAAGAATTGCACTACTTTACATTAGAAGTATGACCTCTGTGGTCTAACAATTTTATTTAAAGAAAAATGATTTTAAAAAAATCATTCAATGAAACAGCAATTTTGACTCAGTATAACACTGGTTAAATTCTGTTTGACACTATTTATCCTCGCATAGATCTTAGGCAACTTTTAACTTGAGTCACCACTACCACTTTGAACATTTATTTATAGAAACTCAAATAGGATAACAAGCACTACCTCACTAGCAGACAGGTCTTTTCTCCTACTGGTAGAACTGGAGTCCAAATCAAACTTTTTGTCCAAAAGACCAACAGTCACTGATCCCTTAAACACAACAATAAAGTGTCTAGTTAGAATTAATAATTTAACTAAATGTACTATTTTTATTTCAAATCTTTTCAGGTTATGTGCTTTTTAATTAATGACAGTTACTGACATTTAGCATTCAGTAATTACGTTTTCAGAATATGTCTAGTACAGAAAAGAAACACATAAATAAATGAAATTAATGTACTAAATGAAAATACAAACAATGCAAGCATGCATACACACTCTTTCATTTCTCAGGTCCCTGTGAAGAAGATGCTCCACTGAAGAGCCAGTAGCTTGCTTCAGATCATGGGTTAGTCGATGTGGACTGCGCATCACAACTTCTAGTCAACTGTCACCATATCAGGTACCCCAACAACAGTAAATCATCCCCAAAATTGAGGCAAAAATACAACCTCCTTCCTTCAGGCAGGATGTTATTGAAATATCTGTAAAAACAGAGGTCTTGTCTCATCTTGACAATTTTGATCATAATAATAAAATAATGCTACAACAAAAAAATCAACTCAGTACAAGTGTTATTTCACTAACATGACAAAACAGCATGCTAAATGCCTTACGAGTTATCTGCATATCAATGAACATACCTTCGTTGTACATAAAAATTTCTTTGAAATGCTAGTTCTGACCGCCTCTCAGTGATGTAAATTCTTCACCATACGTGGGGCTCCCCAACAAAACAGTACCATTCTTGGATATACTTTCTTCTTACGCTTCCCATGAGCAGTACACACAATAAACTCCATAAGCTCTCAATAATTTAACATTTGCGGGCAGTAAAAACGTAAGCTTTAATCTGGAACGCTACAAATTTGAGGTGAAGTAGTAGACAGTACCCTTTTCTTTACGGCGGATGGGTTCGGAAGATCACAAGATTTTGGTATCCCAGGGAAATTATGCACTATGCGCACGTTCATAAGTATTTAATAACATGTATAAACAACACCTGTCTTCTGTCTTCACAAATTTCACCTGTTTTTACCCAAATGGCGGCAAAACGCACATACATCCACCATAGAGCGCAACGAGACAAACGACAACAGCAACGCGCTGTTGCCAACATTAAAAACAGAACGCGTTCAGATAGTTTAGCGTTGAGAACGATCGATCACCACACTAAAAAGATTGAGGAAATACATAATTATGTTGAGACGTGATTACGGCAAATAACATTTAAAAATTAATAAATAAAATGAAAGTAAATCTCTGAAAAAAATGTTTTTGATATTGGAAACATTTTCTCGCTTTGTAATGAAAGATGATCGTGTTTTCTTGTTACCACAAAACGAATACGTTACGCCAAGAGAGCTTTAGTGCAGACGCATACAAGAACGCACACCGGGGTAGCAACATGGACGCACGCACGCGTCAATGTGGCTTCTGACAGGACGCGAATAGTCCGGCGTAGGGACAACCTGTATTTGCAGGTTATAAGAATTGGTCATATTTGAATCGCTGATGTTCTGTAAATGTGAAACTTGAAAGACGACATAACGGACTGTATATTTTTTAGTCGTCATACACAATTGCTGTTTTGGGGAGTGTCGTCAATATTGTACTAAATTAATTGTGAAAAATTGAGGATTCTCAGTCCAGAATGTATTGCCATGTTTTTGTGGAAATGAATAATATGTATAGAAAGTTGACATCATTGTCACGTAGTCAAATTCAAAATTCCATTATAAAAATGCCATATTTTTCCAGTATCAAATCTTTAGCGAAGCTAATAGCTAATTTTCACTGTTCGTTTTGTAGTACCTGAATGGGTCTGGCTAACGGCGCCAAACTCAAAAGAGCACACCAAAAGTGTTGGTTGTGATGACATAAAAGGCATAATTTTTCAATTTAAATATTCAATTAGAATTTGTTACTTTTGATCTTCACGAGTCGACTCCAACGTTGCGGGATCGGTCAACGAAAGTGAAGAACGAGTAACGGGAAGGAGGGCATTCTGTTTACATCACGATCTTGAAGCCTGTTAGGAGGCATGGTGGGGGTACGAAAAACGTCGGCAGCTACACAGCGCTTCACGCATTTCAGCGACATCATGTAGAGAATGAAAGAACTTATTCGGGCAATAACGTCGGGCGTTCTCGTAAGCCATCTACATCTGGTAGTATATGTGAGTAAGTATAGATGGCGTTAAACATGACACATGAGCTTGGTGGTCATTGGCCGTAAATGTCTGTGAAGGTTTCTTCATTGACCGCGTGATGTCGCTGACTTACAGATAAGTTGATTAGATGTCGACGCTTTCTATACCCTCCCCCCAAAAAAAACACCCACACAAGTTGAGGCCTCCAGTCTTCATGGAATTACTTTTGGAAATTATGCGTTACACAGGATCAAGAATATGATAAATCACTTAGGTCAGGATCGGTTTAATATGAAGGCACATAGGCTACAGTGCGCAAAGAAATATATCTCGTGGCAGCTCGTGTCACGAGCCACGGGCTTTTGCAACGTAATGTTGCGGAGGAAAAACGGCGAATTTTCGATACAACAGCTCTTATTGTCGGGCCCTGGTAACGAAAAAATGGATAAATCTTGTCCCTATATTAAATTACTTCCTCTTAACACACTGTGTAGACAGAATCCATGTTCTGTAGGTCCTTGATACCGAAAAATCGATTGATGGCGAAACTTCTCTCCGTCTATGGTCAATGCTAGCGCCTAAACCGTTAAGCCGATTTTCTCCAAAATTTATATTCCCTAATCGATCTGCCTGATGTTTGAAACGATTCCTGTAATTTGAAACCGATATTTGAATTTTGGGCGTACTTTATGCAATCTCTCTGAGGCATTTTCAAAACTTTAAAAAAGGCACGTGGCGTACAGAACGCAGACAAATTGACTCCACCGTGTTGAATTTCTAAGTATTCGAGAACGTGAGAATTCAGTGTATCTGATCGAACTACTTCATTCGTGTATCTTATCTTCAATGTCTCTACACTGATTGTTGTGATTTTGCAACGAACTGAATTGGTCTGTGTTTTGTTTTGTTTTTTTGTTTTTTGACTGTTGGTGCAAGTGTGAGACATGGAAACCGAAGCCATCATCTAAAAAATGTGTGTCCCTCTAGTAGAGACTTCATACACACCATGAACAGTTAAATGCGTAAATGCTCTTATAATGTACATAAGTCAGAAAGCCGCAAAACGAGAATAGATTCGATTATTTAAAACTTTGGACAAAAGTCTTGTAAGCTAATAAATGAAGAGACGATTACTGAATATTCAGATGTGAAAAGTGCGGAAATGAATTTACAAGATGTTAGGCGAATGGAAAATAGAATCTAATGACAGTAAAGAGGAAGAACTTTTAACATTTTGCTAATACTGTTTCTATTATTTCAGAAATCTCAGGAAAAAAAAGTCTCGCTTACGCCTCTCTTATAAAAAAAACGAATGTCCTAAGTGCTCTTCTGTTATTTGTTTAATAGGAATACATTTTATTAATACATTGTTTTATGATTAAACATAAATTGTAGGCGGTGAGAAAAAAAAATGTGTTGAATTTATGTCTGAATCTTCCGCCATTTTTTCGAATAATCAAACGTTTTTATGAAATGTTAGCAGATAAATGCAAATAATCAATATTATGAAATTACAAATGAAATTTTGAATCGTAAGATCATAAAAATTAAAATATTATGAGAGGAGTCAAATTGATTCCATGTATGTTTTCTCATTTCCGAATATCATGTCTTTAGTTACGAGAAGAGAGATGTGCTAGTCTCATTATCGTTAAAATTTCTGTTTTTTCGAATTTGAATTTTTTCGGCGTCTTCCCACAACTATAATATTAAAGATAGAGATTTGTATCCGTATAACGAAATGGTTCCTCGTTTCAGTTCTTCCGCTTACGAACAAACCCTTGGCACTCCCCTGCGAAGTTTATGTTGCTGAATATTCAAACTCATTGTTTGACAAGCAAGGTTTTCGACTTGCAGATCGCTGTGTGAAATATAATTTTCACATTCTCTTCTCTAGTCTTCAGAAATAAAACATGATAATTCCACTACTTTTTCAAGAAAAGATAAATTACAAAACTTCTCAAGGTCATAATGGACAAGCTACAGATGAACAAAGACTAATCGGCTGAAAAGGAGAAGAATGAAACCAGAATCCGGAGTAGTTGTAACGGTTGCTTCAAATCAGGATTCGATACTATGGCATCATGAAAAAGTGGTTCTCTCGGAGGGTCTCGGGTTCGAATCCCGCCTTGGGTATGGATGTTTGTGTCCTTGTTGTCAGTGTTCTCCCTGCAATTAACCTCTGTTATAAACAATCACTGAGGTCGCTATATGAACTAGTAGTTACAAAGCGACCTTAAAAAAGATCTTCAAAAGTGGTTCTCTAAATGATCCAGGATGGTAAATAAGATGACCAGATCTTAACAACCAAAAAACAGAACAGTGTGAAATTTCCTGGACTAAAAAACAGGACACTCTATGAGTGTCACACAAGCGCAGTTTTGGGTTGGCTGTATTGATATAAAACAGTCATTACAAGTCTCCATATTTGAAAAATATTTGTCTACAAAAGAACCAGAAAATGAAAAGAAATGCCAGAAAAGAACATTAGATAGTGCGGTCGATAGGGAACCAAAAGGGTTCTACCTTGCAAAAGGTGAGGTAGACGATTTTATTTTTTTTATTTTGTTCATTTTGGTGTATATAACGGGCACTTTTTGGGTTTTGAGTAATAACGTTTTAATGGTTCATCTAAGTGCAAAAATAGTTCTGTATAATATTAAAGGTCATAAAATTGTCTACAAAATTGCTTCATAAAATATTTCTCTCAAGTAAATAGTAACAGCTACGACATTTTAAAATTTCACTACATTTTCCTTTTTATTCTGAAGTTGTTCAAAATTACTAATAGTCTTTCTAATGTAGTAGTTTTAAATTCCTAAAAGAATTATAAATAAAAAGCGATTAAATACTAATGTTTTTAATACTGAAATTAAACTCGCAAGTTCTGATAAAAGTGACCTATACGTTCTGGCAACTAACAAGATTAACTTACATCAAAAGCATTTCAATAGAATAAAATGACCTTCGTTATTTTCTTCTAATTATATTTATTATTATTATTATTATTATTATTATTATTATTATTATTATTATTATTATTATTATTATTATTATTATTTTCCCTCTACATCACGACTATGCTGTTATGAGTCGGCTGAATATAAAATCTTCTCCAGGTTACAACCAGCCACCTAAGGAAAAACTCTAGTGACTATCGGTGCCTCTACAACACTTTCCGCAAAACGTGGGCTGTTCAAAATGAAGCAATTTCTTGCACTTCCCAGTCTTTTGAAAGACCTGGGAATTTAGCCAAGTTCGTACACAAATTTTGTGGAACAAATTCGAGAGCTACGATGACTATCGATACGACCTGTGCTTTTACGCCCCACATTCGGCTGATCTCGATTTCCGTATTATGAGGGGCCGATAGCGCGCTTCGCAGTTCTTCATAGGCCCGTGTTATGACAATCGGTTTCGATGCGGATGCCCGAGGCAGACCCACGAGACAGCGAGCGGCGGCCGTTCTCACTTGGTGAATATAATAATAATAATAATAATAATAATAATAATAATAATAATAATGATGATAATAATAATAATAATAATAATAATAATAATAATAATAATAATAATAATAATAATAATAATAATAATAATAAGTGTAGTAGTTTCTTGTTCACTTCTCAGTGTCCCTTCTTTTTCTTCATGTCTATTACTTCATCCTCACTTTTCACTGGCTTATGGATGCTCAAATAAAATGTCACATTCCAGACTTCTTCTTACCACGTTACTTTTGCTGTAAGGCCAAATACACCAACAGCAGTCACACGTATGGAGGCACATGCATACACCTGTCCAGTAACAATAAAGAAATAACCGAATTTAAACATATAACATGCGAATCAGACATAGAATGGTCAATTATAGAAATTCCCAAGCAAAAAGTCTTACTTCTAAGTATTTACCGAGCATCTGGAAATCTTCAGATATCCTTAAAAAAATTAGATATTAATTCAAAATTGAGCAAACTCATTTTCGAATAATAACAAGACACATTTGAAAGAGTTCGAAAATATATTTTGCAAATATTCACTTCATACTCAAATACGGAATAATAATTATTATAATCTGAGGCCAAGCACCAGAGGCTTTAAAATACAAAAGAATCATTCGGACAATAACAAATTCAAAAAGAAAAAAACCCTTTGGACCTCAGTTCAAAAAACTGAACATACGTGTATTGTATCTTCATTTACGAAGTCCTCATGTTTGTAAAGAAAAACCTAACAAACAATATTATGAACCTTATAAACAACCTTATTAATTTAACTACAAACAATTATTTAACTCAGGCTTACATTCATACAACACAAGGCCAGCATGTAACCGACACCAACCAATGTGCACAAGCACATTATACAAAAGAGTAGATTCTCTATAGGAAGAAAATTCTTAAACAAATAACCAATAAATCTGATAGACATAACAGGATTATACAGCTTCAAAAATAAAATAAAACACTTCCTTGGGAAAAAAAAGCTATACAGTGTTCAGGAATACCTCAGTGACTAACATGTGCAATCTGATTTCAAGTGCTGCAGTAAGGTCTAGGTGTAAAATATTACAAAACATGTCTAACACCTGTTTTCTTCTCACCATTTAAAATTTAAAATCTGAGTAAACTAATATTGTTAAATTATATGTAGTTGTTACTATCATTGATTTCATGTACTGTTATTATCATTATTGTTATTGCTACTGTTAGTGGCGGTAGTGGTGGTAAAATGACTGTACTAAGTAAATTTTATTTTAAAAACTAAACAGTTCAAATTTTGAAATGTTAAATTATTTTGCTACTAATAATGATTATTTACTTTAAAATATCTTAATCGATCTGTAACAAGTATTGTAATAGAATTTCTAGGCCAATGACCCACAATGGTTTGTGTCCCGTTTCCCTGGTCCTTTGAGAAAATGCTAAGATTTCCCCTTGTTTTGCTTCTGAAAAGTAAATGTAACTTCACTTCTTGCTGTGCGCAATTGTGCTCCCACTTGCGCAAGTTTTGTTGGTATTACTCGCGCAACTTTTCTTGAACGATGGATTGAAGAAATGCGGGTAGAGTGGGGGTATTGGTTACGAAATCGGTCACTAGATTTTATGACGTAATGCCAATCTCTGGAGAATCAGTCATGCCTTCGTACCGTTCTCAATATTTTGCGTTCTAACTTTATCACGAGTTCGAGGTATCTCCTGTGATAGATCCGTACCTGCTTCGGATATTTCTTTAGATTTAGATAGAAGTTCTCGTCTTCAAAAGAAAATTGTTTCTATTTCGCGCCAGTGTAGATGTGTTTGGAATGTTGTCATCAGTGCTCGCTGCGAGCTTTTGCCTTCATCTGTTTATTGTGCCAGAGAGGGAGAAGCAAGGTCATCGTTCAAGAAAAGTTGCGCGAGTAATACACGAGCTTCCTAGTCCTCACCCAGCGCTGAATAGCATGGCACGTTGAGATTCTTAAGCCTGTTTTACACTATCATTTTTTCATCATTTTTCGCCGATACAGAAAATATACAGACCGGACTATGTAATTTGTACGAAAAAATGACGCATGCTTAATTTTTCGGTACAGATTTCATCCAGTTTGACTACCGCGCTCCTGGCGGCACTTTACGGGACTTTCTCTGGTTTGTTATGCGTATGTATGCGCAACAAATATGTTCATTTTGTAGTTGCGTGAGAGCGTTCTGATGTGTTGAATTGTAATGTGAAGTAATGTAATTGTAATTGTAATGTAGTTATGTTATATATAAATTATTTACTGTATTCTAACATTGTCGCATCCGTGCTAGGTCCTAATATAACCTAACTTAATTTTTTTTTTTACAACAGATGCGATGCTCAAATGTTTGAACTTCAGCGCTATATGCGGCGTCCGGAGGAAGTATTTTCTTCATGATAACGTACAAAGACAGAAATGACCGTGTAAAACGCTGGAATCACTCTCATCCAGTTTCGGCATCGAAACATACTGCATAGAAACGAACGTCCTTTTTCTATCCACTTTCTGTGCAGAAAAATTATGAAAAAAGGATGCAAAAAATGTAAAACAGGCATTAGATTTGACTCGAAACTGCACGTACCAATTTACAATGCTGGCAACAACCACCTCGTACTTTGAAAACAATAGTAGCATTTCTCGTGGCGCGCTTTGGGTCGTTAAGTTCAGTACAGTTGGTATGCCCTTTTAAGTTGTGACGTAGCCAGAGCCCTCCTTTGCCCGCACCCCCCGCTGTGGAATATCAAGAAAACTTGAGCGTGTAGTACATGTTACTTCATATTTGACATGTAACACTCGATTGAAATGGTATATGTGACTCAATAAATATTATTATTTGACGATGTGTTGTAAAATAACGTACATGTATTATACTAATTTGTGAATTTCTTGTAGCAAGCTGTTGATACCGACACCTGATGACCGTAATTTTCTACTGTGTGTGTTATAATTATAAATATCAGTTTTGCATGAAAATATGCTCCTACCGTTAAGTACGTTAGTTTTGACAAAACAAAAAAGAAGAAACAACAGATTCGTAAATATTAATAAACAAGCAAAGAGCTGTTTATTTTATTATTATCTTCCAAGCTCAGAGAAGAAAGGCTTGTAGGAATCGCAAGATTGGGCATATGATTATTATTCGAATATTTTTCCCCTCAATCTAAAAGTCTAAGTACCATAGAATGAGCTTTCCCAGAATATTATGTCGTATCTCAGGCGGGAATGTACATTTGCAAAATACACGCAAAGAGCTGCATGAAGGATGACATAACTTGAAAGAAATCTGAATGCGTAACATAATGAACTAAATTTAGTGTTTAATTCAGATATGTAGTTATTTCATTTGAGGTTTGATTGAATTGAGACTCAGAAAATGTATTACCTTGACATCAGCAAATTGCATACTATTAATTTTCAATGGCCCATGCAATTCCCGTTTTTAAATTAAAATCTTAATTGAATCAATTTTTCCGTCTTAAACTATTAATTTGTTAATGCGAAACGAATTTTAAACTTCTGAAATCATATTATTTATTTCTTATTTTGAAAATAATATTCGTGTCATCAGCAAACAGAACTGTTCTTCCATTTTTAATGGACGAGGACATATTCACGTAGTATAAAAGAAAGATAATAGGATCTCTTTAAGAGAAGTACGGTCTCTTACGACGACAGTGATGCCAAACGTGATCTTGGATACCCTGCGGAATCCAATACTCAATTAGCAAAGCATTGGGAAGATGAGTAAATAATGTTCTTCCGTGCCAGTATGGCATTTCTACTCTTTGCGATTGATGTTTAAGGTAACCTGTCTAGGGCAATATTACGAATTCCACATTAATCTAATTTTGAGAGCAAGATGTTATGGCCAATAACGTCAAAAACTGTCGACAGATCTAAAAATATTCCAAAAAGTGCTTCATTTTGATCCACTGAATCCAAAGCAAAACTTTTAAGAAACTAGTGTTGCTACAACTTTCTCGAGTTATTGGAAACGGCTATGTAATATTGAAATATTGCTTTTTCTACACGACTAGCAACTCAGCTATTATTTGAAAACGTCTCAATGCATCCAAGAAGCGAGCAACGCACTATTGCCAGCGCAGCGTTGTCAAAACTATGAGCGTATGTGCATTCGCTTGGCTACCAATACCAATAATGCAATTATGGCGCGTCCGAGATTAAGAATGAAGTACGGTCTCTCACGGCGACAGTGATGCCAAACGTGATGCCTTTCTGCTGTACTGTATAAATCGAAAGTTATGCGCTTGATGGTGACGATTATGCGTAATGGGAATGCGAAAGTTATGGCTTGATTATGCAACGAATCCCGCAATGGGGCGGAGCGCTAGTTACGCGCTCAAGAACTTTCTCTAACCTTTCCAATTTTCTGAAATCGAATTTTCCTCCCTTTGCTCAATTCTAAAGCTCTTCTTAAGTGACTAATACACTCGAACGCTTCTGTGAAGCGTCTCACGTCCGCTGTGCTTCGAAATGTCATAATAAATGAGGAAGGAATACTAATTTTAAAGTGTACCACTATTTCAATACAATATCCAAAACTCAAGCCAACAACATGTAGTTGCAAAAAGACCAAGCCTCGTTTCCTTTTAAACAGTAGATTAATAAAATGTCCCGATTACCGAACAAAATATTTAAAATTCCTTTGATGACAAAATAAGTCGGTCCCATGGGAACAAACTGATTTGATTCACGGGGAACCGAGCTCTCTCGCACTAGTTGAGCAGACAGTTATCTACCGGAAGGCATTGCGTACGAATCCTGTTGGAAAATATGATTATAGTTAGTTATAAACATTAATTACCATTATTTTCGACGATTGAGTATTTTGCCACTCTTGCACATTACGCTTGGTGGATCGTTTACTCTAAATTAAGTTTGCAAAGTAAAAGGAAATTAAATTTTAAATTCATAAATTTAGGAGAAAAGAAAACGAAGTTACGTTTAATTTTGACGCGATCAAAACGCTAATCCGCCGCCACCACCCGCCCGGGCGATGCTCGCCCATGCCGTCGACCGACTGGGAAAGCCTGCGCGCCGTACCCGGGAAAAACGGCAAAAGCTTTCCCGTGAATGAACTATTCTCCAAATCGAATATACGGCCATTTTATTTATTTATTTACGTCAAAAACAGTTAAAAACTGTGTGTGCCGTGCTATAGGGAAAAGTTAATTTGAAGTTACATTTATGTGCAGAAGCAAAACAAGGGGCCATCTCAGCATAAGCTCGAGGATCAGGGAAACTGGACGAAAACCTGATCGAGATGGGGGTCATTGACCCAGAAGCTGAAGTACAATACTTGTTACAGGTTCTTTACAATTATAAAGCCAAATGGTATAAAATACATTAAATGCCATTGTTAAAATTAATTGTATTGTAACTATGTGTGTACAAGTAATTTACTAGTTTCTTTTGTAATTAAATTCTGTTCATTGCCATTCATTTTTTAAGTTACCAAAATTCCTCCATTTTCCTTCCCTGCTTTGCAATTTGCTGCTAAAATGATAGGGCAAATACGCATGAGAAGTATTTGCGTTCTTCCTGCACCGCCCAAGCGCTGACTAAGCCGCGCAGTTTACCACCGAGAAGGAATCAGCCTGGAGAGGTTCCAGGCGGGCAGTTGCGGTATAACGTGGGGATGTGTATCTCTGATTAATTAATTAGTATTGTTTTTTGACAACTTCGCGAATGGTTGGTAAATTCATTACCCCAGTACCATTATGTTAAATTATACCCTCTCCCTCATTCAAACTAGCTGTGCTGCTACAGAATATACTTTCTTGCCCTATTGAAAATAATTACGTACTAATATTGAAATATTGCAATTTCTGTCCTACTAGCACCTCAGCTATATCTTGAAAAGGTCCAATTCAACATATTTAAACGAAGCGCCTCTGGTGCATATATCTGCAATTATTTCGATTGCCAGGAACAGCAGTCACTTCTTACTTTGACAAATGCAACAAACATGAAATTTAACTGTTACATTATTTCCAGCACATAATACAGAAAAACAACAATAATTTCACATAACTTAATTCCATTGAAGTGAGCTTCCAATTTTTGAATATCTTAATCAGCGATCAAAACTTCTTAAAGTAAAGAAGTGTTAGTTCTAAGTTAAATTTGTGACCTTCCTTCAATATATTTCCTTCCGTAAGAATATTATCTCCATCTAAGGTGACCAGACCCTTCTGCGTGGTATGCCGTCTGTAAAGGGAAATTTCCTTTCTCTTCTAAACGCCGTATGCAGTACCTAGACGTGTTGGATTTTCCTTTCCATTCGCGGTAAGCCGTCCCAGGACGGATGGGACCTATGCTTGTCTTTCCTCTCACTTGCGGTCTGCCGTCTACCGACGCTCCAGTTTTCGGCTTCTTTGCTTGTGTTTTAATACAAATATTTTATATCGATTGAAGTATTTCTATTTTATTTCAGATGTTTTTTAAAGAAACAATTATATTACCATACATCATCTTCTATGTACTACATATTGTATGAAATTATTGTGACTGTCAAACACACTATAAACAAAACGACAGAAAATTGCCTTAAATTTAATATAGCCATTGGTATATAAGCGTCACACTTTATCGATGGACAATTACTGCAACTCCCCGTCATTAGCTGCGATGTTTAAAAAAGGGAACAGATTGTAAAGGAACATTACGTTTGAACAGAAACAAATTTCCTAAACTATTGTGGGAAAAGAAATTAAAGCGAGATGAGTACATCGCCTAACACTCGGGCCTAGTTTCAATGTTGAATTGTATAGTCAAAAATAATGTTTCTATGATAAGCACCTACCACAAGGATGAATTCAAAACAGCCATTACAAAGAGAAGAAGGAATTAAAAATTCCGCGTGCGTTCTTAATTAAAATAAATCTATGGGAGGGGTAGATCTGAAAGATCAGTACTTGTAAATATATCTCATTGAAAGGAAGAAAAGCAAGAAATGGAATATGAAAATGTTCAGAAAATTATTAAATGCCACTGTGTTGAATACATTTATGATTTGAATCTGGCACAAGAATCGATTCTTTGAAATTTCTTATTGATCTGGTCGAGCAATTGTTATCTGCTCATTCACATGACAAAAGAGCACGTGAACATCGTTTAGTGAGTGATTTACATCGCTTGTCAGGAAGACAATTTCTTGAAAGAATTCCACATCAAGGCGACAAAATTAAACATCAGAAACGATGCGTGATATGTCACAAGAATGGGAGACGTCGAGAGCGTACATTCTGGTGAATATGCTACGATGCATCTGGAACGATATGATTGCTAATTAATTATGCAAATTAACCATTCATTACCCGGAAGTCTCAAGGGCAACTAAATTAATGTTAAATTAATTAATTAATTAATTATCAACGAAGTCATTGTAAATGTTGGCATGTTTGTTTTTGTGGTAACCGCTTTGGTAGTACCAGCTTAAAAGAGGTCGTGGACGGTGTTTGTGTCAATGAGTTCATTAGACGCTAGGCGCCGAATTTGAATAAAAGGCGGAAGCAACGGGGTGACGAAAGCACTTTATTGCGTGGGGCTCGGCGGAGTCACTTGCGCGGGTGCTTGGGCCTGTGGCGGCGGCTGTGGTGGTGGTGGTGCGGGCGGCGGGCGGGCGGCGCGGGGCCGGCGGCGGCGGCGGCGGCGGCGGCGCCGTGCGCGGGCGGGCGGTCGATGGGCCGCTGCGGGGGCCGCTCGCGCGCCAGCTCCCGCATCTCGCGCAGGAACGGCGCCACCTTGCGGTCCGTCTCGCACGTCGCCACCTCGTAGCGCAGCCGCGCCAGCGAGCGCAGCGTCAGCGGGGCGTGGCCGCGCCCCCCGCCCCCGCCGCCACCTCCGCCCTCCGGCGCCGCCACCCCCCGCGCCCGCCGCCTCCGCGCCGCCCCCGCTCGTCTCGCCCCTGCGCCCGCCAACACCGGTCCAGTTATTTATCTATATTATATGTATTTTTCTTCTTCTTCTGCACAACTGTTTCTATACAGTTAGAGACTATACTGATCATCAAAAAGAAAAATGATGTTTGTTTTAACAAAATAGTGATATATAATGAATAAGTTTACATTTGTATTGGGCACGGGCCACAGTCCGTACCCGATCTTTCCTTCCTCTTCCTTGCTTTATCATCACCCCCTTACACCCACACTTGCATGCTCTACATTACCACACATTTCGGGAGACCAGAGGGGAGCTTAGAGTTTGTCCCAGCTGGAGAGGATCCATTCTGGAGGGAAATACGTGGTTGGGGAAAACCCCGCTAGCAGACAATTTAACGTAGCCGTTCAAAGCGTTGGGTCGGGCCGCCCTGCCAGCTCAAAGCTTCTGGCTTTCCAGGTCAGAACTGGAGTCGAAACAATGCGTCACTCACGATGCCATGGCCAAGAGCCCAACAGGGGGTCACCCAAAGTAAGGTTCGAACGGCTTCGGGACCACTTCCCGTCGCCTCACTGCCTCCACCTTGAAGCTATCTACGTGAGCACCGCCGGAACCTAGGCAAGCCTGACACCGAGGTTCATGTACCCCGTCTGGACATTTATATTTAGGTTTGAGATCCACCGCCCTGCCGAACGAACCCACCCATCCCACCCAAAGGTCTGGGGAAAGCCACCTCTTCGCTGTCTCCACCTTGAAGCTAACGACGTGAGTGAATGCAGAAAGTCAGTCACCGTGTGGACGTCTCCACCTCCACATAGAGCTTCGGGCGTCAACTCGCATACCTGCAGCTAACGACGTGAGTTAGCCGAGTGACTCAGGCACCGTGTGGATGTGTCCGCCTCCACACAGAGCTCCAGCCGTCAACTCGCATATCTGCAGCTAACGACGAGAGTAAATGGAGAGACTCAGGTACCGTGTGGAAGTGTCCGCCTCCACGTAGAGCTTCAGCAGTCGCCCCGCATAACGCCAGATGGATAACTATCACTTGTATCCTCTTCCTACTAACTTAGCTAAGTCCTTTCTCTTTGCCCATCCCATCATTCTCCTCTCTTACACATGTGACCGTCTGCCCCCGCCCCCCCCCGCGGGGAAAGGGGTGGGGGCAGTGATCTTCCCGCACCTGTGTCCGCGCGAGTCACCCGCCGAGGTGCCGCTGGACGCCGGGCCGGCCGCGCGGGCAGAGTGCGCGTGCGCGTGCGGGGCGGAGGAGGCCGGGCGCGGGGTGAGCAGGGCCAGCACGGGCGCGGGCGAGCGCGGGCGCAGGCGCAGCTGCATGGGCGGGCGCGGGCGCCAGCGGTTGTAGGCGTGCACGGCGCCCGCCCGCGCGCCCCCGCCGCCGCCCCCGCCGCCGCCGCCGCGCAGCGCGCGCTCCGCCGCCGCGGCCGCCGCGTGCGCCTGCAGCAGCGAGCGCCGCACCGCGTCCTCCCCCGGCGCCGTCAGCGTCAGGATGGACGCCCGCGACAGCACCGGCGCCACCACGTCCGCCAGCAGCGACCGCACCTTCGGCTCCACGCCGGCCGTGTTCACCTGCGCCCCCCCCCCGTTGCGCGCGTTCATTAGTCATTGCGTCAATTACTAACTTCGCTAGTCCCGTAAGGGGAGTGCATGTTTTTAACGCGGGAAGTGGGGGTTATCTTCCCCTGCTGGATGGCGAGACCCGGCTTGTGGGGAATTCCCCAACCAAGACACTGCCCTGCCGGTCTCCCACCAGCAGGGCACTGCCCCAGCCGAGTCGACTTACTGATTGATTAGTGATTGCAGGCGCGTCAACTGCTAAGTTCATTAGTGCCGTAAGAGTAGTGATTACTCGTATCGCGGGTGGTGGCGGTGAACTTCTCCGGATAAATGGCGAGGTCCGGCGCTAAGCTACCCGTCGGCATTCAGGGTTCCCCCAACTAGGAATATCCCAGTAGCAGGGCATTGCCCGACCAGTTTGATTGATTAGTGATTCCGTACGCGTCAACTGCTAACATCATTAGTCCCGTAAGTTTAGTGCTTGTATCGCACGAGGTGACGGTGATCTTCCTCAGCTGGAACGTGATTTCTTGCTGTTTTTTTCAACCAGGTATTTCCCACCAGCGGAACACCGCTCCAGCCGGGACAGGCTCTCAGCTCCCGACTGGCCTGCCATGTGTGGTAGTGTACTGCATACAAGTGTAAATTTGCGTAAGAAGGGGGTGAGAATATGTCAAGGAAGAGGAAAGAAAGATCGCGCGCTATTATTGGTCCGTTTGTTAGGGTGCTGCTCCTGCATTCACGAAGGAGAATCTACGAAAAATTACTTAAGAGAGCAGCCGGCCGCTAGAATCCACCTCCACACAGCGTCTGAATAATTCGATCCAGCTATCTAGCTAATGTCGAACATCTTGCCACCTTGTCACGAACCCTAGGATCTCCCGGCCAGAGGCATTTATTTTTACTGCAGTGATTTCATTTGATGCCCTGAGCCGCTAAGCCGAACCCCTCGGATAATCGTAACCAAACAGAACGGAGGACTCGAGTTGCAACCCCAAATCCCTCAGAGCTTTTCTCCCATGCCACACTTAAAGTCGGCGATCCAATTCCTTCACCAAACGAGTCACTCCGACGGCTGCTGTAGCATCGGAGAAGTCCGCGAGAGCGATCCCCTTCTCGCCCTAGAGGCAACAACTCCTCACCCACCCCTTCCTATCCCATCCCACCCTCTTAGTTGGCTCCGGGATCAATTGATGACACTGTAATATCTCTGACGGGAGTTCCTAGGGTTCTAGTATCGAAAGTGCACCGCTCCGGCAGCATTTTCGTCTCTAGCTACACAGCCACATTTCGACACTAGCTAAGACGAATCTATCCGCTGTCTGGAGGAGACTACTTGCAGGCGGCTGCTCGATTAACAATTTCCGTCGTTTCTGCGATCAATACTATGAGAACACCGGTCCAATATCCTAACAAACGGGCTTTCATTGCTCTTCCTTGCCCTATGCTCATCTCTTACACGCACACACTCAAAGGCACTATATTGCCACACGTACCTATAGACCAGTAGGAAATTTAGAGCTTGTCCCGACTGTGGCAGTGCTCTGTTGTGGGAGATACCTAGTTAGGGAAAATCCGCAAACCGACAGATAGGTCAGCGCCGGATCTCACCATCCAGCGGGGGAAGATCACCGCCATCTCCCGTAATAAGGTTCTGCCTTCACTTGCGGGGCTAATGACCTTAGCAGTTGGCGCTCCCGGAATGGCTAATCTCTCAATCCCTCGCGTGGACGCACCAAGTGCGACTTGACGGCGGCGGTGCGCTGGCCGACGAGGTGGCGCTGCGCGTCGGAGAGGCGGCCCAGCACCTCGCGCACCACCGACTCGTCCTCCAGGGTGGCGTCCACGGCGCCCGGCGGCCGGCCCGCGCCCACGCCCGCGCCCGCCCCCGCGCCGCCGCCCGCGCCCACCGCCTGGCGCACGCCCGCGCTCACGCATGCATGCTCGCTTCCTGCCTCGCGGGAAGAGCTCGGAACTTTGGCCATTTATAAAATGGGCACACAAGAAGGCATTTCTTTTTACTACAATAGGCCGACAAAAAGGCATTTGTTTTTACCAAAATAGGCCGAAAAAAATACATTTGTTTTTACTAAAATAGGCCGACAAAAAGGCATTTGTTTTTACTAAAATAGGCCGACAAAAAGGCATTTGTTTTTACTAAAATAGGCCGACAAAAAGGCATTTGTTTTTACTGAAATAGGCCCACAAAAAGGCATTTATTTTTACTAAAATAGGCCGACATAAAGGCATTTATTTTTACTGAAATAGGCCCACAAAAGGCATTTATTTTTACTAAAATAGGCCGACATAAGGGCATTTATTTTTACTAAAATAGGCCGACAAAAAGGCATTTGATTTTACTACAATAGGCCGACAAAAAGGCATTTGTTTTTACTAAAATAGGCCGACAAAAAGGCATTTATTTTTACTAAAATAGGCCGACAAAAAGGCATTTGTTTTTACTAAAATAGTCAGAAAAGAACACATTTATTTTTACTTCAGCATGGAAAAAGGTCATTTATATTTACGCAAACTGACTGTTGATGGCATTAATAAAAGAAGTGATAGGGGATAATGAATTTCATTTGAAAAAAAGCTCCAGCTTCAATATTCTAGTTGTAAGACGACATTTGAAAGTGATTTAACAGTAAACATCTATGCCATTCTTTTAAGTGTATTTCAGGCTAATCTTACAAGAAATTTATTGAAAAAAATTGAAGCCAATTTTGAGTAAATTTTGAAAATGTCCCAGGGTTATCATGTAAATGAAGTATTACTACTTTCAAAATTTGAAGAATGTTTTTCAAAATTGCAGAACTTCGAGCTGGGCCAAACCAGACCTCTGTGACACCAGAATCCGTTTCCAATCTGATTTTATTACAGCCAAATTCCTATACACCTTAAAACAGAAAACACTTTCAAAGTCACAAGCCGTCAGGAGAGGAGATCACTGTCAACGAATGGCGAGTTTCGTAACGGCATAATTTTTTTATATTGAAGCTCCTGATTGGATGAAAGTGTCACCTCTTTTGAGCTCGTGATATTGAAAGGACTCTTTGTTTTCATCGAAGTATAGGTTAATATATCTCTTTGAGAACAGAGCTAGTGGCATGACTGGCAAATGAATGAAACCGGGGACCCTTTGGAAACAAAGCGAATAATGTAACTGCCGGCACATGAAACTGCCATCGATCGGACTTCATGACAACCGTGATTCCAAGGTTGAGACACCTCTTTGATAACAGAGATCACTTGACTGCCCACGAATGAAACGGCCACCAATCTGACTTGATGACGAATGTTATTCCTAGGTTAAGAGATCTCATTGAGAACAAAGCGGGTGATTTTACTGACGACGCATGAAACGGCCATTTGACATAACGACAACCGTGGTTCCTAGGTTAAGAGACCTTTTTGATAACAAAGCGAGTGGCTTGACTGCCGACGCATGAAACGGCCACCGATCTGGCTTGCCGACAGCCGTGGTGCCTAGGGGAAGAGACCTTTCTGGGAACGAAGCGTGTGGCTTGACTGCCGACGTATGAAACGGGCAACAATCTGACTTGATGACAGCCGTGATTCCTACGTTAAGATACCTTTTTGATAACAAAGCGAGTGGCTTGACTGCCGACGCATGAAACGGCCACCAATCTGACTTGATGTCAGCCGTGATTCCTAGGTGAAGAGACCTTTCTGGGAACGAAGCGAGTGGCTTGACTGCCGACGCATGAAACGGCCACCAATCAGACTTGATGACAGCCGTGATTCCTAGGTTAAGAGACCTTTCTGGGAACGACGCGAGGGGCTTGGCTGGCAACGTATGAAACGGCCACCGATCTGGCTTGCCGACAGCCGTGGTGCATAGGGGAAGAGACCTTTCTGGGAACGAAGCGAGTGACTTGACTGCCGACGCATGAAACGGGCAACAATCTGACTTGATGACAGCCGTGATTCCTACGTTAAGATACCTTTTTGATAACAAAGCGAGTGGCTTGACTGCCGACGCATGAAACGGCCACCAATCTGACTTGATGTCAGCCGTGATTCCTAGTTTAAGAGACCTTTCTGGGAACGAAGCGAGTGGCTTGGCTGGCAACGCATGAAACGGCTACCGATCTGGCTTGCCGACAGCCGTGGTGCCTAGGTGAAGAGACCTTTTTCATAACAAAGCGAGTGGCTTGACTGCTGACGCATGAAACGGCCACCAATCTGACTTGATGACAACCGTTATTCCTAGGTTAAGAGACCTTTCTGGGAACGAAGCGAGTGGTTTGACTGCCGACGCATAAAACGGCCACCAATCTGACTTGATGCCAGCCGTGATTCCTAGGTTAAGAGACCTTTCTGGGAACGACGCGAGTGGCTTGGCTGGCAACGCATGAAACGGCCACCGATCTGGCTTGCCGACAGCCGTGGTTCCTAGGTGAAGAGACCTTTTTGATAACAAAGCGAGTGGCTTGACTGCCGACGCATGAAACGGGCAACAATCTGACTTGATGACAGCCGTGATTCCTACGTTAAGAGACCTTTCTGGGAACGACGCGAGTGGCTTGGCTGGCAACGCATGAAACGGCCACCGATCTGGCTTGCCGACAGCCGTGGTTCCTAGGTGAAGAGACCTTTTTGATAACAAAGCGAGTGGCTTGACTGCCGACGCATGAAACGGGCAACAATCTGACTTGATGACAGCCGTGGTTCCTAGGTGAAGAGCCGTACCGTGACGCGCCGGGCCCTCTGCGCGGGCAGCACGAGCTGCGCGGACGACGCGTGCGCCTTGATGCGCAGCAGCTTCTTGCTGCGCGAGCGGGAGGCGCGCGCGCGCGGGCGCTGGCCTTCCTGCGCGGGGGCGGGGGCGGGCGCCGCGCCGGGCGCGGGCGGCGGGGCGGGCGCGGGCGCGGGCGCGGGCGCGGGGGCGGGCGCGGGCGTGGCCAGCAGCCGCCGCAGCCGCCGGTGCATGTCGCTGAGCGCGCGCTGGTCCTTGAGGCGCGCCGCCTGCACGCGCTTCACGGCCGCGCGCACGCCGGTCGGCGACGGCTCGCGCTCCGGCTGCAGGCGCCACCCACAATGCAGGCGCGGGAACCGCAAAGGCTTCCTTTTAGGCTATATTTCAGCGGCAATGGAGTTTAGTGGTTTGAATGAACAACTGAAATGCCGTGGTTTTTCATGATGAAACAAAGCATCACGCCTTTGCAGTAATATTTACTTAAATAAACACATTTCTCTGATTAATTGTTTAGTGATTTCGTACACGTCAACTACCAGGGTCATTAGTCCCGTAAGTGTAATGCATGTTTTTTTGCTCTGGTGGTGGCAATGAGCTTTGCCACTCGAGATCTGGCGCAAACCTACGGTCTTCTAGCAGGGCATTCCCCAACCAGGTATCTCCCACCAGCCGGCACCGCCTCAGCCGGAAAAAGCTCTTAGCTCCTCACCGGTCTCCTGGCATGTGTGGTAGTGTAGTGCGAGTTAGTGTGTGTGTTAGTGTGTAGGGGTGAAGATAGAACACGTAAGAAGAAGGAAAGATCGCGCGCAGTCCGTGGGCCGTTTGTTAGGGTACTGCTCCGGCATTCGCCTGGTGTAGATCGGAGAAGCCACGGAAAACTACCGGTCAGAGCAGCCAGCCGCTAGAATTCTCCTCCAGGCAGCGACTGAATGGAGTTTTGTGAATTGATAAAATGTCAGACCGCTCCGTTTTTCACTCATTCAAATGGATTGATTGATAAATCCAATGAAGTGTTGATATTCTTCCCTTGCGTTTCAAGTTTCCAAATGCATCTTTAGAAACGCTCGAACGATATTTTCTGAATTCTTTTATTAATTAAAGATCGCTTGCTGAATTATTAAGTGTTTTCGGGCGCGTCAACTGCTGGGGTCGTTTGTCTCGTAATTGTAGTGCATGTTTTATCACATGATGTGGTGGAGTTCTTCTCCCGCTAGATGGTGAATACTGGCACCAACCTACACGTCAGCTTGCAGGAATTTTCACGTGTCTCCCACCAGCCAGGCACCGCCCAGCTGGGACAAGTTCTAAACTTCCGACTGGTCTCCCGACATGTATGGTAGAGTAGTGCATGTGAGTGTGTGTAGGAGGTAAGGTGAGTGCAAGGAACAGGAAAGATCGCGCGCGGTCCGTAGCTCGTTTGTTAAGGCTCCGGCATTCCTCGTGATCAGAGAAATCACGGAAACTACTTATCAGAGCAGCAGGCCGCCAGAATGCTCCGTGGTTGAAGTCGATCTAGTGACACCGGCCAGAAGCAGTGGAAGCGTCTACTGAATGGTTTTCGCAGCACGGATGTAGGCTGAACAATTCCTACCGGTGTTCCGGAAAAAAAGCGGAGGAGTGAAACGAGACCGAATAATGGTCTGACCTCGAAGATGACGTTGGTTCGTTTATTTTTACCCTACCTATAACAGTTACAAGGGAAGTGTGTCGTGAAGAAGCGCCGTATGGTGCTGGGTAATGTGGAGCAGCAATGCGTCACCTGCAGTGTCTGGGTGTGGCGCGCCGACGCATAGTGTAGTGTGAGGGCAGGGAGAGATTCGGCGAGATGTCACATCTCACTACGAGGCCGGTTAGTCGCGCAGATAGACGTGACTTCGAGTTACCGAGTGGAGTGTGAGTCAACTTCGTGCGACGTAACTTCTTGTTACATGTCTGCAACTATATTGTGACATGTAGGCGTCACGTGACGTAATGGAGTGTGTGTATGTGGAGGAAGGAGGTATAACGTGGAGTCACTTGAGAGGTGTGGGGAAGTGTGGAGCAAGAAGGTATAGCTCGGTGTGGTGTGACATTATTGTGGAGGTGTGGCACTGGGAGATGTAGCGCAGCGTCACATGATATCACGTGGCATGGTGAGGTTCATGGTGTTATAGTAAGTAGTAGTAGTAGTAGTAGTAGTAGTAGTAGTAGTAGTAGTAGTAGTAGTAGTAGTAGTAGTAGTAGTAGTAGTAGGGAGGCGTGGCACAATGTCGCATCTGATGATCAGGGGCGCCCAAAGAAAACAAGGGAGCTGAGGCAGTAGAACCATGGGAGCCCCTTATTTTCAACATTCCCCTTACTTATTATCATTACTTATTAATATATTTTAGTTATCCATATATCAACATATTTCAACTACAGCAATTTTTTTAAATGTAATGGAGAAATTGCATTTTCGATGCTCCACTTAAGAGGGGCCTGGGGCAAGTTGCCCCAGCTGCCCCTCCATCTCGACGCCCCTGATCGTGACACTTCGCAATGGTGAACGGGGCGAAGCGTGTCGTGACGGTGTTGGGGAGACACGGGGGGAGACGTGGCCTTGCAAGCTGCCGTGACGCCGTGGGATCACCTGCGGCCGCGAAACGGGCGGGTAGTACTGGACGCCCTCGAAGCCCGGCAGCGGGCCGCCGTGCTCCCCCAGCGAGCGCTCCGCCGCCACCGGCTCCACCCCCGCCGCCGCCCCCGGCGCAGGCACCGCCCCCGCCCCCGCCTCCGCCGCCGCCCCCGCACCCGCCCGCGCGGCCGACTGCGGCGGCTCGTGCTGCAGGCAACGGCCCCGCGTTTGCCAAATGCATGGACATAATAATTTGACACCAGTTTGCAGGGTAGACAGCTACCGTTGGAGTTGCCGCGGGCGCGCACGAGTCGGCAATCGCAATATCCCGATTTAACGGTGTGCTAATACATTGAGAGAATTTTCATTTTTTGTAAATTTTTGGATAAGACGAATGGTTTCTGATATGAGAATCATGGTCTCTCTAAAAGAAATGCTTTATCTGGATGGGTAAGAAGAAGAAATCTTCCACAATAAAAATGTTCTAATTCGCAATCAGAATAAAAAAAATGCAAGTTTTCTGTTATAAAATTTACAGCCTTGTGAAATTTATGTACGTGATACCGTCTTACAAATGTACGTATTTAAACGATTTAAACAAACGTACACGTGTTTGAACGATTTAAAGGGTATTGTTAACATGAATGTGTTTATGAAATGTGGAGTTTCTTTCCAATCTTCATTAGCATAGCCGGTAATGAATGAAAATATAAAGATCATTACCAGTGTTTTCCAACAGAATTTTGAAAGCGACCTGAGCTGCAATTTTAATTTAATTCAATGTTGCCTTATTTTACCTGGCGACGCTGAGGTCATCGGGCATGCTTTTCGGTCTGGCTAAGCAAATTCCGTTACGCTCCTTTATCCGTCTAGCAAAGAAAGGAGGTGTCACCCAGCTAACAAAATAGGTAATTTGAATTTAGCTCATAGGATTCTTTTAGGCTAAAGGATATTTATGTGCGGGAAGTCTACAATCCTGTACACTCGGCTTTACTTCCCCTTCGAAGGAAGGGGTTCGAAAACAATCCACGGCTTCAAATGATATTAGATGTCCGGGTGACGCCGCGTCGAAAGCCGAGGTGCCCACGTTTCGACCATCTTGTCGTCTTCAGCAGGACTAAACGGGTCAGGGCTGGTCAGTCCAGCCCTGAGGAAGACCACGACAAGATGTTCGAAACGTCGGCAGCACAGCCTTCAACATGGCGTCACCCGGACAGCCAAAATCTGGCCGCAGGAGCCTACGATTCCACGTCGATATGGACGGCTTCGATCGGGCTTGAAGCCGGGAACTGTGGTATAAGTCCCATACGCTCGCCGTTGCACCACCCAACCTTGGACGTGACGGAGTCGACGTCCTGGGCCAGACGCATCTCCATGAGCTGGTGCCACGTGCTGCGGTCCTCGTCGTCCTCTATGATGTCCTCGGGCTGCTCTTTGGCCTCCAGCACGGGAGCCAACTTCCCCGGCGGACCCGGGGATTTCGAACTAATCAACGACAGAAGACACGGATCTCACAAGGGACATCGAGCACTTTCAAGTGATTCAAAATGTTACGTAATGTTCGAAACAACAAAACAAACCCAAGGAGGCCGACCTTAATAACCGAAATCTCTAAGGGTCATAGCTGTCTTGGGTCAAGGGTCGCAGGTTCGAAGCCCGCTTCGGGCGTGGATGTTTGTATATGTTCATTTTGTCCTTATGTGTTCCTATTACAGTTACGCTAACGTTAAAAATCACATTGGTCACTATAGTATTTAATAAACTATCTTAAAAAAAACGAGATTTTACTGTCGAAATTCAACACAAAGATAGAAGTATTGTTTTACTCACCCGAGAATTTAATACAGATCAGAAGGCATTCGGATGTTGAAAAAAGGTCAGTAGGAAGTAATTATACAAAGCTGCAAAACGTTACTTAGAAAGTTAATTAGAAATTAAAAGTTAGAAAAATTACTTAGAAAGTTATGTAATGCTATAATAACTCCATTCCGAGGTTTTGATGGATATGTACGGTTTCGGGGTCCGAACCGAAAGACCATTTTTTAAAGATGTTGGTTTGGTCGTTTGACTGTGTTTGTCCAGCCGTCCGCCTGTCCGGCTGTTGATCGTGCGGCCGTTCGCTCGGTTTAGGAGACTAGTAACTAAATTGTATATATAATCTCCCTTAAAATTGACATTCCTTAATCGATATGACCGAACTCGAAACTCACTAACTTTGAAACAGAATTTTAATTTTTGGAATCTGAGAGAGAAATTTCTTGTGAAAAATATTTCTCATGCCGTATCAAACATATCGCATATTAAACACCACTCTCAGCGCGAAGTTTTAGTCTGATGGATTCCGTGACATGACGCATATACGTAATGATTCGAAAACAAATGCCTGGTGCACGCGAATTCGCACGGTCACCATTCGTCGGAATCTGTCCTTCGCACTGGAACTGTCTTCTTCGGCCGAACACTGACGTTCTTAGACCGCTCCCTCGCCACGAGGTTAGCCCCAGAATGATTGATTCCGGGCGCGACAACTGCAATCTTTTAGTCCCGTAAATGTAGTGCGTGTTTTTCCTTGGGAGGGGACTATGATCTCCTGCTAGATGGCGAGGTCTGGCGCCGACCTACCGTCGGCTAGCGAAGTTTCCCCAACGAGTCATCTTCCACCGAAGGGGCACCACTTCAGCGGGGACAAGCTCTAAGCCCCTGACCGGTTTCCTCGCACGTGTGATAGTGTATTGAATGTTTAATGTAAATGTGTGGAAGGAAAGATCGCGCACGGTCCGTGGCTTGTTTGTTAGGATACTGCTTCGGCATTCGCCTGTTAATGATCGGAGAAACCACGGAAAACTACCGGTCAGAGCAGCCGACCGCTAGGATTCTCCTCCAGACAGCGACTGAACTAGACGTAGATATCTAGCAACTGTCAAGAAATCTTGTCATCGGCGGGCTCGAACCTAGGACCTCCCGATCTGAGGCACTGCAGTGATATCAGCTGAAGCCCTGAGCCACGTCTCCCAGTTTAGCCCCAGAGCTGGTCGTCGTGACCCTTGCCGCCGACTCACATCAGGTTCAACACTTGAACGCCATGTTCAACATACCATCTGAGCCCACATCTTTCGGCTTAGGAGCCTTAATATCTCAATTTCTCCTGAGTGGAGGATCACTGTCACGGGGACACCATATTATTGTCCTTTTAACTTCGTTACAATTGTTTTAAATATTTTAACGTGTCAAAATCCTAAACGAGACAACTTGACGTGGATCAATGTTTCACTGGCTGAAGATTAATAATTTTTTATAAGACCCCCTTTGACATGTATAAAAACATATTTGTTGGTTTTGAGATGAAATACATCGTTCAGTTCACTTAACAGATGTGTTTCTGGGTATATGATAGTTAAAAATATAAGCAACAATTTAATCTAAACATCGAAGAGGATAATCTATGGGAGAACCTCAGGTTATTGATCTTGATTGGCTAACACATTGAAAATGGCTTCAAAAGGGAATCTATTTTTTTTATTGAAGTGTGGGTTGGGTTTTTTGCTAGTTCGAAATGAAATTCAGCTGGGATTTCTGTTAGGTTTGGATAGAAGTTATGTGATTGAGTGTAGGCTATTTAAGACACCATACGTGGGAATCCACCTCATCCTCTCGCCGTCAATTTGCAAACCTGCAAACGTAAGTTTCTGCTGCTCGAGTCCACATCTTCGCTGTCTGGGAGACGCTATGTCACCCGCTGAGGGACCAACATTTCGTCTGCCTGTTGCAGGCTTCCTCAGGGCAAGGAGGTCCTTGACCTAAGGAGGCCTGCAACACGCCAGGCGAAACGTCGGCCTCTCAGCCAGCGACGCGGCGTCTCCCGAACAGCACAGAAGCCATTTGCCACCTGCCTGAGGGCCTTGTCGGCGGCGGGCGGCGGGGAGGCGTGGCGGCGCGGCGGCGCGGGCCGGGCCTTGTAGGGCGCGTAGACGCGCGAAGGCAGCTCCGGCTGGCGCGACTGCCCGTACTCCGCCCACGTGCCCGGCGGCCCGCTCACCGCCATGTCCCAGTCGCCCTCCCGCGACACCGCGCGCCGCACCTGCCACCACGCACACCGCCCTTGCACTTAGTTTTTTTGTAAAACAAGAACTTTTTTGTAAAACAAGTACTTTTTTGTAAAAAAGTACTTTTTGTAAAACAAGTACTTTTTTGTAAAACAAGTACTTTTTTGTAAAACAAGTACTTTTTTGTAAAACAAGTACTTTTTTGTAAAACAAGTACTTTTTTGTAAAACAAGTACTTTTTTGTAAAACAAGTACTTTTTTGTAAAACAAGTACTTTTTTGTAAAACAAGTACTTTTTTGTAAAACAAGTACTTTTTTGTAAAACAAGTACTTTTTGTAAAACAAGAACTTTTTGGTAAAACAAGTACTTTTTTGTGAAACAAGTCCTTTTTTTGTAAAACAACTACTTTTTGTAAAACAAGTTTATTACAATTCCCAATGGTACAGCATAACCGTTCACAAACGTTGTCTCCAATTATCCTCAAGAAGTACCAAGACTAGCAAAAATTACCATAAACCGAGTAGATGTCCAATTAACACAGCAGTAGTCACAAACAACAAAATCCAGGGGGGAAAGTTCGTTGCACAGGCCAATCACGTAGTCACCAGTACTCGCACTCCGATGCTCACTACACTGCGGGGAGACGCCAACTGCCTCACCGCTCGCTGCGCGCCGTCTGGGCTAAGGGCTCGCTGACTGGCCGTGTCATACGGTCGGCGACGCGCTCTGTCGCGCCTAGCCAAGCGACACGGCTCCGGTGCGCCCGCTTTTAGCGCCTCTTGTGAGCAGCGACCGAATCTTCTTGTGGTGCCGCTGACACCCTGTGGCGGCTCTTTTAACGGCGCGTGCGTGACTACTGCACTTTCATTCATTTTTTATCGTGTTTCGGGGCGTGTCAACGGGTAAGGTTATTAATTCCGGATGTGTTTTTACATTTTATACTATATCTAAGCTCTTATAATTAAGAGTTAATTATTAAGAACTTTGTTGTTTATTGACATTAATGAATATCAGAGCTTAAAAAAGGTAAATGAATGTTATAATAATAATAATAATAATAATAATAATAATAATAATAATGTCTTTATTAATGACGAGGCTCAGGCCAGAGGGCCTGCTCTTCCGCCTAACCACTGAATTTACATACTATTTGGTAGTAACATTTTAAGAGGGGGATAACAAGCTGTACATTTACGTCTGGGAGTACAAAACTAGGGACCATCTCGGTAAATCCCTTAAGCGATTGAATAAACCCAGAAAACCTCAATCAAGATGACAGCTTAGGGCCGAACATGATCAATTCACGAAGAAAAGTGGAAGAGAAGGGAAAATAAGAGAAAGGAAACATAAACGAAAATGAAGAAGAAGAAAACCCGGAAGAGAAAGAAGAAAGAGTTATATCGCTGAGACTTCTCCAAGACATTGAAAGAAAGAAAAAAGACAAAAAAATTATACTGAGATTTATGCAAGTCTGCTTCTGTCAGGTATCAGCTGTTCACGGTTTCATCCAACCGGGAGCTTGAACGTCACCGTAGTGACGTCACTATGGTGGCGCTCAAGCTCTCGATTGGATCAAACTCCCAACAGCTGATGCCTGTCAAGGGCAGAATCAGGGCGTTGCAACTCTCCATCAAAACCAGGGAAAAAACCTGGAGGGTGCTACTATATGCACTAACACTACTAGGCACTAGTGTCGCCGGGTGCAGCTGCAGGTTAGCCTCGCCAACTTTCCCACATACAAATTGGCTAATTTGAGAGAAATACGAAAAGTGTCTTTTAAATGTTCAATTTTAATACACACTCAAGAAACTGCTGAAGAAAACGTGAATATCGGGACTATCTTTTGTAACATAGAGAGGTGCTTGCGCCCTGCGAATTGACGCTGCAGCCCCGCACGTTTAAAGAATCGTTGGCAGCCGTTCGTGTTTTAGTTCCTGTAAGAACGCGCTGCGGCAGAGCGTGCCACTGCAACGGTTTCCACCCAGTTCTAAGGCCCTGGGAGGAATTGCAGATGTCCGTAAAGTTAGCATACCCATTTATCACAATATTGAAAAATTGTATCCCATAATTTTGTTCTAATTAAAGACTAATTTATACCCAAATTTAAAAATTTTCTACTAATGCACGACATCGAAATATTCAACACTAAAGGTGGGTACGCTAACTTATCGTTAACCCACCTTTAGTGTTGAATATTTTGATGTTGCGCAAATTTTCAAAATTTTCGAAATTGGGTATAAATTAATCTTCAATTCGGGTAAACATCTGGTACATTTAGTTTTTATGTTTCATGCGTTTTTCTTGTGTGGGTATGCTAACTTAACGTCAAGTTAGCGTACCCACCTTTAGTGTTGAATATTTCGATGTCGTGCATTAGTAGACAATTTTTAAATTTGGGAATAAATTAGTCTTTAATTAGAACAAAATTCTGGGATACAGTTTTTCAATATTGTGATAAGTGGGTGTGCCAACTTTACGGCCACGAATGGCAGTGTGCGTCCGCGGCGGCGCACCTGTGCGGCGGCGGCGATGGTGTGACGGTTAGCGTACCGGACTGTTATACCCGAGCTCGCGGGTTCAAACCCGATCGAAGCCGTGGATTTTTAGGGCGACATCCTTCGTACGTCTTCCTTCGGAAGGGAAGTAAAGCCGGCTGTCCCATGTTCGTAGATTTACTTGCATGTAAAAGATCCTCAAGCCTAAATGACGCCTCTAAATTCAAATCGCCTGTTTCTCTCCAAGAAATACCTCCTTTCTCTGCTAGTTGATGAAAGGAGCGTAGCGAAATTTGCGTGGTCAGACGGAAGAGCGGGCCTGATGGCTCGAGTCTCGCCACGTAAAACAAGGCAAATTCAATTCAATTGAATTCAATTCACCTGCGCGAGCAGGTGGCGCAGGGCGTCGGCGGGCGCGGCGACGGCCGGCACGCGCAGCTCGAAGGCCACCAGCTCGGGCGCGAACGGGCAGGACGCGGCCTGCGCGGCCGGCAGCAGGCGCGCGCGCCGCACCGCGAAGCAGCGCCGCGCGCTCAGCAGCTCGCAGCCCAGCAGCGAGTCCACGAACGGCAGCAGCGCCGGGTCCGCCAGCAGCGCGGCCAGGCGCGCGGGCGCCGCCGCCAGCGCGCGCGCCTCCGCCGCCTTGGCCGCGTTCGTGCCGTCCAGCGCCTCCAGCACCGTGCCTAACGGACGAATGCGTACTCGTCACTTACACCGAGTGGTCCCTCGAGTACACGAATCGTATTCATAAACAGCCCTTAAGTGAAGTCTTAAGTGAGCACTCATTCCTATAAGGGAGGCAGCCTGTTCCCTTATGTGTCCCTTTTGGCTCCCTCGCATTGTCAGTCGTAACCAGTTTAGGTTATACTTTTACGCGGCGTGCACCGACTATTAAATTCGTTTTGCTGGTGTTTGTATAGTATAGCCAGTTAAAACGTTCCATTTCTGAGACGTTACGAAAAAAGACTTCCAAGGTCATTTTGAGTTTTATACTCAACACATTCTGCGAAATTCAAAGAGATATATTAAAGATAGTGAGCATCCCATTGGAAATGTACAATGATGAACAATTCTGAAAGCGGTTTCGTGGCTTTGATTTACCACATAGCCTGCCAGGGAGTACAATAGTTACGGAAATAATTCGGACGTCACAATTTTCGCTTTTTCTCTTATCTTGGAGGTGTCAACTCCACATTTGATTCACTAGACATTTTAAACTAAAGAATTGACTGGCTTTTATGGACAACCGCAACTTATAACACAAAATTACTTGCGTTCAGATCTTAACGTGAGTCAAATGTTCTCTCCAATAACTACCACTGCGCTAGACAAATAAAATCAAAGTGAAATGACGATCCAATTTACTTTAAATAATATTCCACATAAAAAAGTACTAATAATAAAATAAATTAAAACCGACGAGCATAATGCAATACAAACGCAATTTTAAAGTACACAATCGAACAAAATATTTTCTACAACGATTCTCAATGATTACTTAATTGTTAATTCTTGGTTTGTATACTTCTTTGTGATTGCTCAAAAACTTGTATCATAATGAAATCTATATCGTAATCTAGATCATTATGCAACAGATTGCAGCCATCAAATTACATAATTATACAATTGGAGTAGAAAACATTTTTTCATTGTCGCATTTCCGTTATTTACTTTCTTCAAAGCAGGTCAAAATATGAGACTTTACAGTACAGTGTACCGTAATGAAATCTCATACCAAGTTACAAACTTGGAAATTTTGTACCAACGTTTCTGATTTGTTTTATAAATACATGGCCAGCACAAACAATGTAGTTGGTTACAATAATGAGAAGGAAACTTACAATCATTCATGAAAATTGTAGATAACAGCACCGTATGGTGACAAAGAGAAAAATGTCTCATAAGTAAGCCAACATTACATTCTCATTGACGATATTCTATTTTAGTTTTTTCAGGAACAACATTTTTCATATTTTTTGTATCTTTCGTCCGTTTACTGAGTTAATAATTGGTCAATTGCTTCTTTGTATTAATCTACTATTAATTTCCGAAGCATATTTTTATCTTTCAACCCCATTTTAAAATGTTGAGAGCGGTGCAATTGTTTCGCAGATATCCAGATTCCAGGGGCTCTGGCGCCGTTGGTAATTCTTCATAGTCATTCATGCATCGTGAAATATGGCAACATGAAATAAAAATTAATTTCGACATAATATGAAATAAAACTTGTCAGGCACACGGGGGGAAATGTTACATTACGCGTTAGAAATTCCAGCCTTAGCTCCTAACGTCACCTCGGCTAGAAATGTAAGTCTCGTCTCGTAAAATAAGGCATAAATTCAATTCAATTCTTCCAAGATTTGACAAATGAAGATCGTAATTACGGTGTGTTTTCAACAAGACCCCCAACCGCACATACTGTATCAGCTTTCTTAAGGGCTTTACATGATGATCAGGGAGATGAAATTATCACGCGTGGTTTGTGGCCTGCATGTTCTCCTGATTTGACTCCGTGAGATTTTTTCTGTGGATATTCTTGAAAGTTCGCGTATATACGACAAATGCTCACACAGAAGAATAATTAAGGAACAATATACAGGAAGAGATCTCTGCAATATCACAGGACATCCTTTATCTAGTGAACCAGAACTAATTTAGGAAATGTCAAGAATGCATCAGAGCTAATTGTGAGCAGTTCTAGCATTTACCAACGTGATTACAATTAGTAGATTTCACCGTTTTCTGCAATAATAGGCGACCGCTGTCGGTGTCCAAACCGGCTAGCTTTCGAGGTAAGATCCAAAAGGCCATAGGCTATTGTCAAGCTCAGAGACGCTCTGTGCCTAGCCATCGGTCGCCGTCAATCAATGTCAGTCGCCGTCGACCAAGTCGGTCGCTGTTGGTCAATGTCGGTCGATGTCGGACGATGTCGGTCGATGTCGGTTGATGTCGGATGATGTCGGTCGATGTCGGTCGATGTCGGTCGATGTCGGTCGCCGTCGATCAATGTCCGTCGCCGTCGACCAAGTCGGTCGCTGTTGGTCGATGTCGGTCGATGTCGGACGATGTCGGTCGATGTCGGTCGTTGTCGGTCGCCGTCAATCAATGTCAGTCGCCGTCGACCAAGTCGGTCGCTGTTGGTCAATGTCGGTCGATGTCGGTCGATGTCGGTCGATGTCGGACGATGTCGGTCGATGTCGGTCGATGTCGGTTGATGTCGGTCGCTGCCGGTCGATGTCGGTCGATGTCGGTCGTTGTCGATCGCCGTCGACCAATGTCCGTCGCCGTCGACCAAGTCGGTCGCTGTTGGTCGATGTCGGTGGATGTCGGTCGCCGCCGGTCAGTGGTGGTTGCCATCGATTGCGTGGCACTCGACATCCGTCGCTGCGCGATGCCGCCTGCTCTAGGCGCTTTCGATGGATTTTGGCAATTCCCAAGTCTATAGAAATCTCTTAACTACCCTTTCCAACTTCACGTTCGCCCTCCACCCACACCATTAATTAAAATCCGCTCGTTGACCTTATTAGCTAGGGCCAGCGGAGGGCCAAAGAGGCCAGCAGAGCATACCCACGAGGGCGTCCACCTCCTCGTTGACGTAGAGCTCCACGTGGCCCGGGCGCGGGCGCGGGTCGTCGTCGCCCTCGGCGCCCTTCGCCGTCGCCGTCGCCTCCCCCTTCTCCTCCGCCGCCCCCTTCTCCTTCGCCTTGTCGTGCGTCCTTTCCTTCTCGTGGGATCTGTGCTTCTTCTTCGGCCGATGGCTCTTCGCGTCTTTGTCTTCCTTGCCGCGCTCCACCGCGTCCCCTGCCACGTCGGGTTTCTTCGACGTGACCTGCAGGACAACACCGTAAGGCAGTCATACACGTACAGGAAATCCTCAAGGAAAAAGCCTCCGGTATTTCCTTGGGGATTTTCTCTACTGACCCACACTTGGAGGGGGATTATCCTCCCGTATTTTTTTTTTCTTTCAGGTCAGTAGTTCTGTTCTTTTTATTTCGATCATGATAATCTTTAAAACTAGCTTACCACAAGCACAGTTCATTCTCAAGCATTTGGATGAATTCTGTTAAAAATTTGCGAGACATGATTGATAACAGGAAATTATCAAGAACGTTTGCGCATCAATCACATTCCTGATCAAGGGATCAGGGAAACCTCAAGGCCAAAAATAATTGAATTTCTTTCAAGATTTTTAGCCTCTCGCCTCCTCTGCGGCCTCAAGGACACGTTGGGAAATTCCTCAAGGCTTGGACAGGGATTCGGGCTGAGTTTTGAAATAATCCCGCTCGTCTAGTGAATCGGAAAAAACAAAATCGTTCGATGACCTGGAACTTCAAATTTTCAAGAGCAAGCAAAAAGGTTTTAAGTTCTGGACATTGATCATTTTCTTTTAACATTAACAGTTGAAGGGCACTCTACAGACGTCACAGAGTTCACGGACACGGAGATTCATGCATATAAAATTTCATTTATATTTTAAGAACACCGTTAACTCAAAACCGGCAAAATGTGACATTGAACCTTTTTTTGCACCAATTCAAGTGTAAAAGTAATGATTTTGGCAAAAAAACGAACCAAATTATATTTTTATCCTTCTCTGACGAAGAAGTATCTTCTATAAATTATTTCAAATATACCGCTATAGAAATACCATGTTTTGAAACGATCGTACGAATACAAAGCCCAAATGTGATAAAACGTGTAACAAAGATAGTGTTCAATAAACATTCGAGAGTTCGATGTTGTATAACAATCTTATAATGTATACTTTACTGATTATCTATGAAAGAAAAGTGCAATTTGGCACGTAATAGCTTAACATAAAGTTATGATCGTATTTATAAATTAAACCTTCTGTCTCTTGCCATTACTCTTGAAATTAGTGTGTAGACGCATTTTGACAATGTCTCCCAAATAGTATATTTTCAATTTACATTTACAGAAAAGTTCACTTCAGCGTCATTTAAAAAATATCTGATTAGAAAAAAACACATCTTCCGTCTTTAGAAGTCATTATTGCTGATTTTGAGCAATAGTCCATGGCAAATATCATTACTACGAGTATTTCAAGAACTTAAATTAGCAACTCCATCGCTACAGCAGTGACGCCACGATAGCGGAGCATTACCAGCCATATTATTGTTATCACTAGTACTTAGCCTTGGACAACGGCTTAGGATACTTTCATCGAACCTAAGTCTTCCGTCATATCTAGAATGGATAAATAACATGACGATTGGGTGATAATGTTACCACAAATTAATGGTGATAGAGCAACAGTGAAAAGAGAGACAGGAGAAACGTGACAACCTGAAGAAAACCTCCCGCGAAACCGGACTGTCCAACCCAATACCACTTGGATCGTCCGCGTGTTGTGTTTGAATCCAGAGGTGGAAAGTCTGCGCCCTGGTCGTTACACTACGTACCGCTGTTAGGGAAGACAGATGACAGGAAGATAATGTGTTTACCCTAGCAGGTGTCAGAAATTTGCCTGATAAGAAAACTTGTCACCCCTGCTAGGATCGAGGTCCTAGGCTGATCGGTCATGATCATTTCCTGTTCATTTCTAGCCGAATGCCGGATCAGCAACTTATGAAAAGAACTTTGGGTCACGCGGAATCTTCCCTTTGTCCCGCTCTCATCCTTGAGGCCGAAAAATGGTTGACACTCCATTCTCAAATCTCCTATCCACCATTGCCAGCTTAAAGGTATCCAATCAAAGAAAAAAATATGGAATCTTTTTTCTCAACGATTCTATGTTTTTGAGGGTGCATAATTCGAATTTGATGTTTGCCACCTCAAAAAAGGTCGGCCTCACAGAGAAAATCGCACAAAACTAAAAATGTACTGATTTTAGCGTTTCGCTTATATCTTCAAAACTATGCGTTTTAGCTAAACCATTATTCTTTACAAAATTATAGTCGATTAAATTTCTTACAAAACACATCTATTGACTTTAATTTTTTGAAAAACTTTAGGTGCTAGAGCGCGCTGAAAAGCGGTTGCATTTTGCGCTGACCCAAGCGGGAGAAGAGCTCTTTCCAGCCATCCTATCTCCCGGCAGACGCACTAGTTTCACTTTATCATGCTTGAAAACAACTATTGTGAAGAACTAATTGGCTTTGAAAATAAAAATAAAAATATAAAAACATACATCGGTAATTGGATATAATTGGTGTTGTCCCCTACTCTCGTTTTTCTGTTTAGTGATGTTCTATTTCCTTTTTAATCTGAAGTTTACTTTTCCAAACATATCTATGAAATTATTTAGTTTAATATATTTTTAATACGTAAAATTTGTCACATACTTAAAACATTTTTTGCAACAAATTTTTGATGAATAAATTGTATTGTATAGAATGTATTGTAATAATTTTCTGATTACCGTCTTATTTTGGTTGACTAAGGTTTGTATTTATAGATACTCCCGGCGACGTAATACGTCACTACTGATACTGTGAGTATTGATTGAAATGCCAATCGTTTAAGAAAGCCCACTTTTTACCTAAGAAATTCGGTGGTTGCTGTCACTACTCTTGTCACGTATCTTACTCGCCCAACGACGCACAGTGCTTACATCAACACAACCACCATAAACAGCTTGCATTCTCTAATGAATCTCTTTTGGGGTGACAACACCTGCTGTCACGAATAGCAGTACGATGCTTAAATCACACTGACCGCCCTGATGTGCAGGGTTCCATACTTCACACTTTAACAACACAACCCTTTAATTCTAAGGCTTCCCGCCAATAGAAACTGTAGAAAAGAGTCTACTGAACAATCCAGTACTTGTCGCATACCATTGCCGACACCTATTGAGGAGTTACAAAGGTGGAAGCATTTGTTTTCATTCAACCTTCGCATCATGCCCTACATCTACGTGACTAATAAGGACAACAGTTGATTCTCCCAGAAACAAAAAAAGTGAACGAATCAATGTAAATGGCAAACTACCCCTCTGCGTGCACTGTTCGCGCGGTGCGCACCTTGTCAGCCGGCACGTGGCCGCTCCGCGCGCGCGTGCGCGACCCCGAGGACGATTTGCGCGAGCGGCCAGCAGTTTTGGGGGCGGAGCTGGCGACGGACGCCTGGGCGGGCGCGGGCATGGCGGCGGACGACTGCACGGACATGGCGTCGTCCGCTGTCCTTCCCGCTGTGCGAGAGAGACATGGGGATGCCATCAGGCTGGGGAATGTACATGATGGTCATAATAAAGGAAGGTGTCTCAGAATAAACGTTATAAATTTCTAGGGCATGAAAAGGGATCGAACATTATCACTTGTGTCAAAATCCAAGTACAGTAAAATCTGTCTATACCTGCACAAGCAGGTATAGGTGCAAACTGCACAAGCAGAAAACCTGCCTTAAACGGAATTTGTTTTCATGCTCGTGAAGTTACATGGCATTTTACATAGCACAAAACAGGACCTCTTCATGGCGGAAACCGAACAGTTTTACATGTTCTACAGGGGGGAAAACTTTATGAAACGAAATTCCTGTGAATTCAATGCAATTCTCTGATAGGCGAGATATTCTATATGAAATGAAAGCATATGAAAGTCTGTTTTAAATTATCTGTCCCTGTGACACGTTATTTAGTCGTGGCAGTCACACAGTGAAGGAGAGGTGCTTCAGCTCTCAGCGTAGAATTCGACCTTATGGTCGCTTGCCTCTCAACGCGTCGGCCGTAGGGGGATTCTCTCCCTCTCGACTCTCTGAGCGCGGGAACGTGTACAGGTATGACGTCACGTGATTCCATGTTCTGCGTTGAAAATCGTAACCTCTCGGCCAGGAACGCATTGCTCTAGGCCAAGCGAAGGTATCACAGTCATAGTAGTTTGAGCCGTGACGCTGTGTGCATTGACTCAGCAAGCAGTCCGACTGCAGTCACTAGGCAGTGAGGTGGTGTGTATTTTATGAGTGTTCCAACCAATTTAACAATGTTTAAAAAAAACATAAAACTGTGACCTTAGGTGAAAATCGTCACTTAAATCTCAATCATCACTTAAAATTACGTGAAAAATATACAAATGTTCAAAACGTTTGTATATTTTGTTTTAAGATTTTGTATAAAATGTTTGTATAAGTTTTAAGAGTTTGTATAAAATGTTTATGACGTTATTTTATGACCTAATTTTGAAGACCAGATTTCATTGAGAAAAATATCTATTTTTAATAATGTATGAGACGCCGAAAATATTTTAAACTTGTAATTTCGCTTTTCCGAAAGCTCAGAGAGTTCAACGACAATCGGACCTGCACCATTTATACAAGCGTACTGCACTCTAATAGAAAAAAAAAATGCGAAAAAAGAGGGTTTTGGTGAAAATTTTGAAAATGTAGTTGAAGATTCATGAAAAATGCTTTCATTAAATCCAAATATCTATTCGAAGGTCTTCGAATTCGGTCAGATCGATAGGTAAATACAAATTTGGAAAAATCGTTGAACGGTTTAGGCATGAGACGCGTCCATAGACGGACGTGTGGACAGACTGACGGACGGCAGACGGACGGACAGCCGGAGAGGTAGTCGACAAGTCAGTCGCACGCACAGTCGGTACACCTTTACAAGATTTTCAGTGGTCTATGTATTACACGGCCAAAATAACTACGTTACTAGCGCGGTGCGTACATGCGGGCGGCTTGTTGGCGTCGGCGCCGTGCAGCTGCTGCCAGGGCTCGTCGGCGGTGGCGGCCAGCCACATGGAGCGCGCCGTGCCCGCGCGGCCCTCCTCCACCGCCAGCACGTAGCACGGCAGGCGCGACGCCGGCGCCACGCCCGGCGGCAGCGGCGTCTGGCGCGGCGAGCACAGCGGCAGGCGGCAGCGGTGCGGCCCGCGCCGCCCGTCGGGCCCGCACCCGCACCTGCGCACGGCCCCGCTCGCCTCGCCTCGCGCCTCGCCTCGCGCCTCGCCTCGCGCCTCGCCTCGCGCCTCGCCTCGCGCCTCGCCTCGCGCCTCGCCTCGCGCCTCGCCTCGCGCCTCGCCTCGCGCCTCGCCTCGCGCCTCGCCTCGCGCCTCGCCTCGCGCCTCGCCTCGCGCCTCGCCTCGCCTCGCGCCTCGCCTCGCGCCTCGCCTCGCGCCTCGCCTCGCGCCTCGCCTCGCGCCTCGCCTCGCGCCTCGCCTCGCGCCTCGCCTCGCGCCTCGCCTCGCGCCTCGCCTCGCGCCTCGCCTCGCGCCTCGCCTCGCCTCGCGCCTCGCCTCGCGCCTCGCCTCGCGCCTCGCCTCGCGCCTCGCCTCGCGCCTCGCCTCGCCTCGCGCCTCGCCTCGCCTCGCGCCTCGCCTCGCGCCTCGCCTCGCGCCTCGCCTCGCGCCTCGCCTCGCGCCTCGCCTCGCGCCTCGCCTCGCCTCGCCTCGCCTCGCGCCTCGCCTCGCCTCGCGCCTCGCCTCGCGCCTCGCCTCGCGCCTCGCCTCGCGCCTCGCCTCGCGCCTCGCCTCGCGCCTCGCCTCGCGCCTCGCCTCGCGCCTCGCCTCGCGCCTCGCCTCGCGCCTCGCCTCGCGCCTCGCCTCGCGCCTCGCCTCGCGCCTCGCCTCGCGCCTCGCCTCGCGCCTCGCCTCGCGCCTCGCCTCGCGCCTCGCCTCGCGCCTCGCCTCGCGCCTCGCCTCGCGCCTCGCCTCGCCTCGCGCCTCGCCTCGCGCCTCGCCTCGCGCCTCGCCTCGCGCCTCGCCTCGCGCCTCGCCTCGCGCCTCGCCTCGCCTCGCGCCTCGCCTCGCCTCGCGCCTCGCCTCGCGCCTCGCCTCGCGCCTCGCCTCGCGCCTCGCCTCGCGCCTCGCCTCGCGCCTCGCCTCGCGCCTCGCCTCGCGCCTCGCCTCGCCTCGCCTCGCCTCGCCTCGCGCCTCGCCTCGCCTCGCGCCTCGCCTCGCGCCTCGCCTCGCCTCGCGCCTCGCCTCGCGCCTCGCCTCGCGCCTCGCCTCGCGCCTGGCCTCTCGCTTCGCTTCGCCTCGCGCCTCGCCTCGCGCCTCGCCTCGCGCCTCGCCTCGCGCCTCGCCTCGCGCCTCGCCTCGCGCCTCGCCTCGCGCCTCGCCTCGCCTCGCGCCTCGCCTCGCCTCGCCTCGCCTCGCGCCTCGCCTCGCGCCTCGCCTCGCCTCGCCTCGCCTCGCCTCGCGCCTCACGCCTCGCGCCTCGCCTCGCCGCAGCAAATATTCCATAGCTTACTCCACGTCCACACCTCTACTCAGCAAATATGTCATACTCTGAGCCATAAAATGTCATTTTATGAACGATTTCTTGAATAAAAAGGTAGTTTATAATAATGGAATACAAAATAAAATGTTCGTTATTTCGTGGAGATATCTGTAAAATATGTGTGAGAACTTTTAAGTCGATTTCGTAACGATACGGAAGCGTTTCACCCTCTTTCCCGAACGCGAGCCGTTTCCGCTGTGGAACGAAGAAGTAGCACTCACGGGCAGGGCAGCGCGACGGCCGAGAGCGCGTGCAGGCACAGCAGCTTCCGCACGTCCGCCTCCCCGTCCGACAGCACCAGGTCCCGCAGCAACTGCGCGCCAGCACACACACACACATACGCTCAACAGTATGTCATGCAACCATTTCACATAAAACGCTGATTTGCACCTTCATTTACGAGTATATTAAACCTCTAAAGAGAACGATTTTGATGTCCCTCTTAATCGGTTGAACAGTTTTAAACATGTGAGGTAAAAAATGTGGAGTGGAGGTCACTATATAGCAGCAGTCGAATTCTGTAAATCAGATGCTTCTTTATTTCTGGGTTAATTTTTCTGTCAGAAAAAATATATTAATTTCTTTTGTAAATAATAAACAATTTGCGTTTCTGGGGTGTTTACATGCTTCTGCAATACCAATTTCTGCCTAGAAAGCATTTTTTTAAAACCAAAGCGTGGGTTCTCAGACATTAGAAATATCCAAGAAGTTTATGAGGCAAAATATGCTTAAAATTGTCTTAAGAGTTATATTCGAAGTTTCGACGTTTCCTCCCCGGACATTCTGGATAAGTTTTCTGCACTCTATCCGAAAAACAAATACAAAAAACGTTTTTGACGAAATTTTGAAAATTTTGATACTTCAAAAAGTCAAAACATCCATTTCAAATTTAGTTTGGGGGCTAGACGCGTCCACGGACGGACGGACGGGCCGACAGCCAGACGGACGATCATACACACGGACGGACAGACGAACGGGCGGATAGATGGATGGACTGACAGGAGGGTCAAACAAACTGTAGGACAGACGCACAGCCAGACGGACCGACAGATGGCCAGAAAGCAAGGCAGAAGGACCCACGGTCGGAGAGGCAGTCGGATACTTGGACTCACGGTCAGATAGGTGGATAGACAGGCAGACGGATAGACGAACATACAGGCAGACATCGATAAACAGACTGAAGACGGCAGACATGTTGACGAATAGACGTATGGATAGACGGGCAGACCCACAAAAAGGGCATTCTGACAACCCAAGGTGTTCAAGAAAGTTATTTACTACGTATAGGAACAAGAATTATCCGTTTTTCGTTACCAGGGACCTACAAATCGAATTTTTATGAAGAAAAACACTCTTTTTTGCTGCAGCCTTACAATACTTTTTAATTATACTTCGTAAGTAGCATGCAAGAATACACTAGAATAAAAGTCATCTGAAATCGTTTCCGGAAACATGGTACTTCAAATGAAGCGTCGCCGTTCGGAAGCTGCGATCGCGTGACTGTCACTGATTTATCATTGAAAAGATGGAGAACACTCGGAATATGTGACCTATGTAGCTGTGATGGGGTCTCGAGGAAAAAGAAGAGCACCAACTATGACTTGGGAGGTCATGGACTCGGCCGACGACGCGATGAATCGAATAGTACTGCGTCGGCGCAGAAGCTATCTCCCTGAATGACTTGCCATCTCAAAGATATAACATTCGGTTCGACCAGCCAAAGCATATCCTAGAATGAATTCAACGAATAAAATCTCAGTTCCACCTAAGTGATCTCTCAGGTCTTCCTATCGGTTCCTCGCTTGTGCGTGCGTACGCGTTTCTGAGGAAATATTAATCCCTGTGTTAACTCACGGTAGTAATGTGTATACATTCTTGTAATTTCAAGTGAATGGAGAATTTCAAATAATTTCATCTATCCAAAGGGTTTACACATGCGAATATAATTTGCGAATGTAACTGCATTTTCAAAGAATTTTCTTCATTTCTTTTTTACAATCTTGACTTAGCGCGTACTTACGTAACAAAAAAAAAATATTGTAAATTGGATAGAAGCACTATCTATATTGATTAATATTTTTCAACATAGCAGGAATATGCAAAAAACTAAATGTAATTATTTTATCCTAAGAGAGCCATTACGGGTCATACTAGCGATTTCGTCTGAACATTACACTTCGATTTAAACTTAGTGACACGTCAAGGTCACGAGCTGGAAGGAGAGGTGGACATTATCAACCAAACGGAAGCTCCAATATCAAAACTTTAAGTTGTAACGTAGCTTCCGTTTGGCTGACAGTGTTGTTTGGTAGGTCTCCAAAGTCACTAGTTGGTCGAAGTGCCAGTATATTTAAATCGCATTATAATTATTGTGTTCGATTTAAATGGAGTGATCTCTAGCACATCAACAGCTGTGACGCTGTTATCCAACAAGGAGGTTCAATACTAAAACTTTAGGTTTGAATATATCTTGTATAATACATAATTATCACGATTGGTTTGAAGAACATTCTGGAGAATTCGAGCGAATGATCCCCCCCACACCAGATCGCCCGACATTAACCCCGTCGAACAGTTATGAGTCGTAATGAAGAGATCAGTTTACGCACTAAATCCTGCACCGGCAACACTTCCGCAATTATTAATGGCAATAGAGGTTCGTATCATGGCTCAGTTTTCCTGCAGGGGACTTCAAACGACTTGTTCAGTCCATGCCACGACGAGTTGCTACAATTCGCCGGGCGAAAGGAAGCTCGACAATATATTAGGAGATATCTCATGACTCTTATCACCTCAGTGTTTATTTTAGAGCTAATGCAACAATTTCATAACAAAAGTTTTTCCGTCCGTCGACGAGAGCACAAAGACAAGATGAAGTTCATGATGGCATTTGTATCAGACAAAAAATGTTACTACTTATCTCCGAACAACGTTACTATTTATCTCCGAAATACGGAGTTTGCTAAGATTTGAATACATTAACCGGCATGCCAGAGTGTTTACATTAGTGATACTGTAAAAGCGTATTTAAACAGGAAAACAACTAGTTTGAATTTATTATTTCCACACAAACGCATTATTTCATAACTGATACTAGATATCGTTCCAAATGAATCCACGAGTTAAGGCAGGCTCAATGAATGAAGTTAACATCTCTCAAGAAATATGATTGGCGTCTCTCGAAATATGATTGACACGAATTAAATTGTAATGTCAGTGAATGCTGGAGTTGATGTGATGGTGAGTAGCATTAAGAACAGAATTAAGAGAAACGTTGCCATTCTGTTTATGATTTATATTCCTGGAGACGTGAATATTAATGCCGTGAGAGATAATTAAAAAAAATACATTAGTGTTTGCGCTAGGTTTCACAGAAAACGATCAATTTTTTTAGAAACTTATGTGACACTATTTAAAGCACATGTACTCATCAATATAATGATGTTAACAAATCGCCTCTAATGTAAATTTTAACAACGCGAGAGACAAGACAAAATATTACATTTTTCTAATTTTTGAAAAAATGGAAGAATGGAGCAAACTGATGTCATCTCATTGAGTACATTTAGCACTATTACTACCAAAAGATTAAAGAAAAAATTTGAGCCATTTTTGAGAAAATTTTGAAAATCTCCAGGGGCTTCATGTAAAGTACCCCTAAAATCCAAAGATTTTTTCTTCAAAATCTCAAAAATTCAACTCAAGCCAGTGGTGTTCACAGACGGACAGACAGACGAATGTTTTGAAAAAAAAAAAAAAAAAAAAAAAAAAAAAAAACACTTTTTCGGTATGAGATGAAGCCACAATTATTTCCGTTGAAATCTCGAAATAGATTTTCCGCAGCATTACATAACTTTCCCCATACTACGTATAGTATACCGTACGTATGTATACGAGAAAGTAAAATTCAGCAAGACGCAAAAGTTTGATGCCATTTTATTTGACCAGCCATTCAGTAGTGAACACGAACTTTCGCGTTTACGTTAATTTGATCTGACAGATAAATCTGACTGATAAAAAAATTTTCCGTATTGCATACTCCAGCAAGATCCAAAACTTTCTAGCAAACTTCAAAGTTAGGCAAAATAAAAGGCGATTGAAGAATCGTAAATTGTAACATATCGTTATTTCTCATGAAAAGCTCTATTGAATAATTCTTCGCCTACATGAAATACGAAAAAATATAACCACAGCATGCACGCCTCCATTTAATTTCATGTCGTTCGTCTGTAGGTAGAATTTCTATGCATATATCAGTATTTACTGCATCGATGAATGGTTGTGTAGATGTTTTAGTTTTAAATTGTGAATTCACTGACAGTCATTGTGAATGATACGTCCCTTGTTCTTACTAAAAGAAATTTTTCTGTTCTCACATTCTCGTTTCGAACGTCCCTTTAGGCCTGTGTCACACGAACGTTGCGGTAAGAAGCGCGCGTCGTAGATTAGCACTGTAGCTTATGCGGAACGGCCTAAGCGCTCGTTTTGCAGATGTATTATTCCAGGACGCGCGTCAACGCAACGCTCGTGTGCAGGGGCGCGTCACCTGCATGGAGGCGTCGTCGGGGGCGGCGGCGGCGGCGGCTGCTGAGGCCGCGGCGGCGGGGCCGGGGCCGGGGCCGTGGGCGGGCGCGTGGGCGCGCGCGCAGGCGGGGTGCGCGTGCGCGTGCGCGGGGGAGGGCGGGGGCGCGGGCGGCAGCGGCGTGGGCAGGCGCTCGGCGTCCAGGCGCGCGGCCTCGACGCGGCGGCGCGCGGCGGAGGCGGCGGCGTGCGGCGCGGGGCCCGGCGCGCGCAGGGCGCCGTCGCGCCGGTAGCAGAAGCCCGGCCAGTGCGTCTCGAACATGCGCACGCGCGCAGCCTGCCGCGCGCCGCCACACCTCATTGCAATACAACGGGAGGAGAAAGAAATGACCTTCCACAAATATATTTTTTTTAACTATTCGTCAGTTACAGCATTACATAGACAAATATGTTTTAGGGTATTTTACCTCATCTTCAGTGTCTGAAATTATTATATTTTGTACTTTTTTAATAAATTAATATAAACTAAATAATTACATTTTGTAAGTTTTTAATAGTGTTTTATAGTTTTCCTTAACATCCTGTTGAAGGCACTGAAGATGATACCTCGAAACATATTTGTCTATGTAATGCTGTAACTGACGAATAGTTAAAAAAATTCTGTGTGTGGAAGATAATTTCTTTTTCTTCCCGCTATATTACAATTATGGAGTTCCACAATATTTCTGTGGAAACCACCGAGTTTATTTGATTGATTTATTGATTGATTAGTGATGACAACTGCTAAGGTCATTATTCCCGTAGGTGCAGTGCGTGTTCTTTCCTGTGTTCAGCCGGGAGGTCTCTCAGCATGTGGGGTAGTGTAGTGCAGGTGCTTGCGACAATTTTTGGGGGGGGGACCAGCATTTTTAGCTGGATCCGATTTTTATCCCCCACGGTTGTTAGCCCTTGGGGTATGGAAGATGAAATGATGATATGATGATAATGGGGTGAAAGGACAACACATACAGACATACACAAATACACCCATGCCCGAGGCGGGATTCGAACCCGCGATCTTCTGGTCCGAAACCACTCCGGCACTACTGCCTTAGCGATCTCGGCCATCTGATCGGCTTTCTCGCCTACTTTAATATTATTTTTTTTCGATATCGTTAGTCCGTTCATTCCTGCACATTTTGAAAGCACTTTCCCCCCCACAAACGAACGCCGGCGCTGGTGCCGCGCCCGGGCGGGCGAGAGTGACCTTGGCGTCGGCGGGCGCCAGCTGCTCGGCGGCGGCGGTGGTGGCGGCGGCGCGCACCAGCGTGGCGCTGGGCGGCAGCGTGGACGCCAGGCGCGCCAGCACCGACGACGACGGCAGCGGCGCGCGCGTCGTGTGCACCATGCCGCGGCACACGCGGTGCTCCAGCGTGCGCAGCATGCGCAGCTCCGACACCTGCGCCAGCGCACGCGCCACGCATCGGGCAGTAAAACACGATTTATCCACGCTTTCCTTTCCATGGGCAGGGTTGCCAGATTGGGCGGATTTGAGGCTGGAAATCGGCTCTCTCTCGCGGGACAAATTTGATTTCGCGGAATACCGCCCAATGGGCGGAAAGATGTGTGCTGTTTTGAACTTCTACGAGCCATCGTAAACGTTTACCACCCGAAAGATTATAGTTTACGTCTTCGTTTCTGGCGCGTGGCATGGCGTGGCCCACCTGCTGGTGCTCCAGGCGCAGGAGCTTCTCCTGCAGCTGGCGGTGGCCCAGCCGGTTGCGGAGTAAGGCCAGCACCACATTGTCCAGCGTCGAGGGCTGCGCAGGCCATGTAGGGAAAGGGGGAAAAGGACCAAAGAAAAATATTAGGCAAAAATATTGGGATAGGATTGACTTATCGTTAGTGATTCCGGGCGCGTCAATTACTAAGGTCATTCGTCCCGCACGGGTAGAGCATGGTTTCCGCTCTAAGCTCCCAACCGGTTCCCCGGCATGTGTGGAAGGGTAGTGCATGTTAGTATGTGTGTACGTAGGGGTGAGGAGAGGACAAGGAAGAGGCAGGAAAGATGGCGCGCGGTCAGTGGCCCGTTTGTTAGGGTACTGCTCCAGCATTCGCATGGTGTGGATCGGAGAAACCACGGAAAACTACCGATCAGAGCAGCCGGCCGCTAGACGTCTCCTCCATACAGAATCTAAATTCGACCTTGCAGACAAGCTAGAGTCGAAAATCCAGCCTCGGAACTCGAACTTAGGATCTTAGAGGAACTGCAGTGATATCAGTTTATGCCTTGAACCATTTCTCCTGGTTTGGGATAGGAAAGAAAAAGGCGGGGGAGAAGAATTACGCGGTAAGTTCCATAACTTTCTGGCCTCACTACCACACACTTTTTGATAGAAAGAAAAAAAAGCATAACTTTACTAATTAATCATACTTTACTCAAACCCACTTTTAACATTTGTGTATTAACATTTGTAAGCCTTTGAAAAAAATACTTCAAAAGTTTGTTCTAAAAATGGTCAAAAATTTCTTCTTTCAGCTCACACAGAAAATTATCTTCCCTGAAGGTTTTTGTTCAATTTTGATAAGTGGTAGACAACACTTGGTGTCCAATCTAGACTGTAATGTGAATGATCCAACTTCTTAAAGTCATAGTTCTTCACAACACTTTTTTCCAATCTCAGTAGTAAGCACAGTCGTGAACAAGCTAAACATCATGAGATTTCACGCACCGCATCCACAAGTACCTCTCTCCACAAAACTGAGTGAGATGACCCCTGTAAACGTTTAGCCTTATAACAAATAAAGATATAATACTATGAACTGCTGAGAAAGGTTTCTCATGGGTTTCTCATATCTTGGTCAGGCCGGAAACTTATGGAACAGCATATGTAAAAGCGGTATCGGTTGTGTTAATTTAGTATACAGTATACCACGTTAGTGTTATTGTATAGTGTTTTTCTGAGCTCAGGTGTTTGATGCCGGTCCAAGTTGCAATGTTTGTTTATATAACAGCACATACTTTCTAGTTTTATGTGTAGCTTTCAAACTTTTCTAAAATCCAGTGAGTCCAACGGAAACGAGATCTGCGCCTTTTTTAAGCGTTAAATCATCAACGTGTCCTGTAAAATTAGAGGTGTACAGGCTTCTTATGTTGCGCAAATAAGAGATGACGAGTGATACGAGAGAAATTAGTGGTTAGGGGTGAAGATGTTTTAAACAGGTTCTACAGTGCGTTCGCCGTTACGTCACAGGCCGATCTACGAAGGACTTACATGTCGGTTTCTGGTGTTTCGATTCATGGCTGCGAGTCGAGCTCTCTCGACAAGAGAGAAGCGTCACCGGGCGACGATGGCACGTCGTGGGCAAGGCGGCTCAATTGTCGAAGCGCCGCATGGGAGCAGCACTGTCGCTCGGCAGCCGAGACAACTACGTCCAGGGACCCACGAACAGTCGAGCGTCGCTGTTCCGAGTGGGAATGAGGCGAACTCAAACAAGAAATAATGAAATACAGTTTGTTTTTTTCAAGAATTAAAAACACTTTGAACAACTTTTTTCTCACTTGCATGGGAGGTTATGGGAGAGAGATCCGAAAATTCTTGTTTGGAAATCTTTTGTTATAGAAAATAAACTAAGAGTGGTATGAAATGTACATATAGAGATTCTATTTTAACATGAAAATACCCTCAATGTAATTGAGATAACAAATTGCCACCAAAATGACGTGTCTTCAAAATTTCTTAAATTCAATTTCGTTAGAAGTGTCAATTTTTTTATTTCTTAAAGACCACTTGAAAAACCATTCGGTGGTGGCGGCCTCAGTCAACTGGTGGGACCAGACACTTTTTTTTTCAATTCTTTCCTAACATCCTTAAAGAGTTTTCGAAAAATGTTTTAGGTGTTTTCAATGCCAGACTCCCTTCTTATACACATTCGTACACACATTCTTAAGTCACTCGTCAAACTTGCAGACCCTGCTGAACGCATCATAATTGGAAGAGAACCAATAGGAAAAAACCTCATCAAAAAATATAATATTGTTATTTGCACATTGCTTGTATTGTAAATTGATGAAGTATAGCTAATTAGTAGATGAAGTTGACTTAGTCTCGTGTATTCTGATCTAATTGGTGATTGTAACTCGATCTTTACGGCACATTTTATTTAAGTTCGCTGGTTGCAGAACTGTCTGTCTTCTTGCCCAACAGATCTTGCAATCATGACTCCACTTGATTTTCATTTTTCTTTCAGGTACTTCCAGATATCATTCGTGATATATGCTCATTTTTCACTGATTGAAGTTCCATAACTTTGTGGACCATGATTTCCTAGTGCAGCTAGTGGTAAATTTTGATGAGGACGAATTCAGACAGTATTTAACAGTAACAAGGTATTTACCAAGTCTTTGAATAAGATGTCTAGTTCCCGAATCTTGACAGCCATTTCAGTGCTTGACTTTTTGTTGTATCATAGTTTTATTGTAGAGAGAGGTTTTGTGAATACTGTTATAAGTACGACGATTGATGTATCATTTTAATAACTGTCATTAAAATATAGTTTTCAGCAGTATTAGAGCCGCAGTGATGTAATGAGAATTTAAATTTTGCATTGGTATATACATTGCGGCTTCATTTTCTTGAACACGTTTTAAACTAATCTAGTAATTTTTATATTTCTCCATTAAAATTCTTTAAATTGTGTGTTCCGTTCTTGTTTTGTTGAGTTGGTATGGTAATAATCAGTAAATTATAATTATACTGACATATTTTCTATTGTCATGGAGGTATATGGAATTGTCTGTTTCTCAGCACTAATATTTTAAATATTTACTTCTTTAAATTGAAACACTATTCTACTGTACAACGGTTTATTCGAAAGGTAACTATTGTAGATATTATTCAGCTAAGGGAAAACATCATTTTAGTATATAATTAGAGTAGTAGACGAGGTGGCTTTTTACTCACGGCTGAAGGTTTTCCTTAAGGGGTCTAGTAAGGTTTCTTGGACTTCAATAAGTATACTGGATGCTTCTAGTACATATTCTAAGCTCTTTGTTGTGTATTAATTGTATTTTTCTCAGCACTTTATTAGCAGAGTTGTAAATAAGTGAACCATAGTCAATTTTTGATCGAACGATAGCTTTGTACATTAGTAGCAGGATGATTTTAGCAGCTCCCCAGTTGTTGTTGAAGAGGTATAGAATTATTTTAGACTTATCATATAAGTTGCATATCGATCTAAAATAATTAAATGTTTAAAAATGTTAAGTTTGTTCTTGCATTCGATGGTTAATTCTTGTATGTAGTTTTTACATTTTAATCTTAGATCAAATTGGAGTCCAAGAATATTAATTTTGTTAAAAAAAAAGGAAGGCATTGCAAGCCGAAGTTTAGGGGATACCAGTTATCATTGAAAAAATCATTCATTTTGTTTTCATGGCAGAAAATAGTAAGATTTATCCGTAAACAGTGCTAGTGTAATAGATGTTCAAAAATTAATCCGTCCGCATTACGTTTGAATACAATATTATATTCAAACATTAGCGGGTAAGAGACCATCGAGGTATTAAATTCAAGAGTATAGATTACGGCACAGATAGGTAATGTAATGGGTATAGAAGGTTCTTATCGCAAAGTGAAGGTAAAGTTGGTATTATCTGCCAATATAATTGTTTGGGAGGAGAGGTGTTGATCAGAAATTAATTCCAAATAAAAGTAGTACAGATTAACTTGAATATGTTTGGAAACGAACATATGTTAATTTGAGATATGATATGGCATATGTGGCATATGTTCACAAATTATTAAAATACCCACATCATAGTGACTTTCATCCTTATATTTCATCCATATCTGTAATTCTGTCATATCTAATGTTATTGCGCCTAATGACTGCACTATTTTTTAAATCAATACATTTCTTAGAGTTTTACATGTGTTTAGAGATAGACGATAATCTATCACGTCACCTCATTAGAATTGTAAAATAAGTTGAATGAGAATGAAGACTTTCCTTGTCACACTAATTTTCAATTAAAGCTGAATTACTCTCACTACGTGTGCATGAGTTTCAGGAAAATACGACCCAATATTATAACTAGTAATAATAATAATAATAATAATAATAATAATAATAATAATAATAACAATAATAATAATAATAATAAATATTAAGAAAGACAAATATACGAACGATCTTCTTTGTTAGACTGATCCAATCTAGCATACTATTATACTATACATACAATCTAGCATACTATTAAATACTTTTTAATTATTTTTGGCATAATGTGTGCATATTAACGTTGATACTTATTTTCAATTGCTCCCAAAAAGCATCAGCCGCACTCAATGAAAATGTTCTTAAATACTTGCAACACCTAATGCAATGTGCTAATGTACATTGCAAAATAAGAAAAATGAGGAAAGAAAAGTGAGTTATACGAATTCATTAATTTATCTATCTGAATTCTAAGCGACGAAGTTACGTTTGGCAAAAAAAATTACAAGCAAAGAGACAGGATTCCCATGCAAACTGACGTTTGTTAAAGTTTCATCACAACAAACTCATATAAAAAAATGCATACTTTTTCGGAGCATGTTTGCATGTTGGGATAGTTTTTCAGATAATTTCTTGTATATTGTATGTTTGGACATTGTTTTCAATTAATACTGCATATTTATACTTCTATCTAGCATACTATTAAATACTTTTTAATTATTTTTGGCATAATGTGTGCATATTAACATTGATACTTATTTTCAATAAATAGCATAGGATTATCGTAGACCTTATCTTGGATCCTCACAGAATGCACTGTCTCTGGTTATTGTAACCATCCGGAAACACGTGCCAGATTAGCGAGATGAGTTTTTTTAAAACAAAATTTATATTACATTTTAAGGTATTAGAAAGTTCAATTCACTATCTACATTCGTATTTGTGGTTCAAAATAAACATTATGCTAATAACGTAAATCTAAAAACCACATTTTGGGAGGAAGAATCCTTTATGGAGGGGACCTCAGGGGTATTACATCTCGGAAAAATTTGAAAAGTAGGTATAGAAGGGAAATTATTTTCAATACGTACTATGTTATAAGTGGGATTTCTGCGTTACCGGAGAGGAAGTATTCTGGTGATTTGAGGTAAGCTATGATAAAAACGTGTGTGAAGATAGGAGATGTGGTTTACATGTGATACAGGTTCGAGGCACGTACACGCGCTCAGAGCAACAACCGCGAAATAAATCAACGCCAAGCGATTGAGTTACGAAGGGTAATGAAATTATGTTAAGCCGTAACTCAATATCACTTGCTAACTGGCAAGGGGGGGGGGGCAATCAAGAGCAGACTTTCAGTCAGATAGGGTGGGGGAGGGGGAGTAAAGAATGCCTCTGTAAACAATGAAAATTCATAATAAATCAAATTTGAAAAACTGCCCATAGCACTTCATAAATTTGAAACAGCAGGTTTACCTAGAAAGAAGTCATTAAAAAATGCTGAAGACATGAACATGTCTTTGGAATTAGTGTTTGGAGATGAGTGTATGCCAATGGGTGTGGGAGCCATTATACTAAGTGTTAAATTCAAATCGTGTTTTGAAATTTCTTGAAAACGTAAAAAATATATTTGTGGTAAAAAATCACAAAATGCAGAATTTCACCTCACGTTGGCTCAGTTTTCATCAAGTATGCTCCAATTACATATTGGGACGTAGATAACATTTGTTTCTCACAAGAGGATGAATTTAACAGAGTGAAATTTAGGTGGAAATTATTCACTGTTACAAAATACAACAAAACAAAAAGTATACTAAACTAAAATTTGACTGTGCGTGTTTTATCAATTTCTACCCTGCATCGTGCATCATTGGCACTTCGATACTGCATGCTTGCATGCATATTTTAACAGTTGACAGTGCACGGAAATCCTATCTCTAATAATTATACATGTGCCCCTAACTGAATAAGAGTTTTCAACACATACACCGAATTAAAATAAGAGAGTAAAAATCTGAGAGTATATTTCGCTGAATGTCAGAATTCTGTTTTGAAGATGGGAAAATTATGTGATGTCGAAATTGCTCCTCTCTTACATTTTATTATCATTAGTATTTTTTACTCAATTTCTTAGTATAAACGCAACACAAGTTCAAAACCACATTGCAAGAAATGTTAAAAAACGTTTTATTTTTATAAATATCCAAAATTTAGAAAATTACAATTTCTTTTAAAAAGTTACTGTATAGAATCTTAAAATTGTCGTAGAGAAGAAAAAAATCTAAAATGTTAAAACTCCCGTTTATCAATATTTGCGTCCAAAAACAGACTTATGTCCCTAATTACTAACAAATAGATAACATTTTCTATCATCAGTTCTTTGTAATCAGAAAAATTCAAACATACGTACACGCGTACAAGAAATAAAGTCTTAAAATCAGCTTCTTCATCTACATCTACATCTATTCCATCATTCCACTACATCATCATCTTCATCTATTACTATTTTTTTAAATCCATGTTTACGAGATAAAGGATACAAAATTAGTAATTTCATTTGAGATAATTTCGTCGTTAAGGAGAACTATTCCAATTCTTATTTGCAATATCCTATTTGCATGTACATTACAAGTTACAGGTAGTATTTTTAGAGATAATATGGGTGTATCACAAATTATAAAAATGACTAATATCTTGGCACTGCAATGTCTTTGAATAACTTAGTGAAACTCTCTAGTGTAAAATTAAACATTAAAAGATAAAAAATAATAAAGAAAACACTGTTAAAATCCTATTGATCAAGGCAGTCAAATTAACAACAGGTTATTCCAATTTGAGAAGTTTCCATAAATAGGTTCACTACTCACGGTTCTGAACATCGCAGAAATCGCAGCTATATGCCTATCTGGATACCAAACACGATGTTTATTCTGTGATAAAATTTAGCTAACGCCGTGGAAACGTTAACAATATACACAACTAGAAATACAATACACAATTTTCTACCCTTGGAAGATAGTGGTCTTGTCTGGAAAAAAGTTTAGCATTAACAACTAAGTGGTGAATTTGACGAAGTGAAATTTAAAACTGAAAAGTTTCTATTTAAAATTGCAATGTTTGTAACGTTGTGTAAAAACTATTATATTGTTTTGTACATATAGAGGTTAAAATGTGTTAACATTCTTCACATATCAGCGAATGACGACCTCAGAGGTAGAAGGAACAAAGTAATACTTGCATGGACATGTAATGCACTTCTCAAAAGGAGAAGAATGAATAAAAATACAGTGAATTTTGAGATATTATGCTTGAGAGAGCTTTATTGCTTTAGAACAAAATTATATAATCAGTATTTTCTTTTCACAAAGTATTATACGTGGAATCTCATAATTAAAATTATACAAATTATTTCTTCAAAGTACTTCCCTTTCATTTACTATTCAAAGACCTCCAGAATTCAACAAAACTAAGAACATTTGCAACGGCAGCCGGAATGCAGCATTCAAATACTTTCTGATAAGAGGTTTAATTTGGGAAATTAACAGTAGACCGAAGTTAATCAGGGTTATGCTATTTCCAGGACTATTTGCTATGCAAACTTGTCATTAGTACATCACTGACGATGTTTGATTTATGTCAACATTGCTAAAGGGAAATGTATTTATGGTCATGGAAACTAAAATAATAACCTCCACGAAAATATTATGTTTGTTGATTTAATGTTTCATGAGAGTGAAAATAATATTGAAAGCTTCTAATAACATTCACGCTAATTGATAGATTGATTATTTCGTATTTATGGGCGAATCAGAAGTTCCGTAAGTGTAGAACATTTTCATCACGCGGTGGCGGAGTTCTTTCCCCGCTGGATGGTGATATCCGCAGCCAACCTCCACGTCGACGTGTGAGGTTTTCCCCAATCAGGTATCTCCCACCTGCAGGGCACCGTGTCAATCAGAACAAGCTCTGTGCTACCGATATGTGTGGTAGTGCACTGCATGTAAGTGTAATTATGTATAAGTAAAGAATGAAGATACGACAAGGAAAAAGAAGGAAAGATCGCGTGCGGTTCGTATCCCGTTTGTTACGGGACTGCTCTCGCATTCGTCTGATATTGAGAGGAAAACCACGGAAAACTACTGAACAGAGCAGCCGGCCGCTAGAATTCTTTTCCAGAGCGGTTGGATTCGACACAGCTAAGCTGTTTTGAAAAACCTGCCACCGTCGGGACTCGAGAAGCTCTACAGTGACATCAGTTTAGGCTCTGAGCCACGAAAGTCTGTCATTTATGTCCCCCTCTTTGCCGTTAAACATGGTCAGTTTTATGAATAACTGAATAACATACATTTTTTATGCTAAGACGCCACTAAGAGGCAGAATTAGGGTGCGAGAAAAAAAATAACAAATAAACAATCATAAACTAGTGGTGCTAGAGAATGGCACAGACTTTCCCGTATTAGTTTTCTATTTCCTATAATTTCGGCTAGCTATTCGAACTTGCCACAATTTTTTGAAATTTTCTTAATTTTTCGGTTTCGTAATAGGAGAATGCAAATATTATTTTAAGAATATTACAGAACAGTAAAACCTCGTCATAAATAGGTACTTAATGTGTAAATTCGATATTTGATGTTCTTTTTCACAGAAATTTCAATTTGATTTTCCGAAAAACTTAATTTGAAGTAATTTTATGTTCTTTAACTCACAAATACAAATATGTTTACAAATTAGTGTAAATGTGCATATCACCGGCGTGAGAGGTCTTTCACAAAATTTACATTTGTGTATTTTTTAAAAAAACACTGAAATGAACTTTATGTCACATTGCAACAAGATTGCAATTACCACTATCCGTTCGAAATGTTTGAAGAAAAAATTTGGACCCGTGTTTGAGAAATGACGTTTGATCATTTCTGAAAATGCGGAGTTTTGATCTAGTTTTCACAGAAAACGGCAGAGTTTTCGAGAAACTTTATCTGACATTATTTAAAGCACATGTACTAATAAATACAATAATGTGAACAAATTGCCGCTAATATAAATAATCACAACATAAGAGGTAAGTCAAAAAATACAATGTTTACTTTTTGAAAAAACACAGGATAGAGCAATATGGAGTTTATGTCCTCTTATAGAGTACATTTAGCACTATTCCTACCAAAAGTTTAAAGAAAAATATGGAGCCTTTTTTGAGAAAATCTTTTTTGTATTTGTTGAAAAATTGTACATATTGCACACAATTTTCCGCGAAAACTACTATCATTTTCAAAAAAATGTACATAACCTTAATGAAAGAACTGACTATGGAGAACAAATGTTATTTGAATTAAAAATCTCTTATCTTCAATTCTGTAGTTGTAGGAAGACACCGAAAAATATTCATACTTTTGAAATTTTCTTTGAAAAATTCTTAGTTTTCCGCGAAAATTGGACCTATGCCTATGCCACCTTTATTTGTGTATGTTAATCTATTCTTAAAAGAAATTTAAAGGAAAAAATTGGAGCCAGCTTGTAAGTTCTTACAAACTTCTATAGAATTTATCGGTAGAAAGAGTTTAATGGCATCAACAAAAAAGTAAATGTATTTTGTCACAAACTTCATTCGTAACCACATTCTTTTCTTCATAACCTATTCTTAAAGTCATTCATAACTATAGTAAATAATTGAGGACCAAGTTTTGACTTTTGTGGGATCCCATAAGTAGATGTAAAGGGATAATACTGATACGTAAAATTATCAATAATTTTCAAGTAATTAGAAATTTCAACGAAAATAAGACATACACCATTCTCTTATGCGTCTTTCACGCTATACGACGACAAAATTTTATCAAAAACATTGAACCTAATTTTTTGCAAAATTTTTAAAATGTCCCAGGGCTTCATGTAATGTTCACTCCCAAAATTAAAATACCAGTTTCAAATTCCAGAGACCGTGGCATCAGGCAGATCGATTGCGAATTATCAGTTTTGGAGATCACGCCAATGATATAAGGATACTCTCTTGAAAATTGTTTGAGCAAGGAAAAGATGGAAATCACAGTGTACAAGCAGGATAAATAGGACACTATAACTTTAAATAGAACTGCGTTTTCTGTATTGGAGTTATTAGCAGTATTCAGTACATCGATGGACTCTCAAAATATGGTGGGCGCAAAACATTTGTGTACAAGCTGCATGTCATGTATGTAAATTTCTCTAAATTAACTGCCGTTAAAAATATTCTACAGGGAGTTAAAAATTTGGAAATCAGAAAGTTTGAGATGATGAATTTAAGAAAAAGGAAAACAGTAATTAAAAACTCCGACGTATGTTGTTTCGTTCTCTTTCGATTAGCTTGTCCTATTATCGTTTTTAAGTCGTGACCCCTAAGATTACCACTGAATTATTATTGGTTGTACTGTCGTTAGCATTTTCAAGAGTCATACGCTCACGGACAACTTTTATCAAAGAACGTCACGGTGAATGCTAGAGCCATAGTCTACTATGACAAATTGCATTCTTAACTAAGATAATGCACTTCTAGTTTGGTGATAAATTAGATGGTGAATAACAAAAAATCCATTTATAGGGATGGCTATGATGATCCTGTAAACTACTCTGTGATATTATAACCCTTAAAACTCATAAAGCAAAGGTTCTGGATTGCCCTGTGCACGTCATATCGATGGAATGTATTCCTTGGGATGGTCCCCTTAATATTCAATAAACAGGTGTAATTTGTGATGTCTCATTTTATTCTGCTTTCGCAGTCTCATGGACTCCCACATCGTTCCTGTATGATATATCATTCTTCCGGATTTTCTTTGATTGGCTGATAACCAGTCAATCGTTTCTTATGTCCTTACTAAAGCATTCTTCTTCAGTCTATAGATTCAGCGGTTGTGTCATCCTTCTTATAAATGATGTGATACTTTCTATTAACTGTTATAAGTAGTCATCAATATAACATAAAAACAAATAAAACTTCTTAATTCTAAAACTCTTGGTAAATCTTAAAGGAACAAATTAGAAGCTCGATCTCGAAGCCCGTTTCTCATTTTGTAGATACTCCAACTAAGTGTTTTCAAATGAGCAGCTCTCTTACAGTTATAATTATTACTATTAAAATTATAATTATTCAATATTTATAAATTATAGAAACATCGCATTTTTCGGAAATCTCTAATTCTTTTACACATTGTATTGCAATTGTTCTGGTAAGTTTCGTTGTTAATATTGAACTAGCTGAACGTTTGCGGAACTTTCTCACATTTTAATCGCGAAAGATCATTCGAATTCTATTTTCTACTATACTATAGTACATATACATATAGTGCATATAGTATAAGGAGGAAAAGTGTTGGAATCACCTCAACAATACGATCTCGAACTTAAGGTTGATAAATTCCGTGTTTAAGGTTTTTTAAGTAATCCACGCATGTCAGTATTAAGTTCTATTAGTGTCCGGTCGAAGACGGTAAAGATTAACTCAGGTGGTGATAAATAAATCGAAAGCGTCATGTATTCTCTGAGGATATGAATAAGTTAAAGAGATTTCATTTTTTTTAACATACATTAAATAATTTATGTAGTAATGTAATAAAATCTCTTTATTTCCATCTGCATCCTCAATGCTTTGTACACTCTATTAAACATATCTTAAAAATTAAAGAAATTGCAATAAAAACTTGAAGAGAAAATAAAATACGATACTTTTATAAGATATTACGGAAATATTTACTATTATTATACGGAAATATTTACTATGTGATATCACGGAAATATTTACTATTTGATATTACCGACGAACGATAATTGTAGGATACCATGATTCCATTTTATAACTTGGACGACGACATGGAGAATACGAAATAATAACGATGCGATTGTAAAATTAATATTCTTTTCTTCTAGTGTTAATATATTTCATCCACTTTGGTTAGGCAAAGTAAAAAAGTATGCCATTGTAATCAGTTTCGTAATGGAGAACTTTACCGCTCTAGTGTGGCAAAGTACTTCATTACCACACTAGTGCGGTAAAGTAATGGCGTACTTTGCCACTCATCTTTTAAAAATATTTTGGACATCTTTGTCTTGTATCCTACATTTTCCCATTGAAAACGCTAACAACTGAGTAAACGTACTGATATCAATGTTTTCTTGGCAGTCCGGTGTATAATACCGGACGCGCAGCACCGCGGTGTCTCTGTACTGAGGAAGCCTGCCACTTGACAGAACGTCGGCCTCTCAGCCAACGACGCGGCGACATCCGGACAACCAAGAAGACATGGACTCGAGCCGCGGAAGCTTACGTTTACAACTAAGTTATGTTGTTTTTACTTGTTCAACAGACCTAAAAAGGAATGACAGAACTTTGTTATTACCTAAATAAATTATTACCTCCTAAACACCTTTATTTACTTCTTATATTACTTTAGATATTTTTGTGAACAGTATAGAAATACTTGTTCATCCTCGTGATTTCGCTATTCACTTTCAATGGGTGACATTCACTGGATTTAAATCATTTCTTTCCTTAAAAATTCTTCAAAACTTCTTCGCATGTTGTTTTAGTTACATACATAAGGAAATTATTTAATATATACATATATATATACATATATATGTATATATATATATATATATATATACATATAAATATATATATATATATGTGTACATATATATTATAAATATACTTTTTGGTTAGATTTAGTAGAACGATACTACATTTCAAATTGTAAGGCGGCGAAGTATTCCTTGATCGCCGCGTGCATCGGTAGAGTCCGTGACCAACACGTCGTCATAGGGCATTTAACACGGAGCTGCGCTACTGTATAACTACGTATACTGTGCTATTAGAGTAACTCAATATATCTGCATCCCTCAGTTATGAATTGAAAGCTTTGAACGCAAGTCTTCGTTCGCCGACATTGAAGTACAAGTCGCGGGAACTTCAAAGGGGTACGCGAGTCACGGTCATTATGCCTATTACACACTACGATTCAACACAAATTCTTTTCCCAAGTTTGGATACGCCACTTACTGCAACATAATAGGAAACTAATTAAGCACTTTCCGCACGCGTATCGAAATCGCGCTCATTATCACTGTTTGTTTTGCTTTTAACTAATGCTGATAAATCTCCGGGATCTTTTTTTCCTCCCAGTGTCTGCTAGACCGCTCAGGTGATCTGATTACGCGATGAAAGAATATTGAAGTTGTTAAACTAATAGACACCTAGACTTCACTAGTATTTATTAAAAGGAAGGTATCAGTTCATCTTATTATGTAGGATATACTTACGTTTCATCGCACTTCGTTAGTTGTTGTTTGTGTTGGCCCACTAGGTACACTGAGATACCTGAAAAGATCACCTCCAATAGAGTCAAAAATGTGAATTAATAATGAGTCTGTAATGATTCATATCTTCTTATAAAAATAGGTAAATCAGATATTTGTAGTTATGTTTTCCCTTTAATTTAGTCAATGAAATTGCTTCGGCGCTCGCGTTGTTTGATAAATCGCCCTCACTTTTTATAAGAATTTCTGTTAAAAGGAACAGCATTGTATTGACATGCACTTCCACAAGCACACTCGCTTTAACAAAAATACATTTGTACTACAGTTCGCCATGAACAATTGCAAATATAATTAAACGCCTCCTTAGTAAGCGTGACACAATAAACTTCCGATCAACCGAAACGCTTATGTATACTTTTCAGAGTTCAATTTCACAGTTCACCATTTCGTGACGTAAAGCTTGAAAGTAATAAAACAACAACAAAAATGCATTTGGTATTCTTTGTTTTCACACTCACGTTGACATAATATATATACACCAACTACGTTACATAAATTGAATATATTCTATAAAACAATTGTTCTGTTAGATACGTGTGTACCACCTTTCTCAATCACAGGTAAATGGGCAATTGGCCACAAACACGCCTCAACGTAATCAATGTCAGCTCGTGCACACTATCACTTCACACGAACGAAATAATAACCGCTGTGCAAAGCCCTCCTAGAGAGGCTAGGAGATACACAATCGGCGTGTGAATATACATATCACCCAATACAGGAAGAGATATTCATTGTTCTACAATACATCGGTTTCTCTTTATTAATTTTTTAGATAACTGTAGACATGTGTAGTGTTTTTTACGAGTAGGTTGAGTGAGGCTTCTGAGCGAGAAGAAGATAAAAGTCGCTCTACAGCGATATAATGAGGAAAAGTTGCTAAAAATGAAATGCGATCATTCCGGTATTCTTTTTCCGTTTCCGCAGGATGCCGCAAAGTTCAGGATGTCACAGGATGTCACACAGGAGTTCCAATTTAATGCTTTTCCTTCTTCTTCCGATGTCTTCTTCACTTTCATTTATTTTTCCTTCTGCACATTTGTTTCCTTCATTTTCATAACTATGCATTCCCATTACTGTACAGGCAATGTTCAGACCCCACCCGTCATACTGATCGAGGTTTTTCTGGGTTTATTCAATCGCTTTATGTGTAAGCAGGGAGGGTCCCTAGTTTGCACTCCATCATATATGACCCCCTCTATCTTAAATGTTTCAACCCGTGTTGCGTACACTATTTTTTATCACGCCATAAGCGAAACGCTATGCGACAGGTAAAGGAATATACATTAAATATCAAATAACTAGAAATACCTTTCTTGTACAAAAGTAAATAGTTTCTAGCCAGTGCCGTAAAAATATTGTTTGTAAATAATAAACAAAGACGTCGGCAAGACGAAAGACAATTGCGAATCGTGACAGATGTTTCGCACACGCTTCGCGATGTTTCGCACACTATGAAAAAATTAGCTGTTTCGCACAGCAAGCACGAGAAACCGCGTTTCGCGTACGGTGTGTTAAAAACTATTTTTAAAATTTATTTCATGTCAAAACAGGAAAAACTGAATTTTTGTTTATTTATTTAACTCAAAATTGCCGAGAAACGTTTCTTTCTCAGAAAGAAAAATATGCGAAACAATTATATTTACGTTTCTCTCGTCTAAGAGCACAACACGAATGTTTTGTACGTCGCCGAGTACTCCAGCATCAGATAAACTCTGTTAAAGCTACATGTTTTCAGAGCCAATCCAAGACAACGCGGCATAAGGAGAATGGAAAGGAAGAGGGGATAGGGGCGACCAGACTCGGTCAACGAGCGTGAAAGACTTCCAAAATGCTATGTTGAATGTCTCGATTGATTCTGGGCACGTTATCAGCTGTCGTTATGCCCGTAAGTGTAGTGCATGTTTTTATCGCCGACTGTGGCGGTGATATTCCTCGGTGGATGGCGAGATCTGGCGCCGACATACCCATCGTTTTCCCATCCAGGTATCTCCCACCAGAGGGGCACCCCTCCAACCGGGACAAGCCGTAAGCTCCCAACTGGTCTCCAGTTATGTGCGGTAGTGTAGTACATGTAAGTGTGTGTAAGTAAAGAGAGATGATAGGGCAAGGAAGAGGAAGGAAATATCACGCGCGGTTCATGGCCCGTTTGTTAATGTACTGCGTCGGCATTCGCATGGTGTTGATGGGAGAAACCACGGAAAACTACCGATCAGAGCAGCCGCCCGCTAGAACTCTCCTTCGGACAGCGCCTCAACTCGATCTAGCTATTAATACGGAGCAACCTACGCCTATTTGAACGACTCGACATGGAGTGGAGGCCCAGAGACGATGTTGACTTGGTCATTCGAATGCATAGAGTGACACTAGTTTCATCTTCGGTGCAATCTTGGGGTACTTTTGGATTACAACTAAGATAAAAGTAGTCTCTTCATTCTATGCATTCGGATATTTAGATCGACATCGTCTCTATGCCTCCACTCCATTCAACATAATATTTTAATGAGACTACATTGGATCCTCCAATGCAGTCTTATCAGTGATCCAGAGGCAACTGCTCTGATGGAATTTCGTGATTTTCTATGATGAATTCCAGTCAGATGTCGTAGTAACACCCTACAAAACTTCTCATACCCCATATGGACTTCATTTTACTTTCTCATATGCGTACATGTATACAGAGTAGTATACGTTTTTCTGCGGAAAATCGATTTCGAGATTTCAACGAAAAACACGTTTGGGGTCCCCTGATGACGAAAAAGTGGTGTTTACTTTCTCACCATTATGAAGGAACTTCTTAAGAAGCGAAAGTTATGTAATCGTGCGCCAGAAAATGGCGAATTTTCTCCAGAAAAACTTATTGCCGGGCTTTGGCACCGGAACTAGTGGTGCTACAACAGAACATACTTTCCCGCAATATTACAATGTTATCGTTATGTATGACGTGGCCCCCATATATGTTTCATTAATTTGAAACGGAGATTACGCGAGTTTTACAAAAAAATGTACCTAGCCTTTTTTAAAGACCTAAATTTTTATAACAGACTTTGTCTACGGCAAAAACCTCTAACTTCAACTGCGAAGTTTTAAATATTTTTTACAATTTTCGAAAAAACCAACTAGCAATACCCGACAATGGGACTAGCACCACATTTTTACCGTCCCTTTTAACATATGTAGAGAAAATTTAAAGAAAATTTTTTAAGAAACTGAGGAAAAAATGCGTAAATTTCAAGCTCAAATTACGTAAAAACTACTAGTTTTATTTACAAAAGATTTTACACGACCATTTTTAAAGAGCTAATTTAGTACAACAGACTTTGTTCGGGGCAAAAATTAATATCTTTAATTATGTACTTTTATTTATTTATTTTTACAATTTTCGAAAACCTGAGCGATATTCAAAACTGGGGCTAGCTCCATATTTGTACCGTCTCTTAATCAAGCGCAAATTACGCAAAACCTACTCATTTTTTCAAAAAATTGTATATGAACTTTTTTAGAGCTAATTTTGTACAACCGACTTTGGAGCAAAAATCTCTATCTCGAATGTTGTTAGTTTTACAAATTGTTTTTTGGAATTTTCGAAAAATCAGGGATATTAACGAAAATTAGACCTGCAGCATTCTCTTAATCCTTCCTTCGGAACATCCAAGCAACGCAATAGACCAACAACAAAATTTGATCAAAATAATTGAAGCAATACCTTTTTTTAAAATTTTAAAATGTCCTAGGAGCTTCATGTAAAGTATCCCCTCCTATCAAAATATCGGTTTCCAATTACAGGGGCTGTTACATCCGCCAGAACGATTGAAGAATATCAATTTTGGAGAAAATTGGCTCAACGGTTTATGCACTACCGTAGTGCACTGACAGATGGGCATTATTGCATTTATGCATACATTTGATTAAAATGTTGTCGTATAAAGTTTCTCGAAAACTTAAAGGTTTTCTGTTTAAATAAGCTCAAATTCCCGCAATTTTAAAAACACTCAAACGACATTTTTTCAAAAACGACTCCAAAAGTTTCCTCCAAACTGATTGCTTAGTTAAGATGGCATAAAAATTAGCTGTGTGCTTTTGTTTTTTCAAAAACTATACAAATGTAATTTTTTTGAAATATCTTTTATGGCCTCAATATGCACATTTCTAGAGATTTGCATACACTATTGCATTTGTGAGTAAAAGTTATTCAAATGACTTCCAATAAAGTTTTTCAAACTCTCAAAGATTTCTATGAAAAAGATTTTTAAATTTCGCATTTACACTAAAGCTTATTTTCTTAAAAACGTCTCCAATTTTTTTAACCTAAATTTCTATTTAGATCGGGGTTTAACCCTTATTTAATATTCTAAAAGTAATATTTCGAATCTACTATTAGGAGTCTGAAAAATATAGAAAATTATTTCAAAAGTAGTTTGCATGGCGATAAATGGCAGTTGCAAATGATTATGGCAAGACGGAGAAGCTACTGCAGGCCAAAGATATTAAAAAACAAACTAGTTCGAGAAAGGTTGTGTCATTCTGTAGTAGCACTAGTTTAGTCCTGCCTTACTCCCATCGTTAAGAACGGTTGGGGTGTTGTTCTCCAAACTTCCCTATTTCGTGATACAAAAAGTGTGCACCATTACTTTACAGTGATCCTCAGTCCCAAGTCATTTCCACAACACCACAGATGAAATGTTTTTAAAGAATAGGCATGAAATTATGGTGATGGAGCATAGGCGGAATGAGGGCCAAGGGAAAAGAGGGAACTCCTAGAAAATCTGCCGCGATTCCCCTTTACGGACAACAAATTCTATTCGCGGCAACCTCAATTAAGTCTGGGCCCTGGCAAGTTGCCCCTCTTTCGGGCGCCCTTCGGAATTTTAGCCCAAGTCCTCGGAGGGAGAAGGGCAGTGATCTAACCATGTCCATGGGTCGCCTGGACTATCAATTCTGCGAGTCTGAAAGCCAGTCTGAAAACTTTGAGATTTATTCTTAGAAAATCCCAACGAATAAATAAATACAACTGCTTACTTCCGCCTGTATGTTTTCAGTTCTTCTCCGCAAGGCAGGGAACTAACTGGAATAAGTCGAGCGCATCCACTTGTGAAATTCCGAAGGCCAATCAATATCGCACGCCAAAAGCCCCCGCAGGCGGTATCTAGCCCCGCGGTGACTGCACAGGCGGGCAAAGAGATTAGCAGCGGTCGCATGGCGCGGAGGGTCCCTCCGTGCCGCGTCGCGGCCCCCCATGCCACGCCGCGCACAGCCATGCCCCGCCAAGGTACCTGCTTCCCAGCGCGGCGGCGGCACTAGCGATAGACCACCATCGTTAGGCGTCTCTCGTGCTGCTAGACCCGATTGCGACGAGGCGATAGACCACCGTCGTTAGGCGTCTCCCGGGCTGCTAGACCCGATTGCAACGAGGCGATAGACCACTGTCGTTAGGCGTCTCCCGGGCTGCTAGACCCAACTGCGACGAGGCGATAGACCACCGTCGTTAGGCGTCTCCCGGGCTGCTAGACCCGATTGCAACGAGGCGATAGACCACTGTTGTTAGGCGTCTCCCGGGCTGCTAGACCCAACTGCGACGAGGCGATAGACCACTGTTGTTAGGCGTCTCCCGGGCTGCTAGACCCGATTGCTACGAGGCGATAGACCACTGTTGTTAGGCGTCTCCCGGGCTGCTAGACCCAACTGCGACGAGGCGATAGACCACTGTTGTTAGGCGTCTCCCGGGCTGCTAGACCCAACTGCGACGAGGCGATAGACCACTGTCGTTAGGCGTCTCCCGAGCTGCTAGACACTATTGCAACGGGACGATAGACCACTGTTGTTAGGCGTCTCCCGGGCTGCTAGACCCGATTGCAACGAGGCGATAGACCACTGTGGTTAGGCGTCTCCCGGGCTGCTAGACCCGATTGCAACGAGACGATACACCACTGTCGTTGGGCATCTCCCGCGCTGCTAGACCCAACTGCGACGAGGCGACAGACCACTGTCGTTAGGCGTATCCCGGGCTGCTAGACCCGATTGCAACGAGACCACTGTCGTTAGGCGTCTCCCGGGCTGCTAGACCCGATTGCAACGAGACCACTGTCGTTAGGCGTCTCCCGCGCTGCTAGACCCAACTTCGACGAGGCGATAGACCACTGTCGTTAGGCGTCTCCCGGGCTGCTAGACCCAACTGCGACGAGGCGATAGACCACTGTTGTTAGGCGTCTCCCGTGCTGCTAGACCCAACTGCGACGAGGCGATAGACCACTGTCGTTAGGCGTCTCCCGCGCTGCTAGACCCAACTGCGACGAGGCGATAGACCACTGTCGTTAGGCGTCTCCCGCGCTGCTAGACCCAACTGCGACGAGGCGATAGACCACTGTTGTTAGGCGTCTCCCGTGCTGCTAGACCCAACTGCGACGAGGCGATAGACCACTGTCGTTAGGCGTCTCCCGCGCTGCTAGACCCAACTGCGACGAGGCGATAGACCACTGTTGTTAGGCGTCTCCCGGGCTGTTAGACCCAATTGCGACGAGGCGATATACCACTGTTGTTAGGCGTCTCCCGCGCTGCGAGACCCAACTGCGACGAGGCGATAGACCACGGTCGTTAGGCGTCTCTCGTGCTTCTAGACCCTATTGCAACGAGACGATAGACCAATGTTGTTAGGCGTCTTCCCCGCTGCTAGACTCAACTGCGACGAGGCGATAGACACCTCAGTCTTCTCTGGCTACCGCTTGCGCCTCTTCTTCAGAAGAACACACCCCTGCTTTGTTCCGTACGTCACATCGTTTAACTAGTGGAGTCAGAACAACACATACTTTTTCTCATAATTTCTAACTTTTGTTATTTTCGAAAATTTAAAGTCCAATGAAAATTAGGCTTGGGACATTTTCATAAGAACTCTTAAGGAAAATATTTAAAGAAAAATCAGGGCCGATTTTCAGGATTCTTTATAAATATTACATTAATATCAACAGAAGAAAATGCGAAAACGAATCTTTTTAACAAAAAATTGTGCCTGATCTTATTTAAAGATCTACTTGATTTGAACCTATATTACTACCCCGTGTTAGGCGCGCATGGGTCTCGTAAATCCTTTACGTCTTAAGAACGCATTATCCTGAGTTGTCGCTTGACTGTACAAGCTCTGGTGACATCCTGTGTTGATCGATTTTGCATTCGGTGGCAGGGTTACCAACAAATAAGCCGAGACGGGATAGGCCCCGCGTGTGAAGCAGAAGCTTCGTGGCAAGTGTGCCACGCGTGGGATTACCAGAACAATTGCGCCTATGGTGTCACATTCAGTCACTGAAAGATCTGGACCCGTTGCGTTATGTGCAGCTATTGCGCTTTAGCTCCTTTAAAAAAATTGTTGCGTCTCTGTCACAACACAACGCATCTCTGAACCCATGTTGGGCTTACGGTAAACCTCCGTTAAGATTTTCTTGTCAAATGTCATCAGTTTGCAGTCAGCGCCTTTTATCCTTTCAGCCAGGGGCTCGGCTCCGTTAGTAACTGGGAGTTCCCAGACGGCCACCCGCCTAGGAATCCGCGGTTTCTGGAATTGCTTAACTTCCGTGATTTCACGGAGCGTAATTAAGTAATTCGGCTAACAACGCCTGCTTACATGCAACCTACTTAAGATAGATCCTGCCCAAGCGCAAAAGCCTATATTTGTCTGCAGTAATTAAAGTATCCCAAATGACACGTGTATAAATTCCCGCCCCTCTAGGGATAGTGGAGAATGGAAATCTGTAAAAACATATTACATGTGCGCTTCCTGTGATTGTAAATGTTAGAATATACCCTTACATAGTACGTGTTGTATTAGATTGGAATATATTGTTTAATGTTATGTCTTAAATTGAAAGTGTTAGAATGGACCCTGACATTATTCTCAATTTGAAAAGATGTTCTGATCTGTAAATGGTATTCGATGTACAATTATAGCACTATACCTTCAAAAAGTTTGAAGACAAAATTGGAGCCGTTTTTGAGAAAACGGCGTTTGAGCGTTTCTGATAATGCGAAATGTTGAGCTAGTTTTCACAGAAAATGGTTATGTTTTCGAAAAACTCTAAATTACATTATTTAAAGCACATGTACTCATAAATATTCTAATAATGTGAACAAATCGCCGCTAATATAAATATTAACGACGTGAAAGACACCTAAGAAAATTAAATTTTTGTAAGTTTTGAAAAAACAAAAGAATTGCAAAATATGGCGTTTATGCCTGCCAAAAGTTTAAAGGAAAAATTTGTGGCGGTTTTTGATAAAATCTTGATTTTGTAAATTCTTAAAATTGCAAATCTTGCATTCAATATTGCGCGAAGACCACTAAAAGTTAAAAAAAACCTTAATGAAAGAACTAAGTATGGACAACAAATTTAATTTGAAGTAAAATCCTATGTCTTGGATTTTGTAGTAGTAGGAAGGCTAAAAAAATTAATACTTTTGAAATATTCTAAAATTCAGAGTTAACCGTAAAAATCAGACCTATGCCACTTTTATAAGTGTATTTTTCTATATTCGTATAAGAAATTTAAAGAAAAAATTTGAAGCCATTTCTGAGAAAATTTTGAAAATGCCCGAAGAACTTCATGTAAAGTACCCCCAAATTTTAAAGAATGTTATTCAAAATCCCAAAGCTTCGACTCGAGTCTGGAGGACAGGGGTTTCTTCAATTGGGAAATATCCTACGTATGGTTTAGGCGCTAGTGATGATCACAGACGGACGGACAGAGAGACATTTTGCTGTCAATTGATGTTTCAGTATCAAGGACCCACAAAGCATGGATTCTGGCTAAACCATATGTAAGAAGTTTTTTCTTAATTTAGCAACTGGATTTATCCACAAGTTCGGAATCAGGGCCCTGCAATGACGTTTTTTTGCTGAAAATCCGCCGTTTTGTCGCGCAGCAGTACATAATTTTGCTGTTCCACGTATATTACTCCGTATATACGTACGTATACGGGAAAGTAAAGAGAATGTACAATACCCAATTATATTTTAAATTCCCGACCTACGAAGAATATATGAGGAAAGAAATAAGACTACCACTTTGGTTCAGAAGTTGAAGTAGATTTTAACCTTTTTTTGATTCACCTTCACAGTATGACGAAAGTAGTGATTATATTTTTTAGAACAATCCAAAATTACATTAAGGCTTTCGCTTTTAAAATTCTCTCTCGACTATAATGTGTAAACTTAAAGTGGCGAGCCAAGTGCATCTTTGCCGACGTTGAACTTACTGTAGTTGAATTTATTCCCATTCATAGAGAGAATCCACACCCACTCGAAATACTTTCTGGGACCGCCCTTGACTTTCGGTTAGTACATCTAAACAAAAAAAGTGAAATGTGTCTCTTTTCGGCGATGGTTTGCCCACACCAATGCAATAAACATGCAAAAATAAACATTAGAGATGGTTGCGAGAAAATTTACGAATGAAAGCATCACAATTGTTTAAACTCTGAGTCAAGTAGTGTGATTAAAAGTTCTGCTCGTGGGGGTCGTCATTCTGCTCGTGGCGGTCGTTGGGTGAGGACGTTCCTTTCGAGAGCTCCTGAGGATTAGGATGGGTTCGTACCTGCAAGAGTACCGGGCGCGCATCGGCGCGTGGGCCGGGCGCCTTTCCTCGTGTGCGGCGCGCGCGTACCAGGGATCGGCCACGTGGCGCGGTGACGGTGCGCTGGGAGCAGTCTCGTTGAGTGCGACGGTGATTGCTATTTTGCTAGTGATCGGGGGAATCGAGCAAAATCCCGGTCCAGTGGCCAGTGCGGCTAGTGTGTGTGAAAAAATAATCCGAATCGTGTGTCGTGGGTGCGGCAAGAACCTCTCTTCGGGCTGGCGATGCGGATCCTGTGGCGATTGGTTCCACAAAAGTTGTGGCAACGTTAAAAGAGGGAATGTTGAGGGATGGGTTTGTCCCAAATGCAAGGTTAACTATGTGCAACGCCTGGAAGAAGAGCTGAGATCCGCGCGAAGAGAAATCGCAGATCTTAAGGTGGCCAATAAAGCCCTTAATGAGCAACTGACGGAGTTGAGAGATAAAACTGATACTCCATCCGTGCCTCAACCTGTAGATGAGAGCGCTAGAGGCTCCTGTCTTATATTAGGAGACTCTATAGTGCGACACGTGGCAAAACAAGACAACAAATTACGCGTGGAATGTTTGCCGGGCATCCGTACGGAGCAGTTGAAGCGATTTGTGGAAAATCATGACCTTGGAACTCCCGATAAAATAGTGCTTCACGTAGGTACTAACGATTTAAAGGCAAAATCGAATGAATATATTATGGGAGAAATCTACGATCTTGTCAATGTTACCAAGACAAAGTTTCCACGCGCTTCTATCGTAGTAAGTGGTGTTCTACGACGCAGAGACATGTCCTGGAGGCGCATCGGCCACGTGAATGATTTAATGAGCTGGGTTGCCGAAGCACATAAGGTCAATTTCGTTGACCCCAACTCCTGGGTGCAAGATTTCGACTTTGGTCGCGACGGACTCCACTTAAATCGAAGAGGAGCAGTCAGTTTAGGACAGCTTTATTCGCGTGTCTGCAACTCCATGCCGTGTACTGTCTGAGAAAGAAAAGCGGTGACTAACATGGCGGGAGGGGTCATGGTGGCGAGGAACGAGATGGCGACACAAGACGAGACGGCGGTACGGGATGAAGAGGTAGTGAGTGACGAGTCGCCGGCTGTGCGGGGTGAAACTGTGACTCAGGAGATGGCGGCGCGGGACCAGACTGCGACGCTGGACGAGACGGTGGCGTGGGACGAGACGGCGGAGGGGGACGAAACGACGGCGCGGGACGAGACGGGGGCGCGGGACCAGACGGCGGCGCGGGACGAGACGGCAGCGCGGGATGAAATGGCTGTGCGGGACGTCGACGGTACAGGTGAGGGTATTCTGCGACTGCTGCAGGTGAATTGTAGGAGTATCCGCTCGAAAATAGTTGAATTTGAAACGTTAATTGACACACATAGGCCTGATGTAATAATAGGTACAGAGTCTTGGCTCACAGAGGAGATAAACAACGCAGAAATATTTAGTCCGAGTTTCATTACATACAGACGGGATCGTAAAAATAAAATAGGAGGGGGCATTTTCATTTGCGTAAGAAAAAACATGAACAGTTTTGAAATAATGACAGATGATGTACATGAGATATTAGGTGTTCAGTTACGGGGAATGGGGAACAATACGATCTTAAATATAGTTGCGGTATATCGTGCTCCTAACGAGAACTTGTCAACAGTACATAAATTAGTAGAAATAAGTAGAAATCCGGGGCTACTTTCAGGAAATCTCATAATTGGTGGAGATCTAAATTTACCGGATATATCGTGGCAAGGTGTGGTAGATACAAAAAGCTATGGACAATCCCTCGTTAACGAACTCGTTTGGGACAACGGATTAACTCAGGTAGTTGATGTTCCTACAAGAGCTAGCGCGGTACTTGACGTATTTTTAGTTCGCCCAGAGCAGATGTTGATAGCTCAAGAAACAACACCAGGTATAAGTGACCACGAGGGCGTGCTTTTGCAGGTGGCGTGGCAGGGAACCAGGTACTCGAAAAACACACGAAAACTATTATTTCAGTACAGTCGTGCTGACACAAAAGGTTTTCAGGAATACTTATTAGGGAACTACGGCGTTTGGGAATCACATGGTAGAAACGTAGAAGAAATATGGAACTCATTTAAACAAATAATGTTTATAGGTAGAGAGTTGTTTGTGCCAACTAAGATAGTTAAAGATAATAGTGATCCAGCGTATTACACGGCTAATATCAGAAAACTAAAAAGAAAGGTCAGAAAAGCGTACGCTAATCGCAAGAAAAGTCTTTTCACTGCGACTCTCTTCAAAGATCTACGTAACAAATTAATGCAGCAAAAACGTATAGCGCAAGAAAATTATCTCCGTAAAATTCTATCAAACGAGCGATCTAGTTGGAGAAATTTTTATAGATACATAAAACAAAAAAGGGGTAACAAAGAATCTATTCCGCCACTTAAAGACGAAAACGGGAAAGTTGTACTAACAAATAAAGAAAAAGCCGACCATTTTAGTGCATATTTCCAATCAGTATTCGGGTTAGAATCGGTTACTCCCAGTACTTTCGGAACAAATGAGGGAGAAAAATTTCAAGTACAACCACGACTCATTAGACAAAGAATTCGCAATATAGGAAGTAATAAATCCGTAGGGTTTGACGGTATCGCTGGAGAATTATTACAAATTGGAGGGGAACCGATGATTACATACTTGACGCGATTATTTGAAATAAGCATAAATAATTGTAGCGTGCCTAACGATTGGAAAAAGGCTATAGTGGTTCCAATATTTAAAACCGGAAGTCGTTCTTGCATTTCCAATTACAGACCAGTAAGCCTAACGTCAGTGATTTGCAAACAAATGGAACATCTGGTAGCTGAGTTCTTGCGTCGGGAATGGGACAAACTAGGGTGGTTATACGAAGGGCAACATGGATTTCGAAAATCCTTCTCGTGTGAAAGCCAAATTATTACAACGTGTCAAGATATTGCTGAAACTTTAGATTCGGGTAAGAGAACAGACGCAATTGTTATAGATTTTTCAAAAGCATTCGATCTTGTTTCGCACGATATACTACTTACGAAAATAGCATCTACGGGAGTTGACCATCGCGTAATAGCATGGATACGGGAATTCCTGATAAATCGGGTTCAACAAGTTCGAGTTGGACATGAACATTCAGAGGAAACTCTAATTACGTCCGGCGTCCCCCAGGGAAGTGTCTTAGGACCGCTGTTGTTTTTGGCATTCATCAACGATCTGCCATCTTGTATTAAGTCAGTAATGCGCTTATTTGCGGACGACTGCATAATTTATCGGCGAATAGATTCGGATGAAGATATCCTCACACTTCAAAACGATCTTAATAACATTCATTCCTGGGCTACCATTAATAAAATGAAGATAAATGCCGTAAAAAGTAAATCACTAAGCTTTTCGAAATCAGCAAAGAAGGTTTCTTTAGAATACCAAATGGGAGGCGTATTCATTCCACAAGTATCGTGTTGTAAATATCTGGGTGTCATATTACGCCAAGACTTGGGATGGGGGGAACACGTTACTTCTATTGCCCGAAAAGCGTGGAAGTCACTACACTTTGTAATGAGAACACTTAGAAAGGGAAACATGGAGAGTCGAAAAATAGGATACACATCTTTAGTTAGGCCGATTCTTGAATACGCATCAGCTGGATGGGACCCATACAGATTAGGTCAGATTGAAGAGTTAGAAAAAATTCAAAAGAAAGCAATCAAATTCATAAATAAGGGATCTTCGAGTAGTTCAAATCCACCAAAACCTATAGAGGCCCTCAGTGTACGAAGAAAAAAAGCAAGATTGTGCTGCCTCTTCAAGGCGTACAGTAAGTCACCTGCATGGGCAGAAATAACGAAAAGACTGGACCCCCCTTTAAGAGTTGGGAGAAACGATCACAAATGTAAAATAAAAAGTAGATGTCAGAGATCCGACATAGGAAAATATTCATTTGTAAATCGTACGGTTAAAAATTGGAATGAAATCCCTGCAGCGGTCGTAGAGCCTTTTCCTGGCTCTGTTGGTGTTTTTAGAAGACGACTAAATAAGTACTTGTAGAGGGTGTATTTTACCGCACAGTTCAGAATACACAATTTGTAAATTATTATAGATAAAGTGTAGTGTAGTGCAGTGCAATGCAGTGCAGTGCAGTGCAGTGCAGTGCAGTGGAAAGCTACTTTAATTAGTTATATGGCATAACCAAAGAAAGATGTAGTGAAAGTGTAGTGTAGTGTAGTGTAGTGTAATGTAGTGAAGTGAAGTGCGACGGTAGGTGGGAAGCAAATCTAAATGCTGAAAGAGCTAACTTTAAAAATCCACATTGTGTTTATATTTAAAAAACAAATTGTGTAACTGGTTAATTTTATGTATATGTATATATGTGCATGTTTACTAGGTTTAACTAAATATATGTTCTTCATTTAAATGTAGGCATGTATAATATGTAGGGCAAGTGTGTGTGTGTGTTCGTGTTATGTGTGAACGTGAGAGTGAGCATTCATGTATAGGAATGTGTGTATATGTTTATATATATGTATATATATGTATATATATATATATATATATATATATATATATATATATGTGTGTGTGTGTGTGTGTGTGTGTGTGTGTGTGTGTGTATGGGTGTATATATGTATACAGGTCTGTATATGTTTATATATTGAGTGTATATGCTCGAAAGGAGTGTATTGTAAATTGTTTTTATATGGTAAATTGTTTTTGAATTGTAAATGCTTATATATTGTAAAACTGTAGAGTTATGGCTACCACCTGGCAATCAGCCAATTGTAGCCAAATAAAACTATTATTATTATATTATTATTATATTAATAAAAAAATCAGTCGTTCAGATGGCTGAGATCGTTGAGTAGTGCCGTAGCAACCTCGGACTGAAGGATCGCGAGCTCGAGTCTCGCCTCGGCATGGTTGCATTTGTGTTCGTCCTTTCACCTCTCACCCCCTCACCATCACCATATCATATCATAGCATACAGTTAACCATATCGTTAAAATGTAGTCGCTAATGACTAGCAGTTGATGCGAACTTCATTTTTTTTAATTCTAAAGTAAAATACTTTTCTATGATTTCATGAAATAAATATTTTTGCAAAATGTCTGTTAAGGTCCGATATGCTTCAATTTTTTTTTGTTTTGCTATCACATTAGAAGTGAGAAAAAACACGAAGCAACTGTACAATGTTTATTTCCTCATTCTGATTACAAGAAGAGATACAAACGAAAGCCTGTTAGACATACTTGTTTGATATTTCTTGAAGGTAATGCATTTCCAATATATCATTTTTGAAAATACATTTAAAGGAATTGTTTATCGAAAATCATTATCAAGATCATTTCAGAGCTGAAAAAAGGACAATATTTTCACTTTCTTGCCCTTATTAACGTAAGAAAAGTAAAAAAAAAATGTAATCGTGCGCCGAAAAACGACGAATTTTTGACACAAAATATCTTATTGCCGGGCCCTGGTAACGAACAAGTGGATACGTCCAGTAACTAAATATAGGAAAAAATTTCTCTCACACGTAGTGTAGCCAGAAACTATGATTTGTGCATCCTTCATACTGAAAAATCGATTGACGGCAAAACGTTTGTCCGTCCGTCTGTGCACAACGCTAGCGCATAAACTGTTCAGCCGATTTTCTCCAAAATTGATATTCTCCATTCGGTTTTGCTGATCTCGTGGCCCCTGAAATTTAAAACCGATATTTTAATTTTTGGGGGTACTTTACATGAAGCCCCATGTCATTTACAAAATTTAAAAAAGGCTCCACATTTCCTTATTAAATTTTGTTGTTGAATAGTGCGTAGGACGTTTTGGAGAATGGTGCAGGTCTCATTTTCGTTAAAATCCTTGCTTTTTCGAAAATTACAAAAAAAGTATAATTATAACTTTAATATTAACGATAGAGGTTTTTGCCTCTGTTGTACTAAATTAGCTCTTTAAAAAAGGTCGTGTACAATTTTTTGAAGAAACGAGTAGTTTTTGCGTAATTTGAAATTCACGATTTTTTGCTCAAAATATTTTTAAAAACTTTTTTCCACATATGTCATAAGGGACGATAAAAAATAGTGCTAGTCCCATTTTTGGGTATTGTTCGGTATTTTTCAAAATTGCAAAAATATATTCAAAACTAAAAAAATTGAATATAGAGATTTTGCGGCAGAAAAAGTCAGATGTACAAAATTATCTATTTAAAAAAGTCATGTAAATTGTTTTGTAAATGTTAGTAGTTTTCATGTAATTTCTGTTTGAAATTAATGAAACATACTCGTATATTCGCACATAACGATAACATTGTAATATTGCGAGAAAGTATGTGCTCTTGTAGCACCACTAGTTTTATTATGACAACAAATTATCACACGAAATTTGAAATGATTGCAAAAGATTGTGATTAACGTAAACAAACCGCTTATAAGTCGAGAGAAAATTACAGATTTCAAATATGGAACTTTTCAAATGTAATGTGTACATTCTGGTTAATATATTACATACAAACGAGTTAATATATTATACATTTGTAGGTTAAAATTTTGGCAGATAGTTTTCGAACTTCTTGAAAAATTAACATTTGGATTTACTAAACGTTTTGTGAAATTCTGAATTTTAAATTGGCTGGAGGCTAAAACAACACACAAGTTCTCGTTATATTGGTAATGGTTACGAAATATTATAATATTTCCACTTCTCTCCAAATAACACTTTAGCCATTACTTGAAAAATTCATAGCCAAACAAAGCGCAAGAGGTTAGAAAAAATACATTGAACGTTCATGAGTTCAAATGAAAGTAGCTTTCTGTGTTCGAATTCAGTGGATTATGTTTTATTCTGACAAAAATATCAAAGAATTAGTGGCGTTACGGATGCCACAGACTTTCTCTTGATAGTTTTATTTTCTCTTTAGTCTGAGCTAGCTATTGGGTTTGCACCAACCTCTTCCCAAATAGCACCTATTGACCCTAAAATACTTTTTAAACATTGTCTCAATTTTGCGGTCTCGTAATAGTAGAATTGAAATATGGGTTTAGAAATATCATATACAAGTATGTAAATTTTCATTGAAAAAATGGGAGCCGTTTGAAGAAAACGTTTGAGAATTTTTGAAAATGCGTTTGAAAAAACTGTGATTTGTGATACAATGTGTACAATGTGGTCCAAAAAATTACAAATTTTGCCATTTTCGAAAATTTTAAGGGTTAACAGCGATCATCGGATATTTGGCATCTTTAAAAATGTATTTCACTCCATTCTTACAAGAAATTTATAGGAAACTTTGAAGCCATATGTGAAAAAAATTATTAAATGTTCCAAGGACGTTATGTACTCCCAAAATTCAAAGAAATATTTTTAAACTCGCACGTATCGTGCCAGATCGACGCGGAATATTCATTTTGGCAAACATTTTACGATTATTTTAGGCGATAGTGTTGTACAGAGGCGGCCAGGCGGGGATATGAAAAAACTAGTCACGTTAAACAGCACATGCTTTCTCACATTATTGGAAAGAGTTACGTAATACTGAAATATTGCACTTTCTCCGCCACTAATATCTCGTCTCTTACTTGAAAACGCCCAATTCAACCAATTCAGAGCGCCTGTGATGTAGTCATTTCGACATGAGGATCTATCATTTCCTACTTACACAAATTAGTGCAGTCAATGGGGAGCCATACTGCTCTTTGCAAAAGGTGAGGCAGAAGTTTTTTTTAAAATTTTTCAATAGAGATCCAAAAATACATTAGAAACCTTTCGTCATTTTAGTGAACTTCAGAATAAAAAGAAAAAAATAGTAAAATTTTAAAATCTCGTGGCTCTCTTTCCTAAATTAATAATTTATTCTGAATTTGTTTCACCTGCAATTATTTAATTATATTATCATAGTTGTTTGTGAATGAGTTTAATTCAGTCGTTGAATTCATGGTCATTTTCACTATTATTCTATCTATGTACTTTCTCTCCACTGCTAGAATCTGTGGGTCATTGAATTCTATTTGGATGGGTGAAAACTAGAACGGTATAAGTGACAGTTTATAAATTCCGAGAAGTCTGTTTAAGCCAATATATCTGTAAAGTCGTGATGTTTTGTTTCATCATTAAAACCACGGCATTTCAATCGTTTATTAAAACCACGAAAATACATTGCCACGGAAATATAGCCTGAAATGTTTCTATGATGCCCAGTTATTCTATACACAGGTTAGATATACTTCGACGCACGTACTTTTACTTTCCTGTACACGTGCGTACAGACTGGGTAAAATACTTACTATAAAGAAAGTTATGTGATGCTGCGGAAAATCGATTTCAAGATTTCAACGGAAATACACGTTTGAGGTACACTAGTACCGAAAAAAAATGTTTTTTTTTCAAAATGTCGGTCCGTCTGTCTGTCCGTCCGTCGGTCCGTTTGGCCGTCCGTCAGTTCGTCTGTCTGTTCATCAGTCCGTCTCTACCTGTTTGTCAGTCTGTCTGTCTGTCTGTCTGTCTGTCAGCCTGCCCGTCAGTGTGTCCGTCAGTGTGTCCGTCACACTGCCCGTCAGTCTGTCCGTCCACCTGTCAGTCCGTGAACACCACAAGCGTCTAAACCATACGTACGATATTTTCCAAAATGGATATTGCCCGGACGATATGGCTGGATATTCACTGGAGGCGCCGCGAGTTTGAAAAACGTTTTTCAAAATTTGCGGGTACATTACATGAAGCCCCTGACATTTTCTAAAATTTCTCATACACGACTCCACTTTTTTTCGTTATATTCTTATAAAAATAGAGTAAAATGCACTTATAAAAGTGGCATAGGTCATATTTTCACGATTATCTCTGAATTTTCGAAAATTGTACAAGTTTGAATTTTTCCGCGTTTTCCTAGAACTACAAAATTGAAGAGAGAGGTTTTTCCTTCATATAAAACTAATTGTTCATAGTGAGTTCTTTCATTAAATTCATATACATTTTAAAAAAATTTAATATTTTTCGCTCAATATTGCATGCCAAATTTGCAATTTTAAACAATTACAAAAAAATGATTTTATCAAAAAAGGCTCAAAATCTTTTCTTTAAGCTATGGGTAGGGATAGCTGTAAATGCACTCTATAAGATGACAAACGCCAAATTGCTATATCCTTTTGTATTTTTAACAATCATAAACACAATTTTTTTACTCGTCTTTACGTTGTTAATATGTATATTAGCGGCAATTCATTCACATTATTATATTTATGAGTACATCCACTTTAAATAATGTCATATTCTTTCACGTTTCTGGAAAACTCAACCCTTTTCTGTGAAAACTAGCTCAATCCCACATTTTCAGAAAAGCTCAAATGTCATTTTCTCAAAAACGGCTTCAATTTTATTTCAAATTTTTCGAACAAATATATGTAATTGAACTCTTTAATATGACGTAAAGTTCATTTCAGGGTACTTTTTGTTTTTTTTAAAATTACACAAATGTAATTTATTTGAAAGATCTCTTATGACGTTAATATGCACATTTACAGTGATTTGTAACACTATTGTATATGTGAGTTAAAATACTTCACATGACTTCTAAGGAACTTTTTCGACAACTCAAAAAAGTTCTGTCAAAAAGAGCTTCAAATTTCGAATTTACAGCAGGGCTTAAACGACATTTTCTTGAAAAGGCTACAAATTTTTTAAAGAAAATTGCCATTTATGAGGTTTTACTGTTCTTCAATATTTTTAAAATAATATTTCCCTTCTGGTAAGAAGAAACAGAAAAATTAAGAATTTTTTTAAAAAAACGTATTTTGGGCGGCGATGATGGTAAGAGTTGATAAGAGTATGTGGCAAGTTTGTAGAGTGAAGCATCGTCAAATAGTTTGTGTTTTGTGTGGTACAAAATATTAAGTTAGCGAAGTTTTCTCTTGCACCTCAAGATAAAAAGTACTGACAATGTATCATTTGTACAGCAAAACTTGTCGACCGAGAGCCAGTTCTTCCAGTTGCAATGAATTTCGCAGCAGTTTTTTTTTCTTTCGTTTTCTTCTCTGAATCCCTGGTGAAGTGTGTTACATTTAATATCATCTGATTCATCAAAAAAATTACTACTTATTGACTAAAAGACAGGTGCTAAAACAACCCTTCTCGCCTTTACTAATAGAGACCGGAATAATATGTAGTCAAAATGTGTACATAAATATGTAATGAAAACAGAGAGACTCTGTAATAAATATGTCAAATCGGATATAATGTGAAATATTAAAATACACTTATTATAAAACACATTTACCTAATATAAAATTATATTTCCGAAACAATTTTAAAAAATAATACAAAGGTTTCAATAATTATTTGGGGAGCACCAGTTAATGCATATTTTTCACCATACAATTTTCCTGTCAGTAATAAAAGTTTCGTCTAGTGTTATCCAGGACGGTAGTTTAGCACCCAGACTAGACGCAATAGAAGCCATCGTACAAACTGGCATTCTCATCGAAGTGTCACACATTGGTGATCGCCAAAGTTTCTCGGAACTTAATGTTAACCATCTCGGCGCCAGTGGCACTTTTTACCCCGAAAGATGAAAATGTGTCGATGAGGCGCACTTGTAAGAACATCTTGGTTCGACAGTTCCCAGTACTATTCCAGGAAAAATCCGATTTAAAAAAATACATCTTTTCATCAAATATATCAATAACAGAGCAAAATTCATAAAATAAAAACGTATTTTGTGAAAATAGCAAAATTAGTAAAATGTGTAATATAGTAAAAATATACAACGGAAACGTTTGTTGTTGTGTTAGAACGGCGACAATTCGCCAAGATTACAGTTTTGAAAACGGTAAGTACAAAGGCAAAAAATGTAATTACATAAAAATCCGGTGTCTAGTAATAGTTATATAATACTATTTATCCCACAATTTCTCCCCGGATCAACACAACTCAATCATTTTTTGTAAAACTCATTACCAGGGTTGGGAAAAATACTTTAAATTTAGTATTTAAATATATCACCAAAATACTTTATAAATAAGTATTTAAATACATACAGAATATACATTAGGAGTTGATGTACAAAAACATACGTGTTTCAAATCCTCAAAATACTGTAAATATGTAATAATTTTGTATATTTTTATTGCAACAAAATATTGTAATAGTCAATTACAGTAAATTAGTAATTGCCATTCATACAAATTTATAAAAATAAACTATTGTGATGTATTGTAGCAATATGTATATTTTCAAATATAAAATATCGAAAATATGACTACAACAAAGAAATGGAATTTCCTAATAAAACAACTAATGTTTCAAACAAATCATCAGACAATAAACATCTAGTTGGCGAATGTATAAAACCTGCAAAGGAAAACATTCATTCAACTGGTGTAGATGAACATAGAGTTATGTTATAACGAATAAACTAGGAGTTCTTTTATTCTTCTCTGAGAAGTGTCTAGCATTTTTGATGATTTAGATTTATCATTTAAAAATGAAGAGAATCCAAAATCAGTAGCTGAAAGGAACTTTTACTTTCTTGTATACATACGAATATACCGGGTAATATACGTGGTGTTGGGAAAGTTATGTAATGCTGCGGAAAATCGAGTTCGATATTTCAACGGAAATACACATTTTTATTTTCAATATCGAAACAGTGGAATTGAAGAAGTTCGAAAAAATTTGAACTTTTCAATATTTGTAATTTTTAATGTTTTCATGAAAACGAACCAATTTGCATGCTGCATTCAAGCACAGAATGTTTCTAAAAAATCTAGAGCAGTTTTTTAGAAATATTTTTCATATATTTTTAATTTAACTATTTCACTCAAAATTATGCAAAAAAATACATAGTTTTAAATAATTGTTCCTGATATTATTTGAAGGTCTTCTTTTGAAGCACATTTTTTTTACGAATGTCCTTCTTTAATAATAAGAGTATGAGGACGTCAAAAACATTTTAAATTTTCGACATTTCGGAGGTTTTAATGAAAACTGGAACTTTTCATACTGTTGTTATAAGCGTGCTTTGATCTATTCGATGCAAAACAATCACAGAATCAATTTGGGTCACCTGAATATCACTTCTCGTAAGTATGAACTCAGATAAAGAGCAAGAGAAAAACAGACGACAATAAGTAGAATTTACAGAAGAGTGAAGAAGAAAGAAGTAGAAAATGAATAAAAGGAGGAGATAATTCTGCTCGCTAATTTTGTTTGCTACGTGGTTCTTTCACAAAATATGTGTACTGCGTATTCTTATTTCTCCCGACAAAATGGGACCCTGGCATCTCGTTCTTTAGGAGAACCACGAGTACTCGAAGATGTATAAGTCCACGGCCATAAGTTCATGCGCCACGTACCATCCCCATGTTGTCCGCTGCAGCGCCTTGTCCCTCAAGGCAACTTCGCCCACGAGGGAATATCTCGCTTCCTCCTTCGGTATCGCGGCGACGGCGGTCACGGCGATGGTTGCGTTTGTGCATAACGAGCGATATCGGGGCCGAAGGCGGGGGAGGGGGCAGCGAGTGGGCACTTGGATCGAATCTCCCAAGACCCCCTCCGGGGCGCCGATAGACGAACTGCAGGGCTGATCAGTCCCGTGGGCGGACCGCCCCCGGTTGCCCGCCGCCCGCCGCCCGCCGCCCGCCGCCACCGCCATCAGCCGCTAATAAAACCAGCCGTTCCCTCGCACACGCTCATACCCTGGACGGCGGACGGCCTCTGGCAACATGGCCTCCGCGCATCCAGCGGCCTTCCTGGCCGCCCTCGTAGCCTGCGCCATCTCGGCGGCGGCTCAGTCCAACACCTCCGTCGCCGCATCTAGCCAGGTGTCCGTCTCCATCGACGTGGCCGCCACCGTCCAAATCGTCTCGGCGGCTCTCTCCGACGGCGCTCCGGCGCTGCAAGCGGCGCGCGAAGGCATGGCTGCGGCGGCCGCCCAGCTCCTACAGCTGGGAGGCTCCGGGCGCGACCAGGACGCGTGTCTCGGCAGCGACCTGCTGGAGCACCTGCAAGGGGAGGCGCTTCTCGCCGCGGGCCTCGTCAACGGCAGCTCCTGGCCCGCGCTGCAGCGGCTGGTGGGCGCGCTCAAACACCAGCAGGGCGACGTGCAGGAGGCCCTGCAGCAGACGCAGAGCGACCCGGCGTGCCAGCAGCTGGATGCACAGCTCAACGACGTGGAGGCCAACGTCAGCGCGGCTTTGGACGCCGTGCTGCAGGCAATCAGCAGCGCGGACGGCGCCGCTCAGAAGGTGGCGGTGCAAATCAACGTCACCGTCTACGAACAGGTAGATAGCCTGACTCAGAGCTGCGAACAGCTTATAGAGGAAGGGCAGCGGGTCGTTCAGAAGCTATCAAGCGGTGATGTAAAGGTTAGTTCAGAAGTCGCTGACGCTCTAAGAAAGGCGGCTGAGACTGCCATTGCAGCCGGAAAAGATGGTGAACGGCAGATCGACATTATTGCGTCGGATTGGAACAAATCACTCGATATTCTTCAACAGCAAATTAGATTGCTCATTACGGCAAATTTTGACGCATCACAAAATACGAACAGTACCCAAATAGCTACGGAAATTGTGATGAGTTTAGAGAGCTTTCTATCAGCACTGTCGTTCAAACTAAAAACAGAAGTCGAATACATAGAATATTTCGTATTCACGTACAGGAAAGGACTTGAAATACAAACAGCAATTGCTGTTCAACTACTAAATATCCAAGAAAGCAACACTACATTGAAATTGAACGAAATAGTTAACGAAATATTACAACTGAAACAGGAAGTATTCAGAAATGTGTCGGTATTACTAAACAAAATGTTACAGTTTTCCAATGAAATAAGTAAAGTCAATAATACAAGTTTCAAGAATATTTTGCAAATAATATTTGAAGAAGCGGAAACAATTAAGATCTGTATTCAGAACGAAAATATTCAATTGACAATAAACGTATTACTGCAAGTGCAAACGTATATACAAAATGTATTAAAAGATCTTGAACATATGGGAGGAAAAAATGCACAAGAATTAATAAACGCACTCAAATCTCTGTACCAAGACATCGAAAACACACTCAACGAAATCAATAACATTACTCATTCAGCTGAAAATCAAATAAAAAAATTAATTAGTGTATTAAGCAATCCTATGCAAACTATTATTCAAAATGTGTTACAGTTCATAAAAACAATAATTAACAATTGTCAAAAAGTTGCTCAAAATATAAAAAATACTGAAACACTAAACGAAAATTTAAAGTATCAACTTCAAAAAATGATACAAAGTATTGTTACAGCAGGTAACAAGGCACTACAGTACTTAACATTACTGTCAATCAGAATACAATTTCTTGTGAATCAAACAATTACAACCATTCGGCAAATAACATTCAATGAAAAGTCTCAAAATCAAAATATTACCCAAATACAAAGCCAAATTCAAAATTCAATAAATAAATTAGTAAACGAACTCAGTGGCATACAACTCACTCCCAAGCTGCTAATAAAGCTCAGCCAAACACTCCAGGCCCAACTAAACAGCATCAACGGAATTAGAACAGTTCACATACGCGGACTCTTAAATCAGATTGACGAATTAGTAGGAGCTGCATTTCTAGAAGTAGAAAGAATCATCTTATACATTAATAACGTTCTCCAAATGGCGACATACATTAACATCACTGCCGTCACACAATTAACGGCCAACGTCACCGTCGAACTCGACAACCTTTCACATGTAAAGTCAAATTTACAAATCCTTGAAGCAGAACAGATAATAGAGAGGCTCACTGTCGTCCTGCAAGACGGGTTAGATGCACTAGAAAACGAGCCAAATCAAACCGCATTACAAGATTTTATTGTCGACGTACAAAATCTCATTGCAAAACTTATCATTGTGCAAGATATTTTCCGAAATATCCAGCTGGTTCTAAAAACAGAAGTTCAGACAACTTTTTCCAGTATCACCATATTAGAGCAATTACAGATCCAAAATTTGATTTCGGATGTACTTAATGAAATTGCCCGTATTCAAAGGGCATTAGACTCCGTCACGCAGTACATTGCCGGAGAACTTGGAAATGTTCTATCGACATTTCTCCAATCGCTTCTTGGAAGTGCGAAAGACACAGTAACACAACTGAATACAACCCTTACGAAAATCACCACATCAGCAGACACTGAAGTCACGAAAATTGTTACTATTATTATCTCTTATTACAATAATGGTACTCTAACAGAGAAGCAATTCTCGCAAATTACTGAACTACTTAATTTATCATTAACTACATGGCTATCAAACTTACAGATAATAATTTCACGAACATTCAATTACCTCATTAGCCTCAGTAATAACCTTTACACACAAGAGACGATCATTACTTCTTACATAAATATCCTGTCCGAAGACGGATCGTCTAACATTCGAGTTCTATGGACACAAATGGAAAAACTGTCAGACAATGTAATCCAAGAACTGAAGGCATCCATCCCGACTATTCAAGACGTTATCGACCTTGCTAACTCTTTCAACAACACTTCCTTCAAACAATTTGCGGCCACTCTCTCTGTCGAACTGGACGTCTTCATCGAAGCCATCACGAATACCCGATTTACGATTATTGTACAAAGAGTTGAGAGGTTCCTTGTCATCTTGCAGTCGGGACTGAACGCTTTACCGAACGTGCCAGATCAAGCAGAAGTGACGCAGTTGACTGCGTTGGTGAAAAATCTTATTGACTACCTCACAAACGCGCAAAAGCTTTTTGCTAACATTGAACTGGTCCTGAACACTGCAGTTAAAAATACACTTTCTAACATCTACGAAGCACTGCGGAATCAGTATGAAGCCCTGATAACCGTTTGTTTACAACTCTCGGCTCAAGTTGAGGTGTCGCTGGAGGCAGTCACGCAAGCCATTGGAGGAGAGTTGGGTACAGTGCTGACCAATATCCTCCAGTCAATTCGGTCACGAGTACAAGAAGTTCTAACGCAATTGCAAACCTATCTTGGTGAACTCCCGTCATCTCTTGATATTCAAATTACCAGACAAGTTACAATTATCATCTCTTACTACAGTAACGGTACTCTTACAGACCAGATATTGCAGCAAATCATAGAGGATATGAAGGCATCGTTCAATACTTGGATAAGTGTCTGGCAAGTTTCACTTGAGGACGTAACCGACACACTTATAGGTATCGGACGAACGCTAAACGCACAAGAAAAAATCATCGATTTCTACAACAGCACTGTCTCTGGAACTGTCGACATACGTGAAGCTTTGAAAAAATTCGAGAAACTGACAGCAACTGCAATCCTAGAAGTGAAGGCATATATCCCGTCTATTCAAGACGTTATCGATCTTGCTAACTCTTTCAACTACACTTCCTTCAAACAATTTGCGGCCACTCTCTCTGTCGAACTGGACGTCTTCATCGAAGCCATCACCAATACCCGATTTACGATTATTGTACAAATAGTTGAGAGGTTCCTTGTCATCTTCCAGTCGGGATTGAACGCTTTAGCGAACGTGCCAGATCAAGCAGAAGTGACGCAGTTGACTGCGTTGGTGAAAAATCTTATTGACTACCTCACAAACGCGCAAAAGCTTTTTGCTAACATTGAACTGGCCCTGAACACTGCAGTTAAAAATACACTTTCTAACATCTACGAAGCACTGCGGAATCAGTATGAAGCCCTGATAACCGTTTGTTTACAACTCTCGGCTCAAGTTGAGGTGTCGCTGGAGGCAGTCACGCAAGCCATTGGAGGAGAGTTGGGTACAGTGCTGACCAATATCCTCCAGTCAATTCGGTCACGAGTACAAGAAGTTCTAACGCAATTGCAAACCTATCTTGGTGAACTCCCGTCATCTCTTGATATTCAAATTACCAGACAAGTTACAATTATCATCTCTTACTACAGTAACGGTACTCTTACAGACCAGATATTGCAGCAAATCATAGAGGATATGAAGGCATCGTTCAATACTTGGATAAGTGTCTGGCAAGTTTCACTTGAGGACGTAACCGACACACTTATAGGTATCGGACGAACGCTAAACGCACAAGAAAAAATCATCGATTTCTACAACAGCACTGTCTCTGGAACTGTCGACATACGTGAAGCTTTGAAAAAATTCGAGGAACTGACAGCAACTGCAATCCTAGAAGTGAAGGCATATATCCCGTCTATTCAAGACGTTATCGACCTTGCTAACTCTTTCAACTACACTTCCTTCAAACAATTTGCGGCCACTCTCTCTGTCGAACTGGACGTCTTCATCGAAGCCATCACCAATACCCGATTTACGATTATTGTACAAATAGTTGAGAGGTTCCTTGTCATCTTCCAGTCGGGATTGAACTCTTTAGCGAACGTGCCAGATCAAGCAGAAGTGACGCAGTTGACTGCGTTGGTGAAAAATCTTATTGACTACCTCACAAACGCGCAAAAGCTTTTTGCTAACATTGAACTGGCTCTGAACACTGCAGTTAAAAATACACTTTCTAACATCTACGAAGCACTGCGGAATCAGTATGAAGCCCTGATAACCGTTTGTTTACAACTCTCGGCTCAAGTTGAGGTGTCGCTGGAGGCAGTCACGCAAGCCATTGGAGGAGAGTTGGGTACAGTGCTGACCAATATCCTCCAGTCAATTCGGTCACGAGTACAAGAAGTTCTAACGCAATTGCAAATCTATCTTGGTGAACTCGCGTCATCTCTTGATATTCAAATTACCAGACAAGTTACAATTATCATCTCTTACTACAGTAACGGTACTCTTACAGACCAGACATTGCAGCAAATCATAGAGGATATGAAGGCATCGTTCAATACTTGGATAAGTGTCTGGCACGTTTCACTTGAGGACGTAACCGACACACTTATAGGTATCGGACGGACGCTAAACGCACAAGAAAAAATCATCGATTTCTACAACAGCACTGTCTCTGGAACTGTCGACATACGTGAAGCTTTGAAAAAATTCGAGGAACTGACAGCTACTGCAATCCTAGAAGTGAAGGCATATATCCCGTCTATTCAAGACGTTATCGACCTTGCTAACTCTTTCAACTACACTTCCTTCAAACAATTTGCGGCCACTCTCTCTGTCGAACTGCACGTCTTCATCGAAGCCATCACCAATACCCGATTTACGATTATTGTACAAATAGTTGAGAGGTTCCTTGTCATCTTCCAGTCGGGATTGAACGCTTTAGCGAACGTGCCAGATCAAGCAGAAGTGACGCAGTTGACTGCGTTGGTGAAAAATCTTATTGACTACCTCACAAACGCGCAAAAGCTTTTTGCTAACATCGAACTGGCCCTGAACACTGCAGTTAAAAATACACTTTCTAACATCTACGAAGCACTGCGGAATCAGTATGAAGCCCTGATAACCGTTTGTTTACAACTCTCGGCTCAAGTTGAGGTGTCGCTGGAGGCAGTCACGCAAGCCATTGGAGGAGAGTTGGGTACAGTGCTGACCAATATCCTTCAGTCAATTCGGTCACGAGTACAAGAAGTTCTAACGCAATTGCAAACCTATCTTGCTGAACTCGCATCATCTCTTGAAATTCAAATTACCAGACAAGTTACAATTATCATCTCTTACTACAGTAACGGTACTCTTACAGACCAGATATTGCAGCAAATCATAGAGGATATGAAGGCATCGTTCAATACTTGGATATGTGTCTGGCAAGTTCTACTTGAGGACGTAACCGACACACTTATACGTATCGGACGGACGCTAAACGCACAAGAAAAAATCATAGATTTCTACAACAGCACTGTCTCTGGAACTGTCGACATACGTGAAGCTTTGCAAAAATTCGAGGAACTGACAGCAACTGCAATCCTAGAAGTGAAGGCATATATCCCGTCTATTCAAGACGTTATCGATCTTGCTAACTCTTTCAACTACACTTCCTTCAAACAATTTGCGGCCACTCTCTCTGTCGAACTGGACGTCTTCATCGAAGCCATCACCAATACCCGATTTACGATTATTGTACAAATAGTTGAGAGGTTCCTTGTCATCTTCCAGTCGGGATTGAACGCTTTAGCGAACGTGCCAGATCAAGCAGAAGTGACGCAGTTGACTGCGTTGGTGAAAAATCTTATTGACTACCTCACAAACGCGCAAAAGCTTTTTGCTAACATTGAACTGGTCCTGAACACTGCAGTTAAAAATACACTTTCTAACATCTACGAAGCACTGCGGAATCAGTATGAAGCCCTGATAACCGTTTGTTTACAACTCTCGGCTCAAGTTGAGGTGTCGCTGGAGGCAGTCACGCAAGCCATTGGAGGAGAGTTGGGTACAGTGCTGACCAATATCCTCCAGTCAATTCGGTCACAGGTACAAGAAGTTCTAACGCAATTGCAAACCTATCTTGGTGAACTCGCGTCATCTCTTGATATTCAAATTACCAGACAAGTTACAATTATCATCTCTTACTACAGTAACGGTACTCTTACAGACCAGATATTGCAGCAAATCATAGAGGATATGAAGGCATCGTTCAATACTTGGATAAGTGTCTGGCAAGTTTCACTTGAGGACGTAACCGACACACTTATAGGTATCGGACGGACGCTAAACGCACAAGAAAAAATCATCGATTTCTACAACAGCACTGTCTCTGGAACTGTCGACATACGTGAAGCTTTGAAAAAATTCGAGGAACTGACAGCAACTGCAATCCTAGAAGTGAAGGCATATATCCCGTCTATTCTAGACGTTATCGACCTTGCTAACTCTTTCAACTACACTTCCTTCAAACAATTTGCGGCCACTCTCTCTGTCGAACTGGACGTCTTCATCGAAGCCATCACCAATACCCGATTTACGATTATTGTACAAATAGTTGAGAGGTTCCTTGTCATCTTCCAGTCGGGATTGAACGCTTTAGCGAACGTGCCAGATCAAGCAGAAGTGACGCAGTTGACTGCGTTGGTGAAAAATCTTATTGACTACCTCACAAACGCGCAAAAGCTTTTTGCTAACATTGAACTGGTCCTGAACACTGCAGTTAAAAATACACTTTCTAACATCTACGAAGCACTGCGGAATCAGTATGAAGCCCTGATAACCGTTTGTTTACAACTCTCGGCTCAAGTTGAGGTGTCGCTGGAGGCAGTCACGCAAGCCATTGGAGGAGAGTTGGGTACAGTGCTGACCAATATCCTCCAGTCAATTCGGTCACGAGTACAAGAAGTTCTAACGCAATTGCAAACCTATCTTGGTGAACTCGCGTCATCTCTTGATATTCAAATTACCAGACAAGTTACAATTATCATCTCTTACTACAGTAACGGTACTCTTACAGACCAGACATTGCAGCAAATCATAGAGGATATGAAGGCATCGTTCAATACTTGGATAAGTGTCTGGCAAGTTTCACTTGAGGACGTAACCGACACACTTATAGGTATCGGACGGACGCTAAACGCACAAGAAAAAATCATCGATTTCTACAACAGCACTGTCTCTGGAACTGTCGACATACGTGAAGCTTTGAAAAAATTCGAGGAACTGACAGCAACTGCAATCCTAGAAGTGAAGGCATATATCCCGTCTATTCAAGACGTTATCGACCTTGCTCACTCTTTCAACTACACTTCCTTCAAACAATTTGCGGCCACTCTCTCTGTCGAACTGGACGTCTTCATCGAAGCCATCACCAATACCCGATTTACGATTATTGTACAAATAGTTGAGAGGTTCCTTGTCATCTTCCAGTCGGGACTGAACGCTTTAGCGAACGTGCCAGATCAAGCAGAAGTGACGCAGTTGACTGCGTTGGTGAAAAATCTTATTGACTACCTCACAAACGCGCAAAAGCTTTTTGCTAACATTGAACTGGCCCTGAACACTGCAGTTAAAAATACACTTTCTAACATCTACGAAGCACTGCGGAATCAGTATGAAGCCCTGATAACCGTTTGTTTACAACTCTCGGCTCAAGTTGAGGTGTCGCTGGAGGCAGTCACGCAAGCCATTGGAGGAGAGTTGGGTACAGTGCTGACCAATATCCTTCAGTCAATTCGGTCACGAGTACAAGAACTTCTAACGCAATTGCAAACCTATCTTGCTGAACTCGCATCATCTCTTGAAATTCAAATTACCAGACAAGTTACAATTATCATCTCTTACTACAGTAACGGTACTCTTACAGACCAGATATTGCAGCAAATCGTAGAGGATATGAAGGCATCCTTCAATACTTGGATATCTATGTGGCAAGTTTCAATTTACAGGGGAATCGATATTTTAAGCAAAATCAGATATTCCCTTAATCTACAAGATAATATCATTTCTTATTTAAACACAAATCTTACGGAAAACAGAGCCCGCGGTATTCGTACACTTTTGAATAAAGTAAGCGAAATATTAGATACTGCTATCATGGAAGTGAAGATTTTTATCCCGTCTCTACAACTTTTTGTCGAGACATCTATGTCTTCTAATAACTCTTTGCTTAGAGACGTTTCAACAAATGTGTCTGTCAAACTGGATCTTCTAATTGAGGCTATCACCAACTCTCGATTCACTCAAGTGTTTGAAATAGTTGAGGGACTTATTGTTATTCTACAGGATAATATAAAATATCTACAATCAATTTCTGGGGAATCCGAGGTAAGGAATGTAATCGTTCTTGTTAAGAATCTCATTGAAAATCTCTCTTTAGTGCAAGGTCTTTTTGCTGATATCCAAGATGCTGTTTCAACAGTTGTGTTGTCATCGTATTCTAGCGTCACTGGTTTACTTAGTATTGAATTGAACCGATTGATCTCTTATGGTCTTGAAATAACCCTGCAAATTAATTCGGAATTGGATAATTTATCGCAGTTCTTTGGTGGATTGTTTGGCACTAGTCTAAAACAAATTTTGGATATCTTGCTTTCTTGTGTAGATCAGGCCATGTCTGTACTTCAGAGCAAAAAAGATACTCTATTATCGTTAGAAACTCTCGTGGCTAAAATTGTTACAAATATTCTCTCAATGATTAACACCTCTATTGAAACAACATCGAGGGAAATTGATTTCATAATATTATCCTGGGTCTCAGATATCAATATTCTTATTTCATTCTATGATAAATATTTTGTTAATTTGAATGAAGCAGTCAATATTTTTATTGAATTAAGTAATGAATTGGTCATTTTTATCACGGGAAATGATATTTTAAATGTAAATGGAAGTTTAATAGACGCTTTTGATTTACGGAATAATGCCGTAGACAAAATTGTTATAGTTATCACACAGATTTTGGAGGCAGTCAACACTATTCCATCAATAGGGAGTGAATTGATTGAGACTCTTGTAAGTAATATTACAACCGAGGTTAACAGTATTTTGCAGTCCATTCAAACAGGACAAATAGGATCCATAGTGAATGATATTCAAGAGCTTCTTTCAATCATTGTATCTCTAGTTGATGAACTACGAGGCGTTGGTCAACTTCCTGGCATCTCTCATATCCTCGAGAGTATAATAACACAGTTGGAGTATATGGAAGAAAATATTAATTCTTCTCTAGAAAATTTAAACAACAGCGTTAATATTATTACTGTGTTCGCTCGTGAGACTATAATTCGTTTTGTTCTTCTTATAGAGAAATCTTTAGCTGCTTTTGCTTCTGTAGGCCAGCTGTTCATTACACAAGGAAATACGACTTTGCAGACTCTCGTGAAGTCTCATCCCTTAGCAAATGATACCGAAAAAGCAACCCGAAATGCAGCTGGAGACTTGCTGAATATAGGGAAAAAAGTATTTGAAAAAGTTAGTAAAATAAATACAGATCTATCTACAGGAACCCTCGAGGAAACAATTACTTCGTTTGCTGAAAAATTTATATTCAACATTAGCTTGAATGCCACAAACGTAGCGTCTATGGAATTGGATTTCCGCAGTATTATAGTTGACTACTATTTCGAATTCTTTGAGGGAATCCAATTCGGAATTATTGACGTGTTGAATCAATTTGCCGGTGCGAAAAAACCATTGCAGAAATTATTCGAAGACAACTTCAGCCCAGTAATCGATTCAACAAACAATACTAGTAAGAGTGTTGAATCGTTGGAACTTTTATTGCAAACACATGATACCTTTCATTCGAGAGTGATTGCTCTCGGATCGGAAATTCTGCATGTTGTCGGCGCGTGGGGCGGCTTTGTAAGTGCAGACCTCTCGACCGCGATTAGGAGTGAGATTAAGTATATTGTAAATCTGACTGGTAAACCCTCTGAGATTGAGGAAATGTCGGGCAATCTTGAAGAACTAGCCTCAAATCTTGAGAAGGCTTTGCAAGACGTGCAAAACGCAACGAATGACCTACAAGAAGATGCGTTGCTTGAAGCCCAGGCACTCATACGTGAACTCGAGAGCATTGTGGCTAACGTCACCAGTCTACTGGACGTTTTACAAAAGTTCGCCCAGACCCTTGAAGATGTGGTGCAAACAGGAGTCGTTTATGTAAATAATCGCGTTCACCAGATAGTGGAAGATATATTCGCTAGGGCCGGTCTCCTAATTCGCAGCGGGGAAACGGCTTTACAGAAGTTTACCAACAACGCTCAAGGGCTGGGTGGAGAGTTTTTCCAGCAACTCGTGGAGGCAGCGCAAGTCGGCATCGATGCGGGCTATGCGTCCATCAAAGACGCCCAAGATATCATTAAAAAACTGAATACATCGTACAACACTATTGAACAAGAAATTAGAACTCTAATTTTGGAAAGTCTTGAAAACATAGGAATCACTTCTGTCAGTACTACACAATTTATTAACGAGATCATCAATGCGATAAATAAGCGACCGAACTTGTTTCTGTCGTACGTGAGAAACCAAATCCGAATTGTTCAGAACAGACAATTTAGCGCAAACGTTACACTTGAGAACCATATACAGATCGCTTTTAAACTGATTGATTTATTCAAGGTTTTGCTATATAATATCCAGTCTGGTAGCATATCCATCGACTTTAAAGTGTTACTTTACAACTTGACTCAAGTAGAAACGAACGCCTTTTATGACGCAACAATTGTCACAGCAAATATTATCAAGGTGGTAGAGTTAGCATTCGAAAATAACAATACTGTTAGCGAAGAAATCCTAATGAAAATCAAAAGTCTGGCTGCGACCGCCTTGCAGCTCGCTCAAAGCGGAAATGTATCAGCGGTTGATCAGTTGCAGCTACTTCTTGAAGAACTGCTGACAAACACCGTGACCGCCTTGAAACAGGCTCGATACGCGTTACGTGACCAGGAGGGGGATGCGCGAAGCTCAACCCAGGATTTAGTGACCCAACTGATAAGCATAGTGAGGAACACTACTATTCTGTTGAACACTGTCAAGGCCAGTGTGGTATCAGACACCTTGTTCGTTGTGCAAAGAGCATTTCAGAAGGCTTACGACACGATACTGCAACAGGTGCATAAACTGATAATCCGTGGACAGGATTTACTTCAGCAAGGAGAAGCTGCTCTTGGAAATGCAGCGAAGTACGCAGTAGAAATGGGCCCGGATGCCGTAGCGAAACTCGAGGAAGTTGCTCGCACTTGCGTAGCAGCCGGCCACGCCGCCATTGAACAAGCCCAAGGTATTATTACTAACTTGACTGCCTCTTTTGAGTTGGTGATTCAGTCAATTTTTGAAAATATCGGTAATGACGTATTCAACATTACACATGTAGTAATTATGATAAAAGAAGTCAGTACGAAACAATTGACATCGTTGCTGATTCAAGAGCAATGCGCCTATTACAAAATCATGAACTTCGTGATTGGAGCTGAACTTTCCCTTCAGAACCAAATTCAAATAACACGTGATTTGGCTAATCTCGTGAAAACACTACTGACCAGTTTCAATTCCAGCAAGGTGTCACATTTCTTCGAAATATCTTTAAATAACATCAAGAATCTCCGGTTAGCCGCCAACGAACAAGTGAGCATGCTCGTTTCTAGATTTTTCGATATTCTGAACGTCGCTGGTGCAGAAAGTGGGGTAGTAAGCGCAGACCTATTGGCCTCCATGAAATCGTCCTTGGAGGTAGTCTCGCAGCTGGTGCTCAACGGCACCTCTACGACAATCAAAGAACTTGAAAAGCCGTTACAGCAGCTGTTAAAAGACACTCAGACCGCCGTGAAGCAGGCTCAGAATGCCTCCTTGGTCCTGCAAGGAGCGGCGAGAGTTGTTGCCCAGCAGGTGGTGGCCAGTCTTTTGAAAGCTGTGGAAAACATCACGAATACGGCACTCACTGTTAAGGCCTGTGTGATTGCAGATGCGCTGTACTACGTGCACTTAACAGTCGCCCACTCGTTCGACGTGATGCAGAAGACGGTTCAGGAGTTGATCAATGAAGCTAAGTATGTGATAGCCTTGGGAGATGCGGTTGTGGCTAACGCAACCAAAAAAGCGGAGCAGTTGGGGGAAAAGGCTGTGGCCAGAATGCTGAAGGCCGGTCAAGACACAATTGCCGCCGGACAAGCTGCGTTGGAGCAAGCCAGAAACCTCTCTGTGAACTGGGCTGCTTCCGTCTCAGCCTACCTTCAAGGCAACCTCAGCGTCGAATTCGACTCTGACAACATTGCCCAAACAATACATTATATTAGTGAGGATATCTCTGGTAATGTGAAGGCGCTGCTCGGGCCAGTACAAAAGACAGTCAAAGCCTCTTTGCGGGTGCTTGGCGGTGTTGAAAAGTCACTAAAGGACTTAATCGAAGATATCGTTAATGCGATTGGTGGCATTCTTGGCGGACTTGGCGGCATCTTCGACGGTATTTTTGACCGCTTGGATCTCCAGAACACCTTTTTCTCCAACTTCATTTTCTAAAAGGAACGCCAAAAAGATGCTCCTACTTTTCGGAAATAGAAGTTAAATGTCGTAAGCGCCTGTCATATGTGCAATGTCACGTCAAAGCAAGTAATTACAGCAACTAACGTTTATATAATTCTTGAATTTCTTTAGGTCTATCTACAGAACTCCAAAAATGCATATTTAAAAACCAATGTTTTGGATTGTTTAAAATATATTAAGTGTTGATTGAGACTATTTAAAAATACTTATTCCATTGGGAAAATAACCATACAATGAATCAATAGATCATGAAAATCTTTTTCAGACATTTGAAATATTTTTGTAAATTGTATCACAAGAAGATTAGTTACTTAGCATAGTTATGTATAGACCTTAATAAGAAGTTATGTAAAATGATTTGTTTACCTATTAGCCAGGGGACTATTTCTTGAACCTTGTGTTTGTGTGATAAGATGAGAATAGAATGCAGAATTGAACTTAATGTTGAAAAAAGTGTATTTACTATTTATGCTGTATTTTGTCTAGAACAATAGGAAAATTGGTAATAAATATTGTTTTAATTAATAAATGTTTAATGCTTCAATTTCATTGTTTTTATATGACCCTACCTTTGATCATTACTTTGAACTTCTAGATAACTCCACTTACATCAGATTCAAATGTTCCACTTACATCAGAAGAGATTCTCAATGAAATATGTAATAATTAAAGGTATTTTTGTTTTTGTTTGTGTAATTACACACATGGTCCACCTAATATATTAAAGACTAAATTTAGTATCCTACAATAGAATAACCACTTCTACTTTGCAAACACTAAGATTTTATTTATTCGATTTATTACTGTAATAACTCTGTGACGTATAGGGGTTAAGTCAAATCAGCGCAGGTTTTCTTGAGCTCCAGAATTTTATCTCCACCTTTTTACAGTACATAGTTGTATGATGAATAACTGAACCAAAAATATAGGTTAGCAACATTTGAAAAAGTAGAAATTTATATAAAACTCACTTTCATTGGTGAACAAACTGCAGATTTGATTTTTAAGTACTGCTAAAATATCAATTCTCTCCAATGGCTCTACTCCTACCAGTAACTAGCAAGAGGAGAGCTCTAAAAAACTGCGCATAGTGAAAATACATTTGTATCTAAAGGGAAATAAGGGATCACCTCAACAATTTCTCAAAAGAAAAACGGTCGAAAATTTGATCCAGATAGGGATCACTGACACAGGGGTCTTCAACCTGGGCTCCACCGAACGCTACAGTTCCCTGAGACTGGCGTTCCGCAAGTGCTCCTTATTTTCTCAGCCAAAACACACATAGGTTGCAGACTGTCTTATTAAAATATTAGATTAATATATCACTGGTCAATATGGTTTTTGGTTTCCACAAACAGAGGATGCGTTCTAGAAGCATTTTTATTCTGAATTCAGAACTGTAAGGGGCGTCCATAAACTACGTAACGCAAAATTGATGTATTTTGATTACCCCCTCTCCCCCTGTAACGCGCAATTGAACTCCCCCTAAATAATTACGTAACGCTTGCCATAGACCCCCACCCCTTATACATGCAAGAAGTGAAACTAATTATATCTCAGTAAAAAAATGTACTCGTATTCATAGGGTCAAATTCTGAGTGATGGAAGGACGGACGTACAGGAGAGAAAATTTCTGATAACAAACCGCGCACACGCCGCCATTTTGGATGCGCATGGCCGAGAAGCTACTGTGCCATTTTAATTGTATTCTAAAAAATACTACAGATCAGTTTTCAATATTTTTTACGTAATCCTACGGATTCAATGCAAAATTGATAAAAAAAATATTTACATTTATTGTAACGACTTCTAAGAACTTTAAATTATTAGTGTTTTAAAACAACTTAATTAGATAACACATTAATGTTTTAGTACAAGACCCGAAAAAGGGAAGTATTTCAACAAATGTTAAAAATGTACAAAATATATCAATGTTACGTAACACTAATCGAATACCCCCTGCCCCTAAGTAACTCAGCGTAACGCTGCCTCAAACTCCTCTTTAGTGTTATGTAATTTGTGGACGAGCCCTAACCAGTTTTGGGCTATCACGTGTGGTTTGGTAGAAATATTTGAAATTCGTTGTTGAGTATACGATACTTTGTGAAACACGACTCGTTCTTCCGTCTGTTCATAAATAGTGTAACTCAAGTCTCATCCTATAAATAAGTCATCATTTAATACATTCTACGAGAACAATAGCAAACAGATCTGTAAATGTGATTCATTGAACGTCTTCTCTTCTTGGAACGTGAATTGTGTATTCGTGCTTTACAGTGCCTTTTAGTTGTCTTTATAGTGCATACTTCACCAGCGTTTAACTGTGAGGTGCGTTTATTTCTTGAAAATACAGATTTATAAAAATGTCACATAAATATACCAACGTGCCAGACAATTTCTGTTACATATGTAGAGAGTTCACAGCAAAGTATCAGAAGAGACACATAACATCTCCTTTCTTCTAAAAAACTTTGCGTCTGTCTTTGCGTGTAGTGTATTGATCAAAACAAGAAATGGACAACTCATGTTTCATACTTATCTTGTGCAAATACATTATGTTAATTGTTTACAAGCTCATGTTCGTGTATTACTTTCGCAGAACCAATGATTTGAAGGGAGAAACAGAATCACTAAAATGACTGCTAGACTCCTCTTGACCAGTGTAATATTTAAATAAAAATGTGGATTTAATATAAATTATATATAAAAATGTTGATTGCAAAGAGGAAATCTAAATTTTTTTATACTTACTCTTCACAATTATATAATAAATAATATCTGAAATTCGGTGAAAGTCACTTGCTTCGAATGCACCAATCAAGGCGCATGACGTCACAGACCTCATTTTGTCTGTTAAATACAATCATATACAAGTGAGAATTTATTTTCTTTTTATATCATAATTGATAACTCTTAACTCAATTCATAACTCTCTGGTAATTCGGATTTACCCATTCGTAAAAATGGAAAGTATACTGAAAAATACATAAAAGTTGGTTTCACACACACACACACACACACACAACTATGTAGTTGTACTAGTTGCCACTCGAATAAATATTAACGACATGAGAGACAAATAAAAAAATTACATTTTTATAATTTTTTAACAAACGAAAGAATAGAGCAATATGTCATTTATGTCATCAGATAGAGTACATTTAGCAATATCCCTACCAAAAGTTTAAAGAAAAAAATTCGAGCATTTTTTGAAAAAAGTTTTATAATTTTTTAAAAAATTGCACATATTGCACGCAATATTGAAAATGTCCGAGGGCTTTCATGTAAAATACTCCCCAAAACTAATGAATGATGTTATAAATCGCAGAGATTCGACTCAGGCCAAATGGTCAGGGGTTCCTTCAGTTTGGAAAAAATCCTACCGAAGGTTTAGGCGGTGTTAGGGTTAGGTTAGTGTTACAAGCGGGCAGACGGGACGTTTTGAAAATAATAACACTTTTTCGGTATGAGGGGACTCCAAAACGTGTATTTCCGTTGAAATCTCAAAATCTATTTTTCGCTGCATTACGTAATTTTCCTTATTCTTTGTATAATTCTCTGTACAATATACGTGCGTATACGAGAAAGCAATAATAATAATAATAATAATAATAATAATAATAATAATAATAATAATAAATAAAATAAAACCCAGCATTGCTGTTGTAGGCGTGTGAAGCTGCTGTAGGGAGCTATTAGTACTGACTGATGAATGTGTCGTAGATATTTGTAGTACTTCATATTTGTTCTCAACCTTGATTATATATTTTTGACAAAAAACACTGACTCGCAAATAAATAGACAAGGTACTGGTAGAATTCCTATTTAATAAAGAGAGAAATAATTACGTGGGTGGGATTATCTTTTTAATAGAACAATTATTTATGTAATGTAAAGGTCTGGAAGCTTGGATGTGTTTTTCCAGAATATTATGCCATGACTCGGGACGGGAATGAACATTCACTAAATATTCTTGAAGAGTATGAAGACTGACAGAATTTGAAAGAATTTTGATCGCGTTGCATCATGAAAATAACTTTTGTTCAATTGTTTTAAAGGGACGTTCCGTTTTAGGTTTGGCTGAATTGAGAGACCCAAAAAGTTTGTTACCTTAATATCATTCATTTCCAAGGGAGCATGCATTTGTTTATTTGAAATGGAAAACTGTATTGAAACTATTTCCTCTTCAGTTTTAATGTATTACGAAACTAATTTGAAACATCTGACATTGTACTACTTACAGTTACACTTTTGAAAAAAAATATTCATATCGACAAAGAAAATTGTTCTTCTGTTTCGAATCGTCCAGAGCATATCGTTTATTTACATACAATATTAAATTGTGTTAAACTAGCGCAATCACATAAAACTTATTAGAACTTTTAGAACTCATTTATTACCCCCAAAACTTAAACAAATAAAGACCCTTGCAATTAGGGGCGGATTTTGATGACATAAAACATTCCAAAAGATTATCTTTAAAACACTCTTAATTTTTAAAAAAAAATGACATTCGAGCAAAGAAAAATGACATTAAAAAGTTCTCAAAACCAGTTCCGATGAACAAGAAGCTGTTGGATACGTTACTAATGTAATCAAGGCTGCTTCTATTCGTTCTAGTGAACTGTTCTTTTCTAGGAAATATGCCTTTAGCTATCCCGGAATCGCATAAAACTTATTAGAACTTTTAGAACTCATTTATTACCCCCAAAACTTAAACAAATAAAGACCCTTGCAATTAGGGGCGGATTTTGATGACATAAAACATTCCAAAAGATTATCTTTAAAACACTCTTAATTTTTAAAAAAAATGACATTCGAGCAAAGAAAAATGACATTAAAAAGTTCTCAAAACCAGTTCCGATGAACAAGAAGCTGTTGGATACGTTACTAATGTAATCAAGGCTGCTTCTATTCGTTCTAGTGAACTGTTCTTTTCTAGGAAATATGCCTTTAGCTATCCCGGAATCGCATAAAACTTATTAGAACTTTTAGAACTCATTTATTACCCCCAAAACTTAAACAAATAAAGACCCTTGCAATTAGGGGCGGATTTTGATGACATAAAACATTCCAAAAGATTATCTTTAAAACACTCTTAATTTTAAAAAAAAATGACATTCGAGCAAAGAAAAATGACATTAAAAAGTTCTCAAAACCAGTTCCGATGAACAAGAAGCTGTTGGATACGTTACTAATGTAATCAAGGCTGCTTCTATTCGTTCTAGTGAACTGTTCTTTTCTAGGAAATATGCCTTTAGCTATCCCGGAATCGCATAAAACTTATTAGAACTTTTAGAACTCATTTATTACCCCCAAAACTTAAACAAATAAAGACCCTTGCAATTAGGGGCGGATTTTGATGACATAAAACATTCCAAAAGATTATCTTTAAAACACTCTTAATTTTAAAAAAAAATGACATTCGAGCAAAGAAAAATGACATTAAAAAGTTCTCAAAACCAGTTCCGATGAACAAGAAGCTGTTGGATACGTTACTAATGTAATCAAGGCTGCTTCTATTCGTTCTAGTGAACTGTTCTTTTCTAGGAAATATGCCTTTAGCTATCCCGGAATCGCATAAAACTTATTAGAACTTTTAGAACTCATTTATTACCCCCAAAACTTAAACAAATAAAGACCCTTGCAATTAGGGGCGGATTTTGATGACATAAAACATTCCAAAAGATTATCTTTAAAACACTCTTAATTTTAAAAAAAAATGACATTCGAGCAAAGAAAAATGACATTAAAAAGTTCTCAAAACCAGTTCCGATGAACAAGAAGCTGTTGGATACGTTACTAATGTAATCAAGGCTGCTTCTATTCGTTCTAGTGAACTGTTCTTTTCTAGGAAATATGCCTTTAGCTATCCCGGAATCGGCCGAACCGACAATGGCGCTAATAGGCGTCACAGAAACCATAGATTACATACAACGTCTGAGCGAAGAAATCGAATAGGCTTCTTAGGAAATCTGTGGAGAACATTTGTTGCATCTCGTAAATATTATTTGAAGAAAGTGCCATAAATATGATATTAATATCAATGAAATCAGCAAAAATGCATTATAAACAATGGCGAAAAGGTAAAAAATGACTTCTTAGTCGAAATCGACGAAAAATGCAAACAAAATGGCATATAAAAATAGGTTATTTCCTTTTGTCATAAATTTAATTTCTATACTAACAGCATTGTTCTACAGTGAAAAATAAACTAGAGGTGCTACAGAACTGCACAACTAGTAGCAAAGTTTCTAATTTCCTTGGTGTCGACTGCCCCATCCTCTTGCCAGTTAGAGTCTATCGCCGCCCAAAGTACATTGTTACGACATTTTCTCAATTGTTCGGTTTCCTAATAGTAGAACAGAAATAATACTTTAATAATACTAAAGAAAGGGAAACCCTCGTCATGAATGACAATTTTCTTAGAACATGCGGAACCGCTTAAGAAAAAGGCCTTTAAGCGTTATAGTAAATGCAAAATTTAAAGCTCTTTTTCACAGAAATTTTTTGAGTTTTCGAAAAATACATTAGAAGTCATTAAGAAGTCTAGATATCACAAATGCGATAGTGTTAACAAATTTCTGGAAATGTGCATATTATCAGCGGAAAATATATTTCAACTAGTGGTGATAGAGAATGGCAAAGACTTTCCGGTATTATTTTTCTATTTCCTTTGATCTCAGCTGGCTATTCGAACTTGCCACATACTCTTTGTCTGCTGCCAACTACCGCCACTCATACAGTTTTTTTGTTGTTGAAATTATCTTAATTTTTCGGTTTTTGAAAAGTAGAACGGAAATATTATTTTAAGAATATTACAGAACTGTAAAACTTCGTCCGAAATATTAAAGAGTGTAATTAACACCGTCCTTTTGAAAAATTTGTAGCCATTTTTGAGAAAATGGCAATTGAGCTTTTCTGAAAATGCGCAATTTTGAGTTAGTTTTCACAGAAAACAGTTGAGTTGTCGAGAAACTTTATATGATATTGTTTAAAGTATATGTACTCATAAATATAATAATGTGAACATATCGCCGCTAATGTAACGACGTGAAAGAGACAAAAAAATACATTTTAGTTATTTTTTAATAAACAAAAAGTAGAGCAATATGACGTTTATGTCAACTTATAAAATGCATTTAGCACAATCCTTACAAAAGTTTAAAGAACAATTTGGAGCTGTTTTTGAGAAAATATTGTTTTTGTAATTTTTTAAAATTTCACAAAACGGACGCAATACTGCGCGAAAATTACAAAAATTTTCAAAAGAATGTACATGATCCTAATGAAAGATCCAATTATGGACAACAAATTTCATTTCAAGGAAAAAAGGAATCTCTATCTTCGATTTTGTAGAATGCCGAAAAGTACTTCTTACTAAGCAAAGTGTCGTGGGTCAGCGACGCGATAAAAATAATGTCTTCGAGCATTACTTGTAATCTATGAAGTTGTAGTAATCAAATGGAAAACTTTAGGCCGTTGTCCATGTAAAAGGATTTTCTTATACGGATCCTCAATAAGAAGGAATATGTGAACGCTGCAAAACGTACGGATTCAAAAAAGTCACCAAGTGAGTACCTTTTCTGTGATCCGTCAGTTCCAGCGCGAACATAGTGTGTTAGAGACGAAAAACTGCGCATCTACAGTTTTTGAAAAAGTGAGAATGTGAAAATATATTAATGATGTTGAGTAAAACTCTTTATTATATTATACTTTGTAAGTATATTTTTCCATTATAATGTAAGATTGCCATATATTGCGTCTAGTGCATATTTGTTTAATGTCAAGTGTACACTGAGAAAAAAAGGAACCTGAACATTTTTTTGTTATATTCAATGTTGTTAGAATAATTTCACTTTCTTTATTATAAAAGCGAATATGTTGTTGCTAAAATCAAGACTTCTATTCAATATTATACCTTATGTTACAACAACTTTAAAAATAGGTTACCAATGCAAGACGTTTTCTATCTCACCTTAGTGGGTAATAGGCACAATTGACTAGAAGAATTGAAAACATTATTCAGCATATACCAAAGGTCATGACAAATAAAATATTAAAATTCCAGTCATCCTCACAGACTGTCAGCCTGGCGTGCCAATTGTGATAAGACTGTCATGATGATAACAGTCAAAGAGAATCAAAATGAGGAAAGGAAGAACATCTTGTTCAGGGATTGCCACACCAAAAAGTGTCAAAAAATAAATTTTCTATTTCATAACAACACTAAGACATTAACAATTTCATTCTTTAAAATTATGCAACACATTATCATATAGTCTAATAAAGTAGTTACATTCTATTTGTGAGTTTCAACAATTGGTAGTTTTAAGATATAAAGTTTCTAATACCAATCTCTAATTCCTTCTTTTCTCTTTGACTAAAATCCTCACATTCTTAAAGTCTACTCCATGGCCGGTACTTATTCTCTGATTGGTCAGTTAATTTTCTTTATTCGTACTCTCATTCTCGTTTCTTAAGTGTTCTGCTAATCTCAATTTCAGTTTTCTCTTTCTGCAGAACATGAGGAAGCATATATAGGGAGAAAAATCTTTTTGTATACAACACTTGGATGTTTCTCTTTTTCTTTCAGATCTTTGAGATTCATTGCCTTTTTTGATTGGTTACTATGTACACCACATTTAAATTGAATTTAGTCTTAAATTCTGATTTTATCTCAAAATTAATTGACAAAATGAAGGCAGACAAAGTTTATATAACCTCTTCACTCCTGTCCCACAGTCAGAACGATTACTACCATTCATCTTTTTCTAAATCATCCGCACTTTACATTTTATCATTCTATCAATGAATTATGAAGGATAATCATTCATATTGTGGCGTCACCGATTAATTAAATATAATTTTATTATGGCGTCGCCAATAACCGATAATTCCTGCAGCTGGGAATAGCTCGCGCCGCGGCACAGAATTGGGTCAAGAGGGGAGGCCCTCGCAGAAAAGGGTCCTTTCGTCACGCCGCCAGCCTCACCCGACCGCGCGCCGGCCTGTCCTACAAAGGCAGCTGGTTTACTGCAGTCATAAAAAAGCCATTCTTGTTTTCGGAGCCGTTCGCCGGCCTTCTCCTGGGACAAAAGAACGCCCCCGCGTCCGTTCTCCCGCCGCGCGACCAGGGAACGCCGGGCCCCGATGGGTTGGGCCGGGTGTCCATTAGGCGAGGAAGACACATTTACGACGCGTCATAATCGAAACCCCTTTCTCGGCCTCAGCCATCCCCTTCCGAACAAAGCCTGACGAAAGTGACACGCGCCCGGGAAGACACCAGAATCCTCGAAAGGGCTGCGTACTTATAAATACAGTAGTCTGTCGTTTAGCCCATGCCGGACGAGATGGTCCGTGAAATGCGCTTTTACAAACTCACGTGTCCGGACAGCTGCGAGCAGCTTCTGGAACAACTAACAAAGGGAGGAGCGAGCGAGAGAAAGAATCCAGTATTAGACTGAGAACATCGACGGAAAAATACGGGAAAGTTGCCACATGATTGGCTAATCAAAATTCTGCGACGCAGCCACCCTTAGCCAATGGGAAGCTTCACCAGGGGGGAAGGGATAACCCAGAGCTAGGAACATTTTGGGGAAGGGGAAAGGGAATTTCTCATAAAACGTGATGCACAGTAGAAATCAAGGGAGAGAGACTTAAAGATTTTTAGAACTAAGGCACTTAAGTATTTTTGAGAGACTAGACTGGGAGACGAGAGCACGGGGGGACTTGAGCACTAGAGCACTTGAGAGGACTTCTCAAGCTTACTTCACTTACTTCTGAGAGACTTCGGTCACGTCAGTCACTTCAACTACTTCAGTTACTTACGATCGGGACGCGAGTTTGGGAAAGACTTTCCCAGAATCGGAATAATTAGGACAAGACTGCGGACTTGTCGCGGAGAAAATTCGGGCGGAAGACTACTTGATCCCGCGCTGTTTCCGCATCGGCCCAGTAGCCTTTGCCGCCTCACGCGCCGAGCCCAGTGACTGCTCACCGCGTTACATCAACGCCCGTGGCCATTCAACCCGCTGAGCCTGTTCGATTCGGCGATCTGCAGAGAGACGCGCCGCTGAAGTTCAGCGACCTGGTACAGCCGACGCCTCCGCCCGAGGCCGCCACCCCGGCCCGCACTTGGGACGGCCTACGCCTCCGCCCGTGGCCGCCACCCCGGCCCGCCCGTGGAGACAGCACAACCACTGGTGAAAGAACTATGAGACGAATCCGTCTCGCCGAACGACCGTAACGACGAGAAATTATAAGTGGCCGCGCTCAGGCCCTGCAAACTTCAAGTGATGAATAGCACGCTTCATCAAAAAGTATGCATGATGTGTTAACTGTAAAAGAATTAGCGACTAGTAATTAGCACAATCAGTCCACAAAGTAAATTTAATTGAAAATTGCGTCGCCCATTGCGACATATAAGTTCCCTGGCAGCTTTTGGTGCCAGGAATAAATTATTATTTTTCACAAATGACTCTGTGCTGATTCATTGACCTCCCAACTCTTCCATCCAAAATATTTCAGGAGCTGAACCTGGCGCCCTCCCCCGAGCAGTCTTATGATTATTACAATATGAAAAATTGTTTATATTTTCTATAAATTTTGGTCATGAAATTCTGAATCTGATATTTTAATCACCCGAACCACAAGATTATATACAATTGATTTCTTAATCCCAATAAGATGCTTCAACCTGATATTCAATGTGAGACTAAAAAACATTTGCTTTGTGATCCAATTAGTTTTGATCTCAATGACTGTTTTTATAAAAGTTCAATCTAAAAATTTCAATTTCATATTTACTTCTTGTTCTAAAGCGAATTTACTATTTTGGTTAAAGGAATTAAATTTAGTTAACAAAAGGTCAATCTGATGGTCTGCAATTATTAATAGCGTATCAATAACATACCTAACATATAACACACAAACAATATCTGTAAGCACTTCAGATTCTAATTTCCGCATGACTACTTCAGCTAAAAGTGAACTCAATGGCTCTCCAATAGGGGTACCCTTTATTTGTTTATATATTTGATTGTTAAAAACAAGGCAAAAATTATTTATTACTGCTCTTAAAACTATGAGAATTTCGTTTATTGGAATACATTTAATACACTTATGTCATGACAAGAATTCTTCAAATATTAGTGTATAAATTACAGTGTAACTACTCATATGCCATTTGGTTTAGGAGAAATTTTGACCATCTTATGCAGAGGGGACCCTTTGCAGCCCCAATAAAAGATTCGAAATCCTGCCTCTGTTTACAAACATGCTACCCCAATATTCTAACAATACACAACATAACATCAAGAAGCTGCACCAAATATCAAAGAAAACCATATTCTCTCCTATCCATTTTGCTGTACACATAAACGTTTACATAAGATGAGATTCAATGTAAGTGGTTTCGGAAACCATACCAAAAAGAATTGAATATAGTGAATAAATCCACTTCTGGCAATGCTAGATGTCAACAGAAGACGTCGACATGGCCATTTTTTGACACGTATCTTTTAAAAGAAGAAATGACACCCAGCCAAATCTTGTCCAAAATTGATGTCTATCAAGGGATTACTGATGAAAAACAAATAATATTTGAAAAAAATTGGAATAATATGAAATTAATTTATTATTATTATCATCATCATCATCACTATGTTCCTAATATTAAACATTAATTAGCAAATGTGAATGTCATTAGTATTTTTTAAAACATTAAAAAAGAAAGTAGACTAGCAGAAGTTCTTTGCAACTTTTCAACATTTAAAACACCAATTTAACAACTATAATTTTACTATACAATGAGAGTTCCATCTCCAAATGAATGTTAACATGATACCATACTAGAATACTTTATTGATGGACATGAGATGTTTCAATTCTAAACATTGAGGAAGTGAAGTTGTAAGTTTACCAAGCCACAAAAAGTTTAGGAAAACACTATTGGCTTTGAAGTTTTATAATAAAATACTGTCCCAATTCATTTCAATCCTTTATTACGAGAAAAAAAATTAAGTTAAGAAACATACTGTAGCTTAACTTTGTACATTTTGTAACATACAGTGCCTGAAAAAAGATCTTCTATTTCAGAAGTATCGTTATAATATTGAATTACAAAAATTTGTTATGATCATCTGATATGTGCTGTAGTAATATAAATGAGACAGCAATTTTTTTATTTATTCATTGGATTCATAGATCCATTTGGGAAAGCTTTTTTGTTTGTAAGTTCAATCGATTTTAGTGACTGAATACATTTTTAAAGATTAAGGGTGTAAGAAATTAGCTCATAACTCTTTAGCTACCACAGAGACCATTCTCAAAAATATTGAAATGAAGTGAATTGAGACAGTTTAAAATTTACTTCTTGTTTTTTAGGCACATATTTTCCATATGTTTCTAAAGATGGTACTTCTTTTTATATTTCTGCTATTATCTTAAAATCGAACAATATCATTTGTTAATAAATTTTCTTTAATGTTACTTTTCTCACAAGAGGTAATCATTTGTGCATAATCTTCTGGAATGTAAATACGACCCTGTTTTTTAATACCTCGCTTAAAGACCCAAAATGGTGGTCACATGGTATATAGCTGTGTCCCCAGATTGGAAGCATTTGCTGTTTTTTCAAACCTTTTCATTACACTTAAAGATAAAATAAATTGTTTAATGTATGATTGTGGGTCTGGCTACTGCAACTATCAGAAAATATGTACAACTGTGTAGCAGTATCAGGAATATTTTTCATAATAAAATCAAGAACAAAGCTAACAATGTCATTATGTCCTTTTTTGTGAATACCTTCATAGTACATACGAATATGACATTTCCCACTTTTCAAGATGTGAACACCAGAATAATTCACCCAGACCTGTCTCTAGTAAAATACTTTTGCACTGATGTGTGGCAGTGGTAAATTTTGTATGAAAATCACATGCAAATTCATCCTTTTTGCCTTCATTTTATACTTCTGTCAGTTTCGAATACATTTTTTTGGGCTCTTTTAATGTGTAAAACTTTCTCACATACAACTTCTCGTTTCACATTTTCTGCCAAGAAGGAGCTTTTAATTTTTATACTTACTCTTCACATTTTGAACATACATCCACCTGTGTTAATTTAGAATTGTAACAGCACAAGTCCTGGTCATGTGCTGTTTCAATACTAAAAAATATATTTGTCACCATTAATCCGCACCGAGTGCATTGGGACATATATTTCTTCACAAAATAAATTTTCATACAAGCTATACATTGATACAGAAAAATTAAGAAAGGTAAAAAGTGTACATGTAATGTTTCAATTCTAATCCATTCAATTGTTATAAAAAAATGTAAATGTGACTAAGTTTCTTCACTTTTTACTTTCTTGCTTTACGTAAGCAAAAGTATTGTAATCGTGCGCAAGCGTGGATACAGACTTGTTTTTTGGGGAGAGGGAGGGGTTAAGACTCAAGTGCAATTTTTTTTTTTTTTTTTTGGAAAGGGAGCGGGTACAGAATGAAATAACAAATATGACATGTTATACGAACTACCGATTGACTTTATTACACCTTAAATATATTACAAATTCAGTACACAAATAATCATATCAATTATCGCATATCGTGGGGAGGGGCCCTAAAAGTACAGCGGAATGGTCACTAATCCCCTGCACTTCACAGTTAACGAGCAACTCTTCCGGTCGGATTAGAATGGAGTTTTATTTACCGATTAGCCATATTCTTATATTTCAAACTTTTGGATTCATAATATTTCGTCATTATAGTGCAATTAGGAGACTGTTCTTTATTTGGTTTATAACCTCACATGGAACAAAGTGAAAACAACTTTTTAAGTATACAATAAACAAATACATAAATTCTCTCAATCCAGTCAAACCTCAAATGGAATGTACATATAACAAAATTAAACATTAAATTAAGTTAATTATGTTACGCATTCAGAATTCTTTCAAATTCTGTCAGCCTTCATGCAGCTCGTTGTGTGTATTTTGCAAATGTACATTTCCACCTGAGATATGGCACAATATTCTAGGGAAACTCGTCATGTAGTACTCAAGCCTTTAGATTGCAAAAGAAAATTATTCGAATATTGAACAAACGCCATCCGCGTGATTCCTGCAAGCCTTTCTTCTTTGAGCTTGGAGTCTTACCACTGCCTTGCCTATATATTTACGAATCTGTAATATTTGTCAAAAGTGACGTACTTAACAGTGGGAACATATTTTCATGCAATACTGATATTTATAAATACAACACACCTCGTAAAAATCACGTTCATTAAGTGTCAGTACCAACAGCTCACTATCAGAAATCCACATACAATCCATGTACGTTATTTAACAACGCATTGCCAGATGACATTCAACAATTGAAGTCGTTTCACAAATTTAAGTTAACGGTAAAATATTTTCTGCTGCATAACGGTTTCCATACAATTAGAGACTATACTGATTATCAGAATGAAAAAATAAAAAGTTTATTGTAACAAAACAGTGATATATTGAATTAGTTTGCATTTGTATTGTATATTTAAAAAAAAAGACATAATATGGTTGTAACAAATAATCTACTTAAGCTTCCACCTCCCTCATCTCGATCAGGTTTTGTCCAGTTTCCATTAAGCAAATGCTGAAATGACCCCTTGCTTTGCTTCTGGTCGTTAATGTAGCTTCACTATGCGCACGTTTTGTTGAATTCTCCTTTTGCTAGAAATGGTAGGAGTAGAGGTAAGGGCGAGTTAGCAATGCAGAAAAATCTTACTTGCAATTCGTTACGATGCAAATAAGTTTTCTGTAACTCGGGAACGAAAATGTCTAATTTTTCAAATATTGTTTATCTCGCGTTTTTTAAATTTATTATTTATTTTAAACATTTACTTATCTTTCAACTATTTGTAGTTAAAATGATGGAAAGGGATTCTGGAACTCAAGAAAACGTGCGCAGATCTTCTCCCGCATACGTCACATACCGTTTTTATTTTATTATTTTTTTTTACTAAAATTAAAATCTAAATTAAGTGATAAAGTAGTGACTCATATTGGATAAGATAAGTTTAAAATCAGTGATGGATTTTAAAGAAGACAAAGATTCATTAAATATTGTATATTGCAACGAAACTCATTATTTTCCTCAGTTTGCACTCCCCCCCCCCCCCCCAACTATCAATTTATGTTACTCTAAAATATTTCAAAATTCCTGTTTTTACTACTACTAACAAGTACTCTTTTAAAAACAATTTCTGCATTACATTTAAAGTTTTATTTATTAAACCTTGTGTTTTGGAATATTCTTTACTTCTTTTACACTACACTTCTTGTTATATAGATGGCTTAATTCACAAATATTACAGGTTTAAATTTTTTCAAATAATTGTTTTTATTACAAATAAAACAAAGTACAAGGGCATGATTTGTTCAGTTGTGTAAAAGTGAAATCGCAAAGCAGTTCTGTATCTACAGCAGAATAAACAAAATTTAGTCCCGATTTTACAATAAAAGATGAGACATTCAAAATAAACCACACAGACTTGCTATTAACGCAGGGAAATATGGAGAAAATTTAAAAAAAACCTAATGTAACATCCAATACTATATTTTTGTATTAATTTGTTTGAAGTTACAGGAATACGGTTAGAAAATGCAACACTTCTGAATGGTTTCTGTAATGCCGGTATTATTCTATGCCAAACTGTAAATAAAGGTCCAACAATACCAATCAACTGCAGAACACGCTTATAATAAATTAGGACAATGAAGGGATGCTTGTGAGGTAGATCTCTGGCAGTCAAGTATAACGACGTTGCTCAGTCATAAAAACATGCAACAGAGGATTTACCACTTCAAATTTCCACAGAATGAGTTAAAATTAGTCTCACACCGTATACGAAACCGCTTAAAAGACCACGCACTCGCTTTTTGCACTGTAACACTTGATCGCTTTTGGTGGCGCGCGTGGCATTACACCGAACGGAAGAGAAGGGCGATATGCACGAAAGGTTGTTGCCGTGTATAACAATAAGTAAAAAAAGAAAGCAATAATTAGTCGTATATCCAATAGAGTACTCCAAAATCTAAACTTGGTTGTGGTAAATCAAAAAGAAAATCAAAGTCGATATAAAATAAAGATATACTTCAATCTAACAACGTACGTAGGGATAGAAAAACAAGTAAACCAGGCTGGGGAACTGCTGGCAGCACCTGCGACCGCTGCTGGGAGTTTGCTGGAGGGCCTGCCAGCCGCTGGGGGCCGTTCGTAAATCGCAAAATTGAACTGTTGGGAGCCTGCCACTCCTGGCAGTGGTTCGTAAATACGACCCTTTGACACGTCTTGACATGTTCATAACTTCCGCCAAAGTCAAACCTTACCGCCTCCGCGTGAGTCAGAGGAGCGTCAACCCTGAACCATGGCTGTGAGAAAGTAAACAAATACTCGCAAGCTGATTGCTTCAGAGCAGGTCACATGATCTACCACAGCACGTGGCGAGTTAACTGTCAGACCCTTATTTGCTAACGGACTGTAGCAGTCACGAATTGCTCCGGGCTGTTGGACCTCTCGATCCAGACCCTCGGCGCTCCGCTCCACTAGTTCCACATTCACGATACTGCCCCCCCTCCCCAAGGCTGTGTTGCACCTCGCTTACAGTAATAACTTCGGGACCTCTATGACACCATAATACGTTAATAAATGAATATCACACAGACATGGCGAATATATATTGTACTTTAACACACCAGTTCATGCTGAAACTCCTTATTGTCACTACGATCTGGAATGATTTCGATTAAGACATGCAAGTTACAGAATGAAAATTAAATCAATGTGTCGCTTATTCTAAAAAAACCTACTTACCAACAAGAAGCTGATACACGAATAACACGCAAGACACAATAAAACATCTAATTAAGTAAACAATTACCATTCGCTCATTCATTTCACGGATTACAAGTTGGTAATTTCTGTCAGAAGTACTGGGGCTGTTCCAAACGCTTTCCCGCTTTTTTCAATATTTTGGGGCATTGAGTTGCTCATTTTTCATCTATTTCTAATCCGCCACCTAAAGATGGCGGATGATAAAATCATCATGTTGACACCATTATCGTTAACACTCGGTCAAACGAACCGCTTCACCAAAAAACTATTTCACCTTTGAAGCTACTTCAGAAACGTTCCTTAGAGACACTTGGATCTAGGCATACAAAATTTCATTCAAATCCGTGAAGGTCGCACGGGATACTTTTCCCAAACTGGCTTGGAATGATCTCTCTTAATCTCCAGAAAAACTTTTTACTCCTTTTCAAAGAATGACCATTACCTCAAAAACTGCACGAGATAGTAAATAATGAGCAGAGGACATTTCTAAATACATAATTACCTTTCATGTAAAATATAAATATCGGATATAGGATAATAGCGATAATGGTGTCATGTTATAATCTGCAACTTTAATGACGTCTGAAGATGAGCTCGTCCACTAAATGTGGTGGCATCTTGCACTTTTACATAATCCAAGGTGACAGAATTAAGAATTAAAAAAGATACCACGTAGTAAAAGTTATGCATATTGCAATGAGTCATAAAGACCCGTCGCAAGCGCGACCCTTGTGTCACGCTCTATCAACATGTTACGAGGCGAAGAGCGCCGTTGACACAATTCGACACGCACAGCTGCGGGTGCGCAGCTAACCCTGTATTCCCCAGCGAGCGTCCGCCCCCGAAACGCACCCTTCCATCTTTGTGTGTGACTGAAGGTGACTGACTACCGGAACTGTCATATTAAGAGGCGAGAGTAGCCCACCAGAAATTCCTACGTGACAATAAATCACAAAGCTCCGTAGAAGACTAGCCTATAGAAAGCTCCGCGCTAAGCACGTGATAGGACGGGCATTTTTGCGAGGGGTGGGGACGGGAATCGGGTGAGCGAAGGGCGCTAGAAAATATTGAGAATTGTAGAAACACTGTTGGAGCGAGCGGACGACTATCAAAGAGGGTTCTTCGTGTTCAACGGCGACTACAGCCACACGAAAGCGATCGCTAGTCTCCAGGTCCTCCCAGCCATTATTCCAGCATGGGAATTTATGCCGGGCTAGGACAGTAGGAGTAACACCCACAAATTACACGAGAGGGTGTGCAGCACAATTATTCGGCTGCCAATGATAATACGCGGTCCAGGCGACGTATGACGACCTGAAACCAGCGCCTCAAAAAACTGACGCTTCAATTCCGCGGACGATCTCCAGTTCAGCCAGGCGTGTTCCTGCCGACTACAGGAGACGGGTCATCTGCTGCCGCCGGCCGATATTTAGACATGTAATCCTTTCCGAATGAGGTAGCAGAATTTCAGTCATCACCATTTTCCGTAAGTGTTCACACCCATTTTAGTTAATAACCAGAGTAAAGCACTAGAAGGAACAGTAATGTAAAAGAGACAATTTTATATAGCAATAAAAGCGCCCCCGTCATTTTGGTCGGGTGATCACAAAAAAAGTGTATTATTTATAAACAGTAAGCAAATGCAATCCTTCGACCCAGGGTGCCCACCCCTGATGATGTCTCAACGCCGGTGCCCAGATCACAGGTAAGGCATACGCTTGGCGCCCTCCTGAATAAATTCAGCGCATGCAACCTGGTGTCTGGAAACGACAATCGCACCTTAAGTGATGGCAACCCCCCCTCTATGATAGTGTGACTCTCAGCGGCGCATTACATCAATAATTGCGACTGTGGTTCATTACAATATTCGTGCGCCACAAGTAGATCTCATTCATTTTCATTTTTTTAAACTAAAATTGTTCTATCAAATTTTAAAATGTCACTCCATAGTTTAGCAGCTTTTGCTTTTTTGGACCACTAGATGTGCATCTAATACTTAGTTTTAAGTGCAGATCCACAGAAATAGGATTTTTGAAGCGGCCAGAAACATCACGAAACCTCTGGAGACTGCCATTCATCCATACCCAAGTACCCTATGTCACGAGCCCAAGGAAACAAAAATAGGTTCTTTGTTGGTTCACATTACAAAATCTAAAGAACTGCAATCAAGTTTAAAACAAGGTATTATATTACTTGGAAATATGACATTTTCTACGTACCTACTACTTACCTGTGCAGAATTCTTCACGACAATCTGGAATTCAGAAACTCAGGAGTACATCGTGGTTGAACGTAACCAAATGAGTATAAATAAGTATAACTTATTGCTTAAACCACAACGGACAGACAAGAAAGGTGAAGAATACGTAATAAGCCACGCCTCAAGCGGGCAAGTCTTCAACTTATTTTCTAGTATAAAAAGTAGGAAGGGCTGCAATGACTCGAAAAATGCGAAAATGAGATTCTGATTCATCCTTTACTTAATTGCAGGGAACTGTAGGTCAAGGCGACGTCTCCTAATAATGACTTATTTCAATAAAAAAACAAAGTCAATGAATTACCAATATTAATAAAAAATAAACTTCAAAGGAATCCTTTAATTTCAATGTCACAGGTATATTACAAGCATATGAAGAAAACATATAAACACTAAAAATAACAGGTAGTAAAACAAGTTACAAATAACCACAAAAATAAGCGACTTTTTACACTTGTCTTATTTCGTTATTTGTAAACAACATCAATAATTAAACATTTCCCTTTATTTTCTATAAATACAATAATACAAAGTTACATCTATAATGATAAATGACTAAAGATATTGTCCGGTATCAAAACTTGTTTTTGGAAAAAAGTTTTGATACCGGACAATATCTTTAGTCATTTATCATAACAAAAAGGTATGTACATCACCAACAATCCAATTAATTACATCTATAACTCATAAAATTGAACAATATGCGTGAAGATCTTATACAATGCTAACTTTAGTAACACAAAACTTTGTTGTTTAGTTCTCTGAAATTATCCACGGATAATTATCCACGGTTGCTTATACAAGCTACAATAATTAAATTAACTAATTATTATAGACATGCCATTGTTAATATTATTCCAGATGTACCTCAGATGAAACAAGCAGTTTATGCCACAATCAGGCATTATTATGTCTACTGATGCAAAGCCACAACATGGCACTTGTCCAAAAGGAGTCTCATCATGGTGCCTTTATAATAAACAAATTGCTCAAGGTAAAAAAAACAACAGTCATACGAAAATGAGTTTTAAGTTATCCCCAAACGTTATGAATTTTTCCCCCACTTTATCAGAGACTTGTATCTGAACAGCTCCTGAAGCGCTGCGCCAGAGGACAAACAGAACCAAAACAAATCACTTCATGGTGTTTGGAAATACTGCCCCAAGGAAGTGTTTGTATCGAAGGGTAAATTGGAATGGGTGTTCTCAAGGCTGTTAAGGAATTTAATATGGAGTGTAAAACATCTTAAGAACTGAATCATAAAGTCGGGGGAGAAGAATTCACATCAGCTGCCTTCATCAGTGAGCGCCGAGACACTAGGCGTTGCACTCAAAGGGTTAAAAGAGAAAACAAAAACAAATTAGAAAGACAAAGAAATTTAAGAAAAATTATTGAGGAAGAGAGAAGAAAGTAATCTGAAGGCTTGACATACAGTCCAGAAGCTTTTTGAGGCATTTAGACAAAGTGAAAACTATGGGTGGCTTTTTCGCAGTTTTCATTTTTTCAGAATTTTTGTTTCATACTTGCTAAAAATGTTCCTTTCGGAGCAAATAATATTCAATTCATGTGAAACTGTCAGAGAAGCATTGTATATGTATCACTACGAATTAGTACTTTGGGTCATTAACAACGTTCCTAAATAATTAAAAAAATTGATATCTTAAATTAACATGAAGTTCAAAAATTTGCAGCTACAAAAGTAAAGCTCAATGAACAAAACCCAGAGTGACATTCGTTTCTACATGTATTAGCTACATGTTTTCAAATTTGTAGCATACAATTCCTCAAAGTCGTTCGCAAGATCTGTTTTTATTAAGCGATTAAATAAAATAATGAAATATGAATAACTAGTGTCCTAAGTAATATAGTGGGCTGGAATTTGGTAGAATATTACGCTGTAGAAATAATAAAATATGAATAACTAGTGTCCACTATAGTGTGTTAGAAATGGGTAGAATATTACGCTGGAAATAAGTGTACATGCTGTAGAAGTTTCAAAAAATTCGAATTTTCGGTCATTATTCCCATTAAAATCATTTCATTGATTGTTTGCAGTAGTCAATGTACGCTTGGGTGTCACTAAGATGACTCAATTCTCAACGAACATGATTATCGATCTGTTCCGTTGTACATGCCGATCTCTGCATACGCAGCGGAGGAAGTTCTCTATATAAGTGGTTTTCTTGCCAGAAAAATTGAAAATCAGAGTTATTTTTGCCTCTCGAGTTCTAAGTGTAGGGGCTTAGTGGCTTACTACGTGGCCTAACACTGGCAAAAAATCCTTTACAACTTTAAATATACTTTGTGGTTGATGCCGCCTCGACCGTTGATCAGAGTAAGCAAATCATCTCATGGAATATGGAGATACGAAGCCCCTTACATTGTATATCAACAATATACAGCACCCTCCGAGGTCAAAGCATTGCTGAGCTCAGTATATGTATACTGACCCAATATAGAGGTTTTGAAATTTAAATGCACAGATTTTTCAATAGTGAGCATTATTTTTCAGTAACACCATTCACCGTCCAGTACTGAAAAAATCGTCAGATACACAACCTCCAGAAACTCCAAAAACAGCCAATCACACTAACGATAGGTTCCGGCAAACAATTACAGGCAGTTTTACGTACTCTCACACCTACCTTTTAACAATATACAACACCCTCCGAGGTCAAAGCATTGATGAGCTCAGTATATCTATACTGACTCAATATAGAGGTTTTGAAATTTAAATGCACAGATTTTTCAATAGTGAGCATTATTTTTCAGTAACACCATTCACCGTCCAATACTGAAAAAATCGTCAGATACACAACCTCCAGAAACTCCAAAAACAGCCAATCACACTAACGATAGGTTCCGGCAAACAATTACAGGCAGTTTTACGTACTCTCACACCTACCTTTTAACAATATACAGCACCCTCCGAGGTCAAAGCATTGATGAGCTCAGTATATCTATACTGACTCAATATAGAGGTTTTGAAATTTAAATGCACAGATTTTTCAATAGTGAGCATTATTTTTCAGTAACACCATTCACCGTCCAATATTGAAAAAATCGTCAGATACACAACCTCCAGAAACTCCAAAAACAGCTCATCACACTAAATACGTCTGCAAATCACACGGCCAGTACACTCCTCTTGCCACCATCACCGGTAACAGATTTTTCCCTCTCAGCACCTCTGACGACTGAAAATCCGACTGCTATTACCACACAACCAGACGAGACCCAAAGCCACCCAGCCACAACGTAACAAGCAGCACGACCCAAAATTGGATCAATTCACATTGACAACACTGTACTGACCAACGCCACGCTACTTATGACAGACCTTAACCTCATGACCCCCAATGGCTTTCACGCGCGAAGCATGCGGAAAGAACTCATTTCACAACCCCAGACACAAGCCCACAAAACTCTACTAAACATACTAGATAAAATTGAAACGACGTCCGAGACCAGAGCCAATTATTTCAGGACAAATCTTTTTTATCACAAGACATGGCAGACTGGACATCAAAGGACTGTCCCCAAACAGACATCACCACTCACTCACAAGCTCATTCTTTTCAAATACATCACATTTCAGAGATGAACAACCCAAAAGAAATTGTTGCTGATGCTTCTAGAGTAATTTTGAATGCAACGATTCGATAGTACTCATTCTGTCAGGATGTGAACGTATTGAAAAAGATCGTTTAAAGCAGAGAACTTTAGATATATGCTACCTGAGGATTCGTTCAACAGGAGAATTTGCCGGATAACCGACAGTTTAATTTTCTTATATTTGGCTGTTGTGAATGTCGAAGGGAATCAGTTTAGCATTGCTCAAATGTTAACTGATTCTCATAATCCTGTCTCAGTTCAAAATTGACTAATGAGCCCCCCGAACTTCACTGGCCTTCGCTCGCCCGACCTCTCCTCACGCATCACTGGCACCCCCGCGTCTTACAACCCTTCGCTTGCCCCCTTTCTTCCCGCCCACAACCGCTGCCGACCGGCTGTTCTTAAACGAGACACAAAAAATCGCAGAACTTTGTTTTCGGCTGCAAGGTATGTACGTCCCAGTTTGCTCACGCGTCTGGCATGCAATGTTCATACTGTATACAATATTTGTGTTAACTTATCCCTAAGTTTATAATTCATATATTCATATTATTTTATTTCGATAATTCTAATTTTAGCTCTATGGTTGATCGCTGCGCGATCGAAACGATCATAAGCAACATAAATTGTTGATACCAGACATTTTTTATATATCATATTAGAAGGTATCTACCTCATCGGCGATCTAATTAATGGCTAATGACCGTCAGAAGACAAGGTACTCCCAACCTAAAAGAAATTATTGCTGATGCTTCTAGAGCAAATGTGAATGCAACGATTCGATAGTACTCATTCTGTCAGGATGTGAACGAGTATTCAAAACGATTGTTTAACGCAGAGAACTTGCCGAGTAGCCCATTTTCTACAGACGTACGTTACACTCCAAAAGGATGTAAGGATACCAAAAAAGAAGCCTTTTTACCCTGCCAGCATTGGACAATTATATGCCGCAGTGAGAACAATGCACATTACATTTTCGAGGCACTGTTTGCGCTAATCAATTCAGAACATGATGAACATCTAATGGAGACAACACTGTAAAGTATTCAGAGAAAAAAAAAGTTTCCCGTTGTCACTGGCAAGATGTTTATAAAATAAATTGCATAAATAAAATAAATTTTATTTTACACATAAAATTTTACACATATTTTACATATAAAATAAATTTTATTTTACTATTTTACTATCTTTTATTTTATTTTCAACGAGTGGTTAGTGAGAAGATCTTGAATTCACTTCGTATGTCAGTAATAACATTTTAATTATAAACACGCATAGACAAAGAAGAAAACTTAATATTGCATATGGGATGAATGACATCGATGAGGATATTAGTGTTCCCTGTTATTGAAAAAGGGAAAAATGAACCTGATATGGTTAATCCGTACTTTTTTCCACAAATAGGGTAAAAGTTAATTAGGGGCGTAGTTCTCTTGCCTTGTCAAACGTACGACCCGTGTTTGGATTCGGAAGAATACCAGCTTTGTCCACTTCAAACGAGAGTTCGGAAAAACATTTAAAAAATCAGTGTATCGTAAACTAAATATTAGCATAGACATTTTTATACAACAAACATTGAGTGAAGGAAAATGGAAATTTGTTAATGCCAACGAGGATAGTGTCCTCCAGAAACAGGGGGAAAGGATACTGCAAACGAAACTGAGGAAAAAGTTCTCGCAATCCAAAATACTGTCACATTCTCTTAAAATTTGTGCCCTAAAAGATAGTTTTGAATGGACCAAACACAAACGACAACAAGTTACGCAAACTGCCAATCTCAAGGACATTCATGATTATTAAATAGCTGGTGAGTAATTCAGTCTCCAATAGGAGTGACTTTGATGGAATTTTTCAGTTGCTATTGTTGTAGCAGTAGACAAATATTTTGGAGAAAAGCTAATATTGTTATTTCTATATTAATTGTATTGTTATATTCAAACGAATGACGATTATACAATATAAAAAGACTTATCCCAAGAAGGATTAATACTTTTTTGAATGTCGGAGAAACCCGTAGAAAAATATAACCCTAGAATATAATATATATTTAATTATACCTATATAACTATTAGGTATTTGTACACGGGATGTAGATATAGATTGAAATGTGAACTAATTATATCTACTTACCTAGATCCTAGACGCAATAAAGAAGCATTGGATCAAAAGAACCGAACCCCAACGCGGCCGCTGGTCTCAATCTCAACAACGCCTGAAAGCACGTTTTACCACCAATCCGCGACAGCCCGGGGGCAGTTCAACGCCGCTCGACTACGAGGACGATTGGTGCGAGGCCCGGGTTGGCCCAGACCGCGAGCCAATCAGAGGGAGCCGGGTCCGTGAGTCAGTCCAGTCAGACGCAAACTCGTCTACAATGAGTGCCGCCGAGAACCCCGACAGTGTTTGTGACAAACGACGAAACCAGCTCTCCGTTCCCCGTGTAGACGGCCCCCGAAAGCGACCGTGAAACCGACGACCCCTAAGAAGTGATCGCAGCACGCGCGTTTTTAAAACGGGTTAGCATGCAACCTTGGTACAATGTCACGGTATCTAACAGATACCAGATTCTGACGCCGAAAAACCGCCCGACCTCAAGTACGCAGGCGCCGCCATCAGCGACTAAGGCCGGGCGCACACGGGAGACTTTTTGTCGCGCAACTATTTCGTCTTTTCCACAAAGTCTGTACAATCATATATACGTGCGCACACGGAGCCGCGTAACAGCGACGCAACTTTTCAGTTGCTCTGGCCGCCGACAGGAGGGTGACGAAACTGTCTGCGTACTGTCTCCCCTCCCATAGTTTATTAGTACATGCGCACACGGACGACATTTTAGTTGCCGTCTCAGGCATTTGTGCAAATATCTCCCTTGTTTTCTGCAGTTCGAAACTTTGAAGTTTACAAAATGGCTCTTGTGAGGGATGAAGACATCGATAGTGAATTGGTCATAAATGAAGTAGAAAAGAGGCCTGCATTGTTTAATAAAACTTTGAAGGATTATTCCGACGCTAATTTGAAAAGCAAGCTATGGGAAGAAGTGTGTTTAAATGTGTTGTCTACGATCTGGGGACAACTCTCTACCGAGAAAAAAAAACAAGCAGGTAGGTTTTTATTTTACAAAGTTGTTTTTTATTTTACAAAGCTCATGACATATTTTTAACATTAATATTTTATCACACATCTTAATAATGTTGTGTGGATAGAATAAGTAAGTTTCATTGTTCTTGAGTCAGTGAAATTAAAGTCCATCGTACTGCCACGGAACAGATCCTGCAGGGGACGTGAAATAGGCTGCAAAATAGTTACGTATATTGACAGCAGAGATAGTTCTAGCCTGCGGTTCAATGTTTATACTCTGCAGTGGGCATTCATAAGCTGTATCTGTAAAGTTGATTCCATCCCTTCTGCGGACGTAATTGTGGAGCACACAACATGTTTTGATTATCGTATCACAAAAATCGATGCTAACATCAAGAGGTCTATGGAAAATACGCCATTTATTAGCCAATATGCCAAATGTACATTCAACCATACGACGAGCTGTTGTTTGCCTGCGGTTGTAAATTTTCTTTAATGGGGTAAGCGTTTTTTTAGCAAATGGGCGTAAAATGTGTCTAGATAAACCAAAAGCTTCATCAGCAACCAAACAAAAAGGCATTGGTTTACCTTCTGGATCGTTAGGCAATGTTCGGTCATTGGGTATGTTCAGAAGGTTACGTTGTAGCCTTCTGCCCATATTCGAGTTATTGAAGACAGAGGAATCACCTGCTGCTCCATTCGCGCCAACATCTATGAAGACAAATTGATATTCGGCATCGACCCATGCCATCAGCACCACAGAAAAGAATTTTTTATAATTAAAAAATTCTGAGCCAGTACCTTGAGGTTGGGTTATTCGAATATGTTTTCCGTCTATAGCACCAATGATGTTAGGAAAATTGGTGTTCTAATAGAATTGTTCAGCAATATGCAACCACTCTTCTTCATCTTTCTCTGGCATAACTATAGGCTGTAAGATATTCCATATTTCAGTGCATGTTGCTTTCACTATTTTGCGGATTGTGCTAGCACCAATCAAGTAGTTGTATGAAAGATCGTTGAAACTTGATCCGGTTGCTAGATACCTGAAAAAAGAGTTACAAATTTATGAATTTACATAAATGATTTAAAGTAACAAAATTTTAGATAGTTTTCATCTTTATTCCTTCCAAATAAATTAAGACAAAAATGTCAAGTGTTTCAATGTATTATTTTTTTTTCTAGGAACGCTGGTACAACGAAGATGGAAAAATCTAAGGACATGCTTTGCAAGAGAATTGCGTGAACAAAAATCGGTCAAGTCAGGACAACCAGCCGGAAAGCGTCGAAAGTATAAATTTTACGATCAACTGTTATTTCTTCTACCAACCGTAGAAGTACGTGAAACAAGTGGAAATGCTGAACCAGTCTTAAGCGATGAGGAACATGAGGAAACAGAGAGTGCTCAAAGACCACCTCTTGTTCGTTCTCCAAATACCTCCTCCAATCTAAATAAGAAGAAGAAGAGAAGTTATGAAGAAAGTTTACTCGATATACTTCGAGAGAAAAAAGAAACTGCTTCACACATGGATGACTCTGAAACACATTTTGCGTTGTCTCTTGTACCTATGCTGAAAGCACTACCCACACATCGTAAGATTGATGCACAAATTGAAATTCTTCAGGTACTAAGAAATTTCCAGGACCGCTGTCCACCAAGAGACACACTTAACAGTTTCAGTGATGACGTTCGGTATTCAAGCTTCTCTACCCCTGTGCGTTTATTTACTGGTACATTTACGTCTGCGAATCAACCTACTACTGGGAACAGCTCATACACCGCCCTTACTTCTCCTCAAGATTGCGACAGTGTACAGTCATACCTGTCAAATTTTTCTGTGGATTCAGATGGATCACAAACCATGTACGATGTCACCGTACACAACAATGTCTAAACTTTATATCAGTTGCTTTGAACATATTTTATACTTTTTTTTATGTAACGATTAGTTTTATTAACTGGTGTTGTTGAATAACAAATAATAATAAACTAAATAAAAAATCGAATAATTTTATGCAACCTACCTTAATGTAACACCGAGCCTCTCTTCTGGTGGAATCGCCAGTCGCATGTTTGTATTTTGGTAGGTGATGGTATGTCCTAGAATTGCGACCAGCTCGTCAAATGATGTTTTACTCATGCGAAAATAACCGAAGAATTTCTCTGGGTAACATCTCAACTCTTCAAATATTAAAGTAAATTTCCCTTTATTTAGTCTTTCAGACATGAGAGGGTGTATCCAATACTTCCTTTTCCGTTGATTTTTCCTGCGTCGAATGATGAGAGCACAAACCACTGCAGTCTCAAAAAAATCCATCTTTAAAAAAATTGCACTTGTCGATTCCACTACAAGAACCCGTGAAAATGGGTCTGCTGTCAGAAAACAGTTGCTCATCGTGTGCGAGCTCTCAAAAACCGAAGCAACTCGAAAGCAACAAAGACGAAATAGTTGCGCGACAAAAAGTCTCCCGTGTGCGCCCGGCCTAACCAAACAGCTCGTGCCCAACAGAAACGCGCCCGCGCGAAGTGGTGGGCGAAATACGTATACAGCAGCCGGTAGACGCGGCAGCTATTATCAAAACCCTAACCCCCCACTTCACGACCCCACTAAGGGGCAGCTCCACGCCAGCCTCCCTAACATTAAAACCTGGTTGCGTGCGTGATCACGGGAAAATCATTGCAGTGTTAGGAAGACTGAAAGAATTCAATAGGGACGCGCAGTTCTTCAGACGCGCCGAGAGTGAACGCCGCCACAGGTTAGTGATGCGCGGGCTGCACGGGGGAGCGGACATCAACGCAATCAAAGAGCAGATCGAAAATGAAGGTGTTACAGTGCACCGTATCTCAGAAATGAAACGAGCACTGTACACCGATACGGGGAAAACTCTGGCCAGTCTAGAGCTATACATAGTCGAAGTTAATCATAGTCAAATTAATGCTCTAAAATCCGTTCAATTCATCTCTCAACACCTTGTTTCTTGGGAGGAGCACCGGGGAAATGATAGGGTGCTCCATTGCAGGAGGTGCCAAATGTGGGGTAAGTGCCACAACGGCTGCAGGCGAAATCCTGTCTGCATGTTCTGTGTGGGGGCCCACACATTCGATGCATGCCCGCGCCACGAAGGAAACCAGCCCACCTGCGCAAACTGCCGCGGGCCGCACACCGCCAACTACGGCGAATGACCCACTCTGCACGAGTACAAGGCAGCGCGTGCACGACGCCTCACGGGAGCGCGCCAGTCCCGTTCCGCCGCCAAGCACGCTCAGCAGGGCCCTATGACTCCCATAGGCAAGTGGCAGCACGTATGTGCAGCACTATGTGGCAAGTGGCAGCACTCTGCTGCGCACGCGGAGACGTGCAGATTCCTCCTGCCCGCACGCGTCAAGTACGCGCAGCATATCCTGAACCCTCGGTCCTCACAGGAGCAGCGGCACACTCCGGACACCTTCATTCAGCCGTTCTTGTTCAGGGAGCAAAACCTGGTAGCAATACCGATGCCCCTGCAAGAGACGGTGAGGTGTCCGGAGTGCAACATTATCATGTCGTGCGCGGTCTCCCTCAGACAGAGGGAGAAGGCCACCAGGGCGCACATGCGCAAGGCCCACAAGGCGTCGAAAGCGGCGATATTCTGTATAGGGTGCAGGGAGTACCTGCCGGAGCGGCAAACCTGGCCGCAGCACAAGGCCGTATGTGCCGAGGGGCGCACTGCCGTTGCTCCCCCCCTCCCGCACTACCTACTCCCCGCCAGGTGCGGATTCCGCGGCTGCGACCACCGCTTTGCGTCCATACGCAACGTGGGTGTGCACGGGCGGTGCCACTCGGCAAGGCCACGACGGCAACCCGAGGCAGGGAATGAGGAGCCCATCAGGCCTGACACCCTGCGAGCGCGGCAGACCCGGTCCGGCGTGACGGAGGACTTGCAGCAAATGTTCAGTCACCCTCCGCCCCCGCGGCCTGCCCCTCGGGCGCCCGCCCCAGCCGCCGCACCTGCCCCCAGCCAACCTCCCCGACCCGCACCCCCCCCCGCGGAGCCGATGCGGCAGGGCGCCGGACAGGTCCCCTCCCCCGCCCCCAGCCAGCCTCCCCGACCCGCACCCCCCCCCAGCGGAGCCGACGCGGCCGGGCACCGGACAGGTCCCCTCCCCCTCCTCCCCGGACGATCCCATGCTCCCGGCCTCCACGGCCGCGAACCGCCCGGCGAGTGATAGGCGGCGGCGGCGCGGGAAGAAGGGCAGGAAGAAGGCCGGCGCGGCCCAGAGGGGCGACGGTAGCCCGAACAAGGCCCCCACCCTACCTGCAATGCCGGTCCCCCCTCGAACCGCCGGGAAGAAGACCCCGCACCCCTGCCCCCAACCCCCCGCCACCCCAGACTTGGGGGGCGGGTGGATAAGTGGATGGCTACCGCCCTCGTGCCCCTACCCGGGCGCACAAACAAACATGCAGCGCCGTCACCCACCCCCACCAGCTCCTGCTCCGCTTCCCCCACCCCGAGCGACCACACCCCCCCCGCCGGCAGACACCGCTGCCAGCCCGGAAGCGGCACCACCCCCGCCTCCCACCGCCGACCCAGCTCCACAGGGGACCGACGCGCCAAATGCAACCGCCCCCAAGAGGAAGCCAGCGCGCCGCGGACGCCGCCGACCCCAGCAGCAGCGGGTCACGGACGGGCTCCGCGTCGCCGTGGACGAGATCTGGGGGCATCTTCGGGAAGGGGTCGTGGTGGACCAAGCGCGGGTCAATGAGATATACGAGCGGTTCAACACCGAAGTCAGGGTGGGGCTAAGAATCAGACATGACAAGAATTTCCGCCCGCGCCCTACTAGAAGCAGGGAGGGGGGAAACGAGGACATCGCCCGCACCTACGCCAACCAAGCGAGGCGGGCGATGAGGGCTATACATGGGAGCAGAGGGCCGCAATGCCCCATCCCCGTTGATGCCCTGACGGAGCACTTCCGCTCCGTCCACGCACAACCCCCCACCCCCTTGCAGTTGGGGGACACATACTGCCACGAGGACCGCCCGCAGGTTGAACTGGGCGAGTTCACGCAGGAGGAAGTGGCGAGGCGTCTCGCCCTCAGCGCCAACACGGCGCCTGGGGGGGACCGGATCTCGTACGGACACCTGCGTGCGCTCGACCCAGAGGCGAAAATAATCACGCCCCTGCTAAATTTAGTGCGGCAGTCCGGAATAATCCCTGACGAATGGCGGGGAAGCCGGACTGTCCTCATTCACAAGGGTGGGGAGGAGAGCGATCCGGGCAGCTGGCGCCCGATCGCGCTCACCCCCACCCTATATAAGCTCTTCACGGGACTATTGGCGGCTCGTTTGGCTAGGTGGGTGGAAGAGCACGGTGCGCTCTCCCCTGCGCAGAAGGGATTCCGTCCTTTCGACGGAGTCCTGGAGCAAAATTATCTGCTCGGCAGGGAGCTCCTCAAGGCAAGGAGAGGCCGCAAAAGCCTCAGCATCGCCCTCCTTGATGTGTCGAACGCGTTCGGCGCAGTGCCCCACGCGGCAATTCACGCCGCGCTGAGTGCCGCGGGAGTGGGGGATCGATTCCGGGACCTGGTAGCGCAGGTATACACTGGTAACACTACCCAGTATATCTGTGCCGCCGGGGTGACGGAGGACATCCCCATGCTCTCAGGCATCCGGCAGGGGTGCCCCCGAAGTGGCCTGCTGTTCAACATGGCAGTAGACCCCACTCTGAGGGCACTCGGGGCACCAGAAGGAGACGCACCGCCACCTGCGCTCGCCTACGCAGACGACATTGCGTTGTTGGCCAGCACGCCAGAGGCGCTGCAGGCCAACATGGCGAAAGCGCACAGGGTCCTGAGATCTATTGGTCTCAGGCTAAAGCCGAGCAAATGCCGGACCCTGTGCGTCCTGCGTGGGCGAGTGCTGGAGCATGAATTCAGCCTCGAGACGGAGGGGGGGGGGGTAACGCCGCTCCCGTGTATGGTCGAGGGGGAAGCCGCCCGCTACCTAGGTAAGCCGGTCGGATTCAACCTCGTCCAGTCGTGGGAGGGGCTGAAGGAGCAGGAGCAGCTGCTGGACAGCATAGCGGCGTCGAGTCTGCGAGATCACCAGAAACTCGACGCGCTTGCTCAGTTTGTGCAGCCTGCGACTGTCTTCCCTCTCCGGATGGGTCGTTACTCGAGGCGCATGCTCGAGATTTATGACAAAGCTATACGGGCGCGGGCACGGGACTTTCTAACGCTAGGGCACAGCTCCTCCAACCACTTCCTCTACGCTGGGAGGGAGGACGGAGGAGTCGGTCTTCTAGAGGCAGCCACAGAAGCGGACGTTTGGGCGGTTGACACCGCTTATAAGCTCCTGACCAGCCCGGATGCGTGGGTGCGCGAGGCGGCGAAGGCCGACCTCGAGATGGAAGCCAAAAGGGCGCACGACAGAGGGGTAGGGGGCGGAGATGTATACACGTACCTCAACACCGCCCCCGCCTCTAACAGAGCGCCCGCCGGCTCCTGCTTCGCACGCGCCCGCATCGCGTCACACCGGTTGGGAGTGAGGTGGCTGCCGCCCCGCAGCGAGGAGGACATGGGCCTCCCTTGCATCGAGCTCCCGGAGAGGGTCACGTTAGGTGCCCGGAGGAGTACCGCCCCCACAAGGGCCGTGGAAACTCCGGAGCCCACAGAGGAGGGGGAGGGCGAGGGGGGTGGCACCACAGAGCCAGACATCGACGGACCAGCGAAAGAGGACTGGCTGGCTGCCCCCCTAAATCCGTGGGACATCTCACCCGCGGACGACCTCCCCCCATCCGAACAGACCCCCCCGGTGGCAGCTCTGCAGGGGGGCACCCCATGCCCGCCCCACCCTGACGGCCCCGACACCCCGGAGAGGAGCGCGCCTTTTCCAGCCGGCGCCACCGCCCCGGAGCAGAACTCGTCGAGTGGAGACGGCGGTAACGACCCTGGACCGCCCCCGCCTGTACCAGCCGGCGGCACCGCCCCGGCAGCTGTCGCCAGACAACACCCCTCCCCCCCGCTTGAAGTGGCCCACGAACCCGGCCCCTCGGGTGCGGAGTGTGGCCCTGCGGAAGACGCTGCCGAGATCATCAACATCAAGGCCCGTCACCTGCTCGTCAGAAAGCTGCGAGGACTCGTCTTCAAAGCCCACGCCGACAGGTGGCGGGTGCAGCAGACGCAGGGCATCTTCGCTCACGCGCTAGAGGGCGTCGGGCGTGAGTCCACGTATTTTCTCCGCTCCGGCGAGAATATGAGGCCACCAGTATATAAGTTCATTCATGCAGCGCGCCTCAACATCTCGTCGGGGCTGCGGCACCAGCCGCAGCACGATAGGGGGGACAGGACGTGTCGACGCAAGTGTATGCAGCTGCGCGACCAGTCCACCCCCGCGTGGGAGACGATCGGGCACGTCGTCACGGAGTGCAACTCGCACTCCGCCGCGCGGACGCTCCGCCATAACCGGTGCTAGCGCACCTACGGAATGCAGCCGTGGCGAATGGATGGAGCGTCTTGTTTGAAAAACTGTCGCGGGCTCGCGCCGCCCTGATTTGGTGATCGGGAAGGGGCATCAGGCGGTCTGTGTGGATGCCGCGGTCTGTGCCGCGTACCAAGGCTCCCTGGAGCGGAAGTACGCGGAGAAGGCCGCGAAGTACCACGAGATTCGCCCGGTACTCCTGAACAGGAACTTCAGGGACGTCGAGTTCCTGCCACTCGTGGTAGGAGCGTTGGGCGAATGGTGCGTGGAGAGTACTGCCGTGCTCCGGAAGCTTCTGCCGCAATCCCGTATTATACCCATACGCGAGCGGATTGTGGCGGAGGCGGTGAACGGAAGCGCGGCGATATACTACGACCATATCGCCCTCCACGACCTGATCCCCGCTGAGTACCGCAGTTCATGCCCTAAGAACGCGTAGAGGTGCTCGCGGGGACCGGCCCGGCTGACTGCCCGATCGGAGCGGGAGGGGAGTGGGAAGCACCACACAGAAGAAATGCGTGTGCAAAACCAGTGTGCGTGTGCTAGTGAATATAGTGTAGATAGAGGAGAATAGGCATAAGTTAGGTTAAATTCAACACAACAAGGACGTGAAAAGACACTTGTGTATAGGTATTAAGAAATAGGTTAAATTATAAATTGTAGTTAGACCAGGTAGAATAGGTTAGATAGCATAGTGTAATGTATATATGTAGGTAATAGAGAATGCACAAGAGAGGGAACCCCTCGAACAATATCAAGAGGATGGAGACAAACTCCTCCGAACATTTCTAGAATTAAGTAAACCATGTAAATTAAGTGAGACTACACTCACAATACTCTGTATATCTTAACTATGACAATATAAGGTACGTATTTTAAATGGGGACCATTACAGTGGCGCGCTCTAGAGCATCACCTTGCACGAACTAAAATACGAACTGCTACCAATGTTATTTAAAACCAATGTTAAACAATGTTAAACCAAGGTTAAATAAAACCAATTTAATACCAATGTTATTAAAATTATTATTATTTATTTATTTATCATCATCAGGTCGCGCGTTAGGTCGGAGCTCTGCTCGTTCGACGTACCGAAGTGATAATATTTTGTGAGTTGAGATCGAGCTCGGCTCCCTCAACTTCACCAGTGTCGCCTTTTGCAATTAGGAGTGCGTTGAGGTCGAGCTCTGCTCCCTCAGCGTCACAAGTGTCGCGGATTTTCGAGTTTAGTGTGCGTTGAGGTCGAGCTCGGCTCCCTCAGCGTCACAAGTGTCGCGGATTTTCGAGTTTAGTGTGCGTTGAGGTCGAGCTCGGCTCCCTCAGCGTCACAAGTGTCGCGGTAATTGAATTTGGCGTGCGCTAAGGTCGAGCTCGGCTCCCTCAGTGCCATTAGTGTTGCGGAATTGAGTTTTGGTGTGCGTTGAGGTCGAGCTCGGCTCCCTCAGCGTAACTATTTAAGGTGTGTGGTCAGAGGTTGAGCTTAGCTCCCTCTGCACCATAAGATATTCAACAACCAAGTATAGAGGTTGAGCAAGGCTCCCTCTACGCCAAGCAGCTGTGTAGAAGACAATTCGACTCAAGAAATCTGTTCTCGTCGAGTTAGCAGCTACGATAGAAACCGGTCAAGTAGGTGGGGTAAGGTCGAGCACAGCTCCCTTGCACCCAAAAGATTAAGTAGAAGTCAACACTAAAAACTTCACTTAGACATTAATCTAGATATTAATTTTTAGAATTTGTTAAAATTTGTTAGAATTTGTCAGTATTCACTTCAGGAAATACCTAAGTACCATCTCAATAAACATTAATCCAGGTATTCAAACGTAAAACAAGTGCAATCTTATTATCAGAAAATACAAAATTTAAAAAAAAAATTTCAAATCAGTTTCATAACTATTCAAACTATTAAAACATTTCAAATTTTAAATAATCCATTTCAATATCAAATTGAAATTTAAAATAAAAGATTAGACAATCAAATTCAAATTTAACTAAATTTTCTCACTGACATTTGAGTAAATAAGTATCTTGTAATAAATTGTACTAGAACTAACAAACTAAACCACTAAAACATCTAACAATCTATAGCTTTATAATTAACTTAGACAAAATCGACCAATACTAAACAGCATGCCAAAAATTGGTCGACCAATAACCAAAGACAAAAATAAGAACTACTGCCGTGCATGCAAGTACTTAGACGGCTCCATTGCACACTCGTGCATAATTAAAAAACCAAAAACTTCTTTTGCACTAGTAGAAAGGAAGTTAATCTCACTTGATACTTCTGCACCTGCTTCCCCTCCCCATAATACTGGTTCTTTTCGGACAACCCTAGATTCACCAACGACAAATACGGACACACCTACAGACGGTAAGTCGCCAGTATGCTCCACCGCTGCTGCGGTGCACGCGCCTGAGAGCCCCAACAGCCCTTGCTCTCCACCACCAAATTGCAACCAGTCAGGCGCCATGTCCGCGTCTGAGATTTCCGCCGAGGCCACGCGAGCTATTTCCCCAATGTCGGAAAGCTCGCAAAGTTCACAATTACGCCCCCAAGAATTAAACTCGCCAATCATTAACTCTCCCACTACGGCTGACAACTCCAGCAACACAACTGACGAGGCATGGCAACTCGTTACCAAAATCTTCAGACCACGCCCCACCCAAATGAGTAATCAGCCCCAAACCCAGGCATTACCAATCAAAAACAGATACCAGGTGCTGACGCCCCGTGTAACTACTGCCCCACAACCAACGCCTGCAGTAAACACGGCGGGCAATACTCCGCCTTCAGCGGCCGCCCCTCGCGCCTCGGCCCCGCGCCCTCGTGAAACGGTCGGGGAAATTGTAATTGAGCAGCCCATCGACGTCCCCGCTCTCATGAGTGCCCTCCGCCCCCACCTTACAATGCCCCTGAGAGGTATCCCCTCACAAAATTTCGTAACCCTTAAGCCAGGCTGTGTGAAAGACCATCACAAAATAGTGTCGGAATTAACTCGCATGCAGTCCTACACTCAACATGCGCAGTTTTTCTTCCGCCGTGCAACCGAGGAGAGACGCCACCGCCTTGTCATCCGCGGCCTCCGTGACAGCGAGGACTTAACAGCGATTAAATCCGACCTCTCCTCCCAAGGGGTCACGGTTCACCAAGTCAGTGAGATGAAGCGCGCCTGTTACTCCGAAACTGGAGCAAAATCTTTTATTTCTTTAGGCCTGTATGTCATCGAAATCAATCACAGAGAAATTCCCCGAACTAGAACTATAAACACAATTCTTAACCAAATCATCCGATGGGAGGAATACCGCGGTAGGGATCGGGTGCCACACTGTAAAAGATGCCAGTTATGGGGTCATTCCCATAATGGGTGTCGCCGGAACGCAGTGTGTTTATACTGCGCCGGTGCTCACTCCATCGAGAATTGTAACAGGCCGGAGAATCCAAGGTGCGCAAACTGCGGTTCTAACCACGTGGCGAGTTTCCACGAGTGCCCCGCCCTGCTGAGCTACAAGGAAGCGAGAGCGCGCCAACTTGGCGGAGCACGCCAGACGCGAGCAGCTGCACAACTGGCAACGAGATTAATCTCTCTAGCTCCCTCTCGCGTTGCAGCGGTTGGCCAGCCGGTCGGACGCCCCCTGGACGTCCGATCCGATGAGCAGTTTCCTACTCTCGCAGGATTGGCCGCCGATACCCCCACCACCGCTGGTACCGGATTCGCCGATGCGGTAGCTGGGCGCCCTCCACGCCTCTCTCTCTCTGGCCTCGGCGAATTGGGCGAAATAATACACCTTCTGCAGGGAGTCGACCTGCGAGCCCTTTTCACTCTTGTAAAAGATGCTATTACCCACGTGGGTCATTAAGTCCCGGGACTGACACACAGATAGCGTCGCCAATGCCACGCGCTTTTGTTTTTCGGTAATACCAACCTTCAAACAATACATGTAAACAATTCAAGATAATCGGTTCAGTCATTGTCGAAATATTGAATGTTAAGTGTTGCTACATGTGAGTTTGTTTCCACAATGGATAAAAACGAGTTTCGTGTGTTAATCAAACACTGCTTTTTAATGGGTAAAAATACCGTAGAGGCCCAAAAATGGCTTGAAAAGTGTTACGGGGAACAGTGCCCATCGAAAACAACCATTTGCCGATGGTTTGCGGAATTTAAACGTGGACGAACAACCACAGAAGACGCGGAGCGCCCTGGTCGTCCAAAAGAGGTGACTAATCCCGAAAATATTCAAAAAATTCTGAAAATTGTTATTTCTGATCGTAAAGTGAAATTGCAAGAGATAAGTGACATCCTAAAGATATCAAAAGGTGTTCAAAATTTTACATGAAAGTTTGCGCATGAAAAAACTTTTTTCCAAGTGGGTGCCGCGTGTCCTTACAGTGGAACAGAAACAACAAAGAATTGATGATTCGGAGCGCTGTTTGAAGCTGTTAGCGCGTGATAAAAGTAATTTTTTGCGTCGGTACATAACGATGGATGAAACATGGATTCATCACTATACGTCGGACTCAAGAAGAGCGTCAGCCGAGTGGAGAGGAGTGGGAGAGAGCCGGCCAAAGCGTCCCAAGACACAACAGTCAGCAGGCAAGGTCATGGCCTCTGTTTTCTGGGACATTCATGGAGTTTTACTCATTGATTATCTTCCAAAGGGCCAAACTCTCAACAGCGACTACTATATTGCATTATTGGATCGACTAGATGACGCAATAAAGCAGAAAAGACCCCACATGGCGAAGAAAAAACCACTGTTCCACCAAGACAACGCACCCATTCACAAGTCGATGAAAACGATGGTGAAATTAAATGATTTGCGTTTTGAATTGCTTCCACATCCTCCATATTCACCAGATCTGGCTCCATCCGACTTCCTCCTGTTTTCAGATCTGAAAAAGATGCATCAAGGAAAGAGATTTAGCTCCGATGGTAAGGTAATGGCTGCAACTGAAGCCCATTTTGAGGCAAAAGACAAATCATTCTTTAAGAAAGGGATAGAATGTTTAGAAAATCGTTGGAAAAATTGTATCGCTATGGAAGGTGACTATGTTGAGGAATAAATTTGAATTTTTCAAAAAAAGTGTGTTTTTACTGGTTAGTCCCGGGACTTAATGACCCATGTTACTATACTTAAAGGACCGGGAAACCTGCTTTCTAAAGCAATTGCTATTATCCCCCTCCTCTCTACAGCGTTCCCATGAACAACGGTGCTAAACATTTTCGAACTCATCTCTTCAAAATTGTTTCATGGAACGCAAATGGGGGCCTGCATAAAAAGAAATCAGAAATTATTCAATTTATTAAAGATTATTCCCCCGACGTATTCCTCATACAAGAAACCCACCAGTCACCTAGCGATAACTTCACTCTTCCAAATTTTCACATTTACAGGCAAAATCGTTCAGGCCCCCATCGCGGCGGTGGCACATTAACTGCAGTAAGACGTACTATCCCTCATACGCCCCTGGTCAATCCGCCTCTCGCCGCAATAGAGGCAACATCGGTTGAAATCGGAACGCCGCACGGTGCAATCACTGTTGTATCCGGGTACAAGCGGCCTCAGATTCAACTCAAGGAAGCCGACCTCGACGCGCTGCTAACGCTAGGGGAAAATATCATTATAGCAGGTGACTTGAACGCCAAGCATACGGACTGGGGCTGCCGTGTGCGGAACTCGGCGGGAGAGCGCCTGCTTCCGTATTTAAATAGAAGCGATTGGCTCGTCATTTCCATTCCTTCTTCCATCACCCACCTACGCACTGACATGTTCACCAGACAGATTAAAGGCGACATTCTTGATATTGTATTACATTCTCCTGCCCTCCAAATCACAACTCCAAAGCCCCTTCACGACCTGACTTCAGACCATCTCCCTATCCTCTTCGCCTTTCATAGAGACCAATTTCCGTCACCCACTCCGACAAAAACGAACTACGAAACAAATTGGACAAATTTCAAGACTACACTTAACAACAAACTCCTACGTAACCCAGACGTAGACAATCCGACTAATATTGACAGAGCAATTAATCATGTAAATTACCAAATCTTAACTGCCTTTAACGAAAATTCTAAAAGACTCGAACCTCACCATCCCACATCCCAAACACCCGTCGAGCTGATTCGCCTTATACAGGAACGTCGTAAAGCCCAGCGAGCTTACCAAAGATCTCACGACCCTGATGCGAAGGCAGCGTACCAGACTATTAGGCGGAAAACCTCCAGGCTTCTGCGGGAGCACAGGAATGCGATGTGGGAAAAGTACGTCGAAAACAGCCAAATTAATAACGCTAGCGATCTGTGGAAATTGCAACGGGTGCTACGCAACCCACAGCCTGCCACCACAGCGCTCAATCGCCCAAACAATCTTCCACCCACCTATGATCCGGCAATCAAATCAGAAATTTTCGCCACCCTACTTGAACAGCGCTTCACGCCACCCCCCATCTCATTTAATCTTCCTGCCACCGCCGCCGAAATCCCCATCTCGCTCACGCCCCTAGCCGATATACCGCCTGACTGGAAAATAGAAGCGGATGAAGTGAGCGACCTACTTTCAAACATCAACACAAATCGATCAGGCGGACCCGACAAGCTTTCTGCGGCAATGCTTAAGCAACTTCCTCGCAGGGCCGCCACTCTTCTTGCCTCGATATTCTCTGCTTGCATTTCTGTGCAATATTTCCCTACTGTGTGGAAATCGGCGACCGTGACGCTTATTCCAAAACCGGGAAAGAACTTGCGTTTCCCGGAAAATTACAGGCCCATTTCTCTCTTGCCCATCTTAGGGAAATTACTCGAACGCCTTATTCTTAATAGAATAAGGACCGTTCTTGAGAATAGGGGCATCATTCGGGAATCTCAATTCGGTTTCCGGAAAAATCGCTCTTCTGCACTCCAAGCCCTTCGATTTACCTTCTGCGTGTCTTCTTCATTAGCACGCCGCTACTCTATTCCTGCTCTATTCTTCGATTATTCATTCGCCTTTGACACTGTCCATTACCCCCTACTTATCCACACACTTCGCCCCTATGTTCCTCCCTTCATTCTTAACCTTCTCATCAGCTATCTAACTTCCCGAAATTTCTCCGTCCGCTACCAAAATTTCTCATCTTCAACCCGCCCTATCCTTGCCGGCGTCCCTCAGGGCGCCGTGCTTTCACCCTTCCTTTTCTCTCTATTTCTTAATGACGCCCCTACCATCACCGGAGTGCAAGATTTTATCTATGCAGACGACATAGCGTTCACGGTCAAAGACAGTCGAATAAAAATCGCGGTAAAGCGCTTACAACGTGCCGCAAACGAGCTTATAAAGTGGAGTGCTGAAAACGGCCTCACACTTAATGCGCAGAAATGTCAAGCCATAATTTTCTCTCACAAACTCACACACAACACTCACTCTGTCGCTCCCATCCGCCTAAACGATCACACCATTCCGTGGCGGGACAACATCAAATACTTGGGAGTTACTTTTGACAGCAGACTGACCTGGAAGACTCGCATATCTAACGCACGAAACAACATGACTCGACGAATCTCTTCACTTCTTCCCCTTTTCAAGAGCCGAGCCCTTAAAGAAAAAACTACCTTCTGATGTTATCTTTTTGAAACCACCTTAAAACAACGACACCTATTCAAATATTCAAATTAAATAAATAAATCCTACTTAAACACACTACACTCTACACATACAAACAGACACACAAGCCCTCAATCCATTAAAAACATCCAAATTTAAATACAAATTCACACAATCTCAGAGTGCACTAAAGAGCAGAGCGACGCCGAAAACTTACCTTTAACTTCCAATGACAATCTTAACAACTACTAATGTTGACACATTGCCGGCCAAATTACTTCGAATTTGGCGCCTTGTCTTCTTAAACAGGGCGTTTGATGTTCTTTGAAGGCGTTTCAAGGGAAAAGATCATACATTTTAAACTTGGCGCTTTCGAGATAGTCTTAATTTCCTCCAAAACCCCGCGCGAATTTCTTTCTTCTTTGGCGTGTCAAAACATTCATTTCTTCGTGCAAGCTCCTTGAAGGCCTCAGCCTGTTCTATTAGTGCGGAGCGCCGCCGAAAGATCGCACCAGCTCCTGGGAAGGATGCTCGAAATACGGGCGCATGGCTTGGCAGGCAGGCTGGAATTCTATCAAGGCTTATCGCCTTGTTACAACAAGGTCACTGCGGAAGGCTCTGTAAAGGCGTTTTGGAGCGTCTTCAGGATTCGACCCAGAATGTGCCAGGCATTGCATTTAATTGAAATACGTAGTTAAAGGCCACGAAATTCGTAAGGAAAAATAGTTTTAGTCTGGGCAGAGGTAACTGTGACAACTTCAATACTCTTGTTTCTTTCGCCAAGTAACAATACTTTTAAATTGTGTGTCATTTATTTTTCAGAACATTCTTGTCTGACGAAAGAACTACTGCGATGGAAGAGGCGATGTTCCATTGTCATTTTCATTTTTCATCAACAATGCTATGCTCTCCCAGCCATCCATTCAGCTACAAATACTAACAAACCAATCTTTTATTCCACCAATCCTAATCACACTAACAATCTTGTACAATTGTATATTCTGTAAATATTAGGTCTTAAGAACAGTCAACAAGCACAGATTAAGTTAGTAATTAAGTTTTTGTACATTTTGAAAATTTCTAAGTCTCAGCACAGTCCAACCATGTTAGTTCGTAAGGTAGAAATAAGTTTCTGTATATTCTGTAAATTCTATAGGTCTTAAGTACAAATCCACCATGTTAGTTCGTAAGTTAGAAATAAGTTACAATTAAGATAAACAAACCATGTAAAACTGTAAATATTATAATACACAACTGTAAAAATTTTCAATAAAGATATCGATCAGCGAGTACGATAAGGGAATGACTCACCAACCACTACTTCAAGAAACTTCAAAAAATCAATAAGTAGACAAGAAAACAACAAAGTGCACAAAGCACACGAGCATCAACCAAAGCTATATCTCATCGGCTAACCGATAGAGATATAAAAATTGCAAAATTCACCAAATAATACACTCAGCGGTAGAGCTCCCCCAGGGGAGTAGACCGCAGGAACTTTACGTAACGACCTCGTGTGTGTGTGTGTGTTATTTAAAACGCGCGTGTGTTCTCGTGACGCATACACACGCGCTTTTACATAGTAAGTTCGCGCCGCTGTTAATAATAATAATAATAATAATAATAATAATATGCCTTTATTAATATGGCGAGGCTCGGGCCATCAGGCCCGCTCTTCCGCCTGACCACATGTCACAAATATACAAATTAATGTATTAAATAGTAAAATTACTAAAAAGTAATGTTATCTAAAAATTTAAATGTAATATAATCTACAAGTAGTAAGTAGTTCGTGGAAAGCAAACGTCATTTAAAGCAACTTATAAATAGACAACATCAGAGGTTAAATGGATAAAAAGTTACAATAATAATTTTGAAATAATTTTAAAATCAAGTCTGAGATTGAAAATACAATTTGAATTAAATAAGATTATGTGCTTTAAATATCTGCGCGCTACGCGGCAGCCTGGTATTCACCCCGAGCGACTGTGATCTACTGTCGCGCTGTTCGCGCTACCTTTTCTTTCATGCGTGTATTACTCGTATTATGAATAAATGAATTTTAGTAGTTAAACATGCAGTATTGAACTTCTTTTGTAATTTATTTCAGAAATCGCTCATAATCAAAGTGTATTCGTATTTCTTGACCAATTTTTAAGTGCGAAAGTTGGCGAGCCTTACCAGCAGCTGTAGCCGGTGACACTAGCGAATCCTATAGTAGCGACCTCTAACGTTGTCCCCAATTTTGATGGAGAGTTGTCGGGCCCTGACGCTCAGCGCGTGAATGCCTTCAGCCAGCCGCGCACAGCGCTCGTAGGGCCCCGCGTCGCCGCTGCGTCAAGATTGGTCAGCGCTCCTCCTCCATGTCAGCCTTCCCAGCTCTCTCACGATTGGCCCCTATTGCCCCCACTACTGCAGGCGCCCTATTCGCCCAGTTCTCTGACGTGGCGGCCGGCCGACCAATCGCAACGCCCCCAGCTCCTTCCGCGAACTCAAACACAAATTCAGTTTCATCAGCTCTCGGCGGCCTCTCTGATCTTTCGGAACTATTGCAATTGTAGCGTGGAGTACACCTACGCAAAATCATAGATCTGGTAAATTTAGCACTCTCGATCTCCCGCCGCCCAGGAGATATCTTTTCTAAAAACATGCAAATCGCCCCCCCTTAAATGATGCATTCCCGTGAATGCCTCTCAAGCTATTTTTTTTCAAAATCGTCTCCCGAAATGCAAGTGGCGGACCAAATAGAAAAAAAGGCGGAAATCGAGCAATTGCCGATTATTCGCCACACGCCATTCTCATCCAGGAGACGCACCTCCTACACGCCGAGGCATTCTTGCTGCAAAACTTTAGTGACATCATGGGATTGTGCAACCCCATAACGCCACCGTCTAGTATGTGTGACACCCACAGGCAGCGAGGATAGCAGGCGCGGCGAAGCAGAGGCTCTTAAACGCGCGGCCTGGTATCCGTTGCCCGCACTAGACGGTGGCGAACTAGCGAGCAACGTTTTCCTCGTGGAGGGTTGAGAGAGGGGAAGCAACCCCACCACTGCAATTCCCCAGGCGTCGGGCGATATATACGCGAACCCGCAAGCGGGAGCTCTCTTGCCACCACTCGCCGAGTAAGCAGCTCTTCTCTTTTGCCACCGCTCGCCGAACTAGATCTTTTGCCACCGCTCGCCGAGCAGCTGTTCGTTAACATTAGCTCAGATATTGTTCGCTGCTGCAACGACTACTAGATACGAGTATTCGGCGTCGAACAGACGTTCTAGTCAGTCATCCGCGAGATAGTGCCGATTCAGTAAAGTATTCCTTCAATTAACGACACGGGAAGTAAAAGTTACCCGATGTGAGAGAAGCATTGAAAGGTCTGGTTTGGCAAAGTAAAGTAGCAACGAGCGAGGAACTTGCACGAGTATTCGGTGAAGTGCAAGGGACATTTTCGCAATGTGGGCGTGGTCAGAGGCGCCGGTAGCAGACGAGGAGGAAGAAGTGGCCAAGGACCCAGGCGCACGAGGAAGAAGACGGAACGACTAGGAAGACCGGAAGAGGACGCAAGAAGACAACGTAGACGGCAGAGGCGAATCCCGTCTCTTTACGACGCAGAAGCTGGGACCGAGCGACGTCGACGCAGAGACCAGCGCACGACCCTCAAGGCCAAAAGTGGGAAGTCCACGAGGTAACGCTTAGGGCGCGAGAAATAGGTCAAGTTCACGTCGGCAGGGAAAAATTAGTATAGGAAAGTGTTAAGAAATTGAGGACACGGGTGGCAACAAATTGCAGTATCATAGTAGGAGACATTTTGATGCACTATTGCCTGCGTAAAGTATTCTACACAGGACATTTGTTATTCTGTTATTTTCAGCCACAGTTAAAGTTAAAATGAGAGTGGTGCACTTTCACACATTCTTTTTCTTTGCATGTGATATTTTGAAGCAAGAGATTGTAAATTGAAAATTTTGGTTTCGTGTACAATGTAAAAAGAATAGCTTAAGAATAGATTAGGGCAATCATTTCAGAGTCTCAATTTTTGGTGTAAATTATATGTGTTTATTCATTTGTGTGTGTGTGTTGTAAAGACTGGCGGGTTAAAATCAATTAAACCCTGTTTAACTGTTTAAATTATATGCTCGTTTGTGCACAATCTTTGCAATTTTTTTTTGTGTCGAGGGTTCAGACCTTTCTCGCACCCTAAGATCTTGCGTCCTGAGAATTTTAAGCTCGCTTCACGAGCAAATCTTGATAACCCGCTACTGCTCAACGGTGCCGCCGTTCAAGGTAGACCGTTACGGGGGAAAGGACGGGTTAGAAATATATATACATATATATATATATATATATGTATATATATATGTATATATATATGTATATATGTATATATATATATATGTATATATATATGTATATATGTATATATATGTATATATGTATATATATATATATATATGTATATATATATGTATATATGTATATATATATATATATGATGAAACCCAGAATATGTGTTTCATTACACTAATTAGATCATTAGTGTAAGAAACCAATTGCTATGTTGGACTGCGCGGTGCGCGCGCCGAGCGCGGCGCGCCGGGGCCGGCGAACAACCGCTGCCACCGCCGACGGTGCCCCCGCCGCCGGGAGGCTAGCGTGTGAATTTCGGTTGGAACTGGGCACCGCGCACGTGCAAAAGTTCGTTACGAGAATCGCGGACGAGAGCCGTTGGCAGAGCGCTGACGGGAGAGACGTTAACAGAGCGGCGACGAGTACGGACGTGCGGCGAGAGTTCTCCGCCGGCGTATGGACGCATATAACATTGCGACGTATTTTATGTGCCATTAGGAGCCGCAAAGTAATTGACGTGTAAATAGAACATTAGAAGTATCAGTATAATGAAAGATTAGTGTTGGTAGAATAATTGATGTTGTTCTTATTAGTTGGCGCGGTGGAAACATTCTTGAAATTGCGCGGTACAGAACCGTGACCAGTATACAGAGTAGGCGCGGGTTGTGTAATTAAACCCACTGACGGACAGTGATTCGAGGAAGGTGCGAAGCCGAGGTATCAAGATCTTGGTCGGGGAAGAATTGCTGGAGCATCAGCCATGGACGATTACCACGCCATCCGCTGCTGACGGCCCGTGGCAGTAGCAGAGGTCGACAACCCTGTCGGCACGAGCGGCTCTACGAATATCATAGGTATTCAAACGGGGCCCCGAAGGTATGAAAGATGTATTTTACTCTAAATCTTGGTACCAAGGCGGAGTATAAGAAACGTTGTCTGATTATGTAAATAGCAACTTTGATTTAAAATAAATCCTATTATAATTGTATTTCCATTTATGATTAATTTCCCCAACGTTGCACCGACTTATCCAGGGACCCATTCACGTAAAAGACACCCTCTCTTAGTGTTATATTGTAGTGAAAATACCCGGCACCACCAGGTATGTCACAGCTGGCGCCCGAACAAGTGGATAACGTATAGTTAAGAAATGTGGCCTGAGGAAAGTTGGTGAAATGTTGGAAAATCATGTGCATGCAATTGATGTATAGTAATGCAGGGTACAGATGAGAAGCAGGCAGTGTAAAGTGTATTATTATAGAGTAAAAAAAAAAAAAAATAACAATACATGTGTTAGCAAAAACATGCACAAGTCAAGTAAGCATAATGAAATGTTGATAATTACAAAAATGTTGTTGCGTAATTAATTGCGGTCTGACATAGGCAATTATTTGTGAGCATCCAATATATAGTTAATATTGTAGTTACTGAGGTTATGAAGGCTATACACGTACATGTTACAAATAATATAATGTAATAGAATTCCAAGTTTTGTAAGACATATTAATGATATTTGAACTGCTTGGCAATTTTTTATAACATTGAAAATAAAGAAATGGGGAAGTAGTAATAATTCTTGTGAGAGTATAAAGGTGGTTAATAGTGTTGTACAAATTGTGCACAAAATTTTTTTGCTGGGAACGTTCACTCAGTAGTGCATTATCTATTGGTGATGGTAAAGTGTGGGGAATTTATTAGAAAAGATACCAGGTTGGGAAATATATACCAGCAGTGTGAATGTTTGTTGTGAATATCTATATGATATTATTGAGGAAAATTCAGGGAGGAGATATGACATGCAAATGTGAAAGATGATTAGGTACATAATATAGCAATAAGTGCGTTGAAAAGTAATTTCAATTAATAAGGGATTTATTATAATTTGAAAGCATTTTTGTGTAATAGTATTAATGAGTCTATTAGTAGTGTATATGTGTTTCAATAGTAATAATATTATGTATTGTAAGGATTATGTTTATGCATTGGTAGGTGAGTGGAAATGTATATGGCTATTGAATTAGTGTTATTGTGTTTTGGTGGTGAGTGAGGGTTGTCCGTCATTAGTTAGCAATTGAAATAGGTGTGAATTAATCCATTCACGAAGGATACAGTGTTGTGGCGGATATAGTTAATTCATAGGATAACTGTGGTATCGTTGGTAGGTGAGGCAAGTGGAAAATTTGTGCGATATTTTCGTGAAGTGAGAATCGATCGGACAGTTCAAAGCAACAGAATGGAGGCGCAAAATGTAGTGCTGGACCGGGAAGAGAAGGCGGATGAAGTAGGGGAGATAAATGTAGGAATCGACAATAGCATGTCATCGGAAAGCAGGGATAGTGGTATCGGAAGTCGGTTGGATGATACGTCAGGGGACAGCTTCAATAAAGATGTACAAGTTACATCAACACCGATGATTCAGGCAGCAGGAAATTCAAACCGGGGGGGTGGAGAAGATATCTATTTAAATGGAATGCAGATGATGATGAAGATGTTAGAAGAACAGAATAGGAAGTTATTAGATGAATTGAATGGGAAAATGGATGAACAGAGCAGGAAAACAGAAGAGCAGATTAAGGAGTCGGCAGAAGATCAGAAGAAGTCGGCTGAAGAACGGGATAGGAAGATATTGGCAGAACTGAATAGGAAAGTAGAAGATCAGAAGAAGTTGGCCGAAGAACAGAATAGGAAGATATTGGAAGAATTGAATGGAAAATTTGAAGAGCAGAGTAGGAAATTAGACGAACAGAAATTATTTACAGAGGAACAGATTAGGAAGCTGGCAGAAGAACAGAATAGGAAATTAGATGCAATAGGGGGGCGAATAGGACGCGCCGAAGAACAAATTGAGTTAACGAAGAATGAGATGACGAAAATCGCGGAGCGGGTAGAAAGTCACGAGCAATGGACCGCCGAAGAATTAGGGAAACAGAAAAAGGAGTTAGAATCCCAAGTAATCAATCTGGGGGGAGAATTAGAAAATAAGCTATATCAGCAATTAGATGATAGAACCGCTAAGCAGGACGAAAAAATTGGAAGGATACAATTGGTAGTCAAGGAAGAAATGCTGGAGAATAAGAGGGAATGTGAGGAGAAGGTGGTGTCATTACGAACAGAAATTGAACAAATAAAAGAATGCAAGGCATCCCCAATTACAGCAAGCGGGACGGTACCATTTACCCCTCCGAGATCACTAAAATTTTCAGGAGACGGGAAAGAAAATCCATGTATATTTATGAAGGCAGCAGAACGACATCTAGATGTTATCAATACTTCGGAAAGGTGTAAAATACAATTATTATATTTAATGTTAGAAGGCAACGCAAGGATATGGGCCGATACATTTGATAAGTTTCCCGAATCAGTAAAGGCATTTAAAGATCGATTCCTTGAGCGGTATTGGAATGAGGAAATTCAAATTAATTTTAAAATCAGCTTAATGAATAATCATTACAACCAGTCAATGGGAAGTTTGCGGGAATACGCAACAAGGCGTATTATGGAATACAAAACGCTATCCCCACCGATGAGCGATCAGGAAATAATATGTGTACTGACAAGACAGTTCCCAGTTACGGTGCAGAATCTTTTACGTAGTGTGCAGCACACCGACCTGGAAAGATTCCAGAAGGTGTTAGGAGGGTACGACTTGACATTTGCAGGCGTACCAAAGAACAGAAATGAAGGGAATGATAGGAGCAACGATTACCAGAGAAACCAACGCGGAAGAGGGGGAGACGGATGGAGACCAGAGCCGGGGAACCAGAGACCGGACTGGAACAGATCTAATTCAAACCATACGGAGACGCGAGGCGGGGGCGGGAATGCACCCGACCGATTAGCACAGCCTAGCACAAGTAGTGATCAAGGACACTATTTAAACTAATAGAGTCCGCGGTGATAGGTGGCCCCATTGCGGACGCGGAAATCGATGACGTAAACGCGGTCTCCATAAACGCTATGCAGCCGGTAACCTACGATACCCAACCGTGGCGGAGATGTAAGAACTCAGCGGTCAGAATCAGGAAATGTCCCACGATATCGATAGAATGTGAAGGTATAATTAAAGAAGCTTTAGTGGATACAGGGTGCACGACTACAGTAGTATCAGAAGAAATGTATGAGGAGTTAAAAGCAACAGGAAAAGAAGTAATGTGTTTGCCTATGAATAGGGCGTATGTGATTGGGGCAACTCAGAAGAAGTCAAGCCCCATCACAAAACAAATCATGTTTCAAGCCAGGATTGGCAACCAAGTATACGAGATGGTGGCCCTGGTAGTCAAAAAATTATTGTATTCGGTAATCATAGGGACGGATTTTCTGGTCGATCACAGAGCAAATATAGATCTAGAACGGCAGGTGGTAGAACTGGGGAGCCAGGCGGTAGGATTTGACTTGGGAATGGACGAAGAATACGAAGCGTGTACGGGCGTAATGGCAGAAGATTCATTAGAAGAACAGCTGAGGCAGCAAACGGAGAAGCAGATTGAGAAATTTGCGGAAGAACAGAGCAAAGAATTAGGTAAACAGAAAAGATCCGAGGAGGAACAGAATAGGAAGGCGGAGGAACGGAATAGAAAACTAATAAAAGAACAGAACGGGAAGGTGGTTGAAGAACAGATTAAGAAGCCGGCAGAAGAAATGGGAAGAATCACAGAAGAACGGAATAGGAAGCTCATCGAAATATGCGAAAAACCGTATGGGAAAGCGGAGGAACTGGATAGGAAAGATGAGGTGCTAAAATTTCAATCATGCCATCAAATAGATGCTAGGGTAGCGGTAACAGATAGAAACGAGGGGATGACGAACCAAATCCATGAGGAAGTCAAGACAGCGGAGGGCAAAACGGTGGAGGTCCAAATCGAGACCGAGGAGGATGTTTATAAAGTGAAAGTGAAAACGGAAGAATTGAAGTTAATAATGGAAGAAGAAATGGAAATGAAAATAGAAGAAATGGAGCGTATAGTAGAAGAAGAAATCGTGGAAAATATACAAGGGTGCGAAGAGAAAAGAGTACAAGAAGAGTTTAAACAGGAAGAAGACGGGAAAACGTCGCCAAGTGTCAAGTATGGGGTGACACCAATTATGCCTCCAAAGTCGATGAAATCTCTGGGAGATGGGGCGGAAAACCCTAAGGTAGTTCTGCGAGCAGAAGAACGGCACCTAGCATCAAACAACATATTGGAAGGATACAAGATCCAGTTATTACACCCAATGTTAGAAGAGAACGCCAGGACATGGGCAGAGAATTTTGGTATATTTCCGAAATTTTTGAAGGAATTTGAAGACAAGATTTCCGTACGAAAGCGGAGCGAAGAAACCCAAATAAACATCAAGAGCGACCAGAGGAACAGCCATTACAACTACATTACGGGAAGTCGTAGTGAATACAGAACGAAGAGCATTATGGAACTAACAACATTATTTGCCCTTATAAAATATCAAAGAATTAGTTGCATGTCAACGCGACAGTATTTTGTTACCGTGCAGAGCCTACTGAGCAGAGCAGATCATACCGATTTAGGAAAGGGTTTGAAGATATTGGAGGGGTACAACTTCATGTTTGCAGACGTCCCAACGAATGGGAGTGAAGGAGATGTAGGCAGGTCAAAAATGGAACGAAGTCAGGGGCAAGGGAAGAGTGATGGTATGGTCAACCATTGGTACAAACGTAGAAGAGGTCGTAGCTGGAAATGGGATGATACCTATCAAGATGTGCTCAACACGCTGGAAGCTATGTCCTACAACTGTGATTCAGGAAATCACTGTCAGCAAAATGGGAATGAACCGTCGCACAAGAGACAAGACATAGTAGGACACTACAAGCTTCAAATCGGAAACCTGGTTCAACATGTATGGAAAACAGTGAAGTGTAAATAAGTGTAATGTTAGGGTTAATAATAAGTAATCACATGTTAATTCGATTTTAAGTTATAAGTGTATATAGGGCTTTTAGCAATATGCAAGAGAGTGCAACCATCGGCAGTGACGATGTTACTAGTGTGAATTTTTCCAGAAGTGAAAAAAATTCAAAAAAAGAAAGAGGGGGGTGATGAAACCCAGAATATGTGTTTCATTACACTAATTAGATCATTAGTGTAAGAAACCAATTGCTATGTTGGACTGCGCGGTGCGCGCGCCGAGCGCGGCGCGCCGGGGCCGGCGAACAACCGCTGCCACCGCCGACGGTGCCCCCGCCGCCGGGAGGCTAGCGTGTGAATTTCGGTTGGAACTGGGCACCGCGCACGTGCAAAAGTTCGTTACGAGAATCGCGGACGAGAGCCGTTGGCAGAGCGCTGACGGGAGAGACGTTAACAGAGCGGCGACGAGTACGGACGTGCGGCGAGAGTTCTCCGCCGGCGTATGGACGCATATAACATTGCGACGTATTTTATGTGCCATTAGGAGCCGCAAAGTAATTGACGTGTAAATAGAACATTAGAAGTATCAGTATAATGAAAGATTAGTGTTGGTAGAATAATCGATGTTCTTATTAGTTGGCGCGGTGGAAACATTCTTGAAATTGCGCGGTACAGAACCGTGACCAGTATACAGAGTAGGCGCGGGTTGTGTAATTAAACCCACTGACGGACAGTGATTCGAGGAAGGTGCGAAGCCGAGGTATCAAGATCTTGGTCGGGGAAGAATTGCTGGAGCATCAGCCATGGACGATTACCACGCCATCCGCTGCTGACGGCCCGTGGCAGTAGCAGAGGTCGACAACCCTGTCGGCACGAGCGGCTCTACGAATATCATAGGTATTCAAACGGGGCCCCGAAGGTATGAAAGATGTATTTTACTCTAAATCTTGGTACCAAGGCGGAGTATAAGAAACGTTGTCTGATTATGTAAATAGCAACTTTGATTTAAAATAAATCCTATTATAATTGTATTTCCATTTATGATTAATTTCCCCAACGTTGCACCGACTTATCCAGGGACCCATTCACGTAAAAGACACCCTCTCTTAGTGTTATATTGCAGTGAAAATACCCGGCACCACCAGGTATGTCACAAAATATATATATATATATAGCCGTCCGGGGTCGCAACGCGGCGGTGGCACTTTAATCGTTATTCGACGTAATAACCCACATAAGCCCTTAGTAACGCCGCCTCTCGCCGCAATGGAAGCCACATTCATTGAAGTAGGAACGCCTCAAGTAGCTATCACACTCCTCTCTGCGTACAAGCGGCATCAACTTCAATTAGAGGAAAGCGACCTCGATACGCTGCTGACGCTCGGGTCGTCAATTATTATAGCAGGCGACTAAGCACACGGACTGCCGCTTCTTCTTCCATCACCCACCTCCGCACCATCATATTTACCAACGAAATTGAAGGAGATATCCTTGATATCGTCTTCACTCCCCCTCCCTAACAATTACAAATCCCAAATCACTTCACGATCTCCCATCGGACCACCTCCCCATCCTCTTCGCTCTACAGCTAGATCAATTCCCCGCCCCCGCCCCAAAACCGAAACTTCACCGGTTGGGCTTCGTTCAAAACGAAAGTTTTGAACGCATCGGAAATCCCGTCCTCGATTCCCCTCACAACATAGACAGAGCAATTAACCACCTCAAAACCGCCCTCCATGAAAAATTCAAAGCATCTGATCCCTCTCATCCCACAATCGCGCGACGAGCTGATTCGACTCGTTTTGGAGCGCCGGAAGGCGCAGAGAGAATACCACCGCTCTCACGATCCCGTAGCAAAAGCAGCGTATCAATCCATTCGGCGGAATACCTCCAAGCTCATGCAGGAGCACAGAAAAGCGATGTGGGGGAACTACATCGAAAAATCGGAAATAAACAATGCTCAAGATCTGTGGAAATTGCAAAGGGCCTTACGAAAATCGCAGCCGGCCACCACAGCATTAAATCGCCCCAACGGCCTCCCTCCCACCTACGATCACGCAGTGAAAGCAGAGGTGTTTCCTGACACCCTGCAATCACGTTTCTCACCCCCAGGCATCTCCCTCTCCCTCCCAGCCACCGCCGCGGTAATCTCTTTCACGTCCACGCCTTTTCACGACATTCCGTCTGACTGGCACATCACTGAGGATGAGGTAAGCGACCAACTTAAAAGCAAACACAAAACGAGCGGGCGGGCCGGACCAGCTCTCAGGCGAAATACTCAAGAAACTACCTCTAAGGCCACCCGTCTCAACTTCAATTTACACCACTTGCATTTCTGTGCAATATTTCCCCGCGGTATGGAAATCTGCGACTGTGATGGTACTTCCGAAACCGAACAAAAACTCACGTCTCCCGAACAACTATCGACCGATCTCTCTCCTGCCAATCCTCGGCAAAATCCTTGAGACTCATTCTCAAGAGAATTCTGCCCGATTTCGAGCAGCGAGGCATCATCCGGGAGGCGCAGTTAGGCTTTCGAAAGAATCACTCCTCCGCTCTACAAGCGCTCCGTTTCCTTTCTTTGTTTCCTCTACTCTCGACCGCCGCTGCTCACTTCCAGCTCTTTTCTTTGACTACTCTTTCGCCTTCGACACCATCCACCACTCGCTCCTTCTACACAAACTTCGCCTGTACACCCCACCCTTTCTGTTGAACCTACTTACTAGCTATCACACCGTACCTTTTCTGTCCGATACCAATCCTGCACTTCATCTTCTCGCCCCAGTCTCGCCGGCGTCCAAGGAGCCGTGCTTTCTCCCTTCATCTTCTCTCTTTACAAACGACGCGCCCACTACTGCGGGAGAGTGAATACTTCGCTGAGTACTACGCTGACGATGTAGCGTTCGCAGTCAGATAGCCAAATTAAAACAGCACTGAAAAAACTACAGCAAGCCGCAAATGCACTCACAAAGCGGAGCGCAGAAAACGGCTTCAACAATGCCAGGCGGCTTAAAAAACGCGCACACTGTCGCTCCCATCCGCCTTCACACACACTCACGTGGCAAGACGCGATTAAATACCTCGGCGTCAACTTCGACCGCCGTCTCACCTGGAAAGCACATCTCCAAGAAACACGACAAAACATGACAACGCATACATTAACTGCTTCCAATCTTTAGGACAAAATCCCTAAAGGAAAAATTGAAAATTCGCCTGTACCAAGCGTGCGTACGGAGCGCGGGTCTCAGGGCCACGGCCGCTGAGACTAGTCTTCAACTACTCACGCGCGCCGAACATTACTTCAGAATAGCATTTCGCCCACTCTCGGGCTGTCCTTGCCAACGAACTCACAAACAAACACAAACACCATCACACTACACGAACTCGCCATGGAAAGAATTCACATCTCAAATCTAGATGCCCACCCTCTCTTTCAACGCTACGCACAATATTACTGCAAAAGAACCCAGTTCACACTTCACAAAGACTCCCCTCTGACATATTTCAAAAACCGGCGTAAACACACACACTCAAAGCCCGCACAAAATCTGAAAGTATTATTACACCCATGCTGACGACTCCACCCCACACAGACCAAAGAAGACAGAACAAAAAAGAAGCCAAAACTAACTAGCTCAAGAATAGGATTAAGAAATCTTGTAAAATGTAAATCAATTAAATTATATATTGAATAAGGTAGAGTATGTTAGTGTTATTCGTAAATAAAACCATTCAAACGGCACCAACCGCAGGAGAAATATGAATGGCAGCCATCAACTCTCCTGCGCCGTCTGCTCAAAATTAACCACTTCACCAATACACCTGTTCTGTATCACTTAACACAAAAACTGTAAATATTAGTTTATAGGCATAATTAGGTTTAGGCAAGATGGTAAGTTAGCACATTATTCCATTGTAAATATAAACGTATAAAAATGTATCAAACCAATCAATAAAGAAAACCGATGTGCGAGTGCGAACGGGGAATGACATGACAAAATCACCTGTGCACCAAAGCACACGAGAGAAAGCCAAAGGATACATCGCATCGGGAAAACCGACAAGCGATGTATTAAACCTGCAATCACCTATTACCAGAGCGCGGTAGAGCTCCCCAAGGGGGGTGGACCGTAAGAACCTATTGAAACGAACTGTGTGTGTGTGGGTGTGTGTGTGTACCGTATTAATGCCGTAATTAGTTAAGTCGGCGCCGTGGCGAATAAACCAGTGTATATAGTTCTGTGAACTGTTGCGAGTGTGTATGAATGAATGTCTTTGTAAATGTAAGTGCAAATGCGTGAGAATGATAGAAAAGAAAAAATAACAATCTAAAAAACTTAACATTGTATACACCAAAAAATTAATAACTATCAAACCCCAAAGTGGGCATGTATTAGTTATAAGTTAGTCTATGTTAAAAGCGCTCCCTAACTGTTCAATTTTAAAGTATTTTTCTTATTTTTATTTACACGATATTTTGAACCGGCTGAGGTTTTCAGTCTTTCAAAGAGTAAACGTTTTATTTCTGACAGCACACGCATTTATTAATTCAGAACATCTTCACTGTGAAGAGGTTGGTACCTTGGTGGTGTTGCATGCACATTTCAGGCTAGGTTAATGCAGTTCATTAAGGAAATTACTACAAATTCACATAGAGTACATTTCAAAGACTAGGTCAGAGCCGCGATTTTCAAACCACCGATTTGAAGCCACCGCTTGGGGCGTTGCGTGAATCTGACTGATAAAACGGCGTTTCAACGAAATCTCGTGAGTTCGAAAAATCGGTTTTGTAACATTGCATTGGCGAGTGCGAATGGTGTTCGAGGTATGTTTTCGCAGCAGAAATCACAAGAAACCTCGCGGCAAAGTAGTGGATGTGCGTTTGATAGAAGGTACATATTGTATTTCCATACTTATTTTGCATAATGCAATGAAGGACTCGAAATCCCCTTTTATAAATTACAAAGCTATGTCAAAGATTCGTTCCGTATTATTACAGATGGCTCGCTTTAAAAAGCGCAAAAGGGGGATCCTGACAGAAATCTGCCGGAAGTACCCTGTTTAAGAGAAGGGGTACACAAGTGATGTACTTTGTAAGCAAGCGTTAATAAAAAGTATGTCAAGAATTCAACGCACAAAATCCAGGCAAATCTGCGCGACAATGTGGACAACTTCAGAGCAAGTTTCTGTGACCAAATAAGAGTAAAAGCAAGATGGTGCAAAAAGAGATCTTGATGCATCATGGAATGAGACCAAAGGCACTGGACGAGGCCCATCACAAACAAAACGTACTGATGCAGCAGTTGTGGCAAGGATGCCAGGGGCATCATTTGAACCATTAGAAATAGCATACGATGATGCCTTTGTATTCCAGAAATTAATTTCTCTAGCCATTTTTCATTGTACTGTTAGAAAATAGCTCTGTGACTATTGGTATATTTTGAAAAAAAATATGCCTTGTGCAGTACAAAATTATCCCGCTGGGAGCGTCCAACGCAACGCATTGCAGTTCAGTTCTGCCTAGGTGCGTTGACCTGGCTTGTTCTGTTCGTCTGCAGTTACAGTTTTCGCAAGCGCTGTTGTATTTTTCTTTTTGTGTGTGTGAGATGGCAAGTTTAAGTGAACAACGTGCAGTTGTGAAATTTTGTTTTTTACGTGGAAAAAATGCTGCTGAAACTGCGCTAATGTTGAAAATTGCTGACAAAGATGACGCTATGGGAAAAACTCAAGTGTACGATTGGTTCGCTCGTTTTAAAAATGGCGACTTGTCAATTGATGACAAACCTCGTTCTGGACGTCCTTCAACTGCCCGAATCGTTGACAAAATTCGAGAGCCTGCGCACACAGATTGTCGACAGATAATTGAACTGTCAGGTTAGTGGGATATCTTGAAGCTCGGTTCAGCGAATTTTAACGGACGATTTAGGCATGAAAAGAGTTGCTGTCACGTTTGTTCATCGGGTTCGGACTGACATTCAAAAAGAAAATCGAGTTGAAACTTTTGCATTGAAACAACAGCTCGAAACCAAACCAGATTTTCTGTCAAAAATAATTACTGGAGATGAGCCACTGACACTCGCTGCTGCCGGCGGCCGCTGCCACTCAGTCCCAAGTGGAAGTTGAGCTGTGAAGTGTGCATTGCGGTGAACAGCGGTGCAGTAAGTGAAGTGGCCAGCGCGGTGGACTTGACAGTGCATCGGACTGCGATAATGTAGAAGTGAACAGTGCAAATAAACAATCAGAAGAAATGAACAGTGTAAATAAATAATCAAGAGAAGTGAGTCATGTTGTAAACACACCTAGCCAGTGTCGCCACGCCAACGTCAACACAGACATTCTTTTGTCACTTTGTATTCAGCTAAAGTTAAGTTAAAATAAAGATCGGTTTGTTAAACGAGAAATGTGACTTCAATAATACCTGCACGAACACATGTATAAGGAAATAACCAAGTGAAGAACACAAGGACTGTGCAACCTATCTGTACATAAATCAAGTATTTTTAGTGCATCACTAAGAAATAAAATACACGTCTTTCTTCAAATATTACCTGCGTCTTAATTCACTATTCAGACATGTTACAATACGAATTCTGTAGCGACAGACGGGGCACCGGCTATAATGGGAGGAATTACTTCTGAATACTACAATCCCAAAGAAAGATCTCAAAATTGTTTTTACCATGATTGACGGTAAAGTTCCTAACGCGTTGTCAACCACTGCATCTGCTCAACGTTGTTACTTATGTCAGGCAACATCAAAAGATTTCAATGAAATAGATGCAATTCTGAAGAAAGAAATCGTTGAGGACAATTTAAAGTTTGGAATTTCTTCATGCATGGATACGATTCTTTGAATGTTGCTTGCACATTTCATACAAGTTAAAAATAAAAAAAAGTGGCAAGCGCGTTCTACGGAAGACAAGGAGAACGCTGCAACTTGCAAAATAATTATTCAATTGGGATTCCGTCAACAGGGACTTGTTGATCAACCGAAGCCTAGTTGCGGAAGTACAAATGACGGAAACACTGCTCGACGATTTTTCGAAAACGCTCGTGTTTCTTCATTGATAACGGGAGTAGATCAAGAATTAATTGAACGGTTTCACAACGCGTTGCAGGCTATTTCAAGCGAATTTGAAATTAATATAACCAATTTCACAGAATATGCTTTGGAAACCGCGAGAAAATTCGTTCAATTATATCCTTGGTCCTATGTACATGCCAACTTCTGTGTACAAGTTTCTAATTCACGGTGGAGAAATAGAATCTGTGTTATTACGCATTGGACAAATGTCAGAAGCACAAGAATCGTGTAATAAATACATTCGCAAGTATAGAGCTCATTTCGCACGAAACTGCAGTCGAGTCAAAACGATGCACGATATTTTTGTATGTCTCATGATGTCGTTAGACCCATTTATATCGAGTATAAACAATCTCCTAACACAAAAAGTGAAGACTTATCACTTGAAGCAGTCAAACTTCTGATTCAGCTATCTGCTGCACACACAACTTACGGACGTGTCAGTATCAGTCAAACTGGAGAGTCCTCAAATTATGATTCGGATGATTCTACAAAATCATTTCTTTTAATAGTGTATTTTACAACTAGTCTGTAAACTATATAAACATGCTAATATTTTCTTAATATTGCTGTATAAAATGTTAATTACACAACTTAAACATATAAAAAGTATACTTATTATTTACGTTTTTCCGCAATCTTGATTTTTTAAATGTCAGATTTGTAATCAGCGACTCCCAAAACTCTTAAACACAAATGTATTTGCAAAATAAATCATTTTTAGAGTTTTGGACAAGTTTTTGGCATTTGGAACCACTGTGCGACGGCGAGAGGGGACTCACCTAAAACAAGCACCCCGTTTGTGAGAGGCAAGGGGACTGCTCTAAAACAAGCACCCAGTTGGTGATTACAAGCACCCTTGATGTTATAGCAATTTGAAATTTAAAAGTTACCCCCCCCCCGTTCTCTAGGAAGTAGAGCAGTAGGTATGCGCGCCGCCGTATTTGGTCCGTTTGGCGGCAATGGCATATGATAACACGCACAAAGACAGTGCCGTTTAACAGTTATTTTTTTAATAAATAGAGCTGCCAGAGACACAAGAGTGAGGTTGAGTTTATCGTGCCTGTGCGCAACATGGATTTCGAACAACGCATTAACATTAAGTTTTAAGTTGCAAAAAAATGCCAAAAACGATCATGAAATTTCAACATCGGTGTACGGCGAAAATGTGGTACTTCTGAAGAATGTGTACAAGTGGTATGTCCGATTTGAAAACGGAAATGATTGTTAAAGACGAGCAGCGTGCAGGACGTCCAGTAACGTCACAAACAGATGAAAATGAGCAAAAGGTGGAAACAATGATTCGTTCAAACAGGCGAATGACTGTTCGAGAGCTATCGGAAGACCGTAACATCTCGGACGGTTCCGTTCGAAGTATTTTAACTGACGAGTTGCAAATGAGACGAGCGAATGCAAAAGTTATTCCCAGACTTTTTGAGTGCTGAACAGAAGGAAAATCGTGTCAGTTTGAACAGAGTTGAGGGATGGTCTTCATGATCAAAATTGTAACTGGAGATGAACGATGGGTCTATAGCTATGACCCTGAGACCAAACTGCAGAGTTCCAATGGAAAACCAGTTCATCTTCTCGCTCCATAAAAGGCACGTCAGTCAAAATACATCAAAGTCATGTTCGTTCTTTTTTTTCGATAATGAGAGCATAGTGCGATCAGAGTTCGTTCCAAGGGGAACAACTGTAAACTTTGCTTTATAAGGACGTACTGCAACGTTTGCGAAACAACATTCGACGAAAGCGGCCAGAAAAATGGGCCAATTATTTGGTCACACCTCGTATAGTTATGCATATGTTCTCGTGGCCCAATGACGAATTCGCTTGCTTTTCACCACAGGTTCCGGGTTCGATTCCCATAGAACGTCATGTGAAATTTGTTACGACAAAACGCGTTTGCGTGCTTCACATGAGCTAGTCCAACCCCTATGAAGTGTCCTAAACCCTACCCCAAACCTAATTCCTTCCCAATTCTGACCGCTGAGCTTCTACCAAGTGGTAGCTTGAACCTTGTGACCGCTTCTGAACCACTTTTGTTAAGTTTGGAAAAATTATCACAAAAGAGAGCACTTTGTTTATGGGAGGAGTTTATAGTCGTCACTTACATTGAGTGTTCCCTAAGTGGACGAATAGTATTCATAAACAGCCCTTGAGTGAAGTCTAAGTGAGCACTCATTCCTATAAAGGGAGGCAGCCTGCTCCCTTAAGTGTCCTTTATTGGTCCCTCGCGTCGTCAGTCGTAACCAGTTTAGGTTATACTTTTACGCGGCGTTCACGGACTATTGAATTCGTTTTGCTGGTGTTCGTATAGTGTAAGCAGTTAAAGCGTTCCATTTGTGAGACATGTTATGGAAAACGACTTCAAAGATAATTTTGAGTTTTATACCCAACACATCCTGTGTAATTCAAAGAGATATTAGAGATGTGAGCAACCCATTGGAAATGTACAATGATGAACAATTTCGAAAGCGGTTTCGTTTCAATAAAACTACTGTAGTGGATACACTTGTGCCGATGGTCGACAAAGTACTAATGACTAAAAGAGGGCTGCCGATTTCTCTCTTATTAGAAGTTCTCGTTGCATTAAGATTTTATGCAACTTCATCCTTTCAGGAATGTTTCCAAAATTTTTAACTTTTATTCATTACTGATTTATAAGACCTTCTATAAGTAATTATGAATTTGCAATTGAATAACAAGTGTAGTATGTTAATACTATATGACATTTTCAATTACATGAAATATTAATAACCCATTACCAATATTGGCAGACCTATGTTCATACCATATACGAGTTATATTAGAGCCTAAGTTAATGTTGTGGAATCAGTTGAAACTAGTATTATATTATAATAATGCACACAAATCATGTGAAGAAAATGTACAAGACCTGGCAAATATTCATTAAAATTTTGATACGAGGTTCATATATTATATTTTTTACCAAACATTTCTTATTAGGGATTTGTAATAAATACATTTTAAAAATATTAGCATGATACCGGTGTCAAATAGTCATTGAAATTATATGAGAATCATAGATTATAGTTACAAATCTGCTTGTTAATAGTGCTTGGTAGTAAACACATTAGTAAAATATATCAAAACATCTAGTTTTGTCTGTATGAGGACATATTCGAGGTAGTAGAAGTACTACGTCGTGCGCGCGACGTGAACTCTCCGTTGGAGTGTCCATCCTCTGTTAAATTAAACGCTCTTGGATGAAGGGCGTGTGTAAACTCTGTTGCCAAGAACTTCGAAACAACTGCCGCCAATGCCATGTTGCCACATTTCCCTTCCGCTCATTCTGCGGTCTATGAAATACGAGCGCCTATAAGTGAACACTTATTTTGAGAAAGCACTTACAGCCCTACTAATAAAAGCGTGGTGTAACATGGGTATACCACGCTTATTCTGGGACTAGTTAGTTCTAGCTTAAGAATGGTGTAAGAACGGAATAACTTTTTACTAATAATGGCGCCTAAACCGTGGAATAACTAAAACTTCTCTAAACCGAAAATAATGCTTGGCAACGTTGCTTCTTGTAGCATCTTTGGTGATTTTGCATATTCTCTGCTAGGAAGTAGTGAGCGACGACATCCGCCATTTGACTACGAATTACCGAGTGTTAGCGAAGTGAAGTTCGTGGTGTGCGACGCGTGTCTTGCTACTTTTAATATTAACGAGTTATTGATTGGTTATTGTTATTAGCAGGGTTTGAATAGTTTTTTATTAGTATATATTAAATTGCATTTTGTTTATAATTAGTAAGCAATGGCTGAAAAGCGCGCAAGGAGTGTGAACTGGGATAGTGAAGAAAAGGTAAGAAAGATTTTGTTTTGATAAATATTTAGCATTGTTTTTTGCAAGTGTGATGTTTGAATGTGTTAACTTTTCCTGTTTTCTTTTTCTCAACTACAACTCCCACGCCTGTTGCTGGAGCTGCTATTCCGTCAAGATTAAGAAGAGATCGAAAGATGGGGGAATTTGATTTCAAGAAAAGAAGTTTTGAATCAACGGAACGATACAGCGCTAAAGAAAATGAGAGATTGGAAGAAGAACATTTGTTAAGAGTGCAGTGGGCAAAAGTGCAGAATGATAAGTTAATGAGCATTTTGAGTCTGCAAGAAGAAATTTTGTATTAGCAATTGCAGAAGTAAATTGTAATAAAATTATTTTTTCACAAATGTATTATCTTTTTATTGAAAATGGATGTCACGGAAAACCAAATTGCTGAGAGAAAAAAGATATTGCTAAGCATCTGCGAAAGAATATTAAGTGCTGATGATGAGACCATCAAGATGCTCCAAGAAACACCAATAAACGGATTTAGAATGATAAAAAGAATCTCAAGGAATGTAAAAGACCCCAACCCACTGTCAACAACCATGATGGCGATGTCCCACAGGTTCCCAATTTCAGCTTCTATCCAAAAATTAAAGGAATATTCAGTCATATCTGATTTCATCTCTGACAAAACAGATTCTCACCAACACGGAAGAGTATTAGTAAAAAGGGAAACAATAGATTGGTGGGTCACACAATCACCCCTTCCTAGTGCTCCCCAACAAGCTGTGATTGATGTATTGTACAAATCACTGCGTGATGAAGTGAATAAATTTTATGGGATTGACTGGAAGAAAACTAGTTTAAAGATAGGTCAAATGCATTTTGAGTGAAGACCCACCAATACTAAGGAACCAATAATAAAAATACCAAGAGAGTTGAGAATTCAAGCAGTCGCCCAGGTCCTGATGCCAGATCATGTAATACAATATGATCGTATTGATGAACAGGAACTAAATAAGCTGCATGAGTGCATTAAAATGAGTATGCCTGCAAAATTAAGCTTAGCTAGTCAGGCCAGAATTCTAATTAATCAAATGGACCCAGCAACAAGAATGCTTCCTTGCATTCCAGGGACGTCTAGCTGGACGGCTTCAATGAGGCATGGCATATGTCAATCCTTTTTGTATGTGGAAGGGGTCTACACTAAGACGGAAAAGGACCATGAGCTTTTTAACTTAGTAAATTTAGCTTGTTCAGTGGTAGCACACAAACTAATAAATGAAAGACCTGAGATTGGTGAGTACTCGAGACACGTGTCAGAAATCCTGATAAACAAGGTAAAATTCTTTGATGCCCTGGGAATACTGGATAGCTCAGACACCTCAGTAATAAAGATCACTAAAGCAATACTAGGGCTTCCAATCTCATCGTCAATAATAGAGCATGGCACCACCTTTTCACCCTTGGACGGGGAATCTAGATCTATTTTTGTAAGGAATCAGAAGAAAGTCCAGTTCAAACAATATGTGGGCCGAGAACAAATATCATTCAAAAGAGGAGGCACCAGGGGAAATTTCATCCATGACGGACCTATGATAATTTCCATTGTGAGCAACCTAACAAGTATGGGAGAACTTGCGGAAACATTGGCCTCAATAGCAGCAGGAAAACAAAAATGTTTGACAAAGTCTACAATGATGTCAAATCTAAACCATACTTATTTTTGAGATGTGACCCCATAAGGTGGAATGACTGCACAAAAGAGATGAGACTATTCAGCAAGACAACTCTTGGGGTCTTGGTGTTGATTAAGGAAACTGAGTATCAGGAGACTATGGTGTCTCAGGCAACCGTCTCTTTTAATGGCGAGATATTTACTAAACAGGGAAGGTGCATCCAGTCAAAACCATCATTCGAGAAGACCCCAATACTGACCCGACAAACCCTGGCCCCTGAGAGGATATTCATGAATTATTTGCCACCCATGAAAAGGCTTTTCGTTAAGATCAAACAATATGTAAATTGCAATCACATCTTGAGAAAGTATGTGGAAGAGAACAATTTTACATGGGAGAACAAAAGTATTGATAAACTTTCGCCAAACACAAGAGATAAGACCTGCTTCTCCTTAACCTGTCTCATGCTACTCAAGAGGCACCTTTCTTCTCCACAAGAATGTCCAAAACCTGGCTCTCAACTTATGGCTATTTATTACTGCTTCTCTCATCCTGATACTTCTTCAATCTTGGAACCCATGATTCCGAAAACAACCCTTACATGGGCTGATAGTTGTGTGATTGATGTCTCACTTAGGACTGGAGTAATTCAAATTGATCAAGGAAAAATCAAGGTGGGGTCTTACGGATTAACATCCGATTGCGGGGCATTTGATCTAGGGAAGTCTTGGGCGGGGGTAATCCCAGGATTTAGGTTCCTTAACATTATTGAGCCCAGGGCTGAGGTCAAATCCATTAGAGAGCTTGTTACAAAAAAGAGGGAGATAGCCCAGAACACAATTTTCAATGTGTACATTGAAAGCAGGCTGTTTACGGTTGTTAGAGATTGTAAAATTGATCGCCAAACTTTTGACACAATATCAAGACAAATAGGTATTTTCCAGAGATCAAACCTTTATAATTATGGACTGGAACAAATCCTTACCACAAGGAAAAGAGCAATTGAGTCTTCAAGCTCAAATGTTTCATCTTCCAATAAACAAGACTCTCTGAACACTACGTGAAAACTTAAGTTGCACTTGGAAAAAAGGTTTTTCCTACTGATTTAATAGGCCCGAGGTTCCTGAAAAGAGGTAATGTTAAAAAGGAGCTTGTATTATCTTTTATTTCATTTCAGCCTAGTGAACCAAATATTAAGTGAATTATATGTAAATTGAAATTCTTGTAGCAAGTTAGAGTATTTAAATGAGTCTCTTTCAAAAGCCTAAGCAAAAGTATGGGAGAATGTCATTTTAGCACATTCAATATAAACTTCAATCTCAATTTCTTGGAAAGGTCAATTGTGCAACACAAAATAGCATGAAGCCTAAATCTAATAGTTCTGTGCATATCACCTATTTAAATTTTCATAAATAACGAATGAATCCAAAATTTTAATCCATAGTATTTATTCAACAATTGATCACCCTACCTTTCTAAAGAGTATCAAATTTTCCTGATTAAATTATAACATAATAGAATGCGCAATTGAAAGCAAAAAGCACTTTAAAATATCTTTTTATACACGGTCTTAATCATCATACTTTTGTAATCTGCGTGATTATTTAGATGTTTTCACTGCGCTGAGCAGGTGTGTGTGTGTGTGTTTTTTTTTAACGACGGGGGAAATGCATTTACGCACTATCGACCCAGATTCACATATCCGGGCCGACTCGTGTGGGACTCATCCGTGGATAATACCCACTAAAACCCTACGTCCTCCTTCGCCCCACCTACGGAACCGCCGTCAGGCATTACTTCGTTAGGTGGGGTGGTGGGGCTATTATAGCCCTCCTCCTTTACGCCTTTATTGGCTTTCACTTCTCGCACGCTCTTCAGTTCTGAGGCGTCGCATGACCCGGGCAGCGTACGTCGCAATTGCGGCCCATCTGTCTTCCGTGGTCATCATCAATGGGATGGTGTTCTCCGGTGTCAGGCGTTGTTGCAGGATTTCCTGCAGCTGGTCTCTTTCTCCTGAGAATCGCGGGCAGTTGTACATCACGTGCTCCACATCCTCCTGTCCTGGGCAAGCTGGACACGTCGGGTCGTCATCGAGCTTAAATTGGTGCAGGTACGCTCTAAAGCATCCATGCCCCGTCAGCATCTGAGTCACGAAGAAGTCCACTTCTCCGTGAACCCTCGACGCCCACTCGTTGATCCGTGGGATAAGACGGTGGGTCCACCTGCCGTTCAGCGTTGCGTCCCAGCGGTTTTGCCACTGTCTCATCGTTTCCCTCTTCTCTTCTTCCAGCGCAGCGAGGGCTTCTATTCGCGAGCCGTGTCTTCCCTGATAGTAGATCCGTCGGCGCTCGTCCGCCAGAATCTCTATAGGCGTCATTCCTGCTACTACGCATACGGCGTCATATGACACCGTGCGGTACGCACAGACCACTCTCAGAGCACTCCGACGGTAGACAGATACGGTCCTCCTGGCGTATGCTGCTGTTGCCAGGGTGCTGGCCCAAATGGGCGCTGCATACAGCAGGGTCGAGCTAACCACGGTCGCGAGTAGCTTCCGCCTGCTTTGCCTGGGGCCACCGGTGTTCGGCATAATGCGCGACAGGGCAGAGATCACACCATCCGCTTTCTGGCTGACGAGTCGAAGATGTTCGTCGAAATGGAGACGCGCGTCGATCCATACGCCGAGGTACCGCAGGTGTGGCCCGGACTGGATCTTATGTCTCCCCACTCTGAGGGTGATGGTCTCCCGTGTCTTCCTGCTGGTAATCAGCACTGCCTCAGTTTTGTGATCGGCCAGGACCAGCCCGACCAAAGACAGCCACCGGCGAATTATCGCGATGGAGCGGTTGGCCACGCGGGTAACGTCCTCCAGGTGCTTGTCCACTACGACGAGCGCCACGTCGTCAGCGAAGCCAATGGTCTCCGCGCCATGTGGTAACTCCAATCTCAGTACCGCATCGTACATGATGTTCCAAAGTAAGGGACCCAGAACCGACCCCTGTGGAACACCACCCGTCACGTCATAGCTCCTCGGACCGTCATCTGTGTAGTACAACAGGACTCGATCTTTGAAGTAATCGCTGATGATTGTCCTGATGTACACTGGGACTTCCAGGAGATGAAGGGCATTTAGAATGCAGCTCCACCTCGCTGAGTTGAAGGCGTTTTTAATATCCAAGGTCACGACGGCGCAGTACTTCTTAGTGCCCCTACTCCAGCGTGCTCCTGATATGGCCTCTCTAGCAGTGCTCACCACTTTCCCAATTGCCTCCACTGTTGAGCGCGCCTTTCGGAAACCGAACTGATTATCGGAAAGGCCGCTGTTGCTTTCGACGAAGGTCTCAAGTCTGCTGCAAACAATTCGCTCCAGGATTTTACCTGCTGTGTCCAACAGGCAAATCGGGCGGTAAGATGACGGATCGCATGGTGGTTTCTTGCCCTTAGGCAAGAGCACTAGCCGTTGTCGTTTCCAGCAGCGCGGGAAGGAACCTTCCCTCAGACATCTGTCTAGAATGCCCAAGAAGAGGTCTGGTCGAGCTTGGATGGCAACCTTCAGAGCCGCATTTGGTATTTCGTCCGGACCCGGAGCTTTAGTGTCCCGGATCCGGCGGCAAGCATTCCGAAGTTCATCTGGGCTGACTGGGGGCACGTCCGTGGGTCGATGTATCGGGGCTGCGTGGTTCGTCTCCGTCTGGATCGGGAAGAGTGGCCACGATGTTCTGGAGTAGGTTTGGACAGGTCGGGGACATGTTGACCGCGTCATTCAGCTTGGTCATAACGATTTTGTACGGCCTGCCCCATGGGTCCTCATCAACCTCTCGACACAGCTCACGCCAGCAGAGACGTTTGCTCGCTTTGATGGCCTTTTTCAAGGCGTTGCGATCATTCCGGTGTTGTTCCCGCAACCTCTCAGAGTCGGGCCGGCTCCTTGCTCTTTGGCACAGACGTCTGCTCTTGATGCATTTCCTGCGCAGTTGAGCAATTTCTTCGTTCCACCAGTAAACCGGTGGTCGGCGGTCACTTGGTGAGCACCTCGGCATAGAGGCATCGCATGCATTGACAACATGCGTCATGAGTTCCTCTGCCTGCTCTTCCGGTGGTCCTTCAGATATGGTCACATCTTCCATCATGGCGACGAGGGCCTCCGTGTCCAGTTTTTTCGTGCTCCACTTGCGACTGGGCTGGTGCAGTGTCCGACGTTTCTCGGGTTTACCCATCTCAATGAGAATAGCATGATGGTCACTATGCGTGTATTGGTCGCTCACAACCCAGGTTAGACCCGAGCGAGCAATGCACTCGCTCACGAATGTCAAATCGACTATGGAGCTAACGTCATTTCGGGAGAAGGTTGGGGAGTTCCCGGTATTTGCTAGGACGACGTCCAGTGAGGCTAGATGGTCTAGAAGGGCCTCTCCTCTTCGGTTCGTTACCCTGCTGCCCCACGCTGTAGCCCATGCGTTGAAATCGCCAGCGATGATAAGGGGTCTCCGTCCTCGTGCATCGGCCACCAGACTGTTCAGCAGCGCTTCAAATTCGAGTATTGAGAGACTAGGGGGTGCATATACACTGTAAATGTATATGCCATCTGCCTTAACCCTGGTAAAGCCGGTCGATGGTACAGTTATGACCTCCCGGACCTGACGCAAACCGTAAGTCCATATCGCGGCTCGACTTGACCTGTCTGAAAACCAAGTAGGGCCCTCCATGTTCGTGTACTGCTCGCAAAGAATCGCCACATCGATCTTAAGGTCTCTCACCGTTTGTTGCAGCAGGTCCTGTGCTGCTTCACAGTGGTTGAGGTTCAATTGGAGTAACCTCATTTTTCCTGCCGGTTCTTCGTCCGGAGTGCCCTCTGATAAACCGGGCACTTCGGGCCGCCAGAAGTGTGGATGGATTCAACTCTCTCAACCTCTTACTCATAATAAAATATAGTTTTTAAAACTGGTCTCTTTGAATTGATTTTTTTATTGAGTAAGTAGTGTGAGTAATGGATAAGAAACCTCCTTCTAAGAGAGCCTATCCCCAGTTCTCTGCTCCGTTAATTTTTCCTATCGCTGAAACTCAGCCCTGTCCCTCTCCTAATACCTTTGAAGTCCCAGGACCTAGCACCTCTTTCAGTTCCAAGTCCTCAACACAACCCGCTACCGTCAGTACCCCTTCAATTAATGAAATTAACTCTCGGATTCAATCGGCTGTAGCTCCTCTACTTCACAGGATTGAGGAATTAGAAACCCAAGTTACATCCCTGAAAGCAGAGATTGAGGAAATAAAGAATGCATGCATCCAGCCCACCCTTCCACTTCACACGGGGCTCACAAGATGCCTCCGGGGTAGACGGAATTGAGCCGAACCATCCTCAAGGAGGTGTTCGACGACCCCCAGAATTAATTTTTGAGCCTAAATTTAACATCGCGCTTCAACTCGGAGATGTGATTGAATTTCATAACAAAATTGTGAACAATGATGCTAATTTGCCACACGATTTCCGGAGATTAAACCGCCAGGTTAGCGATGCTGATTTAAGAATTGCAAGAGTGGGAGTGGAAGTAATGGGTTACCTAACTAAGCACATTCTCACTGGGCATGATTGGAATCGCCAGGATAAATCATTAGATCAATACATTATGGCAGCTCAAGATAGTTTAGCCTTGCAAGAAGATCACCTGTATAGTCCTCTTCCTTTTGGTAAACAAGAGGAATTACTAAGACTCACACAAAAACAAATTAGAATTCAAAGGATCATTCCACATCAAATTAGAACTGCTTGGGAAATGTGCTCCGTATTTGACGCCGCACTAACTGCACGATCAAAGAATTAACACTTCCACGCTAATTTACTTACTGAAAAGAACATTATCATTAGCTCTTCCTCTAAGGTGAAAATTGCATTAGGACACCGGTATTCCCTAGTATACATCAAAGACCAACCCTTTTTAATTAACCAGGATCAGCTTCTTATGTTGCACAACAAATGCCTCGAGATCTTTAATTGCTTATTCCTTTCCTGGTCTCTAAGTGGAGTATGTTGGAGTCAGAATTTTTTCTCTAGAGCTCTCAATGTCCTAGATATTCAAGCAAATTGCGTAATTAGACACGGTAATTCGGCTTATGACCTCATGAAGAGTATCGACGGATTGGCAACTGCTGTTATCATGAGAAACCTTGATACCTTTCCCAATCAAGAACCATTGGAAAACATGCAGATTGATTTACTTAATCGAAAGATCATTACCAGAGCAGAATTGAATCGATTAATTAATCAATTATCCGGCCCTGCACATGAATGTCTGGAGCTAACAGGACTATACAAGCTTACAGGACACCCTGATATAAATACTCAAGCTGGCGTTGACAAAACTTATAACCGAGTCATGAGTCAAAAGGAAATTACTCTAGAAATTGTGATGGAGTTACAGGCAACAGCGATCTTCAATTTCTGTGAAGAGTATTTCAAGAGGCACAGAAAGTGGCCGATTATAACAATGTCTCCTCAGATAAGCCCTACTCTACGATATTGTATTTTACATAATATATGGGTAACTGATTCAAACGTGCCTACCAATTTTCCCAATGTTTCCCCAGATGATTTTCGATCTATAAAACTAGAAAAATGTTTGGAATTTGATTTTGTGGACACATTATTCCCATTACTTAGGGACACTGCTCTAGCTCAGACCAGAGACAAGTATCATCTAGAAGGACCGAACGCAACCATGCGAGTGGCGAGAGCAAGTAAGCAAGAGAACTTCGATCGAAGAACTCTCTTATATTTCCTAACACACAGAAACCCGTCTGAAGAAGTTAGGAAATATTTACATGATTACATAGACCAGTCACCAGAAATTCAGAAATACTTGGTAATATAATTAACCCAAAAAGAACTTGAGTTAAAATTAGAGGGGAGATTCTTCGGCCAGTCACCATTTGTTGAGCGCCTTCGAAGATGTATATTAGAAACAAATCTGGCAGAATATCTCTCGAAATACAATTCCGCGCAACTTATGACGCAGCCCGAGTTAGAGAAGATGAAACGGCTCTATGATTACAGTAGGTTACGAAGAAGCCACTCAGACCACCACGTTATGATTCTTTCTATTGATATTGAGGGCTGGAATAATGCACAAAGAAGAACTTACTTAGAGCCAGTTTCCAGAGTTCGAGAAGATCGAATATTTGGTTTCCCCAATGCATTTTCAACGTACATGCATGTTTTTGAGCAAGCCTTATTCATGGTCCAGGACCACCACCATGTCTGGGCTTGGGAGGGTCAAAGAGGAGGAATTGAAGGGCTTGCTCAGAAATCCTGGTCCGCCACTTATGATGACATTGGATCCATAGCTTGCAGACGACTAGGGATAGACCATGTCCGTCTCATGAACGGTGATGATTACCGAATTCTATTCCTAATTCCTAAAGTAGAATGTACTGAACCACAGTTACCCCAAAGAATGCGATTCATAGCCCAAAGCTTAAGGGATGAATTTGCCAAATTTGGATTCAAATTGAAAACTGAGGAATCATATCACTCCTCCATCCTTCTTGGATTTGGGAAGGTTTACTTTATTGATGGAACAATTCAATCTCAAGTTCTCAAAAAAGGAGCTAAGTTACATGGAATGGCGAATCTGTTGGGAGACCTACCTCTTGAGTATATCAAAGGAGTGTGGGCAGCAGCCATGTCAACTTGTGCAGTTTCCCCAAACCATCGACACGTTTATATCTTATCAGCTATTCACACATTTAGATATCTGTCAATGGTCACTAGGCTTCCCGTCAACGAAAGAGAGACTATGCTTCTTTTCCTCCTCATTCCGGTCAATCTCGGGGGTCTTCCGGTCTTACCGTACATGAGATTGCTCACTAAAGGTGATTCAGATACTGAAACAATATTGTTAAGCCTATACTGTTATTTGAACAAAGTTCCGGAATACAAAAAGTACTTCACCAAGATCAGGAATGCTCTCTCAGTCCTATTAACGACAAGTAGATACTACCTTCCGCTTGCAATGAATCCATATAGTCTCCCTACACAAAATCCACAGGGGGGCCTCCCCTATCTAAGAAATTTGTTAAGGAAGAAGTTACCTCAGCTTTGCAGGAATAATCAATTTTATGAAGTTCTCAAAAAATCTGACATACGACTTCGAGATAGATTCATTCAAGGACTGTATGCAGGTCAAATTATCCCAGCGAAGGTTATGAGCAATCTCTTTGCTACTAGTATTCATGGGGTGGTGCAGGAATTTGTTGAGAGGTTCACATCATCTAAATCAATAATTGATGCGGTTTTGGGATCAACCCAGTTTCGTAAGAGACAGTCCATTCTTGCAAGTGCAAAAAGGAAGGACGTTGAATGCATTAACTGGGTTCTGAAGGTCGTACGGGAAATCCCAGAATCACTTCGGAATCAGGAAATAGCTTCATTCCTCGAACAAATTACAGAGACAACCTGTCCCACCGACTTAAGTCAAAATTTACGAAACCTTTGTTATCGAAAACACATATACGGGATTACTTTTCCTTGTCCTGTAGATCAATTTGCACTAGCTTACCCTAGTCTTAATTTGAACCCAGAACATGAATTAAATTTTAGTAAAATATTGGTAGCGATTGACCCCGTGCCAGATGGGATTAATATTGCTTATGCTCATGGTAATCGGAAAACTTACCTTGGGACTAACACAGAGATGAAGTTAATGAAACCTGAAATTGTTATTGAAGGTTCAAGTCCTGCGGCTCGTCGAATACAAAAACTTCTTCAGATTGTTCCTTACTTTGATAGGCTTGGTGTCAGAGCTCAAAGTTACTTAAATAGGAATTTACAAGACCTGTCTGGAATTGATCCTAAATTACTGAGAGTTGGAGCTTGGAAGCATACTTCAGGATCAGTGACGCACCGTGTTCCTGCAAACCATTTTTCTTCTATAACGGGAATTAATGGATTACCAAATCACTCAAGTTGGGTGAGTATTAACACCAGCACAGATATCAGACTAACCACTGTAGCAGGAGACTGGACCTTAAACTATGGAAACCTTTTCGCTTTTTGGCACTTCTTTGCATTCCCTCAGTTGGAATTTGATACAATTTCCAGAAACTTATCAGCAGGAAGCCTTATGTGGGTCAGACTCCGGATGAAAGGCGAATGCGCTACTTGTTTCCAAGAAGTAACTGATCAACCCCTTGATGATTGTTGGCCCATACAACCAATTCCTTCATTGCACGGTGATCTCCATCAAAACCCTCTAATTGGTTTTTCGCCCCTTCAGCGACGAGATATGACTCAGCGATTGATTAATACACGAGACTTGAGAGCTAAGCTGGCATTACAAACTATTAATCTCTCGAGTTCAGCTGATCGCGCCAGAGCCTTTGATATTTTAGCCACCAAATTAATTGAGCAGGTCACTCTCCCTCAACATTTAGAGGCGACCACCCGGTCAGCTGGACCATTAACGGAATCACTTAAAATGATTCATTGCTTTTCTGGTCATCATTCGGTCTTGTCAAGGACTGATTTTAAATGATGCCCACCTGAGGTTATTTGGGCGAGGTTGGCTGATTACCTTAGAGAATATTTATGGGCAAATTTCCCATTTATGTTGGTGAATGGGCTTGCATCATCTCTTCTCCGTTTTAGAGACATAAACCTCCCCTTTGAGGGGTTCATTAATCATCTGGGGACTGTCTCTTTTGGATGGCAAGTTATGATTCACAGTGCGCGTCGAATGTTCCCTGACTTAACCCCACCCAGAGTGGGAGATGACCGAGCCTGTCGCCTTTTCCTAGTTACAACCTGCGCCCGTATTATTGATGATGAAACCCACTTCGTCTACACTATGCGTTCTGAATTCTTTCTGTCGTGCGCGAGGTACAAGTCAGAGGATGAGACTAAGAATTCATTAAGGAATGAAATTCAGTTTATCAAGATTAAGATCTTTCAACAGTGGATGCTTCGACCTTATGGAAGGGATCTAATTAAGAAACTGAGAAATGCTATTTCAATTACTCCTGATGTGATGGTTCAATTGGAGCAGCTGACTTGGATTTGCCCAAAAAATGTGTGTGTGTGTATATGTGTGTGTGTATATATATATATATATATATATATATATATATATATATATATATATATATATGAAAAGACTGAAAAGAAACCACGAAACACACGCACGAACAGCTGGACACAAACTGGAGACAAATGACTATTGTGAAGCGCTTGTTTTAGTCGTGATTTTTCCTTATTCCACACTTAAACTACGTGTCTCCGAGGTTTAGCGGTTGCCATGGAAACTACACCTCACTTATTGCGCGCTCGAGTTAGTCCATGTTTATTGGTAGAAGTTTTCGCTATTCTCCTTCTATTCAAGGCTTAAGCACAGAATAAATTTTACACCACGTTTATTGGTAGGGCTGTTAGAAAGCAGGGTTCGCTTATCCTATAAGTGACGACTATGAATTCGGCCCTTTATCTCCATTTTACAGAAGATGAGTCCCTTTTACATTCGTCTAATGATGACCAATTCAGATTGAAACTATTTTTAAAAACATGAATTAATTATATATTTGCTGTTGAAAAAAACAACAACAGTTTTCTATACGTCCGGTCAAATTCCTAACCTTTTAATGACGATTCCCATCCTCGAAACGTTGCATCATTTATATAAATGTGATTGTATTCAGAATTTGTTTATGATTATATAATTGTTTAAATCAAAATTGAAGGTCTATTTTAATGATATTACACTAATTTGAATGAATTACAAAGTTATGAGATTTTTTTAGAGTTAATAGTAACGTCAATTGTGCAATCATCACCAAATGCAAATAATATTGAAGAATGAGATCTTGGCTATCGGGGAAACCTATGACTTCAATATTAAAGACTCTTTGAATGGTGTTAAAGAATCAGACAAGGAAAAAAGTGTTTGATAGAATGTGACAAGTCTATACAGTTACAAAATGCAGCATCATAGTATATTAAATTTAATTATACTACAGATAGGCCTGTGAAGATTAAGAGAAAGGAAGCTTTACAATAAGAACAGTGACTGAACAGAAGCAAAAATCATTTAGAGCGAAACTAACATCAAGTGCGAAGGTAAAACAATTTTGGGACAAAATACACAAGTTTAAAAATTGGTAAGCCAAAAATAAAGATTCAGAGAAAATTACTAAAAATATTTTTGAAACTATCAATAATTCATACACCCCCCAAAAAGTTAATACAGACATTTCTCATTCAAAGAATTAAAAGTATACACTTAAAGTAAATATAAAAATCATCAGGATTAGGAAAAACTATGATAAAATTACTTTTAAACTACCTGAGTTTTAAAAAAGAAATATTTTAGATTTGTTTAATGATGTACTGCATAGTAGTTCATTCCTAGATCAATAAAAGAAATGCTTAAGTCTTGCTCGCATCCAAAGGTATAGCAGAAAGGTTACTGACTGCAGGTATTGAAAAGTACTGAAAATTATGGAGAGAATGATAAAACAATGACTGGAATGGTTGTGAAAGAAATGGGATATCATACAAAACTGAAGTTAATATGATGAAAAATTGCAAAAAAGTTCTAGGCTTCAACTTGTTTCCCACGAAAATTTTGTTTAAGCTGTTAATTTATGTGTGATATTTTTTTACTTAAACCTTTCAGTTTTATGTACTCATATCATATGTGTATTTTATGTACTCTTACTTTATCTACGATACCTACTACGGAGTCATATTATTTTTTTTCTGTTTTGTTTTTGGACTTGAATATCTGATCAGCATGGATTAATTAAAGCCAGATTCACTGTTATTGATCTTTTCACGTATCAGTCTTATCCCTTTACATTTACCTTTCCGGGATCCCACAAGGGTCAAAACTTGATCTCAATTATTTACAATAGTTATGAATGACTTCAAGAATGAAGTTAAAATGAGGTTATGAAGTTATGAACAAAGTTACAAATGAGATGAACAAAGTTACGAATGATGTTATGAACAAAGTTACAAATGAGGTTATGAACAAAGTTACAAATGAGGTTATGAACAAAGTTAAGAATGAGGTTATGAACAAAGTTAAGAATGAGGTTATGAACAAAGTTAAGAATGAGGTTATGAACAAAGTTAAGAATGAGGTTATGAACAAAGTTAAGAATGAGGTTATGAACAAAGTTAAGAATGAGGTTATGAACAAAGTTAAGAATGAGGTTATGAACAAAGTTAAGAATGAGGTTATGAACAAAATTTAAGAATGAGGTTATGAATGAAGTTTAGAATGAGGTTATGAATGATGTTTGTGACAAAATAATGGCATCCACAAACAAAAAAATTTCTACTCTTTCTACCGATAAATTCTATAGAAGTTCACGAGAACTTATATGCTAACTTTAATTGTATTTTTCAATGGTGTCCGCAATAAGCTGTTATTAAATCCCAATACATGAAATGGTTCTTGAGAAGCTTAAGTTAAAGATTTCAGAGTTTTGTTGACTGTCAGCTTGCATTTAAATGTCACATGAATACGTCATCAATTCTGCCAATACAGTGTGATATATTTACAGACTTGATAAGAATTAAAAAAAAAGAAAATCTTGTGATTGTTACATTACGTGTTATGTTTGATTTAAACTAGAATATGCACCAGTGATATGGACAAAAAACAGGGTGGGGAAGGTTGGTCTATTGAGGCTTGTGAAAGGTGATATGCAAAGTATCTTTACAAATGTTGGAACCACCCACCCCATGAATTGACAATGCTCAATTTAAGTTTTCATTTTCAAAATCTTGAGAGTAAGAGACATCTAAATCGTTTTCATTCTCAAATTAAGAAGCATTATTCTACCTTCACAACTGTTGTCCCAGGTAGCAAACTGTCGCAATATGATAGTTCTCACAAATTGTTTTACATGCAAATAATTAATAACCAATTGTACTGTATAATACAAGTTTATATAAAATAACTGAATTAACTAATAAAATTATAATTTAATTTTCATTAACCTCTTGCATATTTTTGTCGACTCAATTTTAATGTTAACCTGACAACTCACTATATATCTATCTTAATCACACACTGTAATTGTGTACCTTTTGTATCTTCACGGCATGCTGTAATTAAATGTATCTCTCACAAATATTCCTGTAATAGGGTTTTCTCACCAAACTTGTTTAAAAAAATCTTACTACTGATAATGAAATTCACATACTCAATCCAAACTAAGAGAAAGAGAGAGAGAAAAGGGCAAGCTCTACTAATAAAATACATTAATAAGTACGCATTTTCAATAGAAAAGAAAAAACAAAAAAAGCTACACAAAATGTAATATTACTTATGTCATTTGAACACCAAACAAAGTGAAAACAACCGTCATTACACCCTAGACCTTGTTTCTTAGAGATTGTTAATTGCCAAGCAGAATTATAAATCATTAGGGCAGTTTACAGTACTACAAGTTCAATGAAAATTACTCTTCGTATTCTAGTTTGTATCTAATTTGTCATTATTTGACAGTTCAAGAAAGGGGGGAAAAAAAGAAGAAGAAGGGGAGAGAGAGAGAGAAAACACAACAACAACCCAATGTAAAGTGTGTGTGTGTGTGTGTGGGGGGGGGGGGGGGGGTACACAATCCAGGTGTAAAGGAGAAGCACAAATAAAATCAAAAGAACTTCAGGTAACACTACATCCTGATTCTTTAGTCGAATCATGAATTACTCTTAAAATGCATTACAAAATGATTACACAAAAACTAAAAATTTCATTTTCGTTTTTATCTGAACATTACCATTGTGAGAAATGTTACCACAGAAGCACTCAGAGACACCATTAACACTGGAGTTCTAGCAATGAATCTGTGAGATCCTGGCATTCATTATCAAATATTTGAGAAAAGTAATCAATCAAATTGAGATTTATTGTGACTTTCTACAGTACATTTCCAAGTAACCCAGTGTCATTGATTTCAATAATATTTTTCATGGTAAGCTTTGAACAAATCAACACATCCATGCTGTGCTGTACACAATGGATACTTGTATAATAGCATGCTCTCCTGACAGTAAACATCCTCACAACCTATTTTTTTCACTGAACATTAAGTAGAATTTAAATATTATGTGACTTACAAAGTACATTCACATTTAAATAAGTAGAAATCATTGATAATAACAAAAAATGACAGGAGTATCTCAAAGATACATTGCATGTATTGATGTTACATTTTTCATTGTGAGCACTCACAGTTTAAAGAACAATTTCCAGAAGTGAAGTCAAATTAACAAACTATAAAATTCAAACTATTTTAATTAATAAAATGATTGAATTCCTTCAAAGCAGACTAGCATTCCAGCTAAGTCAGGGGAATGGAACTACACTTCATCACCCATAGGGGTAATATGGTTTTGCTTCTGCTTACCACAGGAACACTTAACACAGCATTTCACTCTGAAGACAGCAGATACATGATGAAAACATTAGCAACAACACCTATGACACAACAACATCCAGACAGCCAAGAATCCATTTAGTTCATCACTTCACAATTTGAAACAGTGAGTAGTATAAACAAAATACAATAGTGCACACATTTGTATATGCAGCAGAAACAACAAGATCTGAAAGAAAACACACAATTGTTAATAGATAAATCATTCTCAGTTAAAAAGTTTGAAGGAAACAGACTACTTACCAATGTTTTTCCTTAAGTATTTCTCATAATCAAGATGCCTGGCACAGTATAAAGTGCACATGCTTCAGTTCCAGTAGAACACAAAGAGGGACTTTACTTTCTAAATAAGCCTCGTATTTTCTACTTTCTTGTATTTTCTACTTGGCAAGTAATGATAATTTCAAAAAACTGTTTTTCTTATTCTGCATCATTATTTAAAAGTGCCCTCTACAAAATCTTTTGATGTAATTAAAAATTCTTCAAAATTAGATTGATTGCCACTTTTCTAGTCATTGGAATCCACCCGACAAAGTTTCCTACAAATTTTTCTACAGGTTACTGGAAACTGACGCCCCAAACTGGAACAACAGTTCCTAAAGACTGGAGTTGGAAGCATTGTAAATCTCGGAAATTTATTACAAAAATGCACTCGTGTCTTTACCTCAATTTCATAATTAACAAAAAAGATCTTCAAAATCTTTTTCAGCAATTGCACTATTTTCCTAAAAAAACAACAAACAAACTGGTATTAGAATTATTGGAAATCTGTGCATAGTATACTTACTGCAACGAATTACATTTTATAAAAATAAATATTTTCATAAAAGATAAAGGAAATTTGCTTAATATAAACAATTAATCATAGCTTCAATTTTTAATTCAACTTGAATATTAAAGGTGAGGTCATTAATCTGGTACATCCAGTTCAATCGCATGCCCCCACCCCATATCAAATAACCTTAGTTTCTAAACAATACTGTCAAAAAAAATTCCTGCAGAGAAATGAAAACATACACAAAGAGTTTGTTATTTTTTCTTTCCTCTTCCTTTTTTTGACATTAAAAAACCAAATAATAAGGCAGGAAGAATAAAAATGTCCTAATGTCATCGGAAAAAAAATCTATGTATAAGGCAGAACCAAGACTGCTCATGAATGGAAAAATAAATTGCCCGAGAGGGAGACAAATACAAAGGTTTAGAATCCTAATAGATTTCTGAAAAGTGTTAAGTTACCATCAGATTATGAGACGAGGAACGCAAAATTGAGATGACAATGCAGAGTTCTCTGACAAATTCACCCAAGGAAGATAATCATCACTTGGGTTACATTATTTTCTTAACAGTTAAAAATAGCAAGCAATGAAGACTATTTTATCACTGCACGCGTTCATTGTTCCTTGCTAGGGCTACGATTACAACTTTAAAAATATAATACCGCAAACGAAAATAATTTATTTCGAAATAGTACACATACCACATTTTTTGTCTTCTAAAATCGTCCACGTAATACACGATGTTACTAAAATACGACACCAAATTTTTCTTACCTTATTACATGTTGTATTAGTACACAATAACCGGCAATTCTTTCCTTCCTTTCACAGCAATCAATATTTCATTATATACAACGAGCACTCAATCTACTATTAGAACTACTCCTTTGTAATTCGTTTTCATTCTGTACATCTTTGGAGTTACCTACCTAGGCGGCGTGTGCTTCAACAGACCATTTTTAGGCAGATTTTGAGTTTACCAAGTTACTCCAAAATGTTTTAATACAACTAACTAGTTTCGCATCTCATTGCATGCCATCATGCCATGCTAAAAGAATCACATGCCGCACGTTCCTTGTTCCTTATCCTGACCACATGCCCGTTCGCGCGAAAATAGACGCCACCACACAGTCAAAGAGTTGAGAGTGGTTGCCTGCAAAGAGTATTTATAATATATGACCAGTTTGAGTGGTATAAGGGTTAGAGGCCAAATAGGAATGAATCGTTCGTGAACGAACTACCTCAAGGGAACTCCCGAGGTAACGATGGATACCGCGAGTTAACAATTAATATACAGAATGTTTCGATTTTCTTTTAGTACTTAGAAATCATTCTTCGTTACTAATTGTCAGCGAATACGACAGCTTGCGAAAGTAGTTTCCCGCCAAACGTGACCGATTTTTATAATTCTGCCCCTCAAGGCTCTGCTTCACAATGACGTTATAATAATGATGGAAATCTGCACATTTCATGCAATTAGATTTCGACGACATACATGGTTACAGATTTGGTCCGTTTGGTGCAATTCATCATGAGATAACGCTCACACTGTCTTTCACATTCACTGCAAATATATTTGTCATTTGGTTCGTGGAAAGTGTTTGTCTGACATGAATCACGATGGAAATTTGCATATATCGTGAAATTAGTTTTCGACGGCATACACTGACCGTTTGGTGCAATTTTTTATGTGATAACTAAGGCCTGGATTTTTAGGCGATGCACCTAAAGTCAAAGGTCATTGGGAGCTTTTATGTTTTTACTTCTAACATGTTATGTAACCCAATAGAAATTTTTCAGGGCTTTGCACCTAAATAAAACTTATGCCCTTATTTCCCAATCTTGACAAAACTATCTTATTTTGAATGAGCACATAATATGAACACATACTGTTTAAAGTTCATTGAAACAATATTTGTATAAGTCATGCACTTTGTTCCAAAGTTACCAGCCTCTATTTTTAACCTCACGAGAACAAAAGCAAAGGTGACACATGGTCGTTCATACTTCACCAGTTAGGGACGTTCCAATTCTACCGATTCGATTCTTTTGCTTCCGATTCTTTGTGGAATCGATTTCACAAAGCCGGAATCAAATAAATTAATTCGATATTTTTTTTAATACGCATTTTCCCGCGATGTTTTGTATATTTCGTTCTTTTTTTGTCGTTTGCCTTCATTACTAATCTAGGTATTACTTTATTATAATTTTAAAGAAGTCCATGTCTCCACCTTTCGCTTCATTCAAAGCAAACCATCGTTCAATATACAATTTTAGCATTTCAATTCAAGAAAAACTATTTTTCCTCTCTGAATCGCGATGTGTGAACTGTTTCTTGAAATCCAATACAATTTCGTTGATTAGTTCAGACTTTTGTTGATGTTACAATATATTATATTTTTAATTTATGTTTCATTAATATATTGTTTGATTGATATATTCTATTACTTTACTTATATTGTATTATTTGATCAATAACATTTTCGACCATGTAGTTAATTATTATTGCTATTAAAATTTAATTAACACCTGGTTGTGATTTATTAAATAGAAATTGCTTGATTCTGGTATCGATATCTTCGCTGAACGGTGTTTTCATTTGATTATATTCCTTAGAAATCGATTATTTTCTTTCGATTCTAGAATCGACACCTCTTTTCGATTCTGGAATCGATTCTTTTAGAGGAATCGAACGTCCTCACCACCAGTTGTGAATATTGTGTTTTTTAAAGCTTAACAATACTTGCGTCTGAAGAAGACGATCAACTTCGTGAACGTTGTGCTCGACTAACAATAAAAGTTGAATATATGTGTACCTTAAAATGTTTACTATGTTTTAGAGTTTTTAAAAAAATACACATAACTGTCTTTATAATTACGGGTTTTTGGTTAATCAAAACACGTTCATTACCAGTTATCGCGACATAGCCGTCTTTTTTACTAGATATCTTGCCGTTGCCAAAGGTGGTTCAAACAGAACACAACCTGGTGTATTTAGTATGTTGCTCTCTTAGGCCTAAAATTTGCGCACTTCAGATATCAAAACATATCATTTCTCAACTAATAGCTCAATTGCATTCACCCCATCGATAACTTGACATCTTCCAAACAAATCCTATAGCCCATCGTACTGCATAGATTTGTTGCATAGGATTACATCGAGTATCACAAGTAGTACGTAAAGAATAAAACGTCCCTAATGAATTAATATTGTTGACGAAGAAAGTACTTACTAAATGTCCTTCAAATGTTCTCGTACACAAAGAAAACAATATCGATCTCCATTTATTATCTCACCCCATCGTGATTTGCTGGGGAACGTGGATAACCCACATTGTGTTTTATGGTGAAAACTTCAAAAAGTAATAATGAATTTTGTTAGTAACATTGACGAAGATCTATCTAATGCATAGGAAAAGCTGGAAAATTTTTTTCACGATACCGCTTTGAATAGAGAATTCTTATGTGTTCACTCCTTCAAACACCTTTGTGCATCTATCAACCAATTACAGATGGGAAAATGGCTGCCGTTGAACTGTGGCAAATTTTCACTCTAAGCAAAGAAGAGTACAGAAGGATTTGCTCTTCAGAAATTGAAACAATGTTTCGCCAAACATCCAAATATTTTGAAGGTTACAAGCGATAATGATTTGTAATTTGCAGAAAGGATTGACTCAAAGGTGTTAGGATTGTTGCCACTGGTGTCAATGGATTTTTTCTGCCTGTTCAAAGACAATATTGAAAGACAAGCATTTAAATTTCGATTTCCTTAACATTAGGATGTAAATAAATATAATTTCCCTCTTATTACACAGAGAACATTATAATTGATGATGTAAACCTATTTTAAAAATATAGTGTATGTAACTTTCCTATTTTCCCTCAACTTTTTTATGTGCATCTGTCATGTTCTGATATAAAATAATGTATTTATATTTGAACTGATGTTAAATTTTTTGCGGCTAAACATGTCCCTATCTTAAATATTTTTGCATCTATTTAAGCACATAAATTAGAAATTGTTTGGCCCTAAACATCCGTCCTTTAGAGATAACGCTCACACTGTCTTTCACAACCACTGTATATGCATTTGGTTTGTGAAAACGTCTGACATATCCGGTTGTGGAACCAGTAAATTGCCAGGCGCGTAAGTACATGTCTTTGCTTGTACCCCGCCTCTGTCCATTGTCTATTTATCATCGCATTACTACAGTAGAAATCTTGCCATATTTCTTCTTGTCTGTTTTTTCGTTCATTCCGTACTGCTCTTGTGCGTCTGTATTAGGTAGCCGCAATTAAAGTCTCCCATCTTCCAATAGGAAAGTTTCTTTTACCATTACATACCCCAGTCTTTACCACAAATACTTGGAAAATCCTACACCTTTTTTTAAAATGAAAGTTGCTTTTAGAATTTTTATCATTTCTAACTACTAGAGTGTGAGGTAGTTCCATATTATTACAAAATCCTATGTCGCTGCCGAGAGTACTTTGTGGGTAACAATTTCACGGCTGTTTCTATAAATAACTGAGATATGGAATGTCGTTTACAGAATTTCTTGTTACTGAAATTAATCCCCCCTTTCTTAATTTGTGGCGTCAATATCGACGCATTGCGTGCCCTAACTCCGTTGGGTGCCTTAAGAGTACTAGCGCAATTCACCGTCTATAAGCGCCCTCTAGGGGTCGCTGTGTAGCCATTTTCCATCAGTCATAGTCAAGTCAGGGAATCGCCAGCAGGAAGCGTCTTCGCGGTCGCGTCTCGTGCGCACCCTGCGCCTTCTACACATCTGCCAGAATTGGGAAGGAATAAGGATTGGGATAAGGTTTAGGACGCATCACAGGGGTTTGACTAGCCTCTGTGGAGTAGGAAAACTCATTTTGTAATAAATATCACATGAGGTTCTACAGAGATTCTACGGGCATCGAACCTGGAGCCTTGGTGATGAAAGGCAAGCAGGGTGAACCACTTTAAATGAGGCGTTGCCAGATTGGGTGAAATTCCGGGTTTGCACCTTTTAATATCTCGTAAAGTGCTCATACACAGATTTTCAGATGAAATCGCAAAAATTAAAATTTTTCCTAATTTGTCACGTAAGGGGGGGTATTTTGTATTGTTGAATATTGTTGTCACATGAAGATCTCTGATATTGTACTGATCAACTCACCGAGTACAAAATAACCCCCTTTACGTGAGAAATTTGGAAAAATTCTAATTTCGGCGCTTCCATCTACAATTCTGTGTATACATACACATTACCAGAAGTTACAAAGGTGCAAGTTAACTCAATTAAATTAAAATAATGCGAAAAATATGACAAACAAAACGGATCATCGACTGATATATTACAATATACACCCCCAATACAAAGCAAATTTTCAAAATTATTAATTTAAACGCTTACCTCTGAAATTCAGTATACAAGTAGAATCTTTTAAGAGAAATTCCAAGCTGCAAATAAGACTCCAATAAAACGAATACTTTCCGAGATAGACGACAAAGTTACGCCTCGAGCCATCAAGTTACAAAACACCCCCCCCCCCTTACGTGCCAAATTTCCAAAAATATTAATTTCAGCACTGCTATCTGTAATTCTGTATACAAGTAGAACACTTTAAAAGAAATTCAGTGGTGCAAAGCAAACTCCAATCAGACGAATAGTTTTCGAGATACACGAGAAACAAAAGGAACCTCAACTGATCAAGTTACAAAACGACCCCCCCCCCTTACGTGCCAAATTTCCAAAAATATTAATTTCAGCACTGCTATCTGTAATTCTGTATACAAGTAGAACACTTTAAAAGAAATTCATTGGTGCAAAGCAAACTCCAATCAGACGAATAGTTTCCGAGATACACGAGAAACAAAAGGAACCTACACTGATCAAGTTACAAAAAGACCCCCCTTGCGTGGCAAATTTCGAAAAATATTAATTTCGGCACTGCCATCTGATATTCCGTATACAAGTAGAACACTTCAAGAGAAATTCATAGGTGATAACTATACTCCAATCAGATGAATGGTTTCCGAGATAGACGACAAAGTAACGCCTCGAGTCATCACTTACAAAACACCCCCCCACTACGTGCCAAATTTTGAAAAATATTAATTTCGGTACTGCCATCTTAAATTCTGTATACAAGTAGAACACTTTAAAAAAAATTATAGGATCACACTAAACTCCAATGAAACGAATAGTTTCCGAGATAGACGATAAACAAAGTTACGCCTGAAGTCATCAAGTTTCAAAACACCCCCCCATTACGTGCCAAATTTCGAAAAATATTAATTTCGGCACTGCCATCTGATACTCCTTATATAAGTAGAACACTTTAAGAGAAATTAATAGGTGCAAACTATACTCCAATCAGACGAATAGTTTCTTCAATAGACGACAAAGTTACGCCTCGAGTCATCAAGTTACAAAACACCCCCCCATAACGTGCCAAATTTCGAAAAATATTAATTTCGGCACTGCCATCTGATATTCCGTATAAAAGTAGAACACTTTAAGAGAAATCCATAGGTGCAAACTAAACTCCAATCAGACGAATAATTTCCGAGATAGACGACAACAAAACGGTTCTTTGACAGATTAAGTACAAAATACTGCCCCTTTACGTGACAAATTTGGAAAAATATTAATTTCCACTCTCCTTTTTGAAATTCTTTGTATACCTTGTAATGGGACGGTCGCACATAGCAGACACGAACAATATATTTTATTTAATTAAGAATCGCGCCACCGTTAAGAGCAGCCGAAAATGCCGTTTCCTGCATACCTGGGAGGGCCGCTAAGCGCCGAGGGAAAGGAGGAAAGCACCTCCTTTGTGCAGCGCAACTCACGGCGGACGCTCCTTTTGGGACGCAGGGGGAAATACGCCACCCGCACCCCTAAACCGAGCAACGGAATTACCCGCGTCTAGTTCTTAGAATTTGCGTGACGGAAGTTACTTCGGGGAAAGTTGCCGGGGGAGTAGCTTCGCCGCTGGCGCCCTGATTGGCGGAGGATCCACGGGTGGCGCGACAACCAATTAAAATAGACGATGCGGGGGAGGAATCTCGTGACACGCGAGCTCTTCCTGAGGGACTGCCAAAGAGAGAATCGTTCACTTGTGTCGGAGGTAGCGAGGAGATTAATTGTTTTCGGAGGCGGCAGGGGAAACACTTGGGTCGGAGGCAGCAGCGAGATCGCTTGTTTTTGAGCCAACCGCGAGGACACTTGTTTGTGAGGCAGCCGTTAGTGCACTTGTTGCTTTGTTTGGGAGTCGGTACTATTCGTTCCTGGTCGCCCCGAATGCCTAGAAATTGTAGAGTATGTTTGGTATGGTTGTCTATTGTTGCTTATCACCCATTATACTAAAAATCCGACGTGTGGGAGTGAGTCGGTGGTAGGAGGACTTTCTAAAGGTGGTGTTGCAAATGTTTTTGCTAATATCTCTATAATTGTTAATTATACCGAAAATTATGTTTTAAACAAAATTAAAATACACAAAAGTTTCTACAACCAAGTTCCTATAAGATATTGCTGTTAAATTAACCCTTTTCAAATTATAAGATCGAAAAATGATTATTTTTATTTTATAGTGAGACCCCTTTTTAGATAATTTCCTTAAAAAAGTTACGATATATTCCATGCTCGCGTCTTTTCGTTTAATATTTATCAACAATATATATTTGCACATATTTTGCTCAAAATGAACATTTTACATCTTATCAAATCTGACTTTCTACATACTTTTGAGTATCCCAGGCCATCGGATCGGAGATTACCTCAAGAACTAAAACAGATAATCCATAGTTCATTTGATAAGGAACGCGTAGAAATGTGAGGTCGTACTTTTTTTCTTCCAAATAATGTAGCCTCATTCTCCCACCCCATAATCTGAGGGCACGCGACTGCGATGGGGGGAGGGGATTCGCTAAAATTGAAAGGGATGCCAATGATATTTCAAGCATTGTCGAATTGCCAAAGCAAGAGGTGCTCCGAGACTTAGGTTGCAAGTTAAAATAAAGACCCGGTATTAGGCTACATCTCACTAAAATGATGCTTCCTAGCTCCAGTAGGGCCTAACTGAACAAAATACAACTTTCAAAATTTCGTCACTAACATTTAAGTGTACGTGTTCTTCTATGTATGTGTTAACATGTTTAAGTGAAAGTGTTCCTCTGTACAACCCGAGGAAACGTTTCAACACTGACCTGTTATCTTCAGAATCATCACTTGCACTATCTCCCACAGCAGGTTCTAGCTCCTTGTCAGCAGTAGTTGGATGCTGGCAGATTATCCCTTCGTTTACTAAGTGGGTACAAAAAGCCCCCACACCATAAAATATATTAATGGTTTTAAAATATAATTCTGGCAGTTGAAGTATTTTGTCCGTAAAGCTTTTATTAGTAGTTAGATAACACTTGGCGATTTGCTTTTTACATATTTATTGTATTAAATACTTCAAAATGTCAGCGCACCACTTTTTACCCACTTAGTAACTGTTGATTCTAATTATTGTTTCAAAATATTCAAACTTGATTGCTGAAAAGAGTGAGTAATCACAATTAAAATACACCTAGTTAACTACTCACTGATAAGACAATAGACTTCTAAGCTAGTTCCTTATAAAAGTAAAAGATGGTGAAATTCAAAATATGCTACGCGAGAAAGTCAAATAGCGGAAACTATTTATATTTATTTAAAATTAAAACGAACTTCATTACCTGTAAATACGAAAAGCTCCATCCTGAATGCTATTACCATAATCTTATTTTCAAAATACGTTTTTAATTAATTTCATTAATATAATAGTGGGTCCAACTCAGTAAATCTTGAGAAATATTTAAATTAGGAAACGAAGGAAAATCCTTAGCGTTTCGACTTTAGTACTAAACACAATGTTTTGGTCATTACAGAAGGGAAATCGTCAAGAAATTGCAATGCAGTATGGACCAGTGGCGTCTCCTGAATGATTGGGTAGGGGCTGCGATAAGGAGTAGCAAAAAGTTTGTGAATAAAACACTTGTTGCCTTCACTACTTACTGAGACAACGCGCCCTGAAGCCATTGTGTAGTTACTTATTGGTATCCAATATTAACAAAAAAACAGCAAATATTAAGAAACATTTTATTATTTATAACCATACAGCTGGAACCCAAAATGTTACAATATTTGGGCACAGCAAAAGATAAAATCATGAAAAAATACTGTTGAGACATTAGACCTAAAGGAGCTTCGTTACAGCCCGCTCGTTGTTTCCCAATCGAATTTCTTAGATATTAAGCTGTATCACTTTAGCCACATCAATGTAGCGTATTAGCCCATCCGGTGGTGCTAATTTAAAACTCAATTTTGATATTTTAAAGAGTAATGAAGGTCTTAGTAATTTTTATTTCGTACACATCTTTATCAGCAAAAGAAAAACACTGAACATGTGCCATGTGTTTGCTGCAAAGTGTACAAAACGTAACGTGGAATGTTTGCTTTTCTTTATCATAAAATCCTCGATTGACCCTAATTATAGAAAATTCGAACTTGATAGTCTACAAGCTTGAAGAAAAAGTTATACTGAAAAGATTTTTAACAGCTACATAAGCAACTCCCCTGGTGAAGAAAAGTTGCACTTCTTTCCTCGTCTGGACGCAATTCAATGAAATTATTGGAGTCTAGACTTGCATATCAGATGCGTTTGCAGAATCGCCTTAGTCACGTGATTGGTGCCCATATCCCAGTAGACAACCTTCTCGAAGGTCATTGGCCTTGCAGCAGAAAAGGACGGGAACGGATGATAGTCTTAGAGAAAACCACTGTCACAAAACCAGGCACTGCAACCGATAGTGGTCTGAAGCGCCCAATACAGGACAATATATTTTTGCATAGAGAAAATTAGAAACATATACTGTAAAGATTAGAAATCAAAAAAAAACATCCGAATAACGAAGGGATTGACGTTACGCCACAGGTATGTACACGATTCTCATCAGAATGGCATGAGACACTTTTTCTACTTGAAATGACTAGCATTGTATAATGAACAATAGATGTAAACAAACTTACTACATAGTTTCATAAACAAAACGAATTGTGTGTCCAGCTAAACCTATGGTTCGCGAGTTTCAAATTTCGTTCCACATTTCCACCACGAATTCTGCAGTCGTAGGCTCACTTGCATATAACGAATTTCATCACAATGAGTGATAGTAGTGGAGGTGATATGCAAATTTAATTTTTTTTTTTAATTTGTTGCGTCTACATAGATGCAACACGTCAAGCTCTTTGGAGGGCGTTGAACGCTTTGCGCTTGGAGTAATGCTCCATTAATATCGTCACGTCTCGTCGTGGTCAGCTGTCGGGAGGACCGCCAGGTAGAATTTCCGCGCACGCGCTTCTGCGTCACTATCCAGCGGCCAGAATTGGGAAAGAATTAGGCTTGGGGTAGGGTTTAGGACACTTCGCAGGGTGTTGGACAAGCCCTTGTGAAGAAGTCTTAACTGGTTTTGTTGGAACAAATTTCACATGAGATTTTCCGGTATTCGACGGAAATCGAACCCTGGCTCCCTTAGTGAAAGGCGAGCGACTTCGCTCTGAGCCACCAGGTGACTTAGTGACCTAATGACTTATCTTACCATATCACAATGTTTATGGATGTAAGGAAATTAAAATAAATGAACTATAAATCAACACTTCAAACTTTATTGTCAGTTTTATAATATAATAAATAACTGAATATAATAGCACACAGTGAAATACAATCAATATACAGACCACTAAAAACAGAAATTAAGCTACTTTAAATACAATTACATAACCGTGTTAAATGCGATGGTCCTTGAAACCACAAGGGGTTTTACTGGAACAATTCATATGTCCTTATTTTCGAGACAAAAATTCTCACTACAAACATACGTTAACATCGTACCAGCGGTTTTGAACAAAACAAGGACAGGTTAGCATTTGCAATTCCATTAATGGACTTGGTCTTGTTTTCGTTCTTAGCCAATAAATACTCTGAAATCAGTATTATCAATCTATAACAAATTTATAGACCATTTACAATAAATAGGTATAATCAATTCACCTAAAAGTTCATAATAAATTAGATTTAATTCTAACTTAGTTTTCACATGTTACATACACTGATCGGACACGGTAGAAAATTAAAGCATTTCATCCGTGTTACTACTCGAAGATGTTACAAGAGCTTACAGAGAATATTTCAATTTACACCTTAAAAACCTTTTAGATACATTTCAGGTCAAATTAATATGTTCTCTCTCGCCTTATTCCTTATCTACATTAGATGCTTTCGTTCATACAGTAGATAAAGGCAGCATTACTCATAGAACTTGTCCATCAATAACTTTACTCAACTTTTGTATTAAATTTTAATACATATCTTATATTGGTATATTTTGTATTAGTATCAAATCATAACAAAACAAAAAGTTCGTGACCTGAGTATCCAGTTATATACAGCTAGTAACAAAATGTAAATGGATAGAAAAATATAATTAAATACAATATTGTTATGTTTTCAAAACTACTCGGTTTTACAAGAATTACTCGTAATTTTCGCACCTTAGCATGCAAAGCGAAAAAAATCTTCTGGAGTGTGCAAATAAAGTTAAGCCTGACAAAATAAGGAACAAGTAGGAAAAAGTGCACCTAAAAAGAATGTTAAAAAATACCTCTTCGTAAAATAAAAACAATGGTAAACTGTGCAAAGAAGATCAAAAAAATTAAAAAATTCGAAGAAAGAACATCAGAAGAATATGACGCTGCGTGCCTGTATTGTGACTATTTCTACTCTCAGTCAACAGAAGGATGAGCGTCAGTAGTCCTTTGCAAAAAGTGGGCTCACTGTTCCTGTGTGGGAGAAGCGGACGAGGATGCTGAGGTACACCGTACCCGTGAATTTTGCTTACAAAAGGACGTTGATAACTAAATCAGTAAGTCAGTAAGTTTTCCAGTAGTAACTAAATTTTTCTAGCGATTAAAGTAATAATTATTGAACACTTTAACATACAATGTTACGCTATTTTTTAGTGATTGAAGTTAATCTTTAAAGTTTACTAGGTCTAACTATAAAACATTTGTTTTATAGTACAGTGTCAACAAAATGTTTTCTGTTTAGATATTAAAGTTAATTCTTAAGTTACTTTTTTAAAGTTAGTAGCCTATTTATAGAAGTTTTTCATTATGCAATTTTAGAAAGATGATTTGTATTTAGTTATTGGAGAAATCTTTAAAGATTAAAGTTAAATTAATATTTCATAGATATTAGCAATTGAACTTTCACATCATGTAATGTTTACTCAATACCTTTTATTATTAAATATTTTATACTTTTGTAAAACTGTGTACGATTAGTAACTAATATGGTCGAACGCGCACCTTTAAAGTAGCCGCCGGAAGGTGGCCCCGGCGCCGCTCAAGAGAGGGCGCCGATTACCAACGCCGCAGCTCCGTCACGCTCGGCCAAGCCCCGGAGCCGGAGAACGCACCCTTATCGGGTAGCTGGCCAGCGGACCTTCAGCCCGGGCGGGCTATAAGAGCGGTGCCCGGCGAGCGGTGGACAGTGAGAAGTGACTGCCCGTGCGTGTATAGTGACATGTGAAGTGCAACACAGAACGGTTACGGACTCGGACTCTCCCTGCGGCTAAACAGTGAACTACGCTACGTCTACGGAATATCTCATGGATTATTGTTCAACCTGGCTTGTATTATTGATTCTCCTGTTGGCTTGCGGTAATAAAAGAATTTTAGAAATTGCTGTTCCTTTTTTGGATATAACAAAACTGGCGACGAGAAAAAGCAAAATGGAGGCCGGCGACCAAATGGTGCAGATGTTGGGACTCATGCAGCAGCAAATACAATTACTACAACAGCAAGCGGAGGCGCAGCGCCAGCCGATGGAGGCGTATGCGCAGCAGCAGCAGCGGCAACAGGCAGAGGCACAACGGCAACAGGCAGAGGCGCATGCGCAACAGTTGGCAGTGTTATTAGAGGCAATCAATAGACGCCCCCCGCCCTAATTCCACTGTTTCCAGCCGGACACGGAGGATTGGTCGGAGTACCTGGAAAGGTTTGAGCAGCACCAACTGTGTCACCAGGTAGGAAACGCAAGAACCAAGAAAGCGTTTTTTCTGAGCTGTGTGGGAAGTAAAGTAACCGGCTTATTAGAGAAGAAACAGGGTTGAGAAAGATAGAGTACCCAGATGGAGGCAAGATTAACAAAACGGGGCAGTGGCATCAGGGGAAAAACAAAAGTGAAGAGATTCGAAAGAAAGAAGTCTTGCAGAAACTGTGAAAAAAATCACGATATAGAGTCGTGCAGATTCAGGGAAGCACGGTGTTTCTGGTGCAGAAGAATCGGACACATTCAGAAAGTTTGCGAAAAGAAACGACAGTCGGCGCGAGGCAGAAAGCAAGAAGAAGAAATGGAAATTGCTATAAGTGAAGTGATCAGTGGAAAGGGACAAAAGAAATTAACAGTGCAAGTCAAGTTAGGAGCACCCCGTAGATTTCTTACTGGATACGGGAGCGGCAGTTACATTAATTAATTTGGACACATACCACCGAATAGGAGCACCCAGGTATTCAAGTGTGCAAAAGAAGCTCACTAGTTTTGGGAAAACACCCATTAAGGTGTTGGGCAGCGTGAGTGTGCAGGCGTCTTACAAAAGTAGACAAGCAGTGATAGATGTGATAGTAGAGGATCGGTACGATGTGACAAATATCCTGGGTCTAAATTCGTTTGGTAGATTGGGTTTCGGTGTGGTGGACGAAATAAACCAGATATCGGACCAGGAAGAAGTTCAAATCATCAAAGATTTGGGGCTCGAGTTCGCGAAAGTGTTTTCACCCGGACTCGGAAAATGTAAAAATTTTCAGGCAAGAATCCAGTTAAAAGAGGAGCACAGACCGCGGTTCTACAAGGCAAGACCAGTGCCGTGAGCGTTAAGAGACAAAGTAAAAGAAGAGCTTACAAGGTTGCAGAAAGAAGGTGTGATATCACCAGTGGCTGCGAGTCAGTGGGCCACACCCTTGGTTTTGGTAAAAAAGTCCAATGGAAAAATCTGATTGTTCGGGGACTTCAAGAGCACAGTAAATCAGCAAGTAGAGGTAGAGCAATCCCCAATACCAAAACCTGAGGACTTTTTCTTTAAACTGTCGGGTGGGCAGCGTTTTTCCAAGATTGACCTCAGAGACGCCTATCTTCAGATACCACTGGATCCCACGGCAAGAGAGGTATTGGTGATTAACGAAACCGTAGAGATCGAGCGAAGACGACTGACATTGGACAATATACCAAGAAGCCTGTTTCGCAAAGCCCTTCGGGAAAGCAACCGCCGCTTCTGGGAGCAGAACAGGAAGATACTGGAAGCGGCGCGGCTCCAGCCGCTGCCGATTTCTGAAGACGAGATGTCGGACGAAGAGATGACCGACGCAGACGCACCAAGGACCAACGATGAGGTATCCCGTGGCGCGCAGCGGAACCTCCGACGCCCCCTCGACCCCGACTCCCCACCTGACAAACCGACCAAGGTCTTTTAACGGATGACGGCTTCCGCCTTGATACCAAAGGCGCCAACCCCCAACCCCCAAAAGAAAATCCCCCAGTTGAGACAACAAATCCATTCAACCCCCTATACCAACCAGACTTACCGCAATCGAACCCCGGAACATCCAACGAACCCGACACACCAGACGAAGCACCGACAGCACAACCACCGTAGCAACTGACGAAAACGACCAAGGGACGAATTGGACTATTCAGAATCGACCTAACGACGATACTAGACCCGACGGAGCTCATAAAGGAACTGAAAAACAATTGCAATAACCACCTTACCGCGAAATGTACCCGGACGGAACTGTTAATACAACCGCTGACTGCCCACGGGAAGATCAGGGACCGCCTGGACCTGATCTCCAGAGACCCACGACTTAAAGGACTTTACTTCACGACGATTTCTTACCACTTCAACAGGGCAACGGAGGAACAACGCGAAAAATTTGTAATCAAAGGACTACCGACTAAATACAACTTGACAGCCATTAAGACCAACCTGACCGCCCTCAACATTACTGCTCACCACATAACTGAAATGCAAAGACGAGACGCCGACGGAACACTGACCCCAATAGGCCTTTACACTGTCGAAACCAACAAGAAAGACATGACTGAAATAAAGAAGACTCTACGCTTTATAGACTACTTTAAAGTAACTATTGAGGACTACAAAACGACGGACAGAATACCACAATGCAGAAATTGCCAACGACTCTAACATACCAAGGCCTATTGTAGGAGACAAACGACTTGCACCCTCTGTGCTGGCTTCCACCCAACTGACGACTGTCCCTCCCACACATCCAACAATCCTTTTACCCCCAGATGCGCAAACTGCTCCCAAAACCACCCTGCCTATGACCAACAATGCCCCGTAATAACCAAAGCCCGTGAACTACGAAACACCCAATTGAACAAATCCTCAACCCACCCACCCCCGTCCAACACACCCCAAAACTTTCCTACCTTAAAACCCCAGAACATATCCTACGCCTCTGCCACCAACCCAACACAAACGCAACAAACCTCAACCCAACAACAATCCACCTCATCAACCACCCAAGACATAAAAGAACTATCCCTCCTCCAGAACCCGACCATCAAAAAGATCATCCTCAACTTAAAACCCCTCCTCGAAATCCTTAAAGGCCCAGAGGACATTATTACAAAGCTGATAACAGCTGGCATTAAATTAGTTGAGATCCTCAACTAATGGCTCCCCCCCTAAAATCCTAACCCTTTCCTCGTGGAACGCGCGAGGCGGCATAAACCAGAAGAAACCCATCCTCACCCAATTCCTTAAAGACTACGCTATCGGGATTCTATTCCTACAAGAGACGTGGTTAACACCTGACAGATCCTTCTCTATCCCTAACTATATAGTAACCAGAACCGACAGAACCTCATCCGCTGGAGGCGGTACAGCAATCCTAACCCGAAGATCTATCCCACACACCCCTTACCAACTACCTCCCACAACAGCCCTAGAGTGCACAGCAGTTGCCATAGGTTCATCCACATCCCAAATCCTCCTGATATCCTGTTACAAAACCCCTCACATACCAATTCCCGACTCCGACTTTGACACCATTAAAAACCTCCCTTACCCTTTCATAATAGCTGGAGACCTCAATAGTAAATCAACATCGTGGGGCTGCATGACCAGTAACGCAACCGGACTACGACTTGAGCACTTTATAGACATAAACCCCCAAATCCAACTGAAAGTACCTACGGAACCCACCCATCTAGTCCAAAACAACCCCCACGACATACTAGACATAATCCTACACTCTTCCCAAGTATCAATAACCATCCCCCACCCAAAATTCGACTTATACGACCTCTCAGACCACCTCCCAATCATCTTCACAAGCTCCTCAACCTCCAACTACATACTCCCAAAACCCGCACCAATACCAAATACCGATTGGAAAACATTCAAACGCCTACTGTCCAAGAAAATCCACGTTCCCCCAACCATCCATACAACTCAATCCAAAGACAACTCAATAGACCACCTAACCCACCACCTAAAACAATCATACCGGAAAACCACAACCTACTCCAAAAACACTCACCCCACCCTCTCTGACGAAATACTGACGACCATACGATACAAACGACAAGTTCAACGACGATATTACAAATACAGACGAGACGACGACAAACGAGAACTAAAAAGGACACAAAAGACCATACATAACCTACTCAAACATCACGAGACGCATAAATACGACGAATTACTAACTGACAATAGCAGCCCCAACACCATACACAAAATCATAAAAACAATCCGAAACCACCCCACCCCCATCTCCCCTATCCAAACCACCAACAATACCCTAACCTTTGATCCCCAAACTATCACAAACACCCTCGCCCAATCCCTAGCCGAACGCTTCCGCCCCTCCAACATCCCAATCCCAGTGTCCTATGGAATTTCCTCGAAACCCCACCCCTACCACCCGACCAACAACAAACCTGGACGACGAACGACAAATGAAATCAAGACAATACTAAAGACGATAGACGGCGGAAAATCGCCCGGACCCGATGGAGCCCTCCCTTCCCAACTCACTCACCTTACAAAAAATGCAATAGACCTATTAACCCTAATCCTCAACTCCTGTCTAAAACTATCCTATTTCCCATCCGCCTGGAAGATCGCCCGCGTTACCATGATCCCCAAACCCGGCAAGGATCATCGGCTCCCATCTAACCACCGTCCCATCAGTCTACTACCTATCCTTGGAAAATTATTTGAAAAAATAATTCTCCTCCGTCTAACACCTCTCCTCGACCCTATCATAACCTCTAACTAGTTTGGATTCCGCGAAGGACGCTCGGCGGCCCTTCAAACCCTAAACCTTGCCCTAACCATCGCCATCCCACTCCAAGACAGAAAAGAAATCCCTGCCATCTTCACAGACCTTACACAAGCCTATGACACCGTCTCCCACCCAATCCTACTTATGAATATCCGACCCTATATACCCGACCACATCCACTCCCTACTTCAAAGTTACCTAACCCACCGCTCCTTCCACATCCGACACCTGTCAAAAACCTCTCCAAACTACCCCATCCAAGCCGGCGTCCCGCAGGGCGCTGTGCTATCCCCAATCCTTTTCTCCATGTACATTAACGACGTGCCACAAACCCCAGGTGTACAAACCTTCTTATACGCCGATGACCTTGCCTTCCTATCTTCCTTAAACTCCGTAAATAGATCCATTTCCCACCTCCAAGAATCACTAAACGACTTCCACCTCTGGGCCTCCCAAAACTCCATCATTATAAATCCTTCCAAATCCCAAGCAATCCTGTTCTCCTACAAAACCTACCCATCCAACCCCCCTCCTATAACCATCGGAAATGAACCTATCCCCTGGACGACAGAGATATCCTACCTCGGTGTTACCTTCTCCCGCAGACTCCTTTGGTCCCATCACATCCATAGAATAACAGTAAAAGAAACCAGAATCACCAACACCCTACACCCTATCCTCACCAATCCGCACATACCCACCAAAAAGAAAATTCAAACCTATAACTCCCATATCCGTCCTATCCTTATATATGCCCATCCCACCTGGTTCACTACATCCCACGCCAACCGTACCAAACTAACCCGAGTAGAAAACCATAACATCCGCCTCATTTTCCGCCCACCCATGTATACCATCTACAACTCCATCCGTCTCCGAAATAAAATCCCTCATATCCTCACATACCTCCACAACTCCACAATAGCCCAAATCCGAAAATATATAAACAATCCCCTATTCCGTAACCTAATCCTCCCCCATTACCACATCCATAGAAATCCACCACGACATACCCGCAAAAAACACCCCCTGGATATCCTCAAACTTCCCCCTCCTATAACCTAAGCCAGAGGACACATACGAACCACAAAACACATAACCGACTAACGGACCGACAGAATGACTAACACGCTACTTACGCCGTCCGCAACAGTAAACATATCCGCCACTCCCTGAGCGCGACCCTTGCCAATCCCTCCCCCCTTATCCCATCCCAGTCCTCCCCCTCCCATCCCCCCGTCATCCGCAACCCTAATAAAATAACACATCTTCCAAAAGACAACTAACCCCTCCACAACCAACCAAGACTCCCGGTCCCCGTCCCGTACGGGGGAGAGGAGTCGAAAACCCCTAAATAAAGACCCGCGAACAACACCCACCGTTCGAAGAGACCCCGCAAGGGGTCAGGCGAACACCATCTGTACACAACATGAAGCAATTAACACACCGCTTGGCCTGTTCATATATAATAGATTACCATTTGGCGTAAATTCAGCAGCAGCAATTTTCCAGCGTTGTCTCGAGCAGATCACCGCATCCTTGGTTGCTGCAACTACCTCGACATCATCGTGACGGGTCGCAGCTTGGAGGAACACAAACAAAACTTGAGGAAGCTGTTCGCGGTTTTGCAGGAGAACGGGTTCAAAGTAAACCAAGACAAGTGCGAGTTTTTTAAAGAACGCGTGGTCTTTCTAGGACACGTCCTAGATTGCACCGGAATAGCCCCAACTCAGCAACACATACAGGCAATCATACAAATGCCCTCACCGGCCGATTTGAAACAATTGCAGGCCCTCTTAGGTAAGATGAACTATTACAACAAATTTATAAGGAATTTTTCATCAATAGCAGCCCCATTAAACCAACTCAGGAAGAAAGGAGTCAAGTTTACCTGGTCGGAAGAATGCAGCAAATCACTGGACATGCTGAAGAAGGAACTACTGCGCACAGTAAAATTAAATCATTTTATACCAGGGAGAATCACAACGGTGGCAGCAGACGCATCGGACTACGTGCTTGGGGGCAGTTTTGTCTCAAAAGGACGAGAAAGGGGTCGAAAGGCCGATCGCTTTCGTTTCCAAGACCCTCAATAAACACCAACGAAACTATTCACAAATCGAGAAGGAAGCCTTAGGAATTATTTTCGCAGTGAGAAAATTTAATGATTTTCTTTATGACAGCAAGTTTCATATTATCACCGATCATAAGCCGCTAGACCAGCTATTTCACCCGGGAAAGAAAATCCCCGAATGCACAACAAAAATGCTGCAAAGATGGGCTTTGTTCTTGGCAGATGACTACCAGGTGCATTTCAGGAGCACGTCCCAGCACGCCAACGCAGATGCATTATCGAGACTCCCCGCTGGTCCGGACCTGGAGTTTGATACGTCAGATGAAGAATGTTTCCAGATGGACATAGAACTGGAGAGTTTGGTGGACTTTCCGCACGAAACGCGCACCATAGCAAGGGAAACGGATAAAGATCCAGAATTGAAACAAGTGCGTCGCTTCGTCAGGGAAGGTTGGCCACCCAGGATGTTAAGAAGCAACGCCGGATGGTTCAGTAAGAGAGACAGGCTTTCGTGCAAAACTGGGGTATTGTTGTTAGCAGGGGACGAGTTCACTAGAGTAGTAATACCTAGGAGTTTGAGGCAGACAGTACTCAAACTCCTGCATCAGGGACACTGGGGAGTTGTGCGCACCAAACAACTGGCACGGCGGCATTGCGCACGGAAAGGCATGAACTCCGACATCGAACAGATGTTGAAAAGATGCGAGGCATGCCAACTCAGAGTGCCCCCCCAGAGATCTGACACCATGGCCAGAACCGGCAGAGCCATGGGAGAGGGTGCACGTGGACTTTGCCGGCCCCTTCTGGGGGTCCATGTGGTTGGTGGTAGTAGACGCAAAGTCCAACTACCCATACGTGGTGGAAATGGGGAGCACCACGTCGTCTCAGACGATTTAAATGTTGGAAAAGATTTTCGTCACGGAAGGGTTACCAGCGATTTTAGTTTCAGACAATGGTCCCCAGTTTGCATCCCAGGAATTTGCAAATTTTTGCAGAAGCAATGGAATCCAGCACATTTGCGCACCGCCGTTCCATCCGCAGTCCAACGGAGAGGCGGAGCGTTTCGTTAGAACCTTCAAGACGGCAATGGGAAAAGCGCCTGCAGCAGGAACATCCAAGTCCCGAGCGCTCCTGAGGGTCCTGGCGACGTACAGGGTCCTGCCAGGCGCAACGGGCAAGTGCCCAGCAGAAATTCTGCACGGCAGGCAGCCCCGAACCCTGTTGTCACTCCTGAGCCCCGATGACCCCTACAGATCGGAAGGTACTCTCTCCAAGTACGAGGTAGGTGACAATGTTTATACACAGTCCTTTAAAAAAGAGCCAGCGTGGGTGCCATGGGGATACAGCAAGTTAGGGGTAGTAGAGTGTACGCAGTCCGTACAGAGGAAAGATTGGTCACGCGTCACCAGGGGCAGATTAGGTCCATGGTAAACGAGAGCAAGGTTGACACTCGGCCATAGATTTCCCCAGAGGAGTTCCGAAAAAAGATACTAAAGGAAATGATATATCCTCCACAGGAACCCACACTCGGAGGAACGTCAGCAGGCGAGCAGACGGCCGCAGCAGAGACGCAGGCGGAAACAGCCCCCAGCAGGAGCGAGCGCGCTAGTTCGACCAGCGCGGAACTACGGCTCAGGAGGCCCAGCCGTTCGGTGCGATTTGCGCCGTATACGACGCATTTGGGCGCGGAGGGTGATATGGTCGAACGCGCACCTTTAAAGTTGCCGCCGGAAGGTGGTCCCGGCGCTGCTCAAGAGAGGGCGCCGATTACCAAAGCCGCAGCTCCGTCACGCTCGGCCAAGCCCCGGAGCCGGAGAACGCACCCTTATCGGGTAGCTGGCCAGCGGACCTTCAGCCCGGGCGGGCTATAAGAGCGGTGCCCGGCGAGCGGTGGGCAGTGAGAAGTGACTGCCCGTGCGTGTATAGTGCAATACGGAACGGTTACGGACTCGGACTCTCCCTACGGCTAAACAGTGAACTTCGCTACGTCTACGGAATATCTCATGGAATATTGTTCAACCTGGCTTGTATTATTGAATCTCCTGTTGGCTTGCGGTAATAAAAGAATTTTTGAAATTGCTGTTTCTTTTTTTGGATATAACAGTAACCTTTGCCTTATCCAGTATTGAGGGAACCCATCTTGCCCCACCCATCTCACTCTAGGGCAAGACTGGGTAAACCCTGAAAAAAATTGTGTATTAAATGTTAACATTTTCGGTCCTAATTTGTTTTATAGACTCTAGAAATACTGATGTTTAAGTTCCAATATCTGGCACTTTAATTAAGCATTTCGTATGCCTACACAAAAATTAAGTGCTTAAGCACCCCGTCTTGCCTCACCTTCCTCTAATAGTTTAACACCCAAACGAAAGAAAACACAGATTCTTCGAATGTCTGCCTTTGTAAAGAACCTCATAAATTGTTGGGATTTCTAATGTGATGATGATGATGATGAGTTACAAAAAAACTATTTTATTTGTGTAAATACCAGGAATTTGTGAATGTGTTTTGGTGAGGCTGAATGTTATATAATCAATGCAACCCGCACCGCCTTCGGGCGAAATTTTTCAATGTTCGACGCCGACATAAAAATTTAAAGTTCCGCCTGACGACTATTCTTTTCAGTGTTTTTCGCACGTGCCCGATAAAACACTGTGCAAGGCACGCTGGACTCTGAAACCGGCAGGGACCGCGCTGCTTGTCCTAGGGTCCCCCGCCGCCGTAAGTCCGCGCCTACCCATTCCAGACCCGTGCTCAGGTAACCAGACGACCATCCAGGTTACTTATTACAACAATCAATACTGAAACACCCGTCTGTCTGCCGGGAAGCGAGAAGAATGGCAACTGAAAAACGGATCGCCCACAGTGACGACTGCAACGAAACCAAGGCTTGCCTCATCAGACAAAGCCTTGGGGCAAGCGTAGGAGGTTCCAAGAACAAAAAACGCAGGAGTAAGCTTTAAACAAAAAAGCACCAATTTCTGTGAGACGACACCAGTGAAGACGAGCTAAACAAGGTCAGACGAAGTGTGTTAAAGGTGGCGGCCTCCACGACAGGTGTGCCGCAAAAGAGAGAGCTCCTTGCCTGCCACCACACTGGAAACGGTGCGAGTAGTAGCAGAACGAGAAAAAGAGCGAAGTCCTGCGAGAAAAAGAGCGAAAGTTGTTCTTAGAGCAACTCGTTGAGCAAAGTGTTAGCCGACAGCTTATAGAGCAAAATTTGTTAGCCCGGCGTTAGCTGGTAGCTTACAGAGCAAAATTTGTTAGCCTGGGGATAGTCCATTGCTCCTGTAGCAATTGACTCTGATGCTGCAAGTTTCAACGCGTCAAGCGACGCTGAGATGGGCGACCCCACCGACTGGCAGCAGCTCCTGCTCCAAGCGGAGAAGCAATCCCACCGGAAGAAGAAAAAGAAGCTTTCTGCTTCTTCCGGCCATCACCAGGTTCCACCGAACACGTAGCAGCAGATGATGAGTGGCGCTAGCGTGGCTCCCCATCCTCATGAATCATCCCCTATCCAACCTCCCAATAACTCCTTAGCCCACACTTCCCAACCTGCACCACCCACTATAACGACTGACACTACAACGGACGACGGCTTTCGTGTGCCAAAACGGCATCACACAGCCAAAGCTTGCCCACCTAACCGCTACAGTGTACCGACGCCACCAGAAACTGAACTAGACAGGACTAGCAACACTGAAGCCCCGACTGCCACAGAGGCAACCCAAACACCTATGAGACGCCCTCAAATAGGTGCCATCCACATAGACAATCACGAACTAAAATACCCTACACGACTTCTGACTGACCTCCAACAACACCTGCCCAATAGCTTTTTCGCCAAAAGTACAAGGACGGAGCTTATCCTCCAAGCTAAGACTACCGACGCCCACCAAAAAATCCTGAAAGCTCTGGAAGCCATAGAACTTGACCCAAAAATACGCACACGGTACTTCGACAGCAACCTTTACTACCATCACCACAGAACTACAGAAGAACGACACGCAAAACTCGTCATCAAAGGACCATCTCCCAACATCCCCACGACTGACGTTTTGACTGCCCTCTCCCAATTCCCATACAAAATTCATCATGTTTCAGAAATGAAAAAGAGGACCGACACCAACGCTCTGATTGGACTTGGACTTTACGTAATCGAGACAAACAGGAGACAGGACAAATCAAAGCCAACATTCACTATTTACTTCACCACAAAATCACCATCCACGAGTACAACCAGCAACTGACCGCATTCCCCGCTGTGACAACTGCCAGATGCTCTTCCACACCCGACACTACTGCCACAGACGAACAATATGCGCGAAGTGCAGTGAAAACCACCACACCTCGACCTGCACTAACCAGACATTCAAATGCGCAAACTGCCACGACGCCCACCCTGCCTACTCACCTGACTGCCCCGTTCTGACAAAGGCGAAGCACGACAGAAAAAAACACTACAACAACCTCGACTAAACCCAACGAGCATTAGACGAATCTTACCAGCGCCCAACAACTCTGAATTCCCATCACTCCCCCATACTAACACCACCACACTCCAACAAACCTTCACTGCACCCACGACCAACTCACGACAATCCTACTCCTCCCGAACCAGCAACTTAACTCCCACACCTACTCCCTCTCCTACCTCCACATTCAGCGATCTCAAAGAACTTATCTCCCTCCTCAAAACCTGCAATATCACCCAACTCATTACTACCATCAAAGACATAATCACCATCTGTAAAACACCGACCGACAACATGACTAAAATCATCGCTGTCATCAGCAAAGTATGTGAACTCTTCTAAACTCATCAGACGCCGACTTCTTAATATTTCCTCCTAGAATGCCAATGGCGGACTCGCTCGAAAGCTGACTGACATTAAACAATACCTGACAGACTACTCCGTCGGGGTCCTACTCATACAAGAGACGCATCTGACACCATCCTGCCCCTTCAACACCCCCAACTACATAACCTACCGAACCGACCGCTCCACCCCCGGCGGTGGAACTGCAATTTGCATCCAAAAAGGCATCCCTCACACCCAACTCCCCTCCGCCCCCACCACCCACATTGAGAACACCTTAATCCAAATACCCACCCCCCACGGACCTCTCACAATAGCTTCCATCTACAAACCTCCACAACTCCCGCTACTAGACAGCGACCTGACTTTACTTACGCGTGACAATTTTCTACTAGCAGGCGACATAAATTCAAAATCAACTACCTGTGGTTGCAGACATACCAACACCAACGGGCAAATACTACATATATACCTCGACACGAACACACACGCAACCCTTTCAGCGCCAGCAGAACCTACGCACCTTATCCGCAACCTCCCTCACGACATCCTGGATTTCGCCCTTCACTTCTCCAATATCACAATAAGCACCCCTCATCCCAATCTTGAACTCACTTCCGATCACCTCCCAATCCTCTTCACCACAGATACACCATCCCCCAACTTCAACTTCCCCTCCCGATCCATCTCCACTGACTGGCCCAAATTCAAACACCTCATCTCCAAAAAAGTAAAATCCCCAAATGCACTAACAAACCAAATTGAAATTGATCAGGCCATTAAACACCTAACCCTCCAAATCAATCGCTCCTTTCGGAAAGCTTCCTCCTTCACCAACAACTCACAGGAAAAACTACCAAATCACATACTGCTACTTTTACGTTACAAACGAAAGACTCAAAAACCTTTTCACAGAACACGCCGACAGGAAGATAAAATGACGTACTTATACTACAAACGAACTTTACACGACGCACTCATAGACTACGAACGCCAAAATTGGACAAAAACAATTACAGACCTAACTACGGACCCCAGCAAAATTTGGACTTTAATAAAATCTCTTAAAAAAACTACGCATAACATTTCGCCACTACTACGACCCGACGGCACCAAAACCTACGATCCACAGACGATGACAGAACTTTTTGCAAACTTCAAAAAAGATTCACCGCACCCAACGCACCCCTCACCTCATCCACCATCTTATATTTCATGAAAACGCCTCATCTCCCACGACATCAACAAACACCTTGGACTATAACTAACACGGACGTAACAAACGAACTGAAAAACCTCGACGGCGGTAAAGCGACCGGCCCCGACGGAGTAAGAGCCAACGCCCTCAAAAACTTGACCAAAAATGTGACTGACTTTATCACCAAAGTATTCAACGCCTGTATCAATACCTCCTACTTCCCCAACTCCTGGAAAATTGCCAAAATTAGAATGATCCCCAAACCCAGCAAGTCCCTCCAAAACCCTGACAATTACAGACCGATCAGCCTCCTCCCTATTTTAGGCAAAATATTCGAACGCATTATCCTGCAAAAACTATCCCCAATACTAGAAGAACGACTCAGACCGACACAATTCGGCTTTCGAGCAGACAGATCGACTGGACTACAAACGCTACGCTTAACTTCCGACATTGAAACGCGACTACAGGAAGGAAAACATCCAGTACCAGCTATTTTCCTCGATTTCACAACTGCCTTCGACACTGTTAACCACGATACGCTAATTTACAAAATCATTCCACATATCCCCTGCTTTCTCCTCCCACTCATCACCAACTACCTGACTGACCGCACCTTTTATGTCAACCACCTCAACTCCTCTTCCTCCCTCAGACCCATCCTCGCCGGCGTCCCGCAAGGAGCCGTTCATCTCCCCCTATCCTCTTCTCCCTCTACACGAATGACTTGCCGACCTCACCACAGACCAACGACTACATCTACGCTGACGATACAGCTCTGGCAGTGACCAAACGCAGATTACCTCACTCGGCTCAAATACTTCAAAATGACCTAGACGACATAACTATCTGGGCAAAAGACAACAACCTGAGACTAAACCCCCGCAAAAGCGCAGCAATATTTTTCAATAGAGGATACCCTGGCACGGCGCATCCAACACCACCCCCGCTCACTATAGACAACACTACAATTGACTGGACAAACGAAACAATATACCTAGGCATCACTTGACCGCAAACTTTCATGGAATAGACATGTTGACACAGTTACCCAAAAAGCCAACAGACGACTGAATTCCCTTACGCCTGTTCTCACGCACCCACTCACACCCACCAAGACCAAACTTTACATATACAAGACGTACATTAAACCCACACTGACTTACAACTGTGCGACCTGGGCAACGACATCCAAGACTAACTACCAAAAATTAATTAAAACAGAAAACAGATTTTTTCGCCTCTCGTTTCGACCCCCTCCACTTACAAACTACAACAGACTCCGACAAGCACTAAAACTAACACCAATTGACAAAGACATTTTCGACATCGCACGCAAAGACGTTGACAACGCCCTCACGAAAACCCACTATACTGCATCTTTCCAAACCCGCCCCCATCAACATGTCCTTCACAATCCACCCCTCCATAAATCACGATTTCTTCACCCCTTTGACATCCTCAAACTTCCCCCGTCCAGCACCTCATAACTCTACTCACCCACCGACATCGGCTACAATTTCCTACTCCAATGACAACCTTATTTCATTCTCATCTGTATATTCCACCTCTTCTCTCTCCCCCTCCCCGTCCCCTCTCTCCGAACACCGTCATGTACGGGGTAGCGAGAGATTCCTTCCCACCTCCCTCCTCCCCTTTCATTTATTACACGTTAGTGCCACGCACCCAAACTGGGAAGAGCGGAAAGCAGGCCCAGAGTGATGCAAAGCAGCCAAGACAAGACAAAGCGAAGTCCTGCGCAACCACGCTAAAAGAACCGAACAAGAGTAGCCAGGAAGCGCGCGGACAGTCAAGAAGCCGCCAACAACCGCTATCGTCCGATTCCCTGGAACCGCAACCCCATGCCCCCTCCCTTAATGGGCTGTTTCAGATGACAGATAGGTGCTCGTCGAAGGAAGCGTACTTTCTGCGTTTTATATAAGTAATCAACAAATGCAGGCACCCCATCAACAAATGCAGGCACACCCCTTATCTCAACTATCGCAGAACGGCTGCACTGCATCTTCATTAACACTCGACAACATTTTAGTCGTAAGTACGTCAGGGCAGCAGCCTCCATGGCACCCTCCACAAACAGCACCAGTCGTGGCTTCAAGAAAATGATAAAGGTGACCATGAAATGTCAACTACTGATAACCACGGAGAAGCAAGTACTGACGGATGGCAACTAAATGTACGCAAACGAAGACGACGAAGTGATGGCAGTCATTGAAATACTAACCTACCGACATTGACAGAAAATGTGATTCCTCTACAAAAAAATTCACCCCTCTAATGAATGAAAATCAAACTCAAAATGAAACGGCGAGGGAAGAAACAATTTTTTCTATTCCACCCATATTTATACCTGGCGTTACAATTGTCCCAAAATTGATTGACATTCTGAAGCAAAAAGTAAAGCAAGAAGACTTTACATTAAAATGTATAGTAATGAAATAAAACTAATGCCACGCACAGTGGACGCGTTCCGCTTGTTAATAAAGCTCCTTGACGAAAAAAAGGCAGCGTATCATACTTATCAACTCAAACAAGACAGAGCTTTTAGAGTTGTACTCCGATACTTCCATCCCAAATTTGATAATGATGAAGTTGTAACAGAATTAAAAACCCTCGGACATACAGTTCGTAACTTACATAACGTGCGACATAGACTAACTAAACGCCCACTGTCGCTTTTCTTCGTAGACCTTGAACCAAGCCCAAATAATAAAGACGTCTACAAAATAGAGAAACTCGTCAATGCCATCATAAAATTTGAACCTCCCTACAAAAAGAAAACAGCCGTTCAGTGTCATATCCTAATTCAAATCCTAAAGAGAAGCAAATAGTTCCAAATGCCTCAGACTTCCCTCCATTAGTCATTCACTCCCTCCAAAATAACACTTCCAATCCCAACCCACAATCCGTAAGAAAACACGAGCAACCTCATAATGCAATCTATTATCCAAATCCCAAACCAGTATGGAATACAAGAAATTATTCTAATCATGGGCCTACAAACGACCAAGAAGACCTCAGTCAAGTCCTTGATAAAGCCTTTCAGAGATTCGAAAACATTTTGTAACAGCAATCCGTGCAAATTAATACCCTCCTTAATTTAATCACTGCACTGATATCCAAAATGCGTTAAATGGCGGGAAAAATAAAACTTCTACTCTGGAACGTTAATGGTATACTCCAGCATCGCCGAGAGGTAATAGCAATTCTCACCGAACAGCAGTACATTTGTGCAGTTTTGTGAACGCACGAAAAGTGCAATGCGCGTTCACGCCACCGCGGTGGGACCATTCCTACCCTTACGGGCATCTATGGCCAATCCTGTAACATACCGAACAAGCCATAGAATTTTTCAAACTATCCACACATACGTTTTACTTACAATATAATTTTGTATCTGTAGGCAATGTCCCGACGTAGAAGTCTTTCACGTTCTGAAATTCGGAGAGCAGTAGAACAAATTTCGGAAAACGAGGACGATTTATTGTCAACAGATAATGATGAAGAGAGTGATAGTGAAGTAGATTTTGAAAGTTTAGCGTCAGAGGCCAGTGATGAACATGAGGAAACTGATGCATCTGATTCAGACAGAATATTATAATGAAAATGGGACTGAAACAGTTGTAACTCAGTATCATGGTAAAGATGGCACAGGATGGTTCGCTGAGCCGACTAGTACAAACAGAGCACGAAGTCACAATATAGAACGGGGGTTCATAAATAAAGTTTTGTTGCCACCTAGTGCATGTATAGAATGTCCAGTGGATGCATTCAGTCTTTAATGGATGAATCAATAGTGGCAGAAATTGTTCGCTATACGAATGCAACAGCTCAACGGGTATACAAAGAAAAAAGACCTCCTCAGCAATGGAATGATTGTGACAAAGTAAAGATGTATGCTTTCATTGGACTCTTACTGACTGCAGGCCACCTAAAGAGCAACCATTGCAATTATGACACTTTGTGGAATAGGGTCTATGGTCCGCCTATATTTAGAGCTACAATGGGACTAAAAAGGTTCAAGAGTATTTTGGCATTTGGTAAAAGAAAAAAATTTTACAAAAAAACTTCAATTACGTGGAGCCAATAGCAATTCCAATAGATTTACAAAAAAAGTACATTCTATTATGTACCAATACAAAAAACATTAAAAATGTTTGTAAATGATAAATACATTAAAGAATATATAAGGATGAAAGCAGAAATAAGTGATGAACAAATTTTAAAAGATTTTACAGATGGTTCGGAATATAAAAATAATACATTTTTTAAGGAAAATGAAGAATCCTTAAAGATTATATTATTCCAGGATGCATTTGAAATAGTAAATCCCATTGGTAGTGCAAAAAAGAAACATAAAGTCTTAGGAATTTATATGGCGCTTGGAAATCTTCCTAGTCATATTCGTTATAATAGTAATATTAAATTAGTAGCGTTATGTAAAGAAAAAGATTTTAATCATGATATTGTTTTTGGAAAAATTGTTGAAGAATTAAAAGTTATCGAAGGGAAAGGAATAGAATTTAAAGATAAGCATATTAAAGGATCAGTAGTTTTTATTTCTGGAGATAATTTAGGTAGTCATGCTGCTGGTGGATTCTATGAAAACTTCAGTAAAGCGGAATATTTTAGTAGATATTGTCATGTAACAAGAAAAGAATTCTTTGCAGAAAATGGTGCATTTAAAGTCTATGATACAAGAAGTGTTGATTCATATAATAAAGCAGTTTAATAAAGTGAAAAAAGAAGAAAGTTACGGAATAAAATTTAATTCTCAATTTAATAAACTAAAATATTTCCACGTTTGTTCACCTGGTCTTCCACCTTGTTTGGGACATGATTTACTTGAAGGTGCAGCATCATATGATATGCATTTACTTATTCATCATTTCATTAAAAGAAAGTGGTTTACAATGAAACAATTAAACCATAGAGTAGATAATTTTTGTTATTCTTCAAAACATCTGAAAGATAAACCGTGTACCGTTGCTATTGGAACAAACAAAATTTCAGGACATGCTTTACAAATTTTAAAATTTTAAAATTTGTAAAACTGTTTCCGTTAATTATGCAGGATAAAATAGAAGATACGAATGATGAGGCGTGGCATTGTTTTCTTTTATTAAATGAAATCACTGAAATAGTAACTGCTCCGTCAATTCACAAAAACTCTTTACCATATTTACAAACTATTATAGATGAATATTTATCACACAGGATTCACTTATTTCCTGATTACAAAATTCGTCCTAAACACCATTATTTAACACATTATTGAGAATTAATACTGAAATATGGTCCACTAATTAAAGTATGGACTTTGAGATTTGAAAGTAAACACATGTTTTTTAAAAAAGCAATACGATATTCTCGAAACTTTATAAATGTACTTCTGACATTAGCTGAAAAACATGAATTGTATCAAAGTTACATCAGATTAGGAGGAAATATTCGTCAAGATGATGAGTGTGTTGGAGTTGCTGACTTCAATTTCAATCATTATAATACTGATATCCAAACGGTTGTACGAAACGCAATGATTTTAGAAAATGTTGAGCAATGTAATAAAATTGTGTTAAAAGAGACTTCATACGACATAGGATCTGCAATATTTGTACACCAGGATGGTTACGAATATAATGTTGTGATTGGAAAAATATGCAATTTTTTACTTCATAATAATACTGTTTATATTTTAATCAAAATAATGGAAACTAGTTTTGCACCACACTTGCGAAGTTACATTATAAATCATATAAATTCCAACGAGTGCTTTCCTGCAAAAGCTTTGCAAATTTATAAACCAATGCATATATAGGTAACGCATAAAAAGCAATATGTAAAACCAGATCATGGATTTGTAACTTCTTTATAATCATAACGTGTACTATAGAAATATTATAAATATGTGTAAATTAAAGCCGCCAGTGTCGTAAAAAAATGATATGTTGAAATTTACAAATTTATTTATTTCCTAACAAAACTATAATATAAAAAGAAACCAATTATTCAATATTGAATATATATATATATATATATATATATATATATATATATATATATATATATATATATTTTCCCGAATAATTTTGCGCCGCGTTGATGCACGTTGTAACAAATAAATATTTTTGTGCAAGTATAAACCGCGCTAAAACTACTAATAAATTCTTAGGAAAATAGCGACATACCCCTGGTTCAAAGCTCATATTGAAATGGTATGATATGTGCAACAGAAATTTCATGAAGGTAATAAGGAATTTCTTATATGTTTAAATAAAATGTCATGAAGTTTTGTGAATAGATTGAGGAATATTTTAATTTATGGTTCCTTACGAAAAAACATATTAGAAGCTTATGTTTTTTCAGTAATATAATGTTTCTCTATAATAAATCATAAATAGATATATTCCTCAATCTGTTTACAAAAATTCATGACATTTTATTTATACATATATGAAATTCCTTATTATAGGATGTTCTTGAATAATGAAATCATATGAAATAAGATGAAATTTGAACCTGCGGCATGACGCTATTTTCATAAGAATTTATTGGTACATGCAGAGAAATTAATTACTATAAACTACTGTTTTTAACAGTAACCTGGCGACATTAAATGAAAAACTATGTATTTACTAAGAAAAACAGTAATTTTTATACACGAGTTAATGATTCTAAAAAAAACTCCACTACTCCGGTCACCCATCCTTGTAGTGACATCACTGAACGTTGCTTGACTTCGGTTATCAAGTTCGGTGTCGGTTATGTCACTACACGATCAAACTTATGTACATTTAGTTAGTTTCAGTTCCTATTACGCCATGGTATCAGTGAAATTGAGTTTGTCTTCCTCGATTTCAGGGTGTAAAACTGGTTTTTGTATTTGGATTTGTGACGAAAAATATCGTATGCACTGATATCCAAACGGTTGTACGAAACGCAATGATTTTAGAAAATGTTGAGCAATGTAGCTGGGGGTAAAACTGCATTTAGCTGCCTTGAGGCACAATATAATATTTATTTGCTCAGACAAAACGCCTGTGCGGGACAGTGGTAAGAGCTGTGCCAAGTTTTCCATATAGGTTACATATTTACTAAACATTGTCCTTAAAAATTATAAATATAATGTGTATTTATAATTTATATTTTTTTTGTAAACTACAAAGCACCAGGAGATCAGATCTTTGCGGAGATTTGGAAATATGCTAGTGAATCAGCTAAAGTTGCCCTCCATCAACAGCTTGTCTTGATCTGGATTAAAGAAGAACTACCAGCGCATTGGACAACAACCATCATTCACCCACTACACAAGAAAGGAGACAAAACTGAACCTAATAACTACAGAGGAATCTCACTCTTAGATATAACATACAAAATCCTTTCAATAATTATCCTTAATAGGATCAATTTACAACTTGAGAAAGAACTGGGGGACTATCAAGGAGGTTTCCGACCATGGAGAAGCTGTCCTGATCAGATCATGAGTCTCAAATTAATCATGGACTATAATAGGAGGAGAAATAAAGATATGGTGAATACATTCGTCGATTTCAAAAAAGCTTACGATTGCATCCATAGAGAATCACTGTTTACAATCTTAAGACACCTTGGACTACATCCCAAATTAATAAACATAATAAAACTGACTCTCACTAACACCACATCAAAAGTAAAGTTTAGACGCGAACTAACAGAGCCATTTGAAATCAAAACAGGACTACGGCAGGGAGATGGGCTTTCACCAATATTATTTAATTGTGCTCTTGAAATGGTAATGAGGGAATGGTTTAGGAAATGTCCACCAAATATCAAGATAGGACGAAAAATTAAAACAAACTGCCTGGGTTTCGCAGATGATTTAGCATTATTAGCCGTTGACATAAAAGAAGCAAAAACTCAGATATCAGAACTTCAAAATATTGCCCAAAAAACTGGCCTTAAATTATCATTTGAAAAAACAGAAATTCTGACCCAAAAACGAACACTACTAAAGGAAGTTACCTTAAATGGAAAAAAAATCAAAATAGTGAAACAATTTAAATATCTTGGAGAAGTACTAACAAATAACTTAAATGAAAAAATCTCAATCCAGATTAGAACCAGTAAATTGATTAAAGCACAAAAATTGACATGGGATACCTACAAAAAGAAATGCTTATCCATTAAGGCAAAGATAAAGCACTACAACACAGTTATAAAGCCAGAAGCAACATATGCTTCAGAAACACTTTTTCACTTAAACAGTCAAAGACTGATAGACTTCAGAGAATTGAAAGAAGGATTGGAAGGACCTGCATCAACAAAAAATACCAAAAAGATGGCCAGTGGCGAATACTGCCTAATAAAGTTGTGTACAAAGAGCTAGAACCAATAACAGACACGATGCGGAAGAGGAGATAGGGATTTTGTGGTCATATCATGAGAATGCAGGATTCAAGACTTCTAAAACAACTAATACAACACAATCTTATCTCAAAAAACACCACAACAGGATGTGCATGGATTAGAGAAGTGAAAGAAGACCTGAAGGAGATAGGCCTCACAACAGAAGACACCACAAATAAGATAAAATTGAATTCAAAACTCAAAGATACAACCACCTGTTTCACTCTTACAAGAAACAAACCCACAACTCGCATATTTTCAACTGAAGAAAGGGAAAGAAGATCGAAGTGTATGAAGAAGTACTGGGAAGAACACAAAGCCTGAACATTCCCTTCAAGGAGACCTAAACGATGAACTGACTAAAGTGATCCTATGCGGTCATAAAAGAAGAAGAAGAAGAAGAAGAAGAAGAAGAAGAAGAATGTGTATTTTTCAGAATACACCGTGCAACAAATTTCCCACTTTGTCTTCACACATAAGCAAGAACATATGATCGCTATACTAGATTTTTTCCCTACCAAACTAACATTCCAATTTCATTCCACCTTCATTCCACTATTATTACATCTACATTTCCATTTTTACCATTACGACTCATATTTCACATTTTAACTAACTTTTCGAATTTATTTATCCATGTTTATAGGTGAAAACATCCTAAATGAGTGATATATTAAACCACATACTCTTTACACAGTTAAATCCACAAAAAACCAAAGAAAATAGTTATAAAGTACCGAAGATATGCATTTTTTAAGTATATACATAGAATGTCAGAAAATACAATTTTTTTAACTTTCAAAATTCATTTCAAAATCAAAACGAATTGATCCAGCCAAACAGCTTGCGGGGTTTGGTAGGGGAAAAAATCTAGTATAGCGATCATATGTTCTTGCTTATGTGTGAAGACCAAGTGGGAAATTTGTTGCACGGTGTTATCAAAATGTTGTTCAAAGTGGAGCCACCAAATCGGTCTACTAAAGTTATCGTTATTGCTGATTCTATCGATGAGTTAATTTTGAAGGCAAAAACCAAATTTAACTTATCAGATGATGAGTATCAGGCACTGATTAATCTCGAAAGTTATTTTTATTTAATTGATATTAAATTAAATTATAAATTATTACATATGATTTTATTTTTTTAATTGTTAAAAAAATTAACAATTACCATCAAATTAATAACAATATAGATTATTTCAATTTTTGAATCAATTTGAAAAATCAAGTATCAATAATGTACATTTGTAATTAAATATTAACTTAAAGTAATCTAACTTTTACAATATTTTTATTTAAAAGGTCATTGAACTTAATATATTTAGGTTAAATTGTAAATAATAAACTCAATTTTTTCAGATTTCATTGCTTGATGGCACTGTCATAGATGACAACGAAGTGCTACAATATTACGCAAAGTAATTCACTGAAAAAAATAATGAACCAATTAATATCATTCTGTGCCAAGCAAATAATACATTAACTGAAAAAGTCGGACCTAGAGGTCCAGAATATATTTCAGAATCCATCAGTGTAAACAATGGTAAATAATTTAATGTAATATTTGGTCATTACGCTTAAGTGTACAGTCATGGACTTTAATGCCTGGTCTTTTTTGGTATGTGACTTCTCTTTCTAACCTCATAGAACTATGCCTCAGAGGTGATATTCTTAACTCTTACCGCTAGACCACAAGTCCGCATATAAAGAACTATGTTAGATTTAGTATTTTAATTGAACATATATGTGCCATATATGCTTACACATATGCCAGCATATATGTTATGACAAATATGAGAGATATGCTGCATATATGTTACTCAATCCATATATGTTGCATATATGCCACGTATATGTTGCATATATGCCACGTATATGCAGCATATATGTTCATTTTTACCTGCGATGTTTCAAAACTAAAAAAAATATTTCTGTAACCGTAGTTCAACCCTGACAACACATTACAGATTTGATCAAACTTTTCGCAATGTGATGTTCGCATATTTGATCAAATTTCTAGCAAAGTGCAATTATTTGATCAAAATTCGCTTAAAATTTGATCAAGGTTTTGTTTTGCTCAAAGTTTGAGCAAATATGCGGACACTGCACGACGCAAAGTTTCATCAAATCATTTGCATGTGTTGTCAGGGAACTATCGTTATTATTTATCATTCATACAAAAATTTTCGAATTAATAATATTCATATATGTTTTACAGTAACGAAATTAAAAGTCTCGCCTATTGACATGCAGACAAAAATATGGAGCAAAGCTCCATCACGTCTCATGTCATTTTGTGAAGAAAAGAGGCGGGCATTGCCTAATGATCGACGTATTTTAGTCAACTTAATTGTGGACTACATGATTGAAGATCTGCATGATACTTCAAGAAATACGTGTGGCATTATTGCCAACATGATCTGCAAGCAATACCCCAAAACTTTTGGAGACATTGTTGGCAATCAAGTTTTCGGCGAAGGCTACGAATCTTTAACCCATTTACGGCCACCATTGCGAAAACGCAACACCAATTATTTAATTTTTTTAAAGAGTGTTTGAAATGAAACTCCCAATACATTACTCTGGACTCTTCTTTATTTTTTATTCTTCTGTTGTTCTGCACGTTTTTATACAGTTTTCTCACCATATAGGTTTATTTTGAGGAATTATTTTGGGTTACGTTTTCCACCGAATAACATCGCATATTTCTAATTAGCTAAAAGAGCTCATTTTTATAAAATTCAAATAATTATTTTACTTCAGTGTAATGCTATAGTGTTTATTGAAAGAGTAGTTACGAAAATTCAAAGATCATACTCATTGTTGCGTCATAATATCGGAGCCAATTTCCCTGTTGCGTTTTCGCAACGTTGGCGCAATCAGTGATCTTTCCGAGAAGCAGGTCCCGACTCGCACAGGCGCATGTCTTAGAGCGCTCTCGTAGACGACGTGCATTCTCTCTCCGAGAGTTCTGTCGAGAGTTCTCCGAGAGTTCTGTCGAGCACGTATCTACTGTGTCTTGGCACGAACTCGCGAGCGTCCTTGCTGTTTCCCAGCGTATACTTCTTTCTGTTCCTTAGAACGAAACAACTAGCCGTGAGGTCTAAACCCGCAGCAAAGCGACGGGAAACCTCAATAGATGTTACATCAGGCATAAGGTGCAGAAGAAACGCCAGCCTCAAAAGATTCAACTGTCACCCGCCGGCCCAAACACCAAATCAGGAGAGCTGTTTCAACAAGCTCGCACCGGCCGCGGGGCCGTTGCAACTATGGCCGCTCCTGAAACAATGGAGTATCTGACGACCCCTCTACCATCTGACGACGACGACCACGCTCAAGACACGATATGGACGACGCTGCTAGCCGACGCCAACCTAAGGGCGCCAGCTATGAAGAGAACCACCACTGGCAACAAAGCAGACCTACCCGCCAAGAAGACGTCCCACGAGCAGCAGACCCAGGTGAGTGACGTGGGCAATCAAGGCACCTCCACATCCTCCAACCAACGTCCCCAGTCTTCATTCCTTGCTATCCCAAACCCTGAACCTGCCACCACCTCCCAAGCAATCACCAACTCTACTCCCGGCTCCCACCAATCCACTGAACCACCTTTCCAACTGGCGACCGGCAAACTTGTTTGCAAAGCACCTGGACCCTACGCTCCCCCCTCAACGACGATCAAAAATAGATTCAGCGCCCTGACCACCTCTGACCCCCCTGAACAGACGACCCCGTCAAACAACACCCTTACTGACCAAGTGACAACTGACAATGCGCCCAGCCGACTACAACCACCCAGACCAAAGATTGGTACCATCCATATCGACAACACCGGACTCACAAACGCCACACGATTTCTTTCTGACCTCCAGACTATAGCCCGTAACGGTTTCCTGGCCAGAAGCACTAAAAAAGAATTAATCATACAACCCAAAACCCTCCAAGCACATAAGACTCTCCTTGACGCCCTCGACAAAATTGAACTGACTCCAGAGATCAGAGCAAAATACTTTACAGACAAACTCTACTACCACCACCACCCCGCTACAGAAGAACGACGAGACAAACTTGTGATAAACGGCCTATCCCCAAAAACCCCCAATCAGACATCCTACAGGAACTTAAGTGTTACAACTTCCCCATCCATCACATCGCAGAAATGAAACGAAGAAACCCCGACAACACACTGACTGGCCTTGGGATCTACATGATCGAGGTGAACAAAGAAGACCTGACTGACATCAAGACAAACAACAAACACCTACTACACTACAGAGTGACAATCCACGACTACCAGCAAAATGACAGGATCCCAAGGTGCGACAAATGCCAAATGTACTACCATATGAAACAATACTGCCACAGACCGACGACTTGCGCCAAGTGCGGCGGAAACCACCACATCACAGACTGCACCAACGACTTTTTCAAATGCGCTAACTGCAAACGTGACCACCCAGCCTATTCCCAAGACTGCCCCATCCTCATCAAAGCAAAGCAAGACAGACTGATCACTTTGGCATTACGAACAGACAACAAAGATAACAACAGACCAAACCTCCCCAATCTGAATTGCCCCCTCTCCGCGTTCCAACAAACGCAGCAACCCTTCAACAGACGTACGCCGGAAAAACCCAATTATCCTCAGCTCCTACTTCTAACACAACTCCCAACTCAACATCCACCTTCTCCGACCTAAAAAGAACTATTCTCACTACTCAAATCTTTCAACCTCTCCAAACTTATTTCAATAGCCAAAGAAATAATCAACATACTTAAAAGTACTGACGACACCATGACCAAAATAATCACCATTTTGACCAAAGTTTGCGACCTAATTTAATTCACTACCAGACATAAACTGACGAACATCACTACTTGGAACGCAAACGGCGGACTAGCCCGGAAGGTACAAGACATCCGACAATACCTAAAAGCACACTCCGTCGGGATATTACTACTCCAAGAGACACACCTCAAACCCAACCTCTCCTTCTCCATCCCCGACTACATAACATATCGCACCGACAGACCGACACACGGAGGTGGAACAGCGATATGTATCAGAAAGAACATTCCCCACAGCCAACTCCCACCTATTGCCACATCCCACATAGAAAACACCAGACTTGAAATAGCTACTCCTCATGGCCCTATTACTATAACCTCAATTTACAAACCACCACAAAGACCCCTGTTAGACCAAGACCTCGACCTCCTGACCACAGGCACCTGCCTATTAGCAGGCGACCTAAATTCAAAATCGACCACCTGGGGATGCAGACACACCAACGCCAACGGAAACAAACTCAACGACTACCTCAACACGACCAACTCTAACTCTGACAGCACCGACAGAACCAACTCACCTAGTACGAGAATTACCCCGTGACATTTTAGACTTTACAATCCACTCATCAAACATCACCATCCGCTCACCCCACCCTCATCCTGAACTCAACTCCGATCACCTCCCCACCATTTTCACAATAGACACATTATCCCTCCATATAAAACTCATCCGGAAAATTATAGAAACCGATTGGAAAAAATTTAAACATCTAATATCCAAGAAGATCAAACATCATAACTCCCTTGAAACCCCACAACAAATTAACCTAGCCATCGCTCACTTCAACCTTCAAATAAACCGATCCCTTTCCAAATTATCTACCTACACTAAAGACACCCCACCCAAACTGCCTGACAATATCCTACAACTTATACGCTACAAACGCAAATCCCAGAAGACATTCTACCGTACTAGAACGAACGACTACATCTATGCAGACGACACCGCCCTGACAGTGACTAAACAACTACTACCCAACTCAATTTCGACCCTCCAAGAGACACTTGACCATATTATCCACTGGACGAAAGAAAACGACTTAAAACTCAATCCCCAAAAATGCTCTGCAATTCTATTTTACCGTAACAACAATGCCCCAAACCCTCCCCCACTCACTATCGACAACACCCCCATCAACTGGACCGAAAGCACGACATACCTGGGTATTACATTAGACCGAAAACTCCTCTGGACAAAACACATTGACAAAATAAACCAAAAAGCCCACAGACATCTCAACGCCCTCTCCCCAATCATCACCCACCCCCACACAACGACAAAGACGAAACTTTACATCTACGAGACTTACATCAAACCTATACTTAAATACAACTGTGAGACCTGGGTTGCAACCTGTAACTACAACTACGACAAACTTCACAAACTCGAAAACAGATTTCTTCGGACTGCATTTAGACCTCCTCCAATGACTAACTTACACAGACTAAGACAAACGCTGAATCTTACCCCAATCCGACAAGACATCTTCGACACCGCCAGACGAAATATCGAAAAAGCCCTACAAAACCCAAACTACTTCCCATTCCTGTCCACTCACCAGAAAATTCTGTCCAACCCCCCAAGCACATAAAATACTTCCCCCACCCCCTCGACATCCTACAACTCACCGTCCTGATTGTAAGCACCACCCCGCCAAAACAGGCCTTTTTCTCTGTTGCAGAGGAATCCTGTCGGTAGTCCGCAGTTCTTTGCAACTTCGAAATGGAAAAATAATGGTTTACCCGGTGGTTCTTCCACCCGCCCTCTTCCCCAGGAGGAGATTGGTGCGATTCCCAAACCTATAAAAAACAAGGGAAATCGATTAAGAATAAACAACGCGACAGCAAACGCGCTGAGCGTTATGTTCAAAAGCGGAACGAGATCGACCGCCCTATGATACGAGATAAGGTCGCCAAGTCATTGTGGTATGGCTTTGGAGACGAGTCCAAGACTACTGAAGCAGTTGGGGTCGTATGCCATACGAACTCTCAACCTGTACCCGTAACAACTAGGGGATTAGGCATGCAAACGCAAGCCCTGTATAATCTCATGCAAGAACAGATTCGTAATTTACAAAATTGTTCAGTTTTGCAACCGCTACTAAAACGAACGACTACATCTACGCAGACGACACCGCCCTGACAGTGACTAAACAACGACTACCAACTCAATTTTGACCCTCCAAGAGACACTTGACCATATTATCCACTGGACGAACGAAAACGACTTAAAACTCAACCCACAAAAATGCTCTGCAATTCTATTTTACCGTAACAACAATGCCCCAAACCCTCCCCCACTCACTATCGACAACACCCCCATCAACTGGACCGAAAGCACGACATACCTGGGTATTACATTGGACCGAAAACTCCTCTGGACAAAACACATTGACAAAATAAACCAAAAAGCCCAATGACATCTCAACGCCCTCTCCCCAATCATCACCCACCCCCACACAACGACAAAGACGAAACTTTACATCTACGAGACTAACATCAAACCTATACTTAAATACAACTGTGAGACCTGGGTTGCAACCTGTAACTACAACTACGACAAACTTCACAAACTCGAAAACAGATTTCTTCGGACTGCATTTAGACCTCCTCCAATGACTAACTTACACAGACTAAGACAAACGCTGAATCTTACCCCAATCCGACAAGACATCTACGACACCGCCAGACGAAATATCGAAAAAGCCCTACAAAACCCAAACTTCATCCCATTCCTGTCCACTCACCAGAAAATTCTGTCCAACCCCCCCAAGCACATAAAATACTTCCCCCACCCCCTCGACACACTTTTTTATCATTTCCAAGTCAATTAATTATTTATCAATCTCATATGTTACAGCACATAAAGTTTATGTATGTGCTTCTTTAATTTCATGTGTACACAGTGTGTTATTTACATTTCCAAGTGTCACATGTATGTACACAGTGTTTATTTACATTTCCAAGTGTCACATGTATGTACACATCTGTGTGTCTTTATTTGCATTTTCCAAGTGTCACATGTATGTTCACATTTTTGTTATTTACATTTTCAAGTGTCACATGTATGTACACAGTGTTTATTTACATTTCCAAGTGTCACGTGTATGTACACATCTGTGTGTCTTTATTTGCATTTTTCAAGTGTCACATGTATGTACACAGTGTGTTTTGTTTAGTGTTTATTTTGGGGGAAGATTTAGTGTTAACTAGTATTAGGTGTTAGGGCTCCCTTCTGATCCGTCAGCATTCCCGTTCAATCCTGTGTCCATCAATTGCCAATTGAGCACTCAAGATGGCAACACATACGCTTCCTAGAAAGGTTATTAATTTAATGGCCAGGTTGAAGGACTGTTGCACCGCCATTTCAAATTTTCTCGCAGAAAATGAGCCACTCACCGTGCTCACGTGTGAACAATTAACCTTAAGAAAGGAATCGCTCATTAAAATTTTCGATAAACTTGATAATCTCATTGACAATGTCGATCCATCTGATGAGACTTCTTCTCAAATAGATGATCTCTTCAATAGATATTATGATGTTCTCGCTGCAGCCACTGTGGCAGTATCTAGTTATAAATCAGCTCTCGCTGACAATGATTCTGTTTCCAACAGATCAATCGCTTCCGACCGTACTTCTAGAGGTTCCAAATACAACATTAAATTACCTGAAATTAAATTGCCCACATTTGATGGCAAGCAAACCAACTGGCTTACATTCAAAAATATTTTCGAAGGCCTTATATGTCAAGATGACATGCCCAACTCTAACAAGTTTTACTACTTATCGGGCTCACTTGTGGGACAAGCTAAAGACTTATTGCACAACTTACCTATAACCGATGACAACTTTACAGTTGCATGGGAATTGTTAAAGCAACGATATGACTCTCCCTGATCTATCGTTAGCATTCATCTAAATTCGATCTTAAATCCTCCTGAACTTGCAAAGGGCTCCTCCTTTTCTTTGCAAAATTTAATCGATTACTTTAGATTACATGTCAATGCAATTAAGAGCATCAGAGCTGACACTGACTTGTCAGATTTGTTGCTCGTTGCACTAATCTGCAAAAGTCTTCCCACTGATATTCTCAAACAATGGGAACTGTCCTTGAGTAGCAGTGAGCTCCCCACTTTCGATTCCTTGCTTCAGTATTTAGAACTTCATCAACGAAGTTTAAGAGTTTTTGACAATCCCACTGTATACGTTTCCAATTCTCACGTTAATGACAAGCCTCTCAACTCCAGGGCAGGCAACGTCAACAACACGGGAAGAAGTAAGGTACTAATCTGTCCAAAATGCAATTCCGAGCATTTGATTAAGGACTGTCCTTCATTTTTACAATTGTTACCTAAAGCTCGCTACGACTTTATTATTAAACAAGGTAGATGTTCTAGATGTTTTCACCCGAAGGCCCATGGTCACTCTTGTACTACAAAATGCGCTATCTGTAGTAAAAATCACCACAAACTTTTGCACTTTGGTGATAAACCTTCCACTAATCAACAAGCTGTATCAGCTGTTGTGACCAGTGCTGCCAAAACAACCACTTCAACTCTCATCCCAACAGCTTTAGTAAGCTGTTCTAATAATAATGGCAGATCTAAACCTTTTGTTGCTCTTCTTGACACTGGAAGTGGTATTAATTTAATTACTTCGAGCACGGAAAATTCTCTTAAATTACCCACAACGAAGGCGCCTGTGACAATTTATGGTATTGGTCCGGAAGCTTTAACGAGCACTCATAGCACCACCTTGGTCATTAGAGCTTGTAATGTCCCTGATGGTTGGTCTTGTAAAATAAATTGTTCAATTGTACATAGCATTCCTGGCACTCTCCTACATAGTTTTAATTGCGACAATTGGAATCTGCCCACAAATCTAGTCTATGAAGATCCTCACTTTGATAATGTTAAACCTATCGATCTCTTGCTTGGTGCGGACATTTTCTTTGAAATTTTACTGCCAGACAAGCTAACCAGATCCGATGGTGTTTACCCTGTGCAAAGCACACTAAATTAGGTTGGATTGTTGCGGGTCGTACCCCACTCTCCACTTCTCCCTCGCAAGCATTCTGTAATCTGATTCAGACTCCTTTTGAGTTACCTGATCAGATCAGACACTTTTGGGAGATAGAGGAAGTTTCGCCTCTCCATCCAATTTTGCATGAGGAGGAAATGGTAGTCTCACTTCGTCGCTACTCACTCGAGAGACGCCTCTGGCAGATACTCGGTCAAGCTCCCTGTTAATTCTAAATTGAACTCATTGGGCGACTCCAAACCCCAGGCAATTAAACGCTTCTTAGCAATCGAAGAGAGGCTTGAAAAGGATCCCCAATTGAAACGAGAATACCATGAATTCATTGACGAGTACATTCACTTAGGACATATGCAACCAGCAGCCAGCTGCAGCAGTCTCGTTAACTATTACATTCCTCATCATCCAGTGTTCAAACCTTCCAGCTCAACTACTAAAACTAGAGTTGTGTTTGACGCCTCAGCTAAAATCACTACTGGTATTTTGGAGACGAGTCCAAGACTACTGAAGCAGTTGGGGTCGTACGCCATACGAACTCTCAACCTGTACCCGTAACAACTAGGGGATTAGGCATGCAAACGCAAGCCCTGTATAATCTCATGCAAGAACAGATTCGTAATTTACCAAATTGTTCAGTTTTGCAACCGCTACTAAAACGAACGACTACATCTACGCAGACGACACCGCCCTGACAGTGACTAAACAACGACTACCCAACTCAATTTTGACCCTCCAAGAGACACTTGACCATATTATCCACTGGACGAACGAAAACGACTTAAAACTCAACCCACAAAAATGCTCTGCAATTCTATTTTACCGTAACAACAATGCCCCAAACCCTCCCCCACTCACTATCGACAACACCCCCATCAACTGGACCGAAAGCACGACATACCTGGGTATTACATTGGACCGAAAACTCCTCTGGACAAAACACATTGACAAAATAAACCAAAAAGCCCAATGACATCTCAACGCCCTCTCCCCAATCATCACCCACCCCCACAAAACGACAAAGACGAAACTTTACATCTACGAGACTAACATCAAACCTATACTTAAATACAACTGTGAGACCTGGGTTGCAACCTGTAACTACAACTACGACAAACTTCACAAACTCGAAAACAGATTTCTTCGGACTGCATTTAGACCTCCTCCAATGACTAACTTACACAGACTAAGACAAACGCTGAATCTTACCCCAATCCGACAAGACATCTACGACACCGCCAGACGAAATATCGAAAAAGCCCTACAAAACCCAAACTTCATCCCATTCCTGTCCACTCACCAGAAAAATCTGTCCAACCCCCAAGAACATAAAAGAGTTCCCCCACCACCTCGACACCCTTTTTTTTATCATTTCCAAGTCAATTAATTATTTATCAATCTCATATGTTACAGCACATAAAGTTTATGTATGTGCTTCTTTAATTTCATGTGTACACAGTGTGTTATTTACATTTCCAAGTGTCACATGTATGTACACAGTGTTTATTTACATTTCCAAGTGTCACGTGTATGTACACATCTGTGTGTCTTTATTTGCATTTTTCAAGTGTCACATGTATGACACAGTGTGTTTTGTTTAGTGTTTATTTTGGGGGAAGGTTTAGTGTTAATTAGTATTAGGTGTTAGGGCTCCCTTCTGATCCGTCAGCATTCCCGTTCAATCCTGTGTCCATCAATTGCCAATTGAGCACTCAAGATGGCAACACATACGCTTCCTAGAAAGGTTATTAATTTAATGACCAGGTTGAAGGACTGTTGCACCGCCATTTCAAATTTTCTCGCAGAAAATGAGCCACTCACCGTGCTCACGTGTGAACAATTAACCTTAAGAAAGGAATCGCTCATTAATATTTTCGATAAACTTGATAATCTCATTGACAATGTCGATCCATCTGATGAGACTTCTTCTCAAATAGATGATCTCTTCAATAGATATTATGATGTTCTCGCTGCAGCCACTGTGGCAGTATCTAGTTATAAATCAGCTCTCGCTGACAATGATTCTGTTTCCAACAGATCAATCGCTTCCGACCGTACTTCTAGAGGTTCCAAATGCAACATTAAATTACCTGAAATTAAATTGCCCACATTTGATGGCAAGCAAACCAACTGGCTTACATTCAAAAATATTTTCGAAGGCCTTATATGTCAAGATGACATGCCCAACTCTAACAAGTTTTACTACTTATCGGGCTCACTTGTGGGACAAGCTAAAGACTTATTGCACAACTTACCTATAACCGATGACAACTTTACAGTTGCATGGGAATTGTTAAAGCAACGATATGACTCTCCCAGATCTATCGTTAGCATTCATCTAAATTCGATCTTAAATCCTCCTGAACTTGCAAAGGGCTCCTCCTCTTCTTTGCAAAATTTAATCGATTACTTTAGATTACATGTCAATGCAATTAAGAGCATCAGAGCTGACACTGACTTGTCAGATTTGTTGCTCGTTGCACTAATCTGCAAAAGTCTTCCCACTGATATTCTCAAACAATGGGAACTGTCCTTGAGTAGCAGTGAGCTCCCCACTTTCGATTCCTTGCTTCAGTATTTAGAACTTCATCAACGAAGTTTAAGAGTTTTTGACAATCCCACTGTATACGTTTCCAATTCTCACGTTAATGACAAGCCTCTCAACTCCAGGGCAGGCAACGTCAACAACACGGGAAGAAGTAAGGTACTAATCTGTCCAAAATGCAATTCCGAGCATTTGATTAAGGACTGTCCTTCATTTTTACAATTGTTACCTAAAGCTCGCTACGACTTTATTATTAAACAAGGTAGATGTTCTAGATGTTTTCACCCGAAGGCCCATGGTCACTCTTGTACTACAAAATGCGCTATCTGTAGTAAAAATCACCACAAACTTTTGCACTTTGGTGATAAACCTTCCACTAATCAACAAGCTGTATCAGCTGTTGTGACCAGTGCTGCCAAAACAACCACTTCAACTCTCATCCCAACAGCTTTAGTAAGCTGTTCTAATAATAATGGCAGATCTAAACCTTTTGTTGCTCTTCTTGACACTGGAAGTGGTATTAATTTAATTACTTCGAGCACGGAAAATTCTCTTAAATTACCCACAACGAAGGCGCCTGTGACAATTTATGGTATTGGTCCGGAAGCTTTAACGAGCACTCATAGCACCACCTTGGTCATTAGAGCTTGTAATGTCCCTGATGGTTGGTCTTGTAAAATAAATTGTTCAATTGTACATAGCATTCCTGGCACTCTCCTACATACTTTTAATTGCGACAATTGGAATCTGCCCACAAATCTAGTCTATGCAGATCCTCACTTTGATAATGTTAAACCTATCGATCTCTTGCTTGGTGCGGACATTTTCTTTGAAATTTTACTGCCAGACAAGCTAACCAGATCCGATGGTGTTTACCCTGTGCAAAGCACACTAAATTAGGTTGGATTGTTGCGGGTCGTACCCCACTCTCCACTTCTCCCTCGCAAGCATTCTGTAATCTGATTCAGACTCCTTTTGAGTTACCTGATCAGATCAGACACTTTTGGGAGATAGAGGAAGTTTCGCCTCTCCATCCAATTTTGCATGAGGAGGAAATAGTAGCCTCACTTCGTCGCTACTCACTCGAGAGACGCCTCTGGCAGATACTCGGTCAAGCTCCCTGTTAATTCTAAATTGAACTCATTGGGCGACTCCAAACCCCAGGCAATTAAACGCTTCTTAGCAATCGAAGAGAGGCTTGAAAAGGATCCCCAATTGAAACGAGAATACCATGAATTCATTGACGAGTACATTCACTTAGGACATATGCAACCAGCACCCAGCTGCAGAAGTCTCGTTAACTATTACATTCCTCATCATCCAGTGTTCAAACCTTCCAGCTCAACTACTAAAACTAGAGTTGTGTTTGACGCCTCAGCTAAAATCACTACTGGTATTTTGGAGACGAGTCCAAGACTACTGAAGCGGTTGGGGTCGTACGCCATACGAACTCTCAACCTGTACCCGTAACAACTAGGGGATTAGGCATGCAAACGCAAGCCCTGTATAATCTCATGCAAGAACAGATTCGTAATTTACCAAATTGTTCAGTTTTGCAACCGCTACTAAAACGAACGACTACATCTACGCAGACGATACCGCCCTGACAGTGACTAAACAACGACTACCCAACTCAATTTTGACCCTCCAAGAGACACTTGACCATATTATCCACTGGACGAAAAACTTAACCCCCTTAAAACTCAACCCCCAAAAATGCTCTGCAATTCTATTTTACCGTAACAACAATGCCCCAAACCCTCCCCCACTCACTATCGACAACACCCCCATCAACTGGACCGAAAGCACGACATACCTGGGTATTACATTAGACCGAAAACTCCTCTGGACAAAACTCATTGACAAAATAAACCAAAAAGCCCACAAACATCTCAACGCCATCTCCCCAATCATCACCCACCCCCACACAACGACAAAGACGAAACTTTATATCTACGAGACTAACATCAAACCTATACTTAAATACAACTGTAAGACCTGGGTTGCAACCTGTAACTACAACTACGACAAACTTCACAAACTCGAAAACAGATTTCTTCGGACTGCATTTAGACCTCCTCCAATGACTAACTTACACAGACTAAGACAAACGCTGAATCTTACCCCAATCCGACAAGACATCTACGACACCGCCAGACGAAATATCGAAAAAGCCCTACAAAACCCAAACTTCATCCCATTCCTGTCCACTCACCAGAAAATTCTGTCCAACCCCCCCAAAGCACATAAAATACTTCCCCCACCCCCTCGACACACTTTTTTATCATTTCCAAGTCAATTAATTATTTATCAATCTCATATGTTACAGCACATAAAGTTTATGTATGTGCTTCTTTAATTTCATGTGTACACAGTGTGTTATTTACATTTCCAAGTGTCACATGTTTGTACACAGTGTTTATTTACATTTCCAAGTGTCACATGTATGTACACATCTGTGTGTCTTTATTTGCATTTTCCAAGTGTCACATGTATGTTCACATTTTTGTTATTTACATTTTCAAGTGTCACATGTATGTACACAGTGTTTATTTACATTTCCAAGTGTCACGTGTATGTACACATCTGTGTGTCTTTATTTGCATTTTTCAAGTGTCACATGTATGACACAGTGTGTTTTGTTTAGTGTTTATTTTGGGGGAAGGTTTAGTGTTAATTAGTATTAGGTGTTAGGGCTCCCTTCTGATCCGTCAGCATTCCCGTTCAATCCTGTGTCCATCAATTGCCAATTGAGCACTCAAGATGGCAACACATACGCTTCCTAGAAAGGTTATTAATTTAATGACCAGGTTGAAGGACTGTTGCACCGCCATTTCAAATTTTCTCGCAGAAAATGAGCCACTCACCGTGCTCACGTGTGAACAATTAACCTTAAGAAAGGAATCGCTCATTAAAATTTTCGATAAACTTGATAATCTCATTGACAATGTCGATCCATCTGATGAGACTTCTTCTCAAATAGATGATCTCTTCAATAGATATTATGATGTTCTCGCTGCAGCCACTGTGGCAGTATCTAGTTATAAATCAGCTCTCGCTGACAATGATTCTGTTTCCAACAGATCAATCGCTTCCGACCGTACTTCTAGAGGTTCCAAATGCAACATTAAATTACCTGAAATTAAATTGCCCACATTTGATGGCAAGCAAACCAACTGGCTTACATTCAAAAATATTTTCGAAGGCCTTATATGTCAAGATGACATGCCCAACTCTAACAAGTTTTACTACTTATCGGGCTCACTTGTGGGACAAGCTAAAGACTTATTGCACAACTTACCTATAACCGATGACAACTTTACAGTTGCATGGGAATTGTTAAAGCAACGATATGACTCTCCCTGATCTATCGTTAGCATTCATCTAAATTCGATCTTAAATCCTCCTGAACTTGCAAAGGGCTCCTCCTTTTCTTTGCAAAATTTAATCGATTACTTTAGATTACATGTCAATGCAATTAAGAGCATCAGAGCTGACACTGACTTGTCAGATTTGTTGCTCGTTGCACTAATCTGCAAAAGTCTTCCCACTGATATTCTCAAACAACGGGAACTGTCCTTGAGTAGCAGTGAGCTCCCCACTTTCGATTCCTTGCTTCAGTATTTAGAACTTCATCAACGAAGTTTAAGAGTTTTTGACAATCCCACTGTATACGTTTCCAATTCTCACGTTAATGAAAAGCCTCTCAACTCCAGGGCAGGCAACGTCAACAACACGGGAAGAAGTAAGGTACTAATCTGTCCAAAATGCAATTCCGAGCATTTGATTAAGGACTGTCCTTCATTTTTACAATTGTTACCTAAAGCTCGCTACGACTTTATTATTAAACAAGGTGGATGTTCTAGATGTTTTCACCCGAAGGCTCATGGTCACTCTTGTACTACAAAATGCGCTATCTGTAGTAAAATCACCACAAACTTTTGCACTTTGGTGATAAACCTTCCACTAATCAACAAGCTGTATCAGCTGTTGTGACCAGTGCTGCCAAAACAACCACTTCAACTCTCATCCCAACAGCTTTAGTAAGCTGTTCTAATAATAATGGCAGATCTAAACCTTTTGTTGCTCTTCTTGACACTGGAAGTGGTATTAATTTAATTACTTGGAGCACGGAAAATTCTCCTAAATTACCCACAACGAAGGCGCCTGTGACAATTTCTGGTATTGGTCCGGAAGCTTTAACGAGCACTCATAGCACCACCTTGGCCATTAGAGCTTGTAATTGCCGTGGCCGAACAGACACCCTTAAAGTTGCCGCCGGATGACGGTACCAATACCCCTCAAGAGAGTGCGCTGTCCGACAGCGCGGCAGTACCGTCACGCTCGAGCAGACAGCGGCGCGCGAGAACCCACCCGTATCACCGGGTTGGCCAGCGGACCTTCGCCTCGAGCGGGCTATAAAAGAGCCGCTCGGGCAAGCAGGAGGCAGTCGATAGCGAGCGCCTGCAAGTGGTTAGAGAGTGACATTGTGAATAAGTGATACGTCGAAGTGCTAACGGACTCTGGACTGCCCCACGGATATTTGGTGATCTAGCGACGTATTTGGACTCTCTTCTGGAATTTTGTTAGAACTTGGCTATTGTTATTGGATTTGCTCTTTTGGATTGTGAAATAAAACACGTCGTAAGAAACCGTGTTTATCTTTGTTGTTTTCTGGTCATAACAACTTGGCGACGAGGAAAACTAAAATGGAGGCCGGCGACCCGATAGTGCAAATGCTAGCACTAATGCAGCAGCAGATGCAGCTGCAACAGGAGGCGTTCGCGCAGCAGCTACGGCAACAAGCTGAGGCGCAGCGGCAGCAAGCAGAGGCGCAGGCGCAGCAGCTGGCGATTCTGTTGGAAGCAATCAACAGACGCCCCCCGCCCCAATTCCACTGCTTCCAGCCCGACTCGGAGGAGTGGTCAGAGTACCTAGAGAGTTTCGAACAGCATTTATTATGTCACCAGGTAGGAGACGCAAAAACAAAAAAAGCGTTTTTTCTAAGCTGCGTTGGGAGCAAAGTGACTAGTTTGTTAGGAAAACTACTCCCAGAAAGAGACTCAACAGAGTGGAGTTGGGAAGAAATTAAACACAAATTAGACACTTACTTTAACAAAACGCCACATGTACTGGCGGCCAGGTATAAATTCTTCCAGTGCAGGAAAAGCGAAGGACAGTCGCACTGCGAGTGGATTACAGAGTTATCTGGCCTGGCGCGGCAGTGTCAATTCAAATGCCCGCCATCAGAGGGAGAGACATCATACGCTGAAACACTGATCAGAGATATGGTAGTCTTGCACACGCCGGAGGACAAAATTCGGTTTTTAGCTTTGCAGAACGGAGATCCTTCATTGGAAGAAGTAAAAACCTTGTGCAAGACTTACGAGACCACGCGTGAGACAGCCCGCCAAATCACGGCCGGATCATGCGTGTGTAGTGTTACCGATAACAATTCAGTGAAAGACAGTAGCTCAGACAGTGTTAACAGTTTAAGTAGTAGTGTCAGTATGAGAACGGCGCGAGAGAAAAGAAGTGAAGTGAGGAAAGGTAGACAAAATAATCAGATAGGGGCAAAGTCGGCAAAGTGGGGCGGCGACTCAAAGGAAAGGAAAAGTACGAACATTTTCAAGAGAAAGAAATCTTGTAAAGGCTGCGGGAAGTATCACAATAGAGCCGAGTGCAGGTTCAGGGAAGCACAATGCTTTTACTGCAAGAGAGTGGGCCACATGCAAGAAGTCTGTGAACAAAAACGACATGCGGCACGAAGCGCAAGACACGAAGAAGACATGGAGGTAGCCATGGTTAGTGAGGTCATTAGCGGAGAGGGGCAGAAAAAATTAACGGTGCGAATTAAGTTAGACAGTCAACCAGTAGACTTCCTGTTAGATACGGGAGCACCGGTTACGCTGATCAATCTAAACACGTACCGCCGTTTAGGGTCTCCCGGTTACGCAAAAGTAAAAAAAAAGATTGACCAGTTTCGGGAAGACGCCCATTAAGGTGTTAGGAAGTGTGCGCGTGCAAGCATCATACAAGAGCAAGCAGGCAGTCATAGAAATATTAGTGGTCGACCGGTATGACGTAACGAATATCCTGGGGTTGGACTCCTTCGATAAACTGGGGTTTGGAGTCGTAGACGAGGTAAACCAGGTATCAGACCAGGATGAGGTTCACGTCATCAAGGATTTAGTTTCTGAGTTCGCGGAGGTGTTTTCGCCCGGGTTGGGAGAGTGCAAGAGCTTTCAGGCTAAGATCCAGCTTAAAGAGGGACATAAACCACGCTTTTACAAAGCGAGACCGGTGCCATGGGCACTTAGGGACAAAGTGAAAGAAGAACTAACACGGCTGCAGAAAGAAGGGGTGATTACGCCAGTAACAGTGAGCCAGTGGGCCACGCCTTTAGTTCTAGTGAAAAAATCGAACGGGAAGATTAGGTTGTGTGGCGACTTCAAAAGCACGGTGAACCAACAGGTGGAAGTTGAGCAATATCCGATTCCCAAGCCGGAAGATCTTTTCTACAAACTGTCAGGCGGACAACAGTTTTCTAAAATAGACCTCAGGGATGCTTACCTACAAATACCTTTGGATCCCGCGGCCAAGGAAGTATTGGTAATCAACACACCGCTCGGTTTATTTAGCTACAACAGATTGCCTTTTGGGGTAAACTCAGCGGCAGCAATCTTCCAGCGCTGTCTGGAGCAAATTACCTCGGGCCTGGATGGTTGCTGCAATTATCTGGATGATATCATCGTCACAGGACGCAGCTTAGAAGACCATAAACAAAACCTGAGAAAGTTGTTCACGGTTTTGCGAGACAAGGGTTTTAAGGTAAATCAGGAGAAATGTGAATTCTTCAAAGAAAAAGTAGTTTTTCTGGGACACGTGTTAGACAGCACGGGGATAGCCCCTACCCAGCAGCACGTACAAGCTATTATTCAGATGCCTCCGCCAACAGATCTAAAACAGCTGCAAGCACTGTTAGGCAAAGTTAACTACTATAATAAATTCATTAGAAACTTTTCGACGATAGCAGCTCCTCTAAACCATCTGAGAAAGAAAGGGGTCAAATTTGTATGGTCGGAAGATTGCAACAAAGCTTGGAACAGTTTAAAACAAGAGTTACTGCGCACGGTAAGACTTAATCATTTTGTCCCGGGAAGGATCACAACTGTGGCGGCAGATGCCTCAGATTACGGTCTGGGGGCGGTGTTATCCCAAAAAGATGGAAAAGGGGTCGAGAGGCCAATCGCTTTTATGTCGAAAACTCTAAACAAACACCAGAGAAATTACTCCCAGATAGAGAAGGAAGCATTGGCGATCATTTTTGCGGTGAGAAAATTCAACGAGTTCCTTTACGGGACCAAATTTCACATCATCACTGACCATAAACCTCTGGTGCAACTCTTTCACCCAGGGAAGAAGATCCCAGAATCCACAGCCAAGAAGCTGCAGAGGTGGGCGTTGTTTCTTGCAGATTACGACTACCAGATCCATTATAGAAGCACGTCGCAACACGCGAACGCGGACGCGTTGTCTAGACTACCCGCCGGCCCAGACCCAGAATTCGACGCGTCTGAAGAAGAATGCCTCCAGTTGGACCTGGAGGATCTGGGAAACCTAGCAGATTTTCCGTTAGAGGCAAGGACTATAGCGAGGGAGACGGACAAGGACCCGGAGTTGAACCAGGTACGGCGCTTCATCAGAGAAGGTTGGCCAACAAGAAGATTAAGAAGCAACGCCAGGTGGTTTAACAAACAAGACAGATTGTCGTGCAAAGCTGGAGTTCTATTGTTAGAGGGCGAAGAGTTCATAAAGGTAATCATACCCAAGAGCCTCAGACAGACAGTGCTTAAATTGTTACATCAAGGGCATTGGGGGGTAGTACGTACGAAGCAGCTGGCGCGACGGCACTGTACGTGGCCAGGTATGAACGACATTGAACAAATGCTAAAGAGATGCGAGGCTTGCCAGCTTAATCAAAGCGCCCCCCCCCAAAGACTTGACACCTTGGCCGGAGCCGGCGGAACCGTGGGAAAGGGTCCACGTGGATTTCGCCGGCCCCTTTTGGGGGTCCATGTGGTTGGTGGTAGTGGACGCGAAGTCCAACTACCCGTATGTGGTTGAAATGGGAAGCACCACCTCTACACAGACCGTAGAGATGCTGGAGAGGATCTTTGTTACACAGGGTCTACCTGTGGTATTGATTTCAGACAATGGTCCGCAGTTTTCGTCCCAAGAATTCGCAAAATTTTGTGCGAGCAACGGCATCCAACACATCTGTGCACCGCCTTTCCACCCACAGTCTAATGGAGAGGCGGAGAGGTTCGTCCGAACCTTCAAAACTGCTATAGGGAAAGCGCGGGCAGCGGGGACACCAAAGTCCCGAGCACTCTTAAGGGTCCTGGCAACGTACAGGGTCCTGCCAGGCTCAACGGGCAGAAGCCCAGCTGAAGTGCTCCACGGCAGGCAGCCCCGGACCCTGCTGTCACTGCTGAGCCCTAGCGACCCGCATAGAGCTGGAGGTATTAGACCAAAATACAAGGTAGGTGACAAGGTATATATTCAGTCACTTAAGAAAGAGCCAGCATGGGTGCCCGGGGTAATACAAGAGATTCGAGGCAGCAGAGTTTATGCGGTACGAACCTTAGAAAGGCTGGTCACACGCCACCAGGGGCAGATCAGACCTCGAACTAACGAGAGTCAAGTAGACAACAGGCCGTGGATATCACCCGAGGAATTCCGCAGGAAAGAGATGAGGGAAATAATTTATGTCCCACAGGAGCGCACGGCCGTTGGAACACCAGCAGTTGCAGCGGACACGCGGGAGGAAGCAGCCACCAGCAGCAGCAGAGAATCCGCCTGTTCGACCAGGAAAGAACTCCGGCCCAGGAGGGTTACCCGTTCAGTGCGTTTTGCGCCATACGCAACGCATTTGGGCGCGGAGGGTGCCGTGGCCGAACAGACACCCTTAAAGTTGCCGCCGGATGACGGTACCAATACCCCTCAAGAGAGTGCGCTGTCCGACAGCGCGGCAGTACCGTCACGCTCGAGCAGACAGCGGCGCGCGAGAACCCACCCGTATCACCGGGTTGGCCAGCGGACCTTCGCCTCGAGCGGGCTATAAAAGAGCCGCTCGGGCAAGCAGGAGGCAGTCGATAGCGAGCGCCTGCAAGTGATTAGAGAGTGACATTGTGAATAAGTGATACGTCGAAGTGCTAACGGACTCTGGACTGCCCCACGGATATTTGGTGATCTAGCGACGTATTTGGACTCTCTTCTGGAATTTTGTTAGAACTTGGCTATTGTTATTGAATTTGCTCTTTTGGATTGTGAAATAAAACACGTCGTAAGAAACCGTGTTTATCTTTGTTGTTTTCTGGTCATAACAGTAATGTCCCTGATGGTTGGTCTTGTAAGATAAATTGTTCAATTGTACATAGCATTCCTGGCACTCTCTTACATAGTTTTAATTGCGACAATTGGAATCTGCCCACAAATCTAGTCTATGCAGATCCTCACTTTGATAATGTTAAACCTATCGATCTCTTGCTTGGTGCGGGCATTTTCTTTGAAATTTTACTGCCAGACAAGCTAACCAGATCCGATGGTGTTTACCCTGTGCAAAGCACACTAAATTAGGTTGGATTGTTGCGGGTCGTACCCCACTCTCCACTTCTCCCTCGCAAGCATTCTGTAATCTGATTCAGACTCCTTTTGAGTTACCTGATCAGATCAGACACTTTTGGGAGATAGAGGAAGTTTCGCCTCTCCATCCAATTTTGCATGAGGAGGAAATAGTAGTCTCACTTCGTCGCTATTCACTCGAGAGACGCCTCTGGCAGATACTCGGTCAAGCTCCCTGTTAATTCTAAATTGAACTCATTGGGCGACTCCAAACCCCAGGCAATTAAACGCTTCTTAGCAATCGAAGAGAAGCTTGAAAAGGATCCCCAATTGAAACGAGATTACCATGAATTCATTGACGAGTACATTCAATTAGGACATATGCAACCAGCACCCAGCTGCAGCAGTCTCGTTAACTATTACATTCCTCATCATCCAGTGTTCAAACCTTCCAGCTCAACTACTAAAACTAGAGTTGTGTTTGACGCCTCAGCAAAAACCACTACTGGTATTTTGGAGACGAGTCCAAGACTACTGAAGCAGTTGGGGTCGTACGCCATACGAACTCTCAACCTGTACCCGTAACAACTAGGGGATTAGGCATGCAAACGCAAGCCCTGTATAATCTCATGCAAGAACAGATTCGTAATTTACCAAATTGTTCAGTTTTGCAACCGCTACTAAAACGAACGACTACATCTACGCAGACGACACCGCCCTGACAGTGACTAAATAACGATTACCCAACTCAATTTTGACCCTCCAAGAGACACTTGACCATATTATCCACTGGACGAACGAAAACGACTTAAAACTCAACCCACAAAAATGCTCTGCAATTCTATTTTACTGTAACAACAATGCCCCAAACCCTCCCCCACTCACTATCGACAACACCCCCATCAACTGGACCGAAACCACGACATACCTGGGTATTACATTGGACCGAAAACTCCTCTGGACAAAACACATTGACAAAATAAACCAAAAAGCCCACAGACATCTCAACGCCCTCTCCCCAATCATCACCCACCCCCACACAACGACAAAGACGAAACTTTACATCTACGAGACTTACATCAAACCTATACTTAAATACAACTGTGAGACCTGGGTTGCAACCTGTAACTACAACTACGACAAACTTCACAAACTCGACAACAGATTTCTTCGGACTGCATTTAGACCTCCTCCAATGACTAACTTACACAGACTAAGACAAACGCTGAATCTTACCCCAATCCGACAAGACATCTACGACACCGCCAGACGAAATATCGAAAAAGCCCTACAAAACCCAAACTTCATCCCATTCCTGTCCACACACCAGAAAATTCTGTCCACCCCCCCCCCCAAGCACATAAAATACTTCCCCCACACCCTCGACATCCTACAACACTCACCGCCCTGATTGTAAGCACCCCCCCCCGCCAAAACAGGCCTTTTTCTCTGTTGCAGAGGAATCCTGTCGGTAGTCCGCAGTTCTTTGCAACTTCGAAATGGAAAAATAATGGTTTACCCCGTAGTTCTTCCACCCGCCCTCTTCCCCAGGAGGAGATTGGTGCGATTCCCAAACCTATAAAAAACAAGGGAAATCGATTAAGAATAAACAACGCGACAGCAAACGCGCTGAGCGTTATGTTCAAAAGCGGAACGAGATCGACCGCCCTATGATACGAGATAAGATCGCCAAGTCATTGTGGTATGGCTTTGGAGACGAGTCCAAGACTACTGAAGCAGTTGAGGTCGTACGCCATACGAACTCTCAACCTGTACCCGTCACAACTAGGGGATTAGGCATGCAAACGCAAGCCCTGTATAATCTCATGCAAGAACAGATTCGTAATTTACCACATTGTTCAGTTTTGCAACCGCTACTAAAACGAACGACTACATCTACGCAGACGACACCGCCCTGACAGTGACTAAACAACGACTACCCAACTCAATTTTGACCCTCCAAGAGAAACTTGACCATATTATCCACTGAACGAAAGAAAACGACTTAAAACTCAACCCCCAAAAATGCTCGGCAATTCTATTTTACCGTAACAACAATGCCCCAAACCCTCCCCCACTCACTATCGACAACACCCCCATCAACTGGACCGAAAGCACGACATACCTGGGTATTACATTAGACCGAAAACTCCTCTGGACAAAACACATTGACAAAATAAACCAAAAAGCCCACAGACATCTCAACGCCCTCTCCCCAATCATCACCCACCCCCACACAACGACAAAGACGAAACTTTATATCTACGAGACTAACATCAAACCTATACTTAAATACAACTGTGAGACCTGGGTTGCAACCTGTAACTACAACTACGACAAACTTCACAAACTCGAAAACAGATTTCTTCGGACTGCATTTAGACCTCCTCCAATGACTAACTTACACAGACTAAGACAAACGCTGAATCTTACCCCAATCCGACAAGACATCTTCGACACCGCCAGACGAAATATCAAAAAAGCCCTACAAAACCCAAACTTCATCCCATTCCTGTCCACTCACCAGAAAATTCTGTAAAACCCCCCCAAGCACATAAAATACTTCCCCCACACCCTCGACACCCTTTTTTATCATTTCCAAGTCAATTAATTATTTATCAATCTCATTTGTTACAGCACATAAAGTTTATGTATGTGCTTCTTTAATTTCATGTGTACACAGTGTGTTATTTACATTTCCAAGTGTCACGTGTATGTACACATCTGTGTGTCTTTATTTGCATTTTTCAAGTGTCACATGTATGTACACAGTGTGTTTTGTTTAGTGTTTATTTTGGGGGAAGGTTTAGTGTTAATTAGTATTAGGTGTTAGGGCTCCCTTCTGATCCGTCAGCATTCCCGTTCAATCCTGTGTCCATCAATTGCCAATTGAGCACTCAAGATGGCAAAACACACGCTTCCTAGAAAGGTTATTAATTTAATGACCAGGTTGAAGGACTGTTGCACCGCCATTTCAAATTTTCTCGCAGAAAATGAGCCACTCACCGTGCTCACGTGTGAACAATTAACCTTAAGAAAGGAATCGCTCATTAAAATTTTCGATAAACTTGATAATCTCATTGACAATGTCGATCCATCTGATGAGACTTTTTCTCAAATAGATGATCTCTTCAATAGATATTATGATGTTCTCGCTGCAGCCACTGTGGCAGTATCTAGTTATAAATCAGCTCTCGCTGACAATGATTCTGTTTCCAACAGATCAATCGCTTCCGACCGTACTTCTAGAGGTTCCAAATGCAACATTAAATTACCTGAAATTAAATTGCCCACATTTGATGGCAAGCAAACCAACTGGCTTACATTCAAAAATATTTTCGAAGGCCTTATATGTCAAGATGAAATGCCCAACTCTAACAAGTTTTACTACTTATCGGGCTCACTTGTGGGACAAGCTAAAGACTTATTGCACAACTTACCTATAACCGATGACAACTTTACAGTTGCATGGGAATTGTTAAAGCAACGATATGACTCTCCCTGATCTATCGTTAGCATTCATCTAAATTCGATCTTAAATCCTCCTGAACTTGCAAAGGGCTCCTCCTTTTCTTTGCAAAATTTAATCGATTACTTTAGATTACATGTCAATGCAATTAAGAGCATCAGAGCTGACACTGACTTGTCAGATTTGTTGCTCGTTGCACTAATCTGCAAAAGTCTTCCCACTGATATTCTCAAACAATGGGAACTGTCATTGAGTAGCAGTGAGCTCCCCACTTTCGATTCCTTGCTTCAGTATTTAGAACTTCATCAACGAAGTTTAAGAGTTTTTGACAATCCCACTGTATACGTTTCCAATTCTCACGTTAATGACAAGCCTCTCAACTCCAGGGCAGGCAACGTCAACAACACGGGAAGAAGTAAGGTACTAATCTGTCCAAAATGCAATTCCGAGCATTTGATTAAGGACTGTCCTTCATTTTTACAATTGTTACCTAAAGCTCGCTACGACTTTATTATTAAACAAGGTAGATGTTCTAGATGTTTTCACCCGAAGGCCCATGGTCACTCTTGTACTACAAAATGTGCTATCTGTAGTAAAAATCACCACAAACTTTTGCACTTTGGTGATAAACCTTCCACTAATCAACAAGCTGTATCAGCTGTTGTGACCAGTGCTGCCAAAACAACCACTTCAACTCTCATCCCAACAGCTTTAGTAAGCTGTTCTAATAATAATGGCAGATCTAAACCTTTTGTTGCTCTTCTTGACACTGGAAGTGGTATTAATTTAATTACTTGGAGCACGGAAAATTCTCTTAAATTACCCACAACGATGGCGCCTGTGACAATTTCTGGTATTGGTCCGGAAGCTTTAACGAGCACTCATAGCACCACCTTGGTCATTAGAGCTTGTAATGTCCCTGATGGTTGGTCTTGTAAAATAAATTGTTCAATTGTACATAGCATTCCTGGCACTCTCTTACATAGTTTTAATTGCGACAATTGGAATCTGCCCACAAATCTAGTCTATGCAGATCCTCACTTTAATAATGTTAAACCTATCGATCTCTTGCTTGGTGCGGACATTTTCTTTGAAATTTTACTGCCAGACAAGCTAACCAGATCCGATGGTGTTTACCCTGTGCAAAGCACACTAAATTAGGTTGGATTGTTGCGGGTGGTACCCCACTCTCCACTTCTCCCTCGCAAGCATTCTGTAATCTGATTCAGACTCCTTTTGAGTTACCTGATCAGATCAGACACTTTTGGGAGATAGAGGAAGTTTCGCCTCTCCATCCAATTTTGCATGAGGAAATAGTAGTCTCACTTCGTCGCTATTCACTCGAGAGACGCCTCTGGCAGATACTCGGTCAAGCTCCCTGTTAATTCTAAATTGAACTCATTGGGCGACTCCAAACCCCAGGCAATTAAACGCTTCTTAGCAATCGAAGAGAGGCTTGAAAAGGATCCCCAATTGAAACGAGATTACCATGAATTCATTGACGAGTACATTTAATTAGGACATATGCAACCAGCACCCAGCTGCAGCAGTCTCGTTAACTATTACATTCCTCATCATCCAGTGTTCAAACCTTCCAGCTCAACTACTAAAACTAGAGTTGTGTTTGACGCCTCAGCTAAAACCACTACTGGTATTTTGGAGACGAGTCCAAGACTACTGAAGCAGTTGGGGTCGTACGCCATACGAACTCTCAACCTGTACCCGTAACAACTAGGGGATTAGGCATGCAAACGCAAGCCCTGTATAATCTCATGCAAGAACAGATTCGTAATTTACAAAATTGTTCAGTTTTGCAACCGCTACTAAAACGAACGACTACATCTACGCAGACGACACCGCCCTGACAGTGACTAAACAACGACTACCCAACTCAATTTTGACCCTCCAAGAGACACTTGACCATATTATCCACTGGACGAAAGAAAACGACTTAAAACTCAACCCACAAAAATGCTCTGCAATTCTATTTTACCGTAACAACAATGCCCCAAACCCACCCCCACTCACTATCGACAACACCCCCATCAACTGGACCGAAAGCACGACATACCTGAGTATTACATTAGACCGAAAACTCCTCTGGACAAAACACATTGACAAAATAAACCAAAAAGCCCACAGACATCTCAACGCCCTCTCCCCAATCATCACCCACCCCCACACAACGACAAAGACGAAACTTTACTTCTACGAGACTTACATCAAACCTATACTTAAATACAACTGTGAGACCTGGGTTGCAACCTGTAACTACAACTACGACAAACTTCACAAACTCGACAACAGATTTCTTCGGACTGCATTTAGACCTCCTCCAATGACTAACTTACACAGACTAAGACAAACGCTGAATCTTACCCCAATCCGACAAGACATCTACGACACCGCCAGACGAAATATCGAAAAAGCCCTACAAAACCCAAACTTCATCCCATTCCTGTCCACACACCAGAAAATTCTGTCCCCCCCCCCCAAGCACATAAAATACTTCCCCCACACCCTCGACATCCTACAACACTCACCGCCCTGATTGTAAGCACACCCCCCCCGCCACAACAGGCCTTTTTCTCTGTTGCAGAGGAATCCTGTCGGTAGTCCGCAGTTCTTTGCAACTTCGAAATGGAAAAATAATGGTTTACCCCGTAGTTCTTCCACCCGCCCTCTTCCCCAGGAGGAGATTGGTGCGATTCCCAAACCTATAAAAAACAAGGGAAATCGATTAAGAATAAACAACGCGACAGCAAACGCGCTGAGCGTTATGTTCAAAAGCGGAACGAGATCGACCGCCCTATGATACGAGATAAGATCGCCAAGTCATTGTGGTATGGCTTTGGAGACGAGTCCAAGACTACTGAAGCAGTTGAGGTCGTACGCCATACGAACTCTCAACCTGTACCCGTCACAACTAGGGGATTAGGCATGCAAACGCAAGCCCTGTATAATCTCATGCAAGAACAGATTCGTAATTTACCACATTGTTCAGTTTTGCAACCGCTACTAAAACGAACGACTATATCTACGCAGACGACACCGCCCTGACAGTGACTAAACAACGACTACCCAACTCAATTTTGACCCTCCAAGAGAAACTTGACCATATTATCCACTGAACGAAAGAAAACGACTTAAAACTCAACCCCCAAAAATGCTCTGCAATTCTATTTTACCGTAACAACAATGCCCCAAACCCTCCCCCACTCACTATCGACAACACCCCCATCAACTGGACCGAAAGCACGACATACCTGGGTATTACATTAGACCGAAAACTCTTCTGGACAAAACACATTGACAAAATAAACCAAAAAGCCCACAGACATCTCAACGCCCTCTCCCCAATCATCACCCACCCCCACACAACGAAAAGACGAAACTTTACATCTACGAGACTTACATCAAACCTATACTTAAATACAACTGTGAGACCTGGGTTGCAACCTGTAACTACAACTACGACAAACTTCACAAACTCGACAACAGATTTCTTCGGACTGCATTTAGACCTCCTCCAATGACTAACTTACACAGACTAAGACAAACGCTGAATCTTACCCCAATCCGACTAGACATCTTCGACACCGCCAGACGAAATATCGAAAAAGCCCTACAAAACCCAAACTTCATCCCATTCCTGTCCACTCACCAGAAAATTCTGTCCAACCCCCCCAAGCACATAAAATACTTCCCCCACCCCCTCGACACCCTTTTTTATCATTTCCAAGTCAATTAATTATTTATCAATCTCATTTGTTACTGCACATAAAGTTTATGTATGTGCTTCTTTAATTTCATGTGTACACAGTGTGTTATTTACATTTCCAAGTGTCACATGTATGTACAGTGTTTATTTACATTTCCAAGTGTCACATGTATGTACACATCTGTGTGTCTTTATTTGCATTTTCCAAGTGTCACATGTATGTTCACATTTTTGTTATTTACATTTTCAAGTGTCACATGTATGTACACAGTGTTTATTTACATTTCCAAGTGTCACGTGTATGTACACATCTGTGTGTCTTTATTTGCATTTTTCAAGTGTCACATGTATGTACACAGTGTGTTTTGTTTAGTGTTTATTTTGGGGGAAGGTTTAGTGTTAATTAGTATTAGGTGTTAGGGCTCCCTTCTGATCCGTCAGTATTCCCGTTCAATCCTGTGTCCATCAATTGCCAATTGAGCACTCAAGATGGCAACACACACGCTTCCTAGAAAGGTTATTAATTTAATGACCAGGTTGAAGGACTGTTGCACCGCCATTTCAAATTTTCTCGCAGAAAATGAGCCACTCACCGTGCTCACGTGTGAACAATTAACCTTAAGAAAGGAATCGCTCATTAAAATTTTCGATAAACTTGATAATCTCATTGACAATGTCGATCCATCTGATGAGACTTTCTCTCAAATAGATGATCTCTTCAATAGATATTATGATGTTCTCGCTGCAGCCACTGTGGCAGTATCTAGTTAAAAATCAGCTCTCGCTGACAATGATTCTGTTTCCAACAGGTCAATCGCTTCCGACCGTACTTCTAGAGGTTCCAAATGCAACATTAAATTACCTGAAATTAAATTGCCCACATTTGATGGCAAGCAAACCAACTGGCTTACATTCAAAAATATTTTGGAAGGCCTTATATGTCAAGATGAAATGCCCAACTCTAACAAGTTTTACTACTTATCGGGCTCACTTGTGGGACAAGCTAAAGACTTATTGCACAACTTACCTATAACCGATGACAACTTTACAGTTGCATGGGAATTGTTAAAGCAACGATATGACTCTCCCTGATCTATCGTTAGCATTCATCTAAATTCGATCTTAAATCCTCCTGAACTTGCAAAGGGCTCCTCCTTTTCTTTGCAAAATTTAATCGATTACTTTAGATTACATGTCAATGCAATTAAGAGCATCAGAGCTGACACTGACTTGTCAGATTTGTTGCTCGTTGCACTAATCTGCAAAAGTCTTCCCACTGATATTCTCAAATAATGGGAACTGTCCTTGAGTAGCAGTGAGCTCCCCACTTTCGATTCCTTGCTTCAGTATTTAGAACTTCATCAACGAAGTTTAAGAGTTTTTGACAATCCCACTGTATACGTTTCCAATTCTCACGTTAATGACAAGCCTCTCAACTCCAGGGCAGGCAACGTCAACAACACGGGAAGAAGTAAGGTACTAATCTGTCCAAAATGCAATTCCGAGCATTTGATTAAGAACTGTCCTTCATTTTTACAATTGTTACCTAAAGCTCGCTACGACTTTATTATTAAACAAGGTAGATGTTCTAGATGTTTTCACCCGAAGGCCCATGGTCACTCTTGTACTACAAAATGCGCTATCTGTAGTAAAAATCACCACAAACTTTTGCACTTTGGTGATAAACCTTCCACTAATCAACAAGCTGTATCAGCTGTTGTGACCAGTGCTGCCAAAACAACCACTTCAACTCTCATCCCAACAGCTTTAGTAAGCTGTTCTAATAATAATGGCAGATCTAAACCTTTTGTTGCTCTTCTTGACACTGGAAGTGGTATTAATTTAATTACTTGGAGCACGGAAAATTCTCTTAAATTACCCACAACGATGGCGCCTGTGACAATTTCTGGTATTGGTCCGGAAGCTTTAACGAGCACTCATAGCACCACCTTGGTCATTAGAGCTTGTAATGTCCCTGATGGTTGGTCTTGTAAAATAAATTGTTCAATTGTACATAGCATTCCTGGCACTCTCTTACATAGTTTTAATTGCGACAATTGGAATCTGCCCACAAATCTAGTCTATGCAGATCCTCACTTTGATAATGTTAAACCTATCGATCTCTTGCTTGGTGCGGACATTTTCTTTGAAATTTTACTGCCAGACAAGCTAACCAGATCCGATGGTGTTTACCCTGTGCAAAGCACACTAAATTAGGTTGGATTGTTGCGGGTCGTACCCCACTCTCCACTTCTCCCTCGCAAGCATTCTGTAATCTGATTCAGACTCCTTTTGAGTTACCTGATCAGATCAGACACTTTTGGGAGATAGAGGAAGTTTCGCCTCTCCATCCAATTTTGCATGAGGAAATAGTAGTCTCACTTCGTCGCTATTCACTCGAGAGACGCCTCTGGCAGATACTCGGTCAAGCTCCCTGTTAATTCTAAATTGAACTCATTGGGCGACTCCAAACCCCAGGCAATTAAACGCTTCTTAGCAATCGAAGAGAGGCTTGAAAAGGATCCCCAATTGAAACGAGATTACCATGAATTCATTGACGAGTACATTCAATTAGGACATATGCAACCAGCACCCAGCTGCAGCAGTCTCGTTAACTATTACATTCCTCATCATCCAGTGTTCAAACTTTCCAGCTCAACTACTAAAACTAGAGTTGTGTTTGACGCCTCAGCTAAAACCACTACTGGTATTTTGGAGACGAGTCCAAGACTACTGAAGCAGTTGGGGTCGTACGCCATACGAACTCTCAACCTGTACCCGTAACAACTAGGGGATTAGGCATGCAAACGCAAGCCCTGTATAATCTCATGCAAGAACAGATTCGTAATTTACAAAATTGTTCAGTTTTGCAACCGCTACTAAAACGAACGACTACATCTACGCAGACGACACCGCCCTGACAGTGACTAAACAACGACTACCCAACTCAATTTTGACCCTCCAAGAGACACTTGACCATATTATCCACTGGACGAAAGAAAACGACTTAAAACTCAACCCACAAAAATGCTCTGCAATTCTATTTTACCGTAACAACAATGCCCCAAACCCACCCCCACTCACTATCGACAACACCCCCATCAACTGGACCGAAAGCACGACATACCTGAGTATTACATTAGACCGAAAACTCCTCTGGACAAAACACATTGACAAAATAAACCAAAAAGCCCACAGACATCTCAACGCCCTCTCCCCAATCATCACCCACCCCCACACAACGACAAAGACGAAACTTTACTTCTACGAGACTTACATCAAACCTATACTTAAATACAACTGTGAGACCTGGGTTGCAACCTGTAACTACAACTACGACAAACTTCACAAACTCGACAACAGATTTCTTCGGACTGCATTTAGACCTCCTCCAATGACTAACTTACACAGACTAAGACAAACGCTGAATCTTACCCCAATCCGACAAGACATCTACGACACCGCCAGACGAAATATCGAAAAAGCCCTACAAAACCCAAACTTCATCCCATTCCTGTCCACACACCAGAAAATTCTGTCCAACCCCCCCCCCCCCCAAGCACATAAAATACTTCCCCCACACCCTCGACATCCTACAACACTCACCGCCCTGATTGTAAGCACCCCCCCCCCGCCACAACAGGCCTTTTTCTCTGTTGCAGAGGAATCCTGTCGGTAGTCCGCAGTTCTTTGCAACTTCGAAATGGAAAAATAATGGTTTACCCCGTAGTTCTTCCACCCGCCCTCTTCCCCAGGAGGAGATTGGTGCGATTCCCAAACCTATAAAAAACAAGGGAAATCGATTAAGAATAAACAACGCGACAGCAAACGCGCTGAGCGTTATGTTCAAAAGCGGAACGAGATCGACCGCCCTATGATACGAGATAAGATCGCCAAGTCATTGTGGTATGGCTTTGGAGACGAGTCCAAGACTACTGAAGCAGTTGGGGTCGTACGCCATACGAACTCTCAACCTGCACCCGTAACAACTAGGGGATTAGGCATGCAAACGCAAGCCCTGTATAATCTCATGCAAGAACAGATTCGTAATTTACCAAATTGTTCAGTTTTGCAACCGCTACTAAAACGAACGACTACATCTACGCAGACGACACCGCCCTGACAGTGACTAAACAACGACTACCCAACTCAATTTTTACCCTCCAAGAGACACTTGACCATATTATCCACTGGACGAAAGAAAACGACTTAAAACTCAACCCCCAAAAATGCTCTGCAATTCTATTTTACCGTAACAACAATGCCCCAAACCCACCCCCACTCACTATCGACAACACCCCCATCAACTGGACCGAAAGCACGACATACCTGAGTATTACATTAGACCGAAAACTCCTCTGGACAAAACACATTGACAAAATAAACCAAAAAGCCCACAGACATCTCAACGCCCTCTCCCCAATCATCACCCACCCCCACACAACGACAAAGACGAAACTTTACTTCTACGAGACTTACATCAAACCTATACTTAAATACAACTGTGAGACCTGGGTTGCAACCTGTAACTACAACTACGACAAACTTCACAAACTCGACAACAGATTTCTTCGGACTGCATTTAGACCTCCTCCAATGACTAACTTACACAGACTAAGACAAACGCTGAATCTTACCCCAATCCGACAAGACATCTACGACACCGCCAGACGAAATATCGAAAAAGCCCTACAAAACCCAAACTTCATCCCATTCCTGTCCACACACCAGAAAATTCTGTCCAACCCCCCCCCCCCCAAGCACATAAAATACTTCCCCCACACCCTCGACATCCTACAACACTCACCGCCCTGATTGTAAGCACACCCCCCCGCCACAACAGGCCTTTTTCTCTGTTGCAGAGGAATCCTGTCGGTAGTCCGCAGTTCTTTGCAACTTCGAAATGGAAAAATAATGGTTTACCCCGTAGTTCTTCCACCCGCCCTCTTCCCCAGGAGGAGATTGGTGCGATTCCCAAACCTATAAAAAACAAGGGAAATCGATTAAGAATAAACAACGCGACAGCAAACGCGCTGAGCGTTATGTTCAAAAGCGGAACGAGATCGACCGCCCTATGATACGAGATAAGATCGCCAAGTCATTGTGGTATGGCTTTGGAGACGAGTCCAAGACTACTGAAGCAGTTGGGGTCGTACGCCATACGAACTCTCAACCTGCACCCGTAACAACTAGGGGATTAGGCATGCAAACGCAAGCCCTGTATAATCTCATGCAAGAACAGATTCGTAATTTACCAAATTGTTCAGTTTTGCAACCGCTACTAAAACGAACGACTACATCTACGCAGACGACACCGCCCTGACAGTGACTAAACAACGACTACCCAACTCAATTTTTACCCTCCAAGAGACACTTGACCATATTATCCACTGGACGAAAGAAAACGACTTAAAACTCAACCCCCAAAAATGCTCTGCAATTCTATTTTACCGTAACAACAATGCCCCAAACCCACCCCCACTCACTATCGACAACACCCCCATCAACTGGACCGAAAGCACGACATACCTGAGTATTACATTAGACCGAAAACTCCTCTGGACAAAACACATTGACAAAATAAACCAAAAAGCCCACAGACATCTCAACGCCCTCTCCCCAATCATCACCCACCCCCACACAACGACAAAGACGAAACTTTACTTCTACGAGACTTACATCAAACCTATACTTAAATACAACTGTGAGACCTGGGTTGCAACCTGTAACTACAACTACGACAAACTTCACAAACTCGACAACAGATTTCTTCGGACTGCATTTAGACCTCCTCCAATGACTAACTTACACAGACTAAGACAAACGCTGAATCTTACCCCAATCCGACAAGACATCTACGACACCGCCAGACGAAATATCGAAAAAGCCCTACAAAACCCAAACTTCATCCCATTCCTGTCCACACACCAGAAAATTCTGTCCAACCCCCCCCCCCAAGCACATAAAATACTTCCCCCACACCCTCGACATCCTACAACACTCACCGCCCTGATTGTAAGCACCCCCCCCCGCCACAACAGGCCTTTTTCTCTGTTGCAGAGGAATCCTGTCGGTAGTCCGCAGTTCTTTGCAACTTCGAAATGGAAAAATAATGGTTTACCCCGTAGTTCTTCCACCCGCCCTCTTCCCCAGGAGGAGATTGGTGCGATTCCCAAACCTATAAAAAACAAGGGAAATCGATTAAGAATAAACAACGCGACAGCAAACGCGCTGAGCGTTATGTTCAAAAGCGGAACGAGATCGACCTCCCTATGATACGAGATAAGATCGCCAAGTCATTGTGGTATGGCTTTGGAGACGAGTCCAAGACTACTGAAGCAGTTGGGGTCGTACGCCATACGAACTCTCAACCTGCACCCGTAACAACTAGGGGATTAGGCATGCAAACGCAAGCCCTGTATAATCTCATGCAAGAACAGATTCGTAATTTACCAAATTGTTCAGTTTTGCAACCGCTACTAAAACGAACGACTACATCTACGCAGACGACACCGCCCTGACAGTGACTAAACAACGACTACCCAACTCAATTTTTACCCTCCAAGAGACACTTGACCATATTATCCACTGGACGAAAGAAAACGACTTAAAACTCAACCCCCAAAAATGCTCTGCAATTCTATTTTACCGTAACAATGCCCCAAACCAGACAAATTTCACCATTAAACCAAACACTCACTCATTCATTCAACTTTACCTCCCTTTCTTCTCACCCACCCCTCCCCATCCTTCCTCTCCAAACAACAGCTAGTCTGGGGTAGCGAGAGGCTCCTTCCCACACCCCCTCCCCCTTTCCGTTTGCTGCACACGCCGACGCTGCCCACGCACCCACATCGGGATGAGCATATTAATGCAGGCCCGAAACAACCACCCCCATCGACGACAGTTCGTAGACGACGTGTAATATTACTGTTTCTTCAGTTCTCCCGTGACGTTTGCCGTCTTCATGCCAAATAAGTTCCATTTGTTTCTTACGCGTTATTTATGACATAGTGGAATAGTTGTGGGCCATGGTAAGTATCTTTTTTGCAGTAAGGAAAGTTTATTCCGATTAGTTTTGTTTTGAAATATAACACCGAATTTTCTCTTGTGTTAGAATTCAGATCGTGTGAAAGCTTTGACAGTAGAAGAACTTACAGCAATCCTGGAAGATTCTGATTCATCTGATTCGGAAACTGAAAATGTTGATATTGTTTATATACCACCTGAAGTGTCAGCGTTGACTGATGAAGATATAGATGACAATTTGCTTACTGAGGATGTTTTGGAAAAAGACATCGCAGGGACGTCCGAAATTCATGGAAAGGAAAACAGTAAGGTAAAAATTTCTAAAACATCGAAAAACTCCATGAAACCAAATTGGAATAAAACTGAATATCCTATTTATTCGGTCTTCCCTACGTCAGTTGAGTCGGCAAGATATGGTGGTTCAGTATGGTGAAATGTCACCTTTTGAAATATTTTCATTGTTTGTGGATAATACTCTCTTGAAAATGATAGCAGATTTTTCAATAAAATATGCTAATTCAAACAATCGCCACAATTTTGTTTGCTCAGAAACAGAGTTGAAAAAGTTTCTAGGCATTTTGTTCTTATGTGGATATAACAGTTTTCCCCAACAAGATATGTTTTGGTCGACAGACGAAGACAAAGGAGTGGACCTGGTAAAGAAAGCAATGAGTAGAAACAGAATTAGAGAGATAAAGAGAAATTTGCATGTATCAGACAACTCTTCTCTAGACAAAAGAGATAAATTTTCAAAGTTACGTCCATTCATAGAATATCTGAATAAAAAATTTATTCAGTTTGGCATTTTTTCCCATAATCTTTCAATTGATGAACAAATGGTTCCATACTTTGGAAGGCACTCGGCGAAAATGTTTATAAAAGGAAAACCTGTAGGGTCACTTTCTAAGATTGGGTCTAAAACGCCGTTTCAAACCGTAGTTCTGAAACCCCGGCCGTAGGCACGACTCGCGTTGGCTTACCAAGACGGAGTTTCAACGCCGTCTGGCGAGACCCCGTTTTCCAGCCATGGTTTCCTCAATCGGTCTGGCAACGCTGCCTTTGTGTATGCGCATTTCGCTCGTCCTGTTTTCCTCGCGGGTTTTCCTTCAGTCGTATTGCAGTCGTTGTGTGTAGTTGTGTTCTGGTGAGTGTTCAGTTCGTGGCGTCCACGTGCAGCAAAAGTAGTGAAGTGAAAGTGAAAAGAGAAGTGTTATAGCAAGGTAACGTTGCGACCGAATTCATTTATTCAATATTATCATTTTTTATTGTAATGTTATAGAATAAATATTAAAGCTGGCGTGTTTGTTTAGTTCAAAATGGCTCACTATGAGAAGGGTGAGAGAGGGTTTCTGGCAGAAATTTGCCAGAAGTACCCTATTATAGGCAATAAGGGCTACGGAGGAGACATTAAAAAAAAAAAAAAAAAAAAAAAATAGCCTGGCAGAAAATTAGCAGCGAGTTCAATAGTTCAACTCCAGGGAGAGCTCATCGTACAGAGGAACAAATTCGTGGTGAGTAAAAAAAGATTTGAGATAATTTTACAAATCTTGGAGCCGTGCGCATTAACCATAAAATAATAACAGCCAAGAACTACTGAATAAGTTCAAATGGAGAAAGAATTAATACAAAATTTATTCCATGCAGCATGCCTATTCTAGTACAGCAAATTTATATTGCTCAAGCATTTGAGAAGTGTGCGCACGTTTATGCACGTATAGTTCATATTTAATACTTTGAAGTGATGTCTATTATGTACTTATATTTCTGTTTAGGTTTGTGGAAGCGTCTGAAAATTTCCACAAAGAAGAAAATAGATGCCATGAGGAGCGAGGCGAGAAAGACTGGTGGAGGACCTTCCTGAAACTTGAATTTAGATGCAGTGGAGGAAATTGTTTCAGGGATGCTGGGGTCATCAGTGGATCCATTACCAATGGATCATGATAATGATGCCGCAGCCTTTCAGGTACTATTTTGGTAAAGCTTTGTTGGTGACATGTTTTCTCTACATAAAATACAATTTCCAAATTCTCATTCATGGTTTCTTAATTCATGTGGTACAGGAAGGGCAAATTCTAATGGAAATGGTTGAGGGGGTAGTAGTTGAGGAGGCTGTGCCAGAAATGAAGTGGAGGATGTGCCTCCTGAAAATGAAAGGTCAGGCCGAGTCCCACAAAAGTAAGTAAAACTTTGTTTTGATGGACAATTATGAAATATGAATGTTTTAATGAATTGAATGATGAATTCAACACTTGAAGAAATAACTATAAATCTAAAGTTAATGGCTGGCTTTTTTTTCAGTAAAAAATCATTGTATGATGAGCAGCTGCTCCAGATGGCAGAAAAAGAGCACCTGCAAAAATTGTCCGACAATGCCAGAAGAATGCAGATGGAAATCAAAAAACACGAGATGCAAATCAAAGAACACGAGATGCAAATGCAGGTTTTGCAGTTAGAAAGAAAAATTAAATTAAAAATATTAAAGAGTAAATGCAAATGTACATTAATAAAAAAATTAAAAAAATAATTTCCATTAACCATTGTAATTTTATGAAATGAACCGTGCCTTGGTCCTTCAACATCTACCTCCTTTCATATTCCAGAATCCTAATCACTTGTAATGTTGTGTATACTCTGAAATTACAATCTTCTTTAAAGTAGTAGACAGCACATGTAAATTATTCCCCACTGCTCTATAACTAGTTGTAAGGTTTATGCAATATAATTGCCAGGAAAAGGAATGTTGAAAATTTCACTTAATGGAATTGATATTTGAAGTGTGTACTGTGATATCCACAACTTTGCCTCTGGCAGGTATCAGCTGTTGAGTTTCATTCAGATAGTCCCATCACTATGGTGATGTTTAAGCTCCCGATTGGATGAAACTCAACAGGTGATACTGTCAGCGGAAGAATTGCATAAATTGCAGTATAGTAGTGAACTGTGTTTTTTTTCTCCTTTTGATATTTACGTCATCAGTTGAAGATCTGTATTAAATATATTAATTCGTATCTGTGTATTAGACCTTCGAACAAGGTAGACAAATGGAACAGTTGATGTGACAGTATATGGAGATGGAGGGCTATTGTTCCCTATGTAAGATAGGTATGTACAAACATCAAGCACTGGGATGTGCATAATTTACTCTATTTCAAGATTTTGAAATATATTAGAATTTAAGAAATCATGATTGTCCTGTTTACTTGAATACGACCTGAAAGAGGGCCATGAATATTCAGTCAAAATTAGTTATTTCATGCGAGTTTAAGATTATCTGATACTCTATATTAAAGTTGATACCTAATGACCAATTTACAGCATGTATTCAAATTAATAGGATTTGAGAGGGAGGCCCGGTAGGTTGGCAAAGATGTTAAAGAGACGTGGTTTCAATCGCTCCAAAATGTGACAAAACCTCCCTCCTGAGACCGAATGTCAATAATACTGAACATCAGTTTGTACCCCGTAAAATTTTATGAATTATTTTTTTCGCTCGGAGACCCGGTGTCCATTGCAGGGGAGAGATTGGCGCTGCACTCTGTTGGCGGACCTTAGTACTTCGTGCGCTTTTGAGCGGTTATTTACAGTTGTTTTTAAGTCTTAGGATGTAGATATATGTCACTTAACTTGTCGAATAGTTTAAGTATATGGTTTTGTGATTTACGTTATCATGAAGAATGTTGTGTTTCTGGATGTATACGTGACATGTAAGCTTTAAAATGTTTGTGTCCATTTGAATGAACAATAGGACTTGGTGGCATATGCTTGAACTATACTTCCAGTAACATGCTAAGTTTTTGCAGTGAAAATATAATTATAAACAGCAGAGTAACTTAAAAATTGAAATATATTGATTAATATTGTACATTATTCGTTTAAGGACGAAAATCACAGCTCAACACTGATGAAATATTAGATTTACTACTGTCTGGCAACACGTCGGAGTTAGATATTAGTAGTGGTGATGAAGATGATGAAAACCAGGCAATTTTATTGCCTGAAAACATATCTGATGAGAGCAGCAGTTCTGAAAATGACAGCAGTGATGAGGAAAATTCCACAAACATTCGTCGTGTATTTTGGAAGAAAACTGACACGTAAGAATAGTATTTTTTGAATTTTTAAAATTAACTCTTTCCACTAATTTTCTCTTTTTTTAGATTCCGTGGACTAGAATCACCAGATGTTCCTGATTCTTTCGCTGAAGAAAGTGATGAAAAACCAATAATGGATTATTTCTGGCAGTACTTCGATTCTGATTTTTTAAATAAGATAGTAGAATGTACTAACATGAGATATTTAGAGGTAATGAATGATTTCTTAAGATATTATGAAGTGGCATGTCACAAAAATATTCTAAAATCTAGATCATGAGTGCTTCCAGCGATTACCAGCGATATTCCAGCGATCTGCGGAGGAGATGGTTCGTGAATTACAGATGACAGTGAAAAGGCGGCTTGTTTAAACAGACATTATTCATCTGTTTTCAAGCCGACGGATCAAACCCTAGTAAGTGAAATAACTCCCGTAATAGAAACCTTTCGAATCGATGGAGGAATTATTAGAAAACGAATTGCAAAAATTAGGAGAAATAAATCAGTAGGTCCTGATGGAATACCAGGAGAAATACTAAAACTGGGAGGGAAGCCATGATTCCGTACCTTGCGCGGTTAATGGAGGTAACTGTAAATAATAACATGATTCCTCAAAATTGGAAAGAGGCAGTCGTAGTGCCGATTCACAAGGGAAGAGACAGAAGGATTGTTAACAATTACAGGCCTATAAGTTTGACATCAGTCGTATGCAAACAGATGGAACACATAATCGCGGAGTATATTAGACGAGTTTGGAACAAAACTGATTGGCTATTTGAAAACCAACACGGTTGTCGTCCTGGGTATTCGTGCGACAGCCAGACAATTGCTTTTTGTCAGGACATAGCAGATTCATTAGACGAAGGGAGTAGGGTCGACGCAATAATATTAGATTTTTCTAAGGCATTTGATCTTGTTCCACATGGTCTTTTAATTGCCAAATTGTCAGAAACGGGAATAGATCGTCGAATAATCCTATGGATAAAAGAATTTCTTACGGGGCGCACTCAGTCAGAATAGGAGACAAATATTCATCGAAAGCCGATGTAATCTCGGGGGTCCCCCAGGGGAGTGTGTTAGGGTCTTTGTTATTCTTAGCGTTCATTAATGACATTACAACTGGATTAAAATCAAAAGTTAGACTTTTCGCCGACGATTGCATAATATATAGGAGTATTGGCTCGTCTGAGGACGAAAATGTTTTACAGAGCGATCTTAACTGTTTATGGAACTGGGCGTGCAGAAATAAGATGAAATTAAATCCGGAAAAGAGTAAATTCATTTGCTTTACCAAGTCTCGCTCGAACGTACGCTCCAGTTATGAATTAGGAACTAACGTTATACCACGTGTAAAAAACTGTATTTGGGTTTGGTCATGCGAAGCAACTTAGGTTGGTCGGATCATATTAACAATACGGTTAAAAAATCCTGGAGAGCGCTGCACTTTGTAATGCGTATTCTAAAAAATAGTAGTCCAAATGCCCGATCCCTACAATATACTACACTTGTTCGTCCAATTTTAGAATACGGAGCGGCATGCTGGGACCCGTACAGAAAAGGGCAAATCGAAGCGCTAGATAAAATTAAAAAACGGGCCTCAAAGTTTGTAAATCACTGGTGCGTTGGTGACGAACGAGAAGAAAGGGAGTCCTTATCTAAGAGAAGGGAACGGGCGCGTTTATGCGTAATGTATAAGACATACAGAGGGGACACAGCATGGGCAGATATTGGTAAAAGATTACAGAAATCAGATTAAAAAAGAAGAGGAGACCATCCTTGGAAAATACGATGTAGAAAGCAAAGAACTGATGAAGGCAAGTTCTCCTTTGTGAATCGCACTATAGTAGATTGGAATAAACTACCTGCAGAAGCACTAGAAGCTCTTCCTTCTAATGTAGCCAAATTTAAAAATATGCTTCATTCCATCTAGATCATCTCGAATAATACTGACTGAGACACATATCTTTATTATTATTTTATTATTTATATTATTATTACTTTTATTATTATTACTATTACTTTTATTATTGTTATAATTATTATCGTCCTGTCCCTTATACAGTGAAGTGAAGTGTAGTGGAGGGGAAGGGAGTGTAGTGTAGTGAAGGGGAGTGCAGTGCAGTGTAGTGCAGTGTAGTGTAGTGAAGTGTTATGTAAACTAGAAGTGAATCTACAGTTAGCTAGAAATAAATTGGAACTATGATATCGACCCCTAATTCTAATAGTAAACCTAATTGTAAATGTTGAAAATGTTTAGTAATTCTAATTGTTATCATGTTTGCCACCGAGCATTAGGTCAAAGCGAACTTTAATAAATCTATGTTTGCATTTTGCAGGTTCCTGGGAAATCATTAATTTTTACTGGAGAACAATTGAAAGTATTTTTGGGTGTTACAATGTTAATGTCTTGTTTGCAATATCCCAGGGTCAGAATGTATTGGGCAAAAGCGACGAGAGTACCCAGCATAGCAGAAAAAAATTCAAGAGATAGATACTTTACAATTAGAAGCAACATCAAAGTAATCGATGACAACACAGCGAAGAAGAAAGGAAAATGGACAAACTATGGAAAGTTAGACCAATGTTACAAAAAGTCAAGGAAGCATGCCTGACTTTGCCTCGTTCTCCAGAGGTTGCAGTGGATGAACAAATAATTCCATTTTCAGGTGTGTGTGGTGTGAAGCAGTTTGTAAGAGGCAAACCCAATCCTGAGGGGTTAAAAAATTTTGTTAGTTGTTTTGTGTTCCGACGAGCACTCGCGGAAAGTAACCGGCGCTTCAGGGAGGAGGCGCGGCTTCGGCCGTTGCCCGAATCCGATTCCGACGACGACTTCACCAGAGAAGCTCATGGATCTGTCAAGTGACAGTACTAAGCTGACCATCGACGAGGATCAACAAACGGTAAACCATCAAACAGCAACTGCGCAACCTGCCTCCACCGCCATCTCATCCGCAAGACGACCTCACGATCCCTCCCCCGACAGGAACCCCAAGAGGCTCATGACTGAAGACGGTTTCCAACTTGTTACCAAACCCTTCAGAACCAACCCCCCACCTCAAACCCAATCCTTACCCCTGAATAATCGCTTCACCCCACTACAACAACCCGACCCCCATGCCTCTACCTCTGGTACCTCAGAAACGACCCAAGAAACAGTAAATGACAATGAACTTCCCCAACCAAAAAACCCACTTCCAAAAAGCAAGATAGGCCCCTTCCGAATCGACCTAAAATCCCTCCTCAACCCCTCACACCTAACCCAAGACCTGTTGAAACACTGCCATAACGCCATGACCGCAAAATGCAATAGAACCCAGCTACTAGTCCAACCCCTAACAATGACCGCTAACAACAAAATCCGCGACCGACTACAGCAGATCTCGACCACCAACCTTAAAGACCTCTACTTTGTCAACATCTCTTACTCATACAACCGAGCAACTGAAGAAATTAGGGAAAAATTCGTACTAAAAGGACTGCCCCCCAAATACGACCTAGACAGAATCAGGACGAATCTCCATGACTTAAAGATACCATGTTTTCACATAACGGAAATAAACCGACGCGACGTCAACGGACAACTCACACCACTTGGACTATATGTAATCGAGACGACAAAGAAAGATATGACAGAGCCAAAAAACAAACTTAACTATATCGACTACTAAGAATAGAACCTTACAAGAACTCCGACCGCATCCCCCAATGTAAAAGATGCCAAAAACTATACCATACCAGGACATACTGCTGACGACCCGTGACATGCGCCCTTTGCGCCAAATCCCACCCCACCGAAGAATGCCCCTCCTTATCCCTAGATCAATCCACCCCCTTCACACCCACCTGCTGTAACTGCATCCGCAACCACCCAGCCTACGACCCTATCTGCCCATACCTGACTAAAGCAAAACTAATCAGAGAACAACAAACAAGACCCCCCACTCATGTACCACCTCCCGACATGTCCACAAAGTCTTTCCCTCCCCTCAGACAAACTAATAAAACCTACTCCTCTGCTTGCGCCCCTAACCAACCCAACCCAACTCACAGCCACCCAAGATATAAAAGATTTACTCTCACTCCTACAATCACCTACCCTCAAGAAACTCTTACCCCACCTTCGAACATTCATAGACATCCTGAACGGCCCAGAGGACATCCTTACTAAATTAATAACCGCCGCTATTAAATTAGTAGAGATACTCAATTAATGCCCCCTCCCAATCCGAATCCTATCCTTTTCCTCGTGGAACGCACGCGGCGGATTAGCCCAGAAAAAACACATCCTCGCCCAGTTCCTAAAAGACTACTCCATCGGGATCCTACTACTACAAGAGACAATGCTGATACCTACCAACTCCTTCACCATCCAGAATTACCTCACCTATCGAAACGACAGAACCTTTGCCCCAGGAGGCGGCACGGCCATCCTCAATAGACGATCCCTCCCGCACACCCCCTACCAACTTCCCCAATTCACAGCCCTTGAATGTACTGCAATCCTACTTGGAACCCCACCACTCCCATCATCATCATCATATAAGCTTACAAAAGACCTCACTCCTCGTTTCCCACCTCTGACTTGAACATCAATAACCTACCCCACCCCTTTATCCTTGCAGGCGATGTAAACTCCAAATTCACCGGATGGGGCTGCTCGACCAGTAACATAGCCGGACTGCGACTTGAAGACTTTTTGAACAACCCACAAATACACATAAAATGTCCCCCTGAACCTACACACACTGTCAACGGAAACCCCCACGACATCCTCGACTTTGTCCTACACTCCTCCCAACTACACGTCACCATACCGAACCCCAAATATGACCTTTACGACTTTTCCGACCACTTCCCAATCATATTCACCTCCTCATCCACAAGAACCTACATCTCCCCCAAACCTCCAACCATTCACAACACCAACTGGAAATCCTATAAACATATCCTGTCAAAAAAGATACAAGTCCCAGCCAACCTCCCAACAATACCTTCAATAGACAAATCCATTGAACACCTAAACCACCATATCCTTCGCACCTACAAACGAACCACCACCCACACCCAACAACTACACCCTACCCTCCCCGACGAAATAATACTAACTATCCGACTGAAAAGACAAATACGACGTTTCTACAAGCAGACGCGACGAAGAAAAAAAACTTTTAAAACAGTCCCAAAAACAAGTACACCGACTTCTTCAAATCTACGAGACAAATAAATACGACTTAACGACAAAAGCAGCCCCAAGCTACTTTCCGATCAACTGGAAAAAAGCGCACATAATCATGCTGCACAAGCCCAACAAAAACCAAACAGATCCTGAAAATGTTCGCCCTATCATCCTTCTATCCCAAATTTCGAAGCTATTTGAAAGACTATTCCTCCCCGCCATAAATCAAAAATTACACGACGCCCAAGCCATCAGGGCTTCGCAATTTGGGTTCCGCAAAGGCCACTCGTCAGCAATGCAAACATTTCGACTGGCAATGGAAGTTGCTTCCACACTTTCCCGTCGCTGTGAAATCCCCGCCATATTCTTCGATTTCTCCTATGCATTTGACAAGGCAAATCACCATATTCTTCTCCAGAAACGCCACAAATTCCTACCTACCTATCTATGCCGTCTCCTATTTAGCTATCTTCAAAACCGAACCTTTCTCGTTAAGTACCAAGCCCACAAATCCACTCTTAAAAGCATCCTAGCCGGCGTCCCGCAGGGAGCCGTGCTCTCTCATCTTCTCTTCTCCCTCTACATTCATGACCTCCCACAATCACCGCACGTCACAGAATATCTTTTCGCTGACGATGTGGCCTTTGCATCGAAATTCGGAAAGACCGAAAGCGCAGTCAGAAGATTGCAAGAAGCAACCAACAACCTAATAACATGGTGCAAACTAAACGGTATTACAATAAACCCCAACAAATGCCAGGCAATACTGTTTAGCTGGCGCCGAGAAAAACCCCTCACGCCTCTCAGTATAAACGGCATGCGGCTCCCCTGGCAAAAACAAATAAAATTCCTGGGAGTAACATTCGATAGAAAACTGTTGTGTCAACAGCACTGCATAGAGGCAGCCAAGAAATGGGCTCATACATTGCCAGGCTAACACCAATTTTAAGAGCAAAAAAAGTATCAAACAAAGCCAAAGCCCTTCTTTACAAAACGTGCATTCGAAGCGCGGGCACATACGCGTGCGCAACCTGGGCGACGGCATCAAAAGACAACATCCGCCACCTCTCTAAAGCCGAGAACCGATTCATCCGCATTTCGTGTCGCCCAGAAATTGGCTAACATTACGCGCGCTACCTTATAAACCTTGAAATTCCTCCAATCTCTTCCTACATCGTTGAAATAGCTCAAAAGCAAATAGAAAGCACTTTTACAAACCCAGAATTAAAGACCGTGTTTCAGCAGTTTGCTCAATATTACAACGAACTGCCATCAGCTGGGCGCAAACACTTTTCCACAGATGCCCGCTGCCTACAACCTCCCTAATCTCAATAACTTCAATTCAAAATTGCACATACCACCAGCGCAATAGCCACTAGCCACAAACTATCTCCGCATCCTATATAATCGAACCCAAACACCAACTCAAATCTAAAAAACCTATTCTTCATTCTTTTTACCAACGCACTGAGCACACCGCCGCGAGTCAAATCGCAAAATTAAATTATAAAACAATTTGCGAGTTTTTCCAAGGCATTCTCGCATGCGGAGCAGGGCTCTCCTTCAAGCAGCACCACAACAAGAACACCCCGGCGGAAGAGCGCCAACTAAGGCGTAGGCCGCCCAGAAGTCGAAACATCCCACAAAGACAGAATCCGGTTACGCTCTGAGGAAGGCCACAGTACTCTGGCCGAAACGTTAGCCACAATGCCAGTGACGCGGCTCGTCCCGGATAGCCTAGACAACACAAATTCCGACCGCGGAAGCCTACGCAACCAATATTTAACGAACTTTCGAAAAACATTCAAGTTTTAAAAGTTGTTAGACTGTTGGGAAGAACGTAAACCGTTAACTACCGTTGCTGTGGATTTAACTGATAATGAAAACGGCAAAGAAGTTATAAGAATAAATAAATTTATATAAAGCATTGTTAAGAGTTCAAATTGGCTATAAGCCTAAAACCCCAAACATGTGCAAAAATTGCCAGATTTTCTGTCATTTACAGTCAAATTGCCGAAGGCGACCTAGATGTGAGAGATTCTTACAATGTCATCATTACTCTCAATGTGATAAACCTAAACAATGTACCAACGTGTGTTATTTGGAGAGGGGAACACACGACTAACTATAAAGGATGCAACGCTTACAAAGCAGCAGTTAAAAAATATAACTGGAATCAGACTAATCATAAATTTTCATCATACAAACCGCCAAATAGGCAGTACTCCAATCACCAACTGAATCAGAACGCTCAACCTTATCACTATGCCCCTCAAGAGTTTCCTCCTCTACCGTTTAACCCAACCCCCTTGCATTCTTCAGCTTATCACACTAGTCAACCGCCTAGGCCCAGGAATTCTCCTCCAATTCACCAAACTATGAATGTAATAAACTAAAACCTAATTCAAACAATTATAAACAATATTTTTGAAATCATTCCTGTTACAACAAATGGTTCTAATTCTTATTTATATGCATATTAATGACACAAAATAAAATATTAAACTTTGAACTTCTCAACTGGAATGCAAGTGGCGTAAAGCACCAAGAGAACAAATTACGATATTTTCTACAAGCCCATGACATAGATGTGCATGTATTTCAGAAACACATTTAAATCCAGGAGAAAAATGTTCGGTCAAAGTAGTCTACCGCAATGATCGAATTTCTCAAATACCATCAGGTGCGGTAGCAATTCTCTTCAATACGAAAATTAAACATACATTGATACTATCCCTATCCTGAAAAGAAATAGAAACAATTATAATCAAAATTGAATTGGTCTCTTCTAACATAACTGTAATTGCAGCATATAAAACTTCTCGACAAAAAGTTTCCTTAGTCCAAGCCCTTTCCAAGTCTCATTAAAGCATTGTTTGATGGAGATCGCAAATAAAACTAGCAGATCTGAATTGTAAAAACCAACTGAACTGTAATACTTCATATAATGGAAAACGTATTCAGAAATTCACATTGCAAAGAAATCTGAATGTATTAGCTCCTTCAGAACCCACATATTACCCCTATGACCCAAATGTAGTTCCTGACATTCTAAATATAGTTATTATACAAAATTTAAACCTACCGATTTACCAAAATGTGAAAACAGAATAAGATTGGGGCCACAATCCAGTAATAATTTCATTCAAAGCTGAATCTCAGTCACATCAAACTGAAAAAATAATTGAGGGGAAAGTAAATTGGGACTTGTAAAGAAACATTTTCACTAATGAATGTCAGTATCCGAAGAGTCTTAAAACATCTGAAATAGACAATTGTATCAGCTCCCTTGAAATTGTAATTAAAAATGCTATCAAAACATGTATTTAATACAGAAATTTCACCAATAATTATACTATGTTTCGAAAGCCGCTACTAAATTTAATTAAAGAAAAACAAAAATCGTAGAAAGTGGCAATACTCACTGACAATTGAACTTGGAAACAAAAATTAAATAGCGTATCTGTAAAAATTAAACAAGAGTTACATGAAGTTAGATATATATTTTCAAAACGTTTTAGGCAGCATTCCCCCAAACTCTAGGACAATGTGGAATACAGTTAAAATAGCAAAGGAAAAATCTGTCATCCCTCAATTATCATCTAACACAAGACTAGCAATGACGATTTTGAAATGGCAGGAACTTAAGTGGAAAATTTTAAAAAAATATTTGTAACTAATACTCTAACCGACTTTAATTTCCAATAAGAAGTGGAAGCAAACTTATCAATAACGCGACATTCTGTCCCAAGAAAAACTTAATGTATAGCTCTGCCTGAGACGTATTAAACAACATTAAAACCGAGAAAATCAGAAGGCCATGGCTTAATAAATAATAAAATGAAGGACTTTCCTAACAATGCAATTGCAGCATTGACAGCTCTCTTTAATGTATGTTTAAGATTAGGATATTATCCAAATACTAGGAAAACTTGTTTATAGGCATTTGTCTGCAGTCAGAATCGAGTGGGGTGTTGTGAGCACCCCGCTTACTCAGTTGTAACTTTTTATGTTATTCACATCTGTCATCATGTTGTATGAAGCTGAAAGTAGACATATTAGCAATATGTTGAACGAAGCGTTGGATGATGAAAATTAACTCTCAGACTGAAGATTCTGATGAAGACGAATAAGAGTACTGAGGCTAGTAAGCATGATACAAAGTAAACTCTCTGATGATAATGAATTTCCAAATAGTACCAATGCAGAAAGTTCAGAGAGAGAAAACTAAATACATGATAGGCAAGGATAAGAAAACTCAATGGAGTAGTATTATTGCAGCATATCAACCATCAACATTTCTGAACTAGAACATTTCTCAACTATCTGGTTCAAAGAGTGTTGCAAAAGTAAATTGGAAAACTTAAGTGTATTTATAAATGAAACCATAATATGCTGTGTAACTGAATACATTAACATCGACACTATTGAATCAAATTATGTAAATAAGAGATACTAGCAATAATCATGAAAATGCAGTCTCTTGTTTTGCTACAGATCTAAGAAAACCAATATTCAGAGCAACACAGTCCAAGAAATGGTTTCTTTTTCTGTTATCAGATTTGATAACCAAGCAACAAGGGAACAGAAAAATCAATCAGGTGAGAAGTTGGCAGCTCTCTCTGAATTGTTTAACAACTAACTTCCAAGCAATTATAGCTGTTCACAGTTTGCAATATTTGAAGAAATTCTAGTAGGTTTTCGTGAATGCTGTTCTTTCAGAATGAATCTACAAAACAAATCAGCAAACTATGAATTAAAAGTATGTGTTGTGCAAAATCCCACAGCTAAATGCTTTTATTTAATCTGGAAACCAAGACTGTAAGTCCATTAAAATAGGTATCCCAACACAATCTGTTCTGAAGCTGGTTCAACCCATTGCTCTAACAGAAATGCAACTGGAGATAAAGGTTCACATTTGTAGAATTATCTAATGAAACACAAAATATTGACCTGATCTACGATGGTACACTTAGAAAACAAGAAGTTAAATTCTGGCAGAATTCTTGCCCAATAAATCATAGGAAGTGGGATACATAAAGTTTGGCTTCACAAAAGATTTAAGATTTGAGATGTCTCCAAGAAACGTAAATCAGTAGTCATGTCATTATCAAAGTATCATGACAATCGTATTGATCAGCAGAGTGGTAAACGTGATATGATTCGTATTTACAATGCTTCAAAATAGAGCATCGATGCCTTAGATCAGAAGTAAGTTCCTAAAATGTGGAAGAAGATATAAAAGATGGCCTTTAGCCATATGGTGGGCTGTAATGGATATTGCTTTTGTGAACAGTTATGTATTATGGCAGCACACACACAAAAATGTTAAGTCAATTTATGAAAGAATTGTCAACAACTCTGATAAGCACTAAAAAACATGTTAATGTACCAAGTCTATCAATGAGTTTGAAAACATTAATTCAGTATTTCACTTTGAAGAGCAGTTCAAAACATCAAGCTGAATGATCCTAAAAAAAACACCAAAGGTGTACTTTTTGCAGAAGAAAACATGACAAAAACGAGTGTCACTTGTTCAAGATGTAATAAATATGTCTGCAAAAATCACTCTGAACAGATGACATTATGAGCAACAAAGAGTAAGTATTTACAAAACAATATAATAAAAATTGTATGTATGTACTCACTGATATAAAAATATTACTTGAGGAGAAACTCAACCACATTTCAGTATTGTGCTTCACAGAAGAACACAGAAGCTTACTAAAGAACAATTAGATAACACATATATACCAGGTTTCTCTCTAGCCAGTAGCTCATGTCGAAATATTAACAATGCACATCATGCATATGGTGGGACATGCATTTTTATTAAAAATACAATTAGTTTTGTACCCTACACAAATCACACTCATCTTGTAAAAGAGAAAGACTTTGAAATATCCATCACTGACTTAACAACAATAAAAACATGGGTATTATGCACATATCGCAGCCCTGCTGGAAATTTGAAAACCTTTTTAAAAAATCTGGAAGTTATTCTAACAAAACTTCAAAAACGCAGACAGTATAAAACTATTCTTTGTGGTGACTTCAATATAAATTGCCTCACACAATCCAGTAATGAAAATCTATTTAAAGACCTACTAAAATCACACAATTTACAAACAACCATAAATACACCAACACGAATATCCAAAAATAGTAGCACTGCTATAGATCAAATAATAATAGATGCAAATAACCATTGTTTTTCTGTTGCTACATTTAATACAGGTTTCAGTGACCACATTGCCCAGATCCTAACACTTCCAACAGAAACAAAAACCGCGGAACAGACAACTTACAAAGAAATCCGTAACTATTCCCAAGGAAACATAATAAAATTTCAAAACTTGCTCAGATTTGAAAACTGGAATGAGGTATATAAGGCAACCGATACAAATGATAAGTTTAACTCATTCATAAATATATACTTAAGACATTTCAATGCCATTTTCCCTCAAAAACTGAAAAAGATCCAAAATAAGAAAACTAAATCATGGATTACCACAGGCATCAAAGTGTCATGTGAAAGAAAACGCAACATGTATAAAATACTAACAAATAACAAATGTAACTCAAACTTCATTTCATATTACAAAACATATAATTCGATCCTAAAAAAAGTAATCAAACAAGCAAAAATTATAACAAATGATTAGTACATTGCAAATGCACGTAATAAAACAAAAGCCATGTGGGACATTATTAAAAAGACTACAGCACCAACTAATAATAACAAAAAAACCATAGAGCTCCACTACAAAAACGAAACTGTACAAGACCCACAAGAAATAGCTGATATATTCAATGAACACTTTTCACAAATTAGTAATAAGTTAATCTCTCAACACTCTCTAAACAATAAAACACACCAAACAAACACTAATCTTACACAAATTGTAAATTCCATATTTTTATATGAAACCACCCCCTCTGAAATTTTTAAAATCATTGGACAAATGGAGAATAAATTCTCAGCAGGCATGGACAACATTCCAGATTTTCTTATTAAACACAGTGCTCCATGTATAGTGCAACCACTCTCTCACATCTGCAATTACTCTCTAAAATCAGGCATATTTCCAGATATATTCAAAACAGCAAAAATTAAACCATTGTTTAAAAAGGGCAATAGTTATGACCCAATGAACTACAGGCCTATTTCCCTGTTATCAGGATTTTCAAAAATTCTGGAAAGACTTGTCAATGATAGACTCAAACAGTTTCTCAATGCAAATAATATCCTTACAAATGCACAACATGGCTTCAGGAGTAATAGATCCACAGACACAGCCATCTTCTCCTTTTTAAATGACATACTTGTTGCACTAAATCAGAAGGAAATTCCCATTGGCCTTTTCTTAGATTTGTCAAAAGCCTTTGACATCATTGACCATCATATACTTTTAAGAAAACTAGAAATGCTAGGGATTCGAGGCATAGCAGGCCAATGGATCAAATCATATTTATCAAACCGTAGACAAATAGTTGCTCTCCAACACACTAAAGAAAACAAAATCTCCTCATACTACTCCTGTCCTCAAATAATAAATTGTGGAGTCCCGCAAGGATCCATCCTTGGGCCAATACTGTTTCTTATATACATAAATGACATGCTCTTGGCTTTAAGGTATAAGAAAATAATTTTGTTTGCAGATGACACAAACATCATCATCAAAGCAAAAACACAACAATCATTAGAAAAAGAAACTCACAAAACTTTGCAAGCACTAGTAAAATGGTTTCAAGGCAACAAACTCATCATAAACACCAGCAAGACAGTCTCTCTAAATTTCATGAATCCTCGATCTAAAGAAAAACTCTCTCAGCATTTGCTCATTAACAATAACCCTGTAACAATATCTCATGAAACTACCTTCCTTGGACTAACAATTCAAGAAAACCTAAAATGGAACACACACATCTCAAATCTTAACAAGAAGCTCAGCAAATCTTGCTATGCCCTATACACCCTCAAGTCACGCTCCAACATTGAGACACTTCGAACAATGTATTTTGCAAATGTGCACTCACACCTAAAATATGGAATAATATTCTGGGGAAATGCCCCTGAAAGCACTCGCACATTTATTATCCAAAAAAGAATACTGCGAACAATGACCAGCACTCATAAGCTGGAGTCTTGCAAACCCTTGTTTAATAAACTAAGGATTCTTCCTCTACCATGCATGTACATATTTGAAATAGTGGTCTTCACAAAGAAAATTCTCATGGAAAACAAAGACACTTTTACTTTAAATTCTGATGTTCATAACTACAACACCCGTCAAAAGGATAACCTACACGTTCCCCACTCTGAAACTACACTTTATCAAAAAAGAACCCTAATAGAGGGCATTACACTTTACAACAAACTAGGCAGTGATATCAAAGACATAAACACAATTCATACATTTAAAAGTAAATTGAAAGCTTTCCTGCTTAACAACATGTTCTACAGTGTAAAGGAATTTTCAAATTACAACATTTCCCTTAAAAAGTATAAATAAATAAGAATTTTTTATCCCATTAGACTTTCTGTTTCATGTGAACTGTTTCAAGCTGAAGCAAAGAAAAAAGAATTGCATATCACATCCTGTGAAATAGAAGGAGAATAGAAGAAGAAAAAAATTGGTCAAAACTTGCCTCCTCACCATTTCAAGTTATAAATATAGAATGTACTACTATTGTTAATTTTGATGTAGTTGCAAACATAATTGAATGTATTATTAATGTAATTATTATTATTATTATTAATGTTAATTATTAGCAGATAATTTATCTACTGTATAATATCTTAATCTACTGTAACAAGTATTGTATTTCTAGGCCAATGACCCCATCTCGATCAGGTTTTGTTCAGTTTCCCTGGTCCTTTGAGCAAATGCTGAGATGGCCCCTTGTTTGCTCCTGAACAGTAATATAACTTTGCTCTCTCCACCCAAGGCATATTGACTCGTCATACACGATTGTAATTGTATATGTGACTCAATAAATATTATTATTATTATTATTATTATTATTATTATTATTATTATTATTTAAGCATAATGTAATTCTTTACTGTGCATAAAAAAATATTTTCCTTCTTTCAGGGTAGATATGGTCCTTAACTTGGCAGACGAAGTAAAAATGAAAAATTACTAAAATGGATAATGTATTGCATTAAAGTTACCTTGGCATTGTGAATTGAAAAAATGTAGACCAAAAAATAAACATGTTTTGTATGAGTTTGTGGCTTTCTTATACTTAATATATTTACTAAAGCTGTTTTAAACAAATTGAAATGAACTATACAACCAATAACTTAAAAAAATCAATCCACGTAACTATAGATACTCATTTTCGGGGTCATTATTGACCACACAACAACGGTTGTGATAGTCAAAATATCGTTAGCAACCCAATTTTAAAATGGGTTGCAGCTCTGGGCGGCGCCACCTCAACGGGACGTGTCGCCCCACGCATCACAGAAGAGACGTTGGAGGGTTTCGAGTGTTTCCACTTAGCGAAATTCACGGGCGACAATCGAATGTTGCCGTACGCGAGAAAGAATGCGCAACTTAGCCGACTTCTGCTAGACTGCGACGGCGGATGTGAATTCGGCATGTGGACACCTACGTGCTGCAAAGCTTTGTGCATTGAGACACGAACACCTTGCATTTTTAAGGTTACTAACGCAGTATTATAATGGCAACATACCCGTATTTTTCAGATAAACACCGGAGCAGCGGCAACTTTAATTTAACATGAGTAACTGGTGCCTTGATCTTGCTCGCCAGCCACCACTATTCTGTACGGATATGGGAGGCAATCAATCAAGATTAAAGGAAAGGTAAGTCTACAAGCAAGACAAAGAGGTGGACATATTTTAGTGATTACCGTGGATAGATACGAACCAATCAATATATTGGGCGAGTCCCAGAAGTGCTAAGTTCAAGTTCAGTTACAACTGATCAGAGCGTAATGCCTATGGAGTGGCTGCCCTGGCACGTGGCGGCATATTGCTAATGCAATACATACTCTTTAACGGTACATCTAGTGAATGCAATGAATTAAATCCAGAGAAAACAAATGTGTTCTCAAATGCTCCTATCGGGAAAGCAACGCTCAGGATAGTGAAATTCAAATTCTATATTTACTTGGCTCTCCGGTTGACGCCGCGTCCATGGCAAAGGTGCCGACGTTTCGGTCGCCATTCTGCGACCTTCCTCAGGGCGTAATGCATTGAAGGTCGCAGAATGGAGACCGAAACGTCGGCACCTTCGCCATGGACCCCGGACAGCCACCCGGACAGCCCCGGTCACCCGGACAGCCAAGTAAATACTAACTCCGGCCGTCGAAGCCTACGCTCTTAAATTCAAATTCACCAACATCATGTGCTTCATTCACCTCAACAGCAGTTTATAATGCAACAATTAGGTCAGCAACAACAACTGACTGAAGTGAATCAGCCTGGATTTGTTTGGCTGCAAATACCTCAGCAGGCAATACAACTACCACCTCAGAAGCAACAAGCGGCCTTTCAACAAATCGCTTATCAATTGACCACTCACACCCCTACGCAAAACAATAAAAAAACTTTGATCCCGGACAATGAAAATAAAAGAACGAAAGCTTTCGGACAACCAAAACACACATTCAAGTGAGGAAATATAGTAACTCAGTGCAATGAAATACACCTTTCCACAAAAGATATGGTGACTGGGAGCCGCATGGTGGGCTAGAATCTCCAAAAGCTGGCCATAATATAAAGAATTAAGGGAGCGGCTGATTAGATGGTGGGCACGGCCGTCAAGAGGCAGACTATTAGGAGAACCCGATCAGCCGAGATTTGATACACTACACTCCAAATCAAATGATACAGTCTATAGATTTTGAGACAGACTGGGATAAAACAAGAAACGTTGCTGACATTTCTGAGCCAAATCCCAGATTGAGAATTGAAGATAATAGTGACTTGAAGTCATGGTATTGCAGAGATACTCTTTGTAGAGATTGATGATAACATTGTAGAAAGATTGATAAAAAAAAATCATCTCCAAAAAGTTCAATAATTTTATTAATTATTACCCAGAGTTAACTTTCAGGATCCTCAGTGGATCTCTTGCGAGGAGAAAATTGAAGCATTAACATTGAACAAAAAGAAATACAGTGAGTTTGGTGGGAAAAACAAATAAATAATATCAAATAAATAAAATTGAAAAAAAAAAACTTATTGAAAATACTCAATTTTTTCAAACAAATGATGGACCTTCCAAAAACAAAACGAAAAAAGCTGGTGATTCCACTGAGGAATTGGCGAAGTTGGCTACCAAACGCCTTCAACAATCACATGACGACTGTGTGACATAGTACCTGCAGATTCGGCAGTCAAGCTCAAAAAAAATGGATCCACAACAACAGGTGTTTGTCAAAAAGGCCATCAATGATATCCTATTTGAGAGACAAATGGTGACCTAACACCGTAATTTGGTGCAAATTAATACATCATGTGTGTCCACCCCATGCAGTGTACAGTCCCTCCTTATGAAAGAGATTCAATTTAACATTCACTTATATAGTATGTGCATTTGTGAAAAATAAACGTCATTTAAAATAATCCACCGCTTCGTGAGTTACTTTCCAGCAATGTGTAGCTTAAACACGAGAAAATACGGAATATTGGTGAATCCAAAGGGATCTAAAAAACAGAATCACTAAACATAAAAGCAATATAAAAGAGCACTCATCCACAGAAAATTCTTTGACACAAAACAGAATAGGAAACCATGAAATTGACTTTAACAATACCAAAATAATGAACACAAAACCAAAGTACTCCAATGGATTACTAATGGAAATCCTACATTTTAAATTGCATGATATGCAATTAAATTGTATTATTTAGGCAAATATAAATGATATTCTTCCAAAAGTAAAAGGATAAATAATTATTTTTATCATCTCAACAATATTTATAAATAATAGGTCAGTTGTTAAACGTTTCTCCAATAAATTTAAACCCACTTTTTGACATTTAATTTTAAATCACTACTTACAAATTCTCAGTAGTCTTCCTCTTCCCCATCCAACATAACGGTTTGTATTCCCTGTCCCCCTCCCCTTGCCCTTTCTTTTCCTTCACGGATAATAGACAAAAGATTAATTTTGTCTCAGCATTCAGTAAGTCACACCCAAATAACAGTTGAAAACTTATACAAAGATATTGATCCTAAACATGACTGATTCCAGAGGCAAGCTTCATAAAATTCTTAAATGAGTACATACATATTGATCTTTTTATGTATAGTTAAAGGGTATTAATAACTATGAAACATCATAACATTTTTTTAAAAATAATGTAGTTTTTGTCCACAGTGTGGATGATGCTTCAAAAAAAGAATTTTCTAGTATACTAATTAGAATGCTGACAGTTTTTTGTTGTCAAGAAAATTTATCTCACGGTTCTTAATAGAAATCTTATTCATTTGTAAAGATTGAGATAATTTGAAATTTTTATTCCAATGCATAATTACCAATTCACACATTCACATCCCTTTTCAAGAAAGCCTCCAAAATTCTAACTGCCTAGTTAACGCCAGAACGGCATGAAGTGTGGTTTTAAATGACTTCCTTAGGTTGTACTGTAAACTACTTAACTGTACTGTAACTCACTAATTATTAAATAAAAAAAATAATAATAATAATAAAAGTGGATGGACAAGTTCTATTCATAAAATGGTCTTGGATGTAAAAAAGTAGCTAGTTCCAAGAAACCTCAAAATATAGTTAAGTGCACAATTCAAACTTGAAAAGATACATTAAAATGTACACAGAACTTACTTTTGTACCAAATTGCTTTGGGTCTGATATTTGTTTTGTAGGAGTTCAACAATAGCACTCTACAGACCATGTCTTATTACAATGTTACTACTGTAGGAGGGATCATCAAAGCACTTTCCAGGTGTAAAAAAAAATGTATAATCTTACTCATTGGTTGAGTTGTTCATTGAAGGTTTCTATTAAACAAGAAACTAATAAAATAATATGTGCATCATGAATCCAATTCCAGCATAACTATTAGACACAAATCAATCTGGTAGATCTAAACCAAAACATAATTTCTAGCTTCTTTAGTCAGTGACATTAATAAGAGGACATAGCACAATTCACTCACAAAGAACTAAACCTTAATTCATTTCCCATATAATATGTTCCCAGAATACTATTTTCTTCTCTGCTTACCACTCGAACACTTGGTACAGCTCTTCACAAATTGACAAACTGAACAGAATTGATGAATGGTTTATATTAATGCTTCAGCAGCAACCAGTACAACAATATCTGCAAATAAAAACTTTCTTTCTTTCTTTGGTAAAAACTTTCAAGTAACAAATGTTTGAAACAAAAGAAAACTTACCAATCTACTTTCCACCCAAGGTTCTTCATGTAATGACAATGAAGATAGCTGGTATATTCTCATTCATCCTTCTTTCAGTTCACAAGTTCCATCATTACTTCAATTCCAGTAGGATACATCATGTTGTGTTGCACAACAGAATATACTTATTTTCAGAGAAATCTTTTACATCAAGCAATCTTTCAAACCATGCATCTAGGATGTCATTTCAAACATCAAATGTTAATCGCAGAAACTTGTTTATATTATTTAATTTAATTTTGAGTTGCATTAGCATTGCTTTGTTGCAAGACACCTATCAACTTCAAAACGCTTCTATAAACATCCTTTTCAACTCTATTTTAATTAATTCCTTATGTGCCATTTTATTGGAACCCTTATTACGCATAATTACCGATTCACCTTTATTAGACATCACTTTTCAAAAAAGCCCCCAGAATTCTGCCTAGTTAACGCTTGAACGGCACGAAGTGCCGGTTTAAACGACTTCCTTAGGTTGTACCGTATACAACATTTCAGCCCAAAGCAGTTTCCAAACCATTAAAAATGGTTATAAGTCCACCTTGACTTCACATTGCCAGTTCTTCTCTTCACATGATGTACAAAAACCAGCAAAGAGCCACAAAAAGTCAACAAAGACTATGTTTTTTCTCTTTGATGATGCATTGGGGCATCAACAACTTCCGTAAGTAACTCCAATAGTTTCCTAAACAAAATAATTATGATATGATTTTCTTTAATAAATACAGTCATTCTCATTGATCACGCTTGCAGTTAAAAGTAAATTACATCAACAAAATAAAACCGATTTTTAATGCACTGTAGAACAATTAATAAAATATAATTCTACCCACAGTGGATTGTCTTGTTTTGATTATAAGGGCATAATAATAATTAAATGTAAATTGTAAACATAACATGAAACAAACTGTCACAATCAGCTTGTGTTGTCCTATGGCAAGAAATGTTGTAATGTTGTATACCTACAATTGATCTCTAGTACATGACATTTAAAAGTCAACACAAAATCTATCAGTCACCTTTTCTTTGAAATTATGTCAGCTACTACAGGGCAAGCATATTTAACACCCTGGCCTTTAAATAAACCTAATTTTTTAATTCAGACATTTCCAAACACAGAACTATAAAGCGATAGTTAATGCATATGGATACATTGCACAATCTTATAATAAAATAGCCTGTTTAAAACTACAAAGATACTAAATGTTCAATACGGAAACGTTCAACATGTAACTGTGAAAATAAATTATGCCACACAAGACAGTACATTGTGTAATATAAATTACAGCATTTAGGGTAAATTTCAAAATCTGCCTCATTCACAGCAATGTCAACTAATTAAATAGTAATTCTGAACTAATATTCAGAAAGAAAATGCATACGTGTTTCAGTTAAACGTTGGGTGAAAAATAATAGTAAATAATACAACATGCATTGCACGCATCTGAGCTTATCACCCATTTTTCACAACTTGTAGTCGAAGAAGCAATCAAGAGAACTCACGAGTCATCTTAAGAGTTTTCCTGGCCTTTTCTGACCATCTCATAAAACTTCCCACTGAAGAATTTTGAGTTTTTGAGTCAAAATGGCATGGCTTGTACCATTAAGCAAGACTTCTTTGCAGGTAGTGTAATACTTTCCGTGGTGGGAACATACTTTGGGTTGCACCGCGCAACTCGGTGCAACTCCCGCGCTAACTGCACGTGCTAGCTCCTGCAAATCGACTCCATCCAAACGAATCATGGTCACGTAAATGGTAAGTCGTTCTTCAACGAATCGAATACAATTTTCTTCCGAAATTATATTCCATTAAACTGACCCAGTTTCTTAGGTTGCAGTCCAATTACTTAGGTTGCTTAGTACCAAATACTATAGTAAGTTTTAATACCATGAGGTATTAGTACTCTAGTGAATCAGAAACGACACTGATCTGACCCGACACAAAGCCCTGCAATGTTGAAAATAATTCTTTGAAGATAGTGGAACTGGGGGAACTACGAAGCCTCTGGAACGGAAAAGACCAATTTCTATTTTCTCAAAAATGTTAGAGAGGCTTTCCTATACGTGAATGGAAACATTTTTCTCAGGAAAAACGAAGCGTTTTCAGACTCACACACAGGTTTAGAAAATCAAACTCTACGGAAACTGCCATTTTTCTCTTTTCTTAAAAACGTTGTTTCAACAATGGACCAAAATGAAGCACCCATTGGAATATTTTTAGATCTTTCGAAAGCTTTTGACGTTATTGACCATAACATCTTGCTATCAAAATTACCTTCTTATGGAATTCGTGGTATCGCCCTAGATTAGATAACCTCAAGGATTTAAAATAAATCTAAAACGTTACAGTTCAGCTGCGTCTCCAAAACTCCATTTCCATAGCTTTTAACTTTTCTCATTGTTTTTGAGATCTCTCACAACTCAGCCCCATGCAGTGATATTTCACACTTGCTTTATAAATTCCAATTTTCACTTTATTAGCAATATTAGACATATAACGGCCGCTAACGGCGCTGTCGCTTGCTTGCGCTCCAATTCAAACGAGCGCACAGTCATAACGATACGTATCAAGCAAATTTGTTTACCGCAATTACCTTTCTGTATTTCCTGAAAAAATAAAATGCTTTGGAATTTCAACAGCTCCATTATGGTTAATACGGCCACTTTATACCTAAAATCATCTCTGTCGTCGTAGTTTTGCCGTGAAAAAACAATAAGGAAAATATCACACACTTCCGTAAGCTTAGTACGTCTACGAGTAGTAACTTTCTTTACTCAACAAGAGTTCCCTACACACTGGGCACACGCAGAGAGGAAACGTTTTGAATCTTAAACAGGAAGTTCCCCTTTTCTTCGGTAGTTGTCAGCAATGCTTGCCGGAGGGTACTGCTGGGGTTCTGTTCTTAATTTCCGGGCCCGGATATGGCAGCGGACCCAATCTTCTTATTATATCGTATTTTCGGGACAATGCGCCATTCTTTAAAATATCTTCTTCTCTGAAGAAAAAAATTAAAGCGGTTTTTGAGATGTTTTTTCAAATTTCATAAATTTCAATCACAAACCACGCGTAAACTACTAGTTTTTTTTTAAAAACGTACACGACATTTTTTAAAGAGTTCAGACTTTGTGTAAGGAAGAATCTCTATCTTCAATTTTGCAGTTTTGAAATATTAACTTGTTATTTTTCAAAAATGTAATTTTAAAAAATACAGAGTTTGCCGAAAATGGAACTAACATTATACTTTCTACCGTCTCTTATAGGAGGAGACATTTTAAAAAAAAGCGTATTGTTAAAGGGGTTCTCATTTTTTGATAAATTATAAATCTTATTTCCAGATCTGTCTTTAAGGAACAGAGTTCATTAAGGAAAAAATCTGTATCTTGAACAGTAGCAGAATGGCGTCGCCAAAAAACCGTACTTTTGCAATTTTCGAAAATTTTGTAATTTCATAGAATCTAAGCGTCCTTTACGCATCCCGAGAACAAAATTTAATTAAAAATTTGGAGCTATTTTTGAAAAAAATTGAAAATCTTTTTGAAAGTTCATGTACCCTAAAAATCAAAATATCTGTTTGAAACTCCCAAAGCCTCGAGTTTGATCAGATCTATCAAGAAATATCAGTATTGGAGAAAATCGGCTGAACGGTTAAGGCGCCAGCGCTGAGAGGGGCTGAGTGTGGCCTTCAATCGAATTTTCTGAATCAAGGGCCCACAAAACAAGGATTCTTGCTAACTACGTGTTAGAGAAAGTAATGTTTAATATACAGCAACAGGATTTATCAACTTTTTCTTTATCAGGGCCCGGCAATAAGAGTTTTTCTGCCAAAAATTCGCCGTTTTCCGGCGCACGATTACATAACCTTCTCTTCTTACAAAGTAAATGAGAGAATCTAAACGTTGGTGCAATTCCTAGCCGATTCCCTCTAGGTTATTCCGGAAGAATTCTAGAAAACACATGTTTTACATGGTTTCAATGCATCCACGAGTACATTGGTGAACACTGAATTACTATACTTTCTCCGGTATTTAAATGAAAGGTTACGACTTAACTCATCAGTCTGACATTAAACATCTAACTTTGTAATGAAACAAAAAACTGAACATGTGTTTTAATCGATATTTTCATGCCCGAAAATACAACTTTCAATGCCCGAAAATACAACATACAGGTAACTCTAGTATGTTTAAAATTTATTTTTAATATGAACTTGTAAAGAGCAAATAAAACTTTTTAAAATGAAAGTACTCTCCTAAGCTTTAAAAGTGTTTTCTAGATTTCCATCCGAGAAATATTTAATTCAATTTGCTGACCCCTCATCAATCTTTCAGAATTGGTATAAAAAATTCAAGGAATAAAAAACAAATTTACTCGAAAAGAAACTAAAAAGCATGAGGAACCTGTTGGGCCTTTCCCTTATTTCTATTTATCTAAGAAAATATTTTTTAGAATTTTAGAAAAATTTCTATTTATCTACAAAAATTATCTTTATTAATGTAAGTGTTGATTGAAATGTATTTTCGTTCTTAGTGATTTACTTTTGTATATTTGTGATTTGAATTGTTATTTATATGAAACAATTCCTGTAAAGCAGTTATGCTGGCCTGAGGAAATAAACAAAAAAAGGGCTTTCCTTTTTGCATAGTTAACTAGGAAAGAAACGAAACTCCCCTCATTCGCGGTTTGGCGGCTGATATTCCCTTATTCATCCTTATCAGTTCCTCTTTCCCCTACCACTCTAATGAGCTGCGGCCGCTGGATTCATATCTGCTCTGCCTGTTGCTACGTTTGAAGCTGAGTATCTTCACACAGTCTTCTCTGAGGAATTCGCGCAGCTCTTTCGTCAAACTGAAACGTTTCGTGTAACTGATACGTATGGTTTCAGCAATGAAAGCAAGGTAAGCTGTACAATTCATCTGACCGCACTTGTATATTTTTACCTCTCGCGCTTAAGAAAGGAAAGTCTTAAGAAGAGAAAGTTATGTAATGGCGCACGAAAAAAACGGCGAAGTTTTTTGAAACATTTTGGTCACATATATGTAATATTTTAATAATAATATTTATCGAAGGAAAAGAGGGAAATAAAAAATAAAGGTCTTGTGAAATGCTATTATCATTTACTCGCTTTCATTCATAAATACTGGACGTACAACGACCTGCATCGAATATACATTATGAAATTAATAGTTTAAAGTATATTCTGTCTTAATGCACTCTGTCACCTTCACATTATAATTTAAATTCTATACGGACAATGTTCAAAATGCAGCTTAACAATATTACCACGTACAAAATCATCGAAAAAGATAACAACCTTCTTTTAAAATACCGATGTTTCTGGGAAAAATATTCGATCTAAAAAAATCGAAAGCATTCTAGTCGAGCCAGATCGACTGGGAATATCCATTTTGGAAAAAAATTCTACGTATGGTTTAGACGCTACTGTTGTTCACAGACGGAAAGACAGACTTTGTGAACCAAAAACTCTTGTTCGGTAACAGGGAACCCAAAACGTGTATTTCCGTTGAAATCACGAAAACGATTTTCCGCAGCATTACGTAATTTTCTCTATACTATGTATATTACTCGGTATATACGTACCTAAACGAGAAAGTAAAAATATTTGTGTGCGGCGACGGTATCCGCTGCTTCTCGCCATTGCGAATCCAGTCAGAACAAAACACTTGAGGAGTCAGCTTCATACAGGTCGTTCTGGTCCCTCCATACGTAAAGAATCAGCGTTCAAAGTCGTCGAGTACCGGCAAAAAATGAATTGCTATTCCAGTCACTATTGGGTGGTTAATGTAAGATAAGCTTTTTAAATCATAATGTACTATAAGAATCATAGCCTCGAAATATTAACCACGTGCATTAAAAATTGAAAATAAACTGCAATCTTTGTCATATATCATTAATAATATTGTTACTAATAAGAACGAATGTTTACTTTTTTAAATAATTGGGGCCGCTCCTGCGGGGGTCCTAAATGTGGTTTTTTAATCTTATTAATTCTTCCCTGTAATGGTTCACGAGCGTTTGTAGGGTGCAGTGTCAAGAGAAACATATTACACTCTTCTTGCGCTTTGGGTGCCTAGTTTAATTCTATTCCGGCCTCTGCCCACAGCGCAGCGCTAGTGCTGGTGAAGGTGTTGCTGGTTCTTGCAGACGCGCCGCGCCGGCCCCCGCCGTTGGGCCGATTAGGCCGTCCTTCGTCCCTGGACTGCCCCCAGCCCGTCTGCCCACAGCCCATCTGCCCAGAGCCCGTCTGCCCGCAGCCCGTGTGCCCACCTCCCGCCACCGCGAAAGAAATCCCGCTCTGCCCCAACCTCTCCTGCCCAGAGCCAGTGTGCCCGAAGCCCGTGTGCCCAAAAGTGCCGCCCGCGCCGCCGTGTCCCGACCTTTCCTGCCCCGAACCCGTGTGCCCCACCCCCCTATGCCCCAAGCCGACGTGCCCTCCTGCCCGGTGCTCACCGCCGCCCAGCCCCCCGTGTCCTTCGTGCCCAGACTGCCACCCGGCCAACGTCAGCTGCCCGAAGCCCGTGTGCCCAAAGGTGCCTCCCGCGCCGCCCTGCCCCGACCTCGCCTGCCCCGAACCCGTGTGCCCTACCCCCATGTGCCCTAAGCCGATGTGCCCTCCAGCAAGGTGCTCTCCACAGCCCGGTGCTCCGTGCCCGTCGTGCCCAGACTGCCGTCCGGCCAACTTGAGCTGCCCGCAACCCGTGTGCCCAAAGCTGCCTCCTATGCCGCCCTGCCCTACCCCCTCATGCCCCTCCTGCCCGGACTGCCATCCGGCCAAAGTAAGTTGCCCGCAACCTTTATGTCCGAAGCTACCCCCTGCGCCGCCCTGCCCGAACCTCTCCTGCCCCGAACCCGTGTGCCCCACCCCCGTATGCCCCAAGCCGGCGTGCCCTCCTGCCCAATGCTCGTCGTCGCCCAGTCCCTCGTGCCCGGGCTGCCCCCCGGCCAACGTGAGCTGCCCGCAGCCCGTATGCCCGCAGCCGGTGTGCCCTCAGCCTAGCTGCCCCTCCTCGCAGGTGTGCCCCGCTAAGGCCGCGTCTTGCAGCGGCTGCCTGTGGAAGGTGCTGGCCACCTACGACCACTTCCAGGGCATCGGCTACTACAAGGCCTACAAGACGAAGGTGAACTGGCACCAGGCGAAGGACCTCTGTGCCGGAGATGGAGCTCACTTAGGCATCATCAACAGCGAGGTCGGCTACGCTCCTCTGGTTCTAACTTATTTGGCATATTACTAGCTGAAGTAATAGGCGTTCCCCATGTATTTATACACCACAATAAATGTTTAGGAATATATTTGAATAGTTTCTGTAGTAACTGCATGTAATTTCATTGCATCCGGTAGGCCCTGCTTGTCTCTCCCGCCCTACCTCGTATGGCCCTGCCCTTCCTAGACGCCCCCCCCCCCCCAATTCAACCTTTGCTAGATACCACGCGAGTTTCATTTTCCCGCATTTTTTCATCCTCTTTAAAAATTGAACTTCTATCACCGCATTCGAAATATACAAATTATATCCCCCGAATATATGCTAATAGGTATTCGAGAAAGTAAAATAATTTCATAATATTTTATCAAATTCCTATTTGTTTGTTCCTTCAAAACCTCTTGACTTTAAGGATCTCGTTTCAGTTTGTAGCTCATGAATATAAGAGTAATTTTTAAAGTGCATGAGTAGATTGTGAGTGTAAATAAATGCATATGAAACATTTAAAAACATTTTATTTCGTATTATGTGTTCTTCGTTAGATTCGAATTATGTAATAAAAACAAGTTTATTAAACATTGGCAATTAAAGACAGTACCGATTATTACAGATAATGCTAACAGCGCTACAAGGGGAAGAAGCAATTCTGAACAAATGTGTACTTAACTAATTTCCTTATTATATCGCCCCAAGCTATCAAATCACCCCACGTTTCTTTACTTCAATATTTTAATTTTATTTAGTTAAAATGTCAATTTAACCTAAAGGTATAAGTAAATACCTCCAGAAATAAATAATGCAGTTCTTTAATACATGCAAATATCACAAATAATGATAAACATTTTATTTTACAGAAAGAAGCTCAAATATTTAAGTTACTGTACCACAAGGACGGCTTGAGCGGTTGGGTATTCGTTGGCTACCACGACTTGAACCAAGAAGGAAATCATGAAACTATCTTTGGTGAGAACATTTTCAAGATATTAAACGTAGCAAATTCTCGGCTAGTGACAATTCCTCACTGCCCTGAGGAAGCCTGCGACATGTCAGGCGAAAGGTTGGCCTCCCAGCCAACGACGCGGCGTCTCCCGAATAGCGGAGAATTTATGGATTCGAGCCGCGGAAGCTTACGTGTACAAACGTAGTAAATACCAAAAAAGAAACAGTGTTCAATCGCGACCATCTACAAAGATATTCATTTTTAATCTTAAACAATAATAACAAAATCACCTCGATTTAGCAATGAGGAATGGGTGGAGAGGGTTAAAGACCCCCTTTTTAAGATTTGTTTAACAAAGATCCCGGAAACTGTGGGAGTTATATCAAAAGCAATTCTACACTGAAAATTGAAGAGAATCTTTTCTATTAAACATGTCCGTCAATATTTTTCTAGAGTCAATAGTTGAGGAAATAAGGAAAGGCACAATTTTTCCAAAATTATACATATTGCTACTTTTAAAAGGAAGTAAAAGAGCTTTTTGATTAAATTGTTGATTTGCCTTACGTATCTATCCTCTTTTGCCATTTCTCAGGAGCTCTACATTTTGATATAACGTGCAAGACAAAACTAATTTGGATTTTTAGGAGAACAACTAAAAGGCAGGAGTACAGACAGGTTGTCAAATTAAAATTAATAAACATTTAATACGTTTATTTTGAAAATAAATAGGACAATTACAAGTGTATCTTATAAATACAACACGTGCGTCTTATATCTAATTCAAATAATGTTACAATAATTGGTAACAATTTAATGACCTTGTTTCTGGATTGTTTTGAATTGACACATGAATTGTGTAAGAACAATGCAATGCCATCACAGCACCTTTGAGTTGCGAATTAACATGCGTAACCAATACTTTTCACTTGTTTAATGTGGGGCTGAGATGTCTTGAATCATTTTAAATCAGATTATCACACCACAGCACTGCGAAAGTGATGTGTTCAAGACGCTAGACGGACATAACGTAAAGCAACTTAAGAGAATAATCACTGAATACAGAGGCAGATGCAGGCGAAAGGCAGACATGAAATTGTACTGCTGTTAGATCATTTGGAACAGACGTGGACACATACCTACAACAAATGTGTATTGGAGAAATGAAATGCACCTTAAACTGCGTAACCTTGAGACCATTGTTTTCAGAAACGTTCTCATACTTTGTATTACTTTCCATTTTGTGATATAGTTGAAATTGATTTCTTGTTAATACGAGTAATGATGACAGTTGTAGGTGGATTTATGCCGACCTTCGAATACCTCGTTATCAATGAAGCGCAACACGTCTTAGTACTTTTGATGGCTCGAAAAAATTTAAATCACGTGTAGATGATTTGATTTTTGCTTCAATAAGAACTGTACTGACCCCGAAGCATGGATGAAGGTAATAATATTTGCTACTAGAATGGTAGTGGGTGAGACTTCTGCATGAGAAGGGCAGGCCCGTGCCACCAAAGTTGGTAGTCCTTTAATTGAACAAATTGGGTTCCTCTGAAAATGAGGTCAGCTGGATCATGACTAGATGGGATGTGATGCCACGTACAAGTAGGCTTCTAGAATATCTTTGTAGAAGCTTCATGAATACTTGACGTCCTGACTGTCATAAACGGTATTCGTTTGTGATGAGTCTTGATCCTGGTACGAACTGTAGTGGAATCTGAATTCAGATGGATCTGGTTGATGACTATTGATTGTTTAGTGATTCTGGGCACGTCAACTACGAGGGTCATTACTCCCGTAAGTGTAATGCATGATTTTTCTCGGGAGGTGGCAGTAATCTTTTCCCCACTGTATGGCGAGATCCGGCGGCAACCTACAGTCGGCTAGCATTGTTTTCACCAACCAGGTATCTCCCACCAGTGGGGCACCGCCCCAGCCGGATCCTCCTCTTAGCTCCTCTCGGGTCTCTCAGCATGAATGGTAGTGTAGTGCGTGTAAGGGGTATTGATAGGAATGAAAGAGGAAGGTGAGATCGCGCGCGGTCCGTGGCCCATTTGTTAGGATATTCTCCAGCATTCGCCTGGTATTCATCGGAGAAACCACAGAAAACTACCGATCATAGCAGCCGGCTGCTAGAATTCTCCCCCAGACAGCGACTGAATTCCATCTAGCCAATAAGCTTGTGTCGATAACCTCCGTCGGAACATCAGTTGATAGCCTTGATGACTATTGACAACTTTGGCTCAACCTATTTGACCACGCATCTTAAAACCGTGCTGCACATAATTTGCAACTGTGAAATTGTTCCTGTTACAGACGTTACTCTTGATTATACGACAAGTGGATTTGATTGAATGTCTCCTCCCTCAGTGATTGTCCGTGCGTACGAAAAGCTCCGTACGCTGATAGAACAGAAATTCAAATCCATGTATTTGCGCCAGTCTATCTTAACTCTTACGTACACTTCTTGGATATGTAAATTAGTTCATTTTCTGCAGGCCATTGAAAAGATATTCCCATTATATGTACAGTTTGGTAGGTAGCAGTTAATCTGCCATTTTTGGCAATATTTTTACTTAGATTACTGATGCTGTAAGACCAATTGGATCATAAAAATTTCGAATACAAGAAAGTACTATTCGTTTTGCGAATTGCTGCGAACTTGCCAATTTATTGTTATTGTAACAAAAAGAAATTTTGTCATTGGCGACGTGTTCCACGTCAATCCTAACGTACTTACCTCTTCCGTGAGAATTATTGATATTTGCATTCATTTTGGTTTGAAACGATACCAATTAATTGTTGAGGATTTAAGAGTCATTTGTGCAAACGAAAAACACCCTTTTTCAAAACTTCAATTAATTAGTCAGGCACACAAAACAAAAAATAATATCAGACACAAAGACGACATGTTCTCCATGTATGTCGCTGTATAAGAATCTGAAGCCAGAATTGCACCATTACCCTCTAGTTCTTCGTAAATCGCGAAAAACATGCGAATACTATATTTTGGTTCTTGTAGCATTATTCTCTACAGAAGCTAAAAGTAGTCAGACTCAAGACTTGACACATGTTCCTCTAAATTTGTCTGCGCGCTGAATCGGAATCCAGAATTGCGCCAACACCCTCCATTGTTTTATCGCGAAAAATCACAGTGAAATGCAGAGTGATGGTGGGTTCGGGGGATTTGGGTTTGACAACTTTTATTTTGGGTGCCTGTGTTATTGATTTTGCTCGATTGCTTTCTCATTGCCTTCTGTTAGTATGCTGTCCTTGTAGAAGCAAGTTTTGATCTTTTCGTGAATTGTTGGACAGCCAGGAGATTTGTCATCGACTAATTGAGTACCCTAGTTATTTGATACGGCATACTCTACCATACGTCAATAGTTGAAATTGTTGGATTGAAGCTTGAGAGTCAGATTTTCAAAATATTTTCAGAAGGTTTCGATCAGATTGATTTATTTGAATTTGTCGACACTTCACCTGCGAAATACCCAAACGTCCACATTCAAACGGTTCTACTGTTGAGTTATCATTGAGGTTAACTTTGATGTCTTTGCTGAGGCATCGAACATAGAAACTTTTGCTACTAGATAGTTCTTTTGTGACACCATTTCGAGGGAAGAAGAAATTCTGTAAATTTTTGTTGATTGGGGAAGATGTCAGAATGTGCCCAAGCCCTTGATATTCAGTCATGAAATTTCTACACGATATTGCGAACTGGGGTTTGCGATCAAATTTTCTCTCTAATGGTTCGTATTGCTGTAAGGCTTGTTTCATAAAGTTTCATCAATGTCCTCGAAATTACACGAAAATGTTCTCAAAAACAAATTGACTTTTTTCTCTTCCCAGGTGAACCATTGGCAAAAACCGGATACACGAAGTGGCATCCTGGCCAACCAGACAACTTTTTTGACGAGGATTGTGGGACTATAACTTCAGAAGCATTGCTCAATGATGGCAAATGTGACTGGAAAACTGGATTTATATGTGAAGCATCTGAAGAAAAGGCCATTGTGAACTAGACAGTTATTCTATGAAGTTCTTACATAAACGTAAAATATTTTCAGATGGGATTAATCGCAGTGTTTTCAACGAATATCTTGTAATACTTCCTAATGAATATCAATAAAGAAATAATGAAACCACAAAATCACTTAATATTACACTGATCCAGCTTTCTGGAAAACTCTTTCCCAACTTGAGTGGGATGTACAATATCTAAGTAACGTGGACTACACTTAGAACCAAATAATCTGCCTTAAAAACAATACTAGCTATGTGGCCACCACCGTAAGAAAAATACATTTTTCGGATAGGCAAACGAACCGCTTATACTTCAACAATTCAGCAACAAAGCTTTACCTCGTTTACAGGCCTTACAAAAATAAGTGTTCTAATCGTCTGACTTAACGAGCTTGGATTATCGCAGAAAAACACCTTTCTCACAAAACAGTTTCGAAACTAATGGTTTTGCAAAATGGCACAGGCTTTCTGGTGTTTATTTATGTCTTCAGTCTGTACTACATTTTCGGGTTTGCCCCAAACAGAAGTTGGGAATATATATTTTGAAAAAAATCCTGTGAAGAGTTTAGGCACTAGTGTTATTCACAGACAGATGGACGGGTATTTTGAAAACTAATATATTTTCGAAATCAGGAGACCCCAAAACTTTTACTTTCGTTGAAATATCAAAATATATTTTGGTTCACAAAGAAATTTGAACATTCTACTCAACCAAAATCGTGAATTTTTCTTTCAGTGAAAGATAGTGGGCTCTGTTACTAACACGTTTAAAAGTAAAAACGCCTTAATTTTAAGATGTTAACATTTAGTTAAAGAGCTACCAAGGACATATGTTCTAAGCTCATAGGTTCGTAGGTTCTTTGGGGGTTACGTGTTTGTGGAGGGATGGAGATGTAAATTTTCATTGGAAACAACACGAAGAAACTTTTCAATGGAAATTGTTCCAATGAGAGCGGTTTTTTATTGTGGGAAGCCATGTTAAATCCCATAAGAGCCTATAGATAAAAGCTAGGAAAAGGAAGCGGCAAAACTGACTAAGCAGACGACAAAAAAAAAAAAAAAAAAAAAAAGCTAGTACGAGGAAGTCTGTGCCATTCTGTAACGCTCGTGATTTTTAAACATCTGCCTGCCTCCTCGTTTGTGAACAACACTTAGGCCTAAACTATTCGGAGGATGTTTTTTCAAAACGAATATTGCCCGGTGGATCTGGCCTAATTCAAGGCCCTTTAGTATGTGAGGTATTAGAATAAGCGTCTCAAACATTTTAACATTTACTCAAAAATATCTCCAGTTAAAAAAAAACACTATGTACGAATAGAGCTAAGTGCACCCAATAACATGACATTTTGAATGATCAAAAATTACACAAAAGTATTTTACTTTCTCGTCTTGTTACGTAGCACTCACGTAGTAGAGAAGGAATTGCAATTCTGTAGCGATAATCCGAGATTTGTCGAGGGAAAAACACGTTCTTTCGGTCCATGACAACGAAGAAAGGATCAATCTTGTCCCCTATATATGTAGTATATTATTTGTTCTAACACATTGTAAGTCAGAATCCACGTTTTGTGGGTACATGGTACCGAGATATCTAATAACAGCAAAACTCTCTTAGTCTCATGTGTCAACGTTAGCACCTAAACCGCTCAGACGATTTCCTCCATAATTAAAATTCCATCGTCTATCTGGCGGTCCAGTGAATTTGAAACGAATATTTTGATTTTTAGAGATATTTTACAATAAGCTTTAACGAAAAAAATTCTCAAAAATGGCTCTATGTTTTTAATAATCTTTTCCCTCTGTTAGAGCAAAAGACGTTTAAATATAACACAGGTCCCATTTTAGATGTACTCTAAATATTTCTCGCCGGCTTTAAACACCTACAAATATAATAAAATAATTTAAAAATATATTTTTTTCTTAATGAAATCTGTTCTTCAAACACAAATCTAGTATGGTACCCTACTGTTAAGAAAGGGGAGAACTTCTAACAATTTTCAAAACCTTCGTCGAGAAAGGCAAACACAATGGAATAGGAACATTATTTTCTACGAAAACAGGCGCATTTACTAACAGAAAAAACATTTCATTGGATAGGCCAGAAACGAAAACTGCTATTTTACTTCCCCAGTTTCTGCCTAGATATTTCAAAGAACAATAATAAAAACAAACGTTTAAGGTATCACATTGAAAATCAATTTAAACTCTTGCTTTTAGAGACATCAAACCTCCTGCTTTAGACCCATTCTTAGCTATTCATTTAACTAATCACTTGGCAGTCAAGGCTTAGAACTAATTGCCAAAAATGTAGTTAAAAAATACAAATCTCGCTCTGTGGCATCTCGCCGTAGAGCGCCACGCACGTCACTCACCTGCGCGTACATTGCATGGAGATTTTCACCATGGGGCCAGTCAAGTGCCTCCTCGCCTCGTCATACCACACCAATGCCAGCTGGCCGAAATGCCTCTCTCTGTGCCCCGCATCCCAAGGAGCGGGGAGGGGAGCGGGAAGGAGAGCGGGGCGGCGGTGGTGGCGCAAATCAGCCTTATTCGCCGTGGGGGCAGGAGAGAAGGCGCCAGCGACCGGCTGCGATCTTCCCCTGGCGATATACGTAAAAAACACCCCCTGGACATCCTGCAACTCCCTCCTCCCATAACATAAACCAGAGGGCGAAAAACAAGACCAAACGACAAAAACTGACTCGCTATGAACTCAAGACGAACCCGACAAAAATATTATTTTCCCCTCATATATCCCATCCCACTTCACCCAGTCGCTTCACTACCCAGTCTCCCAATCATCTTTCCTGAAGAGGGAGAGGGGTCGCAACACAGAAGACGACCGTAATAAATAAAGCACACCCTGGTTTCTGTTCTATTCACCTGGCGAGGCAGCGACAAACTGATTTGTTTGACGCAGTCAGCGGGAATATCAAAAATTTATTGTTTTTGAAGTGGGAGGCGGGAAATTTATATTCTGCCCCCCCCCATAATCCATTGCAAACACCATGAAGCGCCGAAACTGGGCGGGGAATTAATAGCTCACACCAAGGAGCGCACAGCTGGGCGGGAAATTAATAGTCTATAGTCGGCGCCGGAACAAATGTGTTAACACCTCAACTGTTCGAAATTATGAATAAATTTCGCGTAATTTTGCATGAATTTTTTAAAAGAAATTTCCTTATTCCTTTCATTTAAACAAAAAGCAAATTCTGGTTTTAGATTACGAAGATAACTGTGACGAGGATCATTCACCCACATTATTTGGATAGATTTACTCGACCACACCATTTGGTTGTAACCTACATTTTTGCAAACTCTGTGTCTTGCATATTCTTTCGTATTCAGGCGCGATCTTGCATATTCGGGCGTCACTTCGCCTTCTTGTACTCCCTGCACGGTTCGGAGCAGCTGGGATTGCAAGAGGTCAAAGTGGATCTCCACGGGATCCTCCACGCACGAGACAATTGCAGCGCGCTTGCCTGAATAATTAGTGATTTCGGGCGCGCCAACTGCTAAGGTCATTTGTCCTGTAAGTATATTGGATGTTTTATAACAGGACGTGGCAGTGTTATTCCTCTGCAGAAGGCAAAAACCGCCGCCGACCTAGCCGTCGGCTTGCAGGGCTTTCTCCAAACTGGTATCTCCCTCCATCAGGACACGCAATACGTCCTCTACTGGTGTACGGAATATTGATGGTAGTGTTGTGCCTGTGCAAGTAAAGGGTGAGAATAGGAGAAATAAGGAAATATCCCATGCTGTCCGTAGCCAATTTGTTAGGGAACTGCTCTGGCATTCGCCTGGCTTGATCGCAGCAACCACGGAAAACTACCGATCAGAGCCAGCAACCCAACCTATCCAGCCAATGTCCAAAATTCTGCCACCGCGGGACTCGAACCTAGCACCTCCCGGTCAGAGGCACTGCCGTGACATCTGACAATGCCCTGAGACATCTAGGCAGGTCAGTGCGAGAGGATGAGGACTAGCAATCCAGTCTTGCAGGTTTAGGACCTTATCTAACGTATAAAACCGTAGGTTCCGGTGGCTTTTTGTGGTCTTCTGGGAGGCCCGTTGAATCAGTAGAAGCGGATACACATTATGACCGTAAAGGCGTTCTCTTATCTGTAAACGACACGCATCTCATATCAACCGCACTTCCAGGCCACACTTTCGAGTCGACAATGAAAGAAAGGCACGCTATCCTCTTTATTTGTATTTGCACTTATCTCAAGTAAAAAAGAAGCAATGAATATAGTATTATACGGAGTTACTTTGACTATTCCACTACTTAAATTAAGACCAATAGTGTTTAACTATACATACAAAATGCCCCAATCAGGGCAGTGCAAAGTTTATCGTTTTTTCTATCCGGTTTTCCTTACCGCTTCTACCTACTGGCCAATCACAAACTGTAACTCATCTATCTTAGGTGGCGGTATACATCGATCGTTATGTCTCAAGTGCACATTTAGTATGAAGGGCAATTGCATAAACTCTTAATCATTTTTTCCAACTTGGGAAAAGATACGCCAATTCAATAACAAAGTCCAAAGAATTGCAACCAAATTTTGTGCTACTTAACATTTACATCTGCTGAATGTTAAATGTTGCAGTCCAATGTGGGCACTGAAATGTACTTACCTGTTTACAACTCTTACTTCTGGAATTCATTAACCCAAGATCAATCGTTACAGGATGTATATATATAACATTACAGCTGTTGAATATAAAATTGATTTACCTAGATATTATATTATATTCTTTCGGCATGACAAATTCTGTTCTTCATTGTTAATTAAGTTGATGCTAGGTTTATGAGTTTTAAAATGTTCGAAGAAGAGGCATTGTAGCTGGCATGATTAGCAAATTGCGATCGTACTCCTTGTCCAATCTACAAATTAATAATAAAAAATCAACATGAACTTCAATTTTACTGTAAAGGTTTTTTACAATAATACACATCCATCAATAAAACAAACTTTATTGTAATCAATTCTTACATAATAAAATCTCAAAACCAATACTCCACAGAAAAACTACATGCAAGGTCTGATAGTATACCCTCTTACTGCAAAAAGACATATTTCTTAGAACATGACAATTTTCACTAACATATACATACTTTTCATACAATACAAAAAACAAACTAATAACAATTATGTTATATGGTTTAAGAGCGGAACAGGAAAACCCACATTACAACTGAAGAGCTTGAAAGCAGTCTCATGTCACGACACAAATTTAGATACAGGGCAAAATGTGTCCCTAAAAGTTATGTAACAAATCGTATAAGCTAGCCATACCAAACTTTACTTATAACCTCGCAATTTCTGTTCAAAACTACTTAAAAAAGGACAAACGAAATATAACCGTTAAGACGGTAATATTTTAATTTTTGCCACACCGCAGCATTCGACTATACAATTCAAGCCCTTCAATATCTTTCATTCCTTAGCAGTAACAACAAATAAGATTTTTGCACTTTTGTACAAAAATTTGGAAAACATACATAAGATCTTACAATACGTATTTTCTTTTTTCTACATAAATTAAAAGAAAACCTATTAATAGAACTTGTCCATAAAAAAACTTTTTCTGTATCTTAAAACATTAAAACTTACCCAAACATTCATTTGTTGGTAAGTACATTCATTATTCTAATTACTATCGTGTGCTAACAAATATCGAGAGCACACTACTAAAAGTCTCCAAATAATATACGTTCTATTATATATAAGTTGACTACCTAAATCTATGAACAAAAAACCACATACATAAATCACAACAGAAACAACTTAGTCGAAAATGGTGCTAAAAAGAAACTTTTCGCATGTTATTCCAAGCGAAGTCTCGTATACAACTTTTCCAGAATGTGGAGATAAATAAAAGAGATTCTCTTATTTTTTCTAATTTTTTTACCAGGGAAGATAGTATGCAAATTTTATCAATTATTTACAATCGATTTTTTGAGGATATATATATATATATATATATATATATATATATATATATATATATATATATATATATATATATATGCAAATTTTAATATCACACGCCAATTTTCCCAGCCTACTTTGGATACCTTGACAAGAGAAATCGAGCACGCATTCATCATGTTAAAAAAAAGGGGGGTGACAATGCAAGACATACGTAATCAGGAAGAAGATGGTATATGAGTATATTGCTCTATAATACTATGTCATGTTAATATATGGTGCCATAATTACTGCAAAGAACGTTTCATGTTGGACACAAGCCATGGTGGGACGCTTTACACGTCAGGTATCTATTTAAAATTAATACCAAACCAGAACTCATGCAAAGTGTGATTTCTGGATTTCACAATTTGATGGATTTATGATTAATACAATGATTACAATATTCTAGGGACTATTGGAGAAGAGAAAAAGACAAATGGTGCAATATGATTTATTGGCCCTCCAGCTAGACCGAGTCGAGCATCTGAACCCCGGAAATACATACAGAGGGGACTCGTCACCCCTCCAAGAACTACATTCTTCGCCAGTCATATGAACTGCATTAAATAGCCCAGTCATATTTATTCCTCCACATCGTTGAATGCTTTCACTCGCCAGTAGGTTGCGCGACTGGGCGAGATTGAAAGCAGTACTTTCAGAAAACTCTTGTGGTGGCAAGCAAACTCTTGTGGTATAGTGTAAGAAATGTTACGTCGTTGAAATGAAAAGAATGACTATAAGTGGCGAAATAATCGTTCCGCATATTCTAGAACACCTGCAAGGATTATTGTGCTCCTAATCCCAGGTCTGATAGGCAGGCAAATTTTAACATAGCTGGCTTTTGCAATGAAGGTCATCTATGTATAAAATAGTTATGAGATTCTGTAATAAATTTGTTCATAAATGTTTAAAACCACATGTTCATACATTAATTGTCATTAGCCATTTGATTCCTATTCATAACCATCTATTCAAATTAGGTGAATCTGAAGTACAAAAAAGAACTACCAGTGTCTCAAAATACCATTAGGGCTTCAGATTCATCAACCCCATCTAGGGGAAGGAGTTTCGAACTCACGCAGCCGACGGCGGTCAAGGAATAAACACTGACTGTTTGTTGGGGCGAGGAAGGGGTGGTGGCAGGGCGGTCGAGAGGATTCCGCAGGAGGTGGTGGAGGAGGAAGGATGTGACTGCGAGAAAGAAGAGACAAGTAGCTGACCCTGCCGGCGATCACACATGGGTATCCAACCAGTGCGTGAGAGGAGTTTCTTTTGCGGAAGCCGGACTCTGGAATGGTGGACTGCTGGTGAGGTTATATCGCGCTCCCCCGCCCCGCTGAACGAAAGTGAATGACAAACCAAATATGAATTCTACATTAAGTGGTACTAAAGGATTATAAGAACGGGTTATCTATGGACGTGTTAGAGAGTTGGTGACATTGATTGGACCGTATGAATGCATTGGATGTAAGGTACCGCTTGAACTCGGAGATACAAGTGAATTCTGGGCAGAAGCGACGAAGGGTATGCCCTTGTAAATCACAAAGGTGACGTTTAACTTGTGGAAATAAGGGCATGATTCGGGATGATTGCTTGATCTCTCAGACAGTGCAGTATATTTTGCTTGCCATCCACCATCTTGTGCCGCCATTACAGGGCGTGACCTTGAAGCCCCATTCAAATTGGCAGCGCTAAGCGGGTGTGGGTGGAACCTTGACCCACAACCAGCGCTCCCTAGTAGTGGCTGCCTAACTACTGCAGTTTCAGCGCCCCCTGGCGTTGTGGTTGCCACGTCGACACTAGCACCCCAAAGGATTGGATGAACTACCAACCACGGCGAAAATGGCTGATAGCTTTACGGTGACCGCGGTACCACGCGAAATAAATGGACGAGAAGAGGACAGTTACCTCGAGCCCTTTGGCGGGTTCACCAAACGCTCACGCTAATGAATATGCCGGGGGAGGGGGATGCCCGGCCATAAGACTCTGACAAATAAGGATCTTTTAAGCGATATGGGCGAAACAATCTCAGAAATTGGAAAAATACTTGTGTTCAGGCATTCCATCGTTGGCGACGCGCGCAATATTCACAAGCCCGTGAAAGCAGCATTAAGTGAGGCCATGATACTACTACAGATACTGATTGAGAAGAGCAGTACGAGAATCGAAACTGGAGCAGTCCGAGAACATGCGTGCAGCAAGGTGAGACACATCGGTAAGGAACGACACGAAACCGTGCTGAAAAATAAAAATAAGCATGACCAAAGAAATCCCCTCGAGAGAAGGATGGCCAGAGAAGGGAAACTGCCGAATCCTGCACTCCAAGGGAAGTAGATGAAGCCGCATCACATGGAAGAAGCAAAGCAGACGAACCCTCTGGTAAGCCAGCAAGAACTCAAAAAGAAATCGAAAAAGAAGAGAAGAAAATAGAAACGATCCCATCAAAGTGGCAGCGAAAGTGGGCACATACGTTGATACCTTTAATGAAATCAGCGCAAAGATGAAACCTAAAGAGAGCGGGCCAGACTTTAAGATGGTGAGAAAAACGAGAAAAGGCGAATACCTTTTCATCCTACACGAGAAAGGAAAAACAGAATTTCACATCTTCAAAGAAACCCTGGAAAGTAAAGCGGATGTAGCAGTCCTAACCAAACAGTCGACCATCGTCATTAGAGACATAATGGAGTTTCCCACAGAAAATGTCGGGAGGATAGCCATCTGAAAAGAAACAGAAGCACCCGATTTGGAGATGGCGTGCTATTTAAGGAAAGGGTACAGGCCTACAGTCGGCAATAGTCAAATTGCAGACAATTCGTCTCCCCAAACAGAAAATCGCAATATATATGGTCTATTGGAGTATCGCTGTATGGAAGAAGTTGATCAAATGCGACAGGTGTTACGCAACCACATCGCCAAACGACGCAACGGCCCTCGCAGGAGAAATCTCTCCTGGACTGTGGAGAAGATCAAAGGAAAGAGTATACCAACGGAGTATGGTTGACTAACTTGCAAGGACAACAATGCGAACCACCATCATCGTTCGGGCAATAAATATTGTACGCCGTTCCATAGCACTAGCCAAACAAAAGAGACAATGCAGAGATAATTCCTGCAAATAAACCTGGGGAAAAGCAGGCAGGCAGGGACAAGACGACCTGCAAACGCTACAAGAGAAAAGAATAGATATAGCCATATATGAACAATACAGGAAGCATGTCTCAGAAATATCAGAACAATACAGGAAGCCACTCTAAGGAACATTGTACCAGGTTCTAACTACTTCTAACTACGATTCTACTACCCGGTAAATCAGTTCTTCTCGTTGCCAACCCTGCTCTAAAAATTCAAAGATGCGAAGAAAAAAAAAAGATCTTCGTATGGACCGAAGTAGGTGGTGTTCGAATCTATAGCTGCTACTTCTCGCAGAACAATCCCCTTGATACACTCGAATTAGAACTGGATGACCTAGCTCAAACTCTCATGGAACGTAAACAAACTAGACCAAAAAACACTAAAAGAGTTGAACCAAGAGACCCTGAATTAGGGGATGTGAAAATAACGACAATGACAGACAAGGAGGCCTAACGAATCAGTGCCAAAGAGGTTGAAAAGAAACCCCACTTGGAAACCGATGTACTGGTAGACTGGCGAAATCTCAGAACTGAGGGGAAAAAATGCTGAGATGGCCACTCGTTTTGCTTCTGGACATAAATGTAATTTCAAATTAAGTTCTCTCCACACGTCATACACAGTTTTCAACTGTTTTTGACGTAAATAAATAAATAAAACGAGTTGTATTTACACGATATAATACGTGTTTTATCGAGAAAAACGAATTTGAGATATATTTTAAATTTGAAAGTCTAAAATTCAATTTAAGTGTTAATTCAATGTGTTATTGTAGTTACAGTATAATCAATTTTAAATCAGTTTGTCTACTGTGGACGCAGAACCATGCGTGTAGTGCGCAACAGGATTTATTAAATCAAAACTTCTTTGGGTAAATTTTTGGGAGATTGGAAACCAGAACGTGGAGTTGGAATTATACTCAATTGGAATACAATCTCGTGGAGTACAATTAAGATACGATAAATACAATTTTATGCAATTCAAATAAAACTATTAGTTGTGGATGAAATGCCTCTGCTACGAGAATCCCAAAACTTCGAGTACGCATTTTATGCGGATTTAGAATCTGCTAAATCATTTATCACATAAATAAGAAACCAAACGTCCTGTGCAAGTGTCTGCTTCTACAGTACCTTCAACTAGAAATGATACAGAACTTCCAAAACTAAACTTGGCAAAATTTTCTGGAGGTATTGAAGATAGGATCAGTTTTAGTTCTGAGCTTAAAACTGATAATTGATCATTTGATTTTATCAGAAGTAACACGCATTCACAACCTGATTTTGGCAGACAAACGTTTACAGTTAAAGAACTGTCAAAGTTGGTACAACAGAAGCGAGTGCTTGCAGAATACTGAAAGAAATACGGTTGAAAAGGATCGACGCAAAGAAACACAGATGACCGAATGCAAAAAACTTTTGGAACTGTTCGAGAATGATAGAGATTCTTTTCAAGGCGGCTCCACACATTCTGCATTCGCCGAGCAGAGAGCGACTGCTCGCCCAATCCGGAACAACTAATGTGTTCGGCGAATGTTCGCTTCCTTTCGTGTGTTCCAAAGACCGACACGCGGTAGGTAGAACGAATACCGAATGTTCGGCGCTCGGCGAATCGCAAGCACCCCGTCCAAACTACTTGGGATTCGGCGAGCGGTTTCATGTTTCATGAAAAACTCGTTACAAAACGTACTTATTCCGTTCATATTTGGACGCTTTTTAAATTAATACTGCATATTTCGATTTCTATCTAGCATATTAAGTACTTATTAATTCTCTGCAAAATTTCTGAATATTATAACTGCGGCAAATTTTGTATAAATAGTATATTGGTCTTGAATCCTGATAGCACGCAGTTGTCTTTGGTGCTTATTGTTGCACTACACGTTTTAACAGTCCGGTACACTATTTGCCCGCGAGTACACGCGATTGGAGCAACGATCGCGAAATTAATTATCAACTCATGATACGTTGCAAAGGATACGGAAGATACCCGAAGCCAAAACTCAATATTCCTTGAAAACGGACGATGGAAGAGGATAATAACAACGAGCAAGCTCAGTTTGCTTGCGTGCAACAGAGGATTAAAACAAGTTTCTTAATTGCTAACTTAAGAATAAAATGGCTTCTTCCTAGGCTTCGTGTGCAATTTTTCTAAAAAAAAAGGAAACTAGTGTCTAGAGGAAGGATGGAAATGTAATTTATTGCAATTTTAATAAAGAAGTACACTGAAAGAAATTACTATCTCCCTCTCAACCACAAATCAATGGTTACGTGTCTTGCAGTTGTGACGATCGAAATATATTTTATGGCAATATCTATCGTATGTTGCGTTCCCATTGTTCATTGCCAGTGATAATCAAGCCACTGCAGTTGGAACGTTCGTAGGGCCCAGCACCAAACATTGAATTCTTATCACTTCTTAATGGTACCCAAGGCGCATAGGTCACTGGGAATGAGTCTTATTTGGAGTGGTAGTTTGCCAACCTTATTCTTTAGCGGGAGCAGTGAGTTTGGGCGGGTTTATCTCCCAGCAATGCTTTGGCCAGAGAATATACAGTATGTGTCAATGGTATTCATACACGGTAAGTTGGAAACGCAATCTCCTATTTTCTTATGTCGCATGCGGGTAAATAAAAGATTTCCACTCCCATAGTAGAGAGAAACCTCTGTAAAATATGGTATGTACTTTGAACTTCCAGAAAGAATGCGTAAGACAAAATTAGGAATTAAAAGCTTCGGAGGCTGCGGAAATTATGTACCGTTCTTATTCGTACACTTGAACCACGTAGTCTGACTTTCGGTATAAAAGGCAGTCAAGGCATATTACTTTTATCAGTAGAGCAGTGTTGTCCTCGTGGAAAGGTTTACGACATCCGTACAAGATCGTGAAGACGATAGATCTGAGTGCGGATCTTAAGAAGACCATTGTGAACCTGGCATTAAGAGGATGGACATTCCCTCAGGAAGATTGGCCTTTGCTTCGGCAGCAGTCGCAGTTCGGAGTGTGAAGTATCTTGTCAATGGAAATTATGCCTTTGGAGAGTTGGTTCAAGTACTTTAAGTTTACAAGGGACGTAATAATACGATGAGTATCTGCTGCAAGCAGAATTTCTTCCCACGAGAATGCTAATTGTCATACTCAGTGGTAAGCGGTAATTTGGTCTTGTGAGGGTAATGTCCACTGCTCTTCTCGAATAAAATAACCAATCTTAACGTGTAATTACAGGATTAGCATTTTGCGGTCACGAATGGTTGTGTGAATCCAGTGCTTATTTTAAAAGAAGGTGGGGGTACATTTCCAGTAAATATGTGAATGTGTACAAAGTGTTGAAGAGTATTTGTCAGAGAAAGAAGTGGCCGATTAATTTAGCTAATAAAAGCAGAAAACATTACACGGGCAGAAAGTTTATAAAAAAGGCACCTGCACAATCCTTATCTACTTAATGTTCTTAACTGTGTTATTAAATGATGTTTGGTGAGTAAATAAAGGCAGATTTTAAATAATCAAGTTAAGTTGAATGTGTTTTGGACATTACACATCATCCTCAGTCCGCCCTGTTTGGTGTAACCTTCAATGTTGTGCTTCTGAATTCAAGAAGTTCTGGGCTAAGTTATTTTGCTCTGCAGCATTTTAATGTAATACTAGAATACAATACGATAGTGAATTTTGTTGGCTTGTAGATGGCTTCTCTTTCCAATTTTTTTTATGGAGTTTCAAAATTTTACCTCCATTTTTTGATATGGAAAAAATTGTAAATCGGGCAGTATGTTTACAATTTCGTTTGAAGTACTAGTAGCATCGCTGTCTGTAAAGAGAATATTTTTGTCACGAGAAAGCAGTGCGACAAAACAAGTACGTACTACAGGGTGTGTAAATAAAGTTTTAAGACTGATTTTTATCCGAGTAGCGGAGCGCGCGCAGACAGGTCCCACCGCCTGGGCGAGGTGGTGGGGGGTGTCGGCTAAGCGACCTAAGCATCGGCAGTCGCCGGCGAGACGCTGGAGTGAGAACTTCGCAAGTGCAGTGAGTGTCTGTTACAAAACACCGTCGAGAAATCAGAGCGTCCAAAATGCAGCGCCTTTTGGAGCAGCGGTTTTCGATCAAATTTTGTGTCAAACTGAACAAGACCGGTACGGAAACGTTCAAAATGATTAAAGAGGCCTACAGAGAAGACGCCATGTCACGTGCTATGGTTTTCATGTGGCACAACAAGTTCAAAAATGGCCGGGAAGACGTGGAGGACGATGAACGCTCTGGAAGACCTTCAACGAGCAGAACTGACGAAAATCTAGCCAAAGTGCGTCAAGTTTTAAACAGTGACCGACGTCTCAGCATCAGAATGATTGCATCTGAAGTGATCGAGTCCGCCGCGTCCGCCCTGAGAAGAAAGACGACTGGGTGCTTCACCACGACAATGCGCCCGTTCACACCTGCTTCGCTGTGACTGAAGTTTTCACCCGGTTCAACGTGGCAGTGCTACCGCAGCCACCCTATAGCCCCGATATCGCCCCCAGTGACTTCTTTTTGTTCCCCCGGATGAAGAGAGACCTAAAAGGGAAGCGATTTGACAGCGTCGCAGCGGTCCAAATGGCTTCGACGAGGGTATTGCACAGCATCACGGGTGAGGAGTTCCGGGAAGCTTACCAGCAGTGGAAATCTCGTTGGCAGCGCTGTGTGAATTCTCAAGGCAACTATTTTGAAGAATTTTAGTCCGATGTACGAAAGTGTTAAATAAAATTGTGTGTTCTGAGACCAGTCTTGAAACTATTTACGCACCCTGTAAATCTGATTTCACGACCAAATCTCAAATTCGAGCCTATAAAGAGTGATTGAGTCCTCGTTGCTAATACACCAAGGTCCATATGTAACGTACAGACTGAATTTGCCAAAATTGGGTACCCTTCGCCGTTTAGTGTCGTAAATAATGAACGTTAAACTTTGAACTACGTGCTTGTGCTCGTATATCACGGGCTAGGGCAAGTGAGCAATAGGGTTCGCCACTTCTCTGGAACTCTTGGTTATTAATACTATCTACTATGGCATAGCATTGGTGGCAGCCACAGCGGCTCTGCAGCGCGCTGTTGCCCACCCGGCATGTCGAGCGCACAGTGGCGGCCCCCCGGCAAGTAAACAGAAGGCCAAGACTCGCTCCGCGGGCTTTAGAACTATAAAACCACTTGCCCTCCAGGCCGGGCAGTGAGAGGATTCGGATTGCGGCTGACCACCGAGGAGGACGGACGCACCAAGGAAGAGCTCGGCAACCGTCGGGCAAAGTCCTTTTGAGGACTAGAGCAAAGTGTTCAGCCTTGCCCAACTAGGGCTTAAAAGGAAAACCCCTTTTTAGGGCGTGCAATTCATAGCCCCCTATTAGGGGAATGTCGCGATGTCGACGCCTGCGTCGTCTCCCGCGCGGCTATTTTTCACCCCCCACGGGGATGAGAGTGGCGAGCGTGGTAGAACCGCGGGACGAACGACGTCCAGGGGAGCCTTATGGCGTCGCTTAGATTCCCCATCAACTGAGCGTATTTGCTCAAAATCTTTTCCTGCTTCGAAGAGGAAGGAGGGCAGCGGAGCAACGCCGCCCGCTGGCTGACCTGCCGCCCGCCGTAGCGGATGCCGCATCCACGCCTATCACGACGTCACCCGCCGCTGCTGACAGCGAGGATGAAGAGGAGAACGGGTTCATGCTCGTCACCCGCCGCACAGTGGTTGATTTCAAGAATCTAGCGGTATTTAAATCAAAAATGCATATGCTCAAAACGAATGAAAGTCTACGTGAACGGGTTCCTTATAGTCTTGCCCGGACTGTAACAATCGCCATAAGTATAACATTCATTTCCCAGAAGAATGGGAAGGTCTGTTCGATGACAGCTTCCGAGCCGAGTGCACAGCCGTGCCTCAGTCCTGATTTGACGCGCTTGATGTTACGACCTATTGACGTCGCGTAGTTAAGGATACCTTAAATGTTCGATATGACTGAAAATCTGGAAGGTATGTTCTTCAAAATCCACTAATTCTTAAGTAGAAATTTATTCATTTCGGGTTGTTTTTTTATGTAAAATTATCTCCATGTATTTGAGACAGGTTTCTTAGTAATCGGAAATTTAAACTGACTTATCTTGAGTTGCCAACAATTGCCAAGAAGTTTCTTTGCATGATTATATTCAGTAAACCTTGTAAAACATAATGGCAAAAATCATTTTTTGCCCAAATTTGCCCCATTACGAAATAATCAATTTTTTTCAGATGCTTGTACAGTCACTCGGCGGGAGCTATTCGAGCTCTTGCGTAAGGGTGAACTCTCTCGTGCCACAGATATTCGAAATAGAAAGATGCTAATGGAGTATGTTTTCGGTAAAGTTCTTGGAAGAATCCCAGAGGCAGTAGTAAGTGAAAAGATACGAAGATTCACCACCCAAATTACTGACAAATGGAAGACTTGCAAAAGAATGGTAGACAGGTTCGCGGCAAGAAACTCGGCGTGGCTGGACGAAGCAATAGTGTGTGTCAAGGAAGAAGCGCGGAAAACAACGAAAGGTAGGCCTGAAAAAGAATTCTCTTTGTGTTCGAAGAGAACCAAAAAGCGAAAAGTTCAACCACTCGTTGTAGAGCACTGTGCAGAAGAATTAGCCGTAGCGGCTCAAGTTAGCTTTATGTCACAAGGTAGTAAGGATGTAGCGGAGGTGATTGAAGGAGCTGTAGATAGTACTCCTCGCACAGTGAAACGAATGAAGACAGCACGTTTGCTTAATGTGAAAGAACATGCTACGAGAACTTATACTCCAGACGAGGCACTTGCAACGATAATTGACTTAAAATTATCGAAGAATCAATACATCGCTTTACAATGTGGCGCAAAAGCACGAAATAGTAATTTATATCCACCATATCATGTCCTGGAGGCGAAGAAAAAGTGTTACCCTGGCTCTACAACAATTAGCGAAACCTCTGCCGAAGTGCAACTACAAGATCTTCTTAACCACACTTGCAACCGTCTGATAGCATCACAAGAAAATATGTTTGCAAGTGTCTTGGCGGAAACAGATGTGACATGTTTAGAAATGGTGTATAAGTGGGGCTGTGACGGAAGTTCGGGACACAGTCAATATAAACAGACCTTCTCAAGTGATTGCGCGAAAGATTCTGAGCTCTTTTATGTTTTCACTTGTGCCTGTTCAACTTACATACCAGCAAGACGGAGCCATTGAGAAACGCACAATCTGGCAGAATCCAAGAACATCATCCACAAGATATTGTAGACCCATTAAATTCGAATTTGTCAAGGAGACACCACATATGACTAACGTAGAAATTGCTCCATTAGAAGAAAAAATTAAGAAAATCCAGCCAACAAAATTGAATATCAGGGGTGCTGATATATCTGTAAATCACAAATTGCTGAAAACTATGGTTGATGGTAAAGTACGTAATTCACTTATGTTGCAAGCCTCCTCTCAGAAGTGCTATATTTGTGATGCATCTCCAAAGCAAATGAACAATTTAAAACAAATTTTAAAAAGACCTTGCCGTAAAGAAGCTTTTCATTTTGGTCTCTCTCTACTTCACGCTCAGATACGTTTCTTCGAGTGCCTTCTTCACATTTCTTATAGACTACAATTTAGAAAATGGAGAGTTCATGGATGTGAAGAAAAAATACAGTATAATTCCAGGAAAAAGCAAATTGTAGACAAATTTCGAAAAGAAATGGGTCTGCTTGTGGACATTCCAAAACAAGGAAGTGGTACAACGAACGATGGGAACACTGCTCGGCGATTTTTTCAAAATCCAGAGCAGTCTGCTAACATCACTGGGATAGATGAAAACCTCATTCGCCGCTTCTCCGTTGTTTTACAAGCATTGAGGAGCGGATATGATGTGAATTCGGAAGCTTTCAGAAAATATGCAATTGAAACAGCAAACTTTTACATCAGTTTATACGGATGGTACTTCATGCCTGTAACAGTGCATAAAATATTAATTCATGGCGCTGATGTGATCAATGAAATGGTTGTCCCAATTGGACAACTGTCCGAATACGCGCAGGAAGCCCGACACAAAGAGTTCAAGTCATGCCGAGAACGAAATACTCGAAAGTCAACAAGGGTACGTGGCAATGAAGATCTGCTTCATTTCCTACTGATTTCTTCCGACCCAGTAATAACAAGCATCCGGCCACTACCAACCAAGAAAACGGAATAGCTACCAACAGAAGTTCTGAAGTTGTTGCATGTTCCTGGTACTGGTGTGCCACTTGAAGGTGGAATAGCAGATTCGGAGAGCGACTAATGCCAACTATTGTAAGTTTTATTTGTTGTTAATTTTTTATATTTTTTTATTGCTTAGTTAACAATGAATTCGAACCAGTATATTAAATTTTGAGATGGTGTTTCATGAATCGTTAGGAGGCTCATGCATGACAATTAAGTAGTTCCCATTTGATAACTCTTATCAAGACACCAGGACAATGAATTTATTATTATATTATTCCACTACACTACAATACAATGCAAAATGGCACAAGGAATAATACTGACAATTTTCAAGACCGTCGGCTTTACCGTTCTCTTGAAAATGTTTTAATACCGCTAGATGAAGGAAATCAACCACTGTGCGCCGCCGCCCACCCCCCATCTTTCTCTACGGGGTGGCGGACATTTGCGAGGGCTTGAAGTCGGCCTGCGGCGATGCGGCCAGGGTTCGAGGCGAGTCTCTCGAGGCGCATTGTGATGCTCTGGCCGCCCTTGACGAGAGAGTCGTGGAGTATCTTACATACTCCACGGGTAACGCGAAGGTCCTGAGGGGGCATACCTTTGAAGCTTTCGCTTCAAAGTTTACACGACAATATGCCGAAAATCAATTTTCAGGTGCAGAAGCTGGAGCGCCTGAGGGGCGAAGGAGCAGACCGTTGCCGCTGATCATCGCGACGCTGGAGGACACGGAGCGTCACCGGGCGCTCCGCGAAGCAACGAGCATCCGGGGGCTCCGCGTGCGCGTGGAAATGTATCGCCCACCGCGCGGGCCCACGCAGTGCCACAATTGCCTGGATTTCGGGTACGTGGCACGAAATTGCAAGCGTCGCACGCGCTGCAAACAGTGCGGGGAGGAGCAGGACGCTGCGCCAGTGCCTGCTGGGGGAACATCCCCCAGTGGAAGAGCGAAAAATGCGCAAATTGCAACGGCGAACGCCACGGCGCTAAATACAAGGGTTGCCCCGAGTATAAGCGCCGTTGTTTCAGGGGAAACCAGGCACAACCAGTGGTGTGACACTAGATAGGCCACATCCGGTCCTTATTCAAATTCCATACAGTAGCCAATCAGAGCTCAGAGCGACGCCATATACATCTGTACAACACCAACTCGCTCAAGCGGAGAATCGGTGAACTACTTTTTCATTTTGAAATTTTTCCGCGAACGAGCCGGTTGATTCCCATGTATTCCTTCCTCAAGATACATGCGTTTACGTGCTGACGTGCTGTTCGTAGGGCCGTTAACGCCGTATTGCAGTTGGAGGAATTAACAGATTTACTGCTGTGTGAGGTCTAAAACGTGCATTATGGCTTCGAGAAGATGCTGGGTGCATAATTGCAAAAATGCCAAAGCTAAATTAGCTATTAAAACACGTTTATTTGGGTTCCCAAGAAACGTGAAAAAGTGAGTTACATTTATTTTATCGTTCGTTTTTATGTATGTAGTTTGTTGATGAATACTGCTCATTTATTATAATTATGTTGAAAGGTGTCCAGAAGTAATATACTTATGTTTTAGATGTAGAGAATGGCTTAAGGCAATTGGGGACCCTGCTCTCGCTAAATGTACGTGGCAGCACCTCACAAGAAGTAAATTTATTTGTAAGGAACATTTTCTGGAACAGCATATATCTGCGACTCAAAGGACGTATGATAATGCTGTTCCAGTAAAATTTCCGAAATCACAACATCCCCTTAGTGAAGAAGCATTGCGGGATTTTGATGCAAGCGTTCCAGTGAAAGGGAGTACGTTCTTCATTTTTTCAATGTGCATTCAGATATTTCAATAGTCATAAAGTGATTCTCCAATGTTTATCTTCTTTTCCAGATATCCACAACCAAAGTGCACCTCCTATGTCAGTGGATGTTACTCATGGTGAGAATTATTTTCAATAGAAAGAAGTATAATTTATTTGTTCAGAGAACAGTTTGTGGCAATATGCATTGTCATAAAATAGTAAATAATTCTAAACATGTTTTTCTCATTTCAGATTTTACTTTTCAGAGCCTTCTATAGAAGTGGCGCAGTGTGCTCTAAATCCAGGTTACACGGTAGATGGTAAATTTCTACTTCATTGTAAAATTTACGTGGAATACTTCTACTGAAATAGTAGGTTGATAATTCATTTGTGTTCACAGAAACTAATGCCAATGCATGGTTCACTGCAGCAAGTGTGCCTGGTACATTTGCTGCCAATATTCATGGTAAGTGTTTGCCTTGAGAGTGCGTTCAAATAATTCAATTGTAAATTGTGGAATTCTTTTTAATGTTTATGTTCATTTGCAGATCCCTTATTTGGACCAACTGAGGTGACACCCACTATAGCTACGGGTCTAAATCGCAACGTGGTATGTTGCTGGGTTTATCGGCAGGCAAATGTTGGGAACTCTAAAGGGTGAGAGTTGCCATAAGTGTAAGAACTCCGTTTGCACAGATAGTTTGAAAGATTTTCATAAGTATATTCAAAGTCGGGAGTTTGATCCTCAAAACCCATCTTTGATATACCCTTCTGAAGGTTTGACAAAGATGATCCTTACTGCTGTCAGTGAGTTTGAAATGTCTTTTGTTGCACAGCAACAAATGCATTCCAAAACACTGAAGCAAGATGTTCGCTGCTTGTTGTCTACTAGCCTTGATTTTCGGTGGTTGTTAGACTGTGTTGTGCATGGGGAAACCCTTGTAGGAGTGATGCTCGATGTAACTTCAAGGATGCTTATTCGAGTCAAGTGCCGAAAGCTCAATAATGATTTATTAGGGTAATATATTTTTAGTTAATGTATTTGTTAGATAAATTTATGTTAGATTTCATGCAATTTTAGAATTTCTTTAGTGCTTATTATCTTGTCTGTAAATTTTTTTGTTAGTATCAATTTTTATTATTAGTACTGATATAAGTTGCTTAAGTATTTTTATACAGTTCTGGCAATAATTGTTTCTCATGATAAACACAATCTTGATTCAATTTATATTCTAGTATGTGTGTGTATCATTGTGTTTTGTTCATCGTCATGCCAATTACATTTTGGATTTGAATGCTGATTCTTATTAGATTGTGAATTGTTGTGAGTCGTGAATGCAATGCATGATTCTATAGCTCAGTTATTAGGACATCTGCCCAGTTATCAGAAGGTCCCAGGCTTGGCTCCTAGTGCAATCAAATATTTGCATTTTGACAATCCATTTTCAGAATTAAATTGTAGTGCATAAGCATTGATGGAATTCCACTATTTGTTAATCATTGTTTTAAAGGTGAATGTACTTTCACAGTGGATCACATTATAAAAAAGCCACGCTCTGAACTGTGCATGTGTGAGATTAGCATGGGTAAATAAAATAATTTTGTCAAATATTTATTGACTAATGAAAAACATTTTTAGGTTGCAACTAGTAAAAGCGGTTCTTTCAAGGCATGCAGAGCATGCTAAAAGCTCAATTTTTTGCACTACTGCTAAAAGTGGGACAATGCTCAAAGGTTCTGATAAACTTTGAAAGCAACAAAGAAAACAAAATACGTTCATGTGACCTAATCAGATAATATTGATCTTAATGTAACAGTACATAATTATGTAATTCGTGTTCTTAATGGCTTAAGTAATTCGCAAAATAAAATGACACTTTTACCCCTTGTATCGTAACTATTTCTTTTGCCTGGGCAAATGTGCAGTAGTATTTTAATTTGTTTCTTTTCAATTCTGTTCTTATTGTTTATTCATAATGCTTGTAATAATGTAGTATTCCATAGTATTAATTTGGCATATCTACAAGCAAATACTAAAGTTGCAATTATGCAGGTGTACTGTTTATTACTTTCTGTAATTCAAAATTGTTATTACTAATGAAATTACGAAATTGTATAATATCAATATGCTCAATAAATACTAGATTTTACTACCCTAATTTGACTTTTTTGTTCCATAAAATCCTTATAATTATTATTGTGAATTTTTTAATAAATTAAGGCGTGGAAATATGGGAGTGAAATTTTAAAGTTCCCGCGTCGCTGGTTATTTCAAATTTACCGGTTACTTCTTCGCTATTGGCTGTCCGTTTACCCAATAGAAAATATACAGAACAATGTGGCGGCACCGGAAGTTGTGCAAATAAGGCTTTTCCTTTTAACATTGAGTGCCGTCTCTGATATATACTCTTTGGGCACAACAACAACGGCAGGAGAGACAACAGCGGGACCGCCAGCGACGCGTCCGCATCCAGGAGAGGAGAGCAGCAGACACGCAGTCGGAGACGTCGCGCTCTCCCTCGCGGGAGCGCGAACCTTCGCGTCGCCGCACCCCTACGCCGCCACCGCGGCCTCAGCGTTCGCCCAGACGCGAACGCCGACGCGCACAACGGAAGCAGCGACGCCAGGAGCGGACCCACTCCTGGTGCAACGCCCCCGCCCCACCCGAGAGCGCCAGCCGACAGCCGCCGATGCAGCTCGCGAGGAGAGCGATGCGCGCCTGGTGCGGCATAGGCGGACGGCGGAGAGCATCCCAGTGCACTCCACACTGAGCGAGCAGAAGCGCGTGCTGCACGACACGGTGGACGATCTCGCCCGAAACGGGGTCGCGTCATGCAGGCGATCATGCGCTCCGTCACCGGCTGCGATCCAGCCGAGTGGGCATCGGTCATGCTCAAGGTTGTTATTACACTACTCCTTCACCATGCACACGAGACCGCTGCGGCGGAAGCAACGGAGGAGGTAAGCTCATCCTCACCACGTCCTTTCCACCCTTAAATAATGGCTAGCTCTTTTTTCACGGGAACAGCGGCACCGTTGCATTTTAGAACTGCAACGGCATCTGCTCGCGAGAGAAGCAGTCAGAACTGCACAGCTTTCTTGCTCGGCGCAATATTTCAATAATGATGTTGGGGGAGACATGGCTTAACCCGTATCTCTTTAAATATTCCAGGTTTCTACTGCTACAGAAACGACAGAACAGCACAAGCAGCAAACGCGACAGACTCCCACAGAGGGGCGGCACTGCAATTCTAATAAGACGCAACATAAATCAGTATGATACAGCTCTTCCGCAGCTGCAGCACGCCGAGGCCACCGCTGCTGTAGTTCAGACGGAGCGAGGGCCGCTGCGTCTCATCTCCATCTACTCACGCCCAAGGCTGCGTTGCCGACGTTTGGACCATATGCACACCAGGGTGCTCGCAAGAGAAGACCGATGGTGGCCCCGACGCGTCAAGGAATCGATGGAGATCGCCAGACCCCCCATAATAATAGCGGAGACGCAGGGTTGCGCCTTCACGATTCCTGGATGCCCTTATTTCGGGCACGTGCCCGGGTGCTCAACGAACCGGACCGCTCCACGCCGTCCGACCCCGGGCCGCGCCATGCGGGCCAATCGCGGACCGGCTCTCGCCGTCCGATCCCGAGCCATTCCGAACCGCCTGACGGACTGTTTCGAAATCAACCCGTCCCCAGGAAGCCGCCCGGATTGGTCAGCGATGCTTCGCCAGGTTTGGCCGGTGCCTTCCCCCCGCACCAGCATCCCTCCAACTCTCCGCTGACTGAGGAGGGCAACATTGCGGCGCTGACAGCCGTAGAACAAACGCCACAGCGCGCGAGCTCCGGATCAGCGCGTCTCCCCACCGGCAAAGCATCCTTGCCAGCGCGAAGGCTCCTCGGAGCCGGAGGAAATGCAGCCGGTAGTGCTGCAAAGCCCCAACAGCGCCTCCAGCGGGGCGAGAAAGCGGAAGAAGCGAAAACGCGCGGGAAGGACGAGAGGGCCAAATCAGGCCTCCGACGCGCCCGCTACGCCACCAGCTCCTCCACAGGAACACGAAAGCTCCGTCGAAGCGGTGAGTACGCCAACAGATTCTGGGCGTCGGCAATCCTTCGCAAACTCTTCCTTAGGTGAGCAATCTGACGGCTGGCAAGTCGTCTCCGGTAGCCAGCGCAGTCGGCCCGCAGCCGGAAACTCTGGGACGGGAACCTCCGCGCAGGTTCCGTCCGCGGGTGCCCTCCAGGTGGACGCCTCACGTCCGCCGGCTGCTACACGGCCACCAAAAAGAGCGAACGTAAAATACGTCTGAGCATCACCTCGGACAAGGTCTTAAAGCACGGCAGAGAAGTTGGGCCCAGAACGGGGTACAAGGCGACCATTGCGAAGGTCACCAGCCGAAACGGACGACCAGAGTATGAATACACACCTTTGATCGTGTAGCATACGCTGAGGCGGAGGAGGCGGAGCGATACGCTCGCAGCGAAAAGATATTTTGTTATTCGCACCCGCCTCCGTCCGAGAACTCTGAAAAGCTCCTCAGAGTATTTGTAAGAGGGCTACCGCAAGGCTACACCGCTGAGAACGTGGAAAACTAGCTAAAGAAGCTCGGCTACGCTCTCAAAGCAATCAGACAAATCTGCCTGCAGAAGGAAATCGTGGTCGCCAGAAACCACGATTCCGGTGTAGCCAATGGTGCAACAGGCACCGAAACGCGGCGGGTGGAAGTGCCCACAAGAACGTTCGCCGTCACGCTCAGTGACAGCGCCACGTCGCGTAAAATCTATCTCTTAAAGCAACTAGAATCATTCGCAATCGAAGTCCAAAGAGAAAAGTGGGCGAGACCTCGATTTTGTATGCGATGCTGCCGATGGGGCCACATCGCTCGTAATTGCGAGTACGATGTGCGCTGTCGCCTCTGCACGGGCGAGGGTCACCTTGCAGGAGACGACAAACGCGGAACGGCGCATTGCCTAAAACGCGGAAATTATAATTTAAAGCCCGTCTGCTGCAATTGTAAGTATCCTTCACTGGATGCAGCCATTGCACGTTGCCACCGCGTCCGTCAGATGCGCGTGCAATAGGAACCGAGGGACCCTCATGCCACGTAGTTCCTAATTGAAACTCGGCGCCTCGGTCGGCACCTAGCGGCGGGCCGGCCTGGAACGAGGTCGCGCAGCGCGCCCCTCAGAGGCCAACGCACCGCCCTCCGGGGCGGCCGGAGCGCGGCCCACTTCACCCGCAGCTGCCGCCCAGTCACTAAGAGCCAGTTCTTAGCGATGTTTGAGCGAATCCTAAACATGATACCCGACAATGTCTAGACAAAATCACAATGCAGACAAACGAATAGCACCTCTCCGCGTTTGCACTTGGAACGCGCGAAGTGCAATTTTCGTGACGTCTTCAGAATCTTAGGCGATCGCAACCAGTTCCCGGCAGAGGGCGGCGACGGCGCTCGCAAGGGCGCTGAGGCCTTCCGCTCCACGTTTCCTGCGCGAGACCGGCAAGGCGGCGAGCAGCGGCGTGCACAGGGCCTTCCACAGAATGACTACAAGACCTTTCTTGCAAGATATAAATAAATTCGTTGAAGAGGGACATGTTTTCGAATCCAAATTATTGCAATTGTCTACTGAAAGTGTACGTGCTGCTCCTAAAAAACTAATTCCATCTTTAGAAGACAATGACATTATTGACATGTTATATGATGGAACGTGGCACAAGAGGGGGTCACACGTGTCCGAATGGCATTGGTATTGTTATTGATGTCCTTACTGGGATTGTTTTGGATTACTAAGTCATGTCGACATATTGCCATGACCGTGTAATAGCACTGAAAGTGCTGAGTTGGTATTTGGTATAAAGATCACTAAGTTACAAGATTGTCTACAATTATTTTGGTAGTGCAAATGCAATGGTAAAGGATACTGCTCTGATATTGTGGAACAGACCCATAAAAGATAAATGTATTCGTTCCACACAGACGACGCAGCCTCAAGTATTTCTAAATGCTAGCAAGGTGTATGATGTGTGCGTCGTTAACACGAAGGCCCAAAACCGTTAGGTCGGTGAAAGTGCTCTGCGGTGGAAGAAGGGGTTGAGCCTGTACATCCGGGATTTGGCGCTCTGGCAGTTGACGCACACCGCGTGGCAGAGCCAAAAATAACCATAGGCTGTAAACTCCTAGGAAGCTGACTAGCGAGCCTACCTGGGAATCTTGTGTGGTGGGGGCGTATTCCCCCTCCTAAGATGCTGGCGACAGCGGGCGAGCCTATCTAGGGAACTTGTGAGGTGGGGGGTGTAGCCCTCAGCTATTTAACGCGGCGCCATCTGCGCCCGCGTTCTCATTCAATTTACATCAGAGGGCCTAGTACGCGTAGGTACAGGGAGTGTAAGAGTGGGGGCGAGATGTCCGGAGTGTAAGGGCCAGACGATCTCGGGTGCTTCGTGCACGTGGTTCGCCAGACGGCGACCGGTTTTAATTTTGGCATCAGGCCATGTGACGGTAAATTGTCACGGGACGGTAATTGTCCGGCGGCTCGCATCACGCGTGGCTTGTTTTTCTGCGGTAAAGCAGGGCATTGGAAAGAAAAGGTTGCCGGAGTGTTTTAATTAAGCAATTTATTGTATCTAGTCTGTAACTTTTCAATATACTATTTTTATATTGTTTATGTGAATTCTCTTTTCACTACGTCACAGACTCGGAACCTTTTTTTTCCCTAATTGGTGGCAGCGGTTTTTACGAAGCCCACGGGGTAGTAACGTGTACCCACCAAGTTTTTCTAAGTTGGTGGCAGGGGTTTTAGGAAGCCCACATGGTGGCAGCAGTTCACTAGTAAATACGGCAAAGAACGCGGAAGTAGCTATTGCAACCGCAGGAACTCTCAGTGCGACGCCTGAGTCATTGGTGCGCGCTGGACATCGCTGAACTGTACGCATGGAGTTGTGCATCGGAAGCGTTGGTGCACTCGCGTCGTATTCACGTGGCGTCGGCAGTGTCATGCACGCCACGGGAAACCGAATTGTGCGGTATTTCGGTGCGAAAGTTTCGGGGCGCTACAGTCCGACTCGGAACCTTTTTTTTTCTTAATTGGAACTGGTGCTAGTGTACGGTACTGGTACGTGGTACTGGAACTGGAAGAAGACATCCCGGACGACCAGAACGAGAGGAAGGACGAAAGGACACCGATCCAGGAAGAGCGCACGCGACACCGAGGTCAACAGAACGTAAGTGAGCTCTTTATATCGGTCGGTGATCAATTCAATCAAAATGTCTTTTCTAGCGGGGTATCGGAAAGAGGTACTTGTGAGGGTCGCGATGGAGATGGAAACTTTGGAAGGGGACGAAACTGTTGTAAGGTTAAAGGTATTAATCACAGGAAGCGAGCAGTACGATGAAGATTTTGTTAAGCAACTCGCCGATCAGGTGAGAGAACAGGTCGCTGAATCACGCGAATTCGAGGAAAGAGAAAGAGAACGACTGCGCGAAATTTAAGAAAGAGAACGGGAGCGCGAATTCCAGCTGAAGTTAGCGAATCTGGCTACCTCGCGCGAATCTTTGTGTAGTAGAGATTCGGGAAACAGAAACAAAATCCGTATCAATCAGGTAATGGATAGATTTAAAGGCGAAGGTGAGGATATCTCCTTGTTTTTAAGTGTCTTCGAAGCGCATGTTCTTCAGCTCGACATTGCGCCAGTCGAATGGGTCAGTCAATTAATGGGACTGCTTCCCAATGAAATCAATACCTGGATAGTTGTAGGATCCGATTCACCAGAGCAGGATTATGACCAGATCAAAACTCAGTTACTAGACATGTATAAATTCACGCCCGAAAAATGTCGTCAGATGTTTTGCCGTCACGCAAAAGGAGCAAAAACTACCTGGAATGTTTATGCTCGCGAACTGACGAATTATTGCAAAAAATGGATTTCAGGGTTAAAAGTTGAAACTTACGAGCAATTATTAGATCTGATTGTTACCGACCAGATGAAACGGAAGGTACCGGCGGACGTACGTGCCCACTTCTTAGATGTTTGGGGCGAGGTTTCACAGTCCCAAGATTTGGCACGCAGGCTGGACACCTACGAGAACAACCGATCTAGTGTGTACAAAAAAGATTTTTCCAAATTCAATAGTAAGGAGCCTGTGGGTGAACAGAAATGGAGAAAGGCAACGGAAAGCGTGCCGTTCATTTCTAAACCCGCAGCGCCTAAAGTAGATAGAAATGCGGAATTCGACAAACCGCAGGAACGCACGTGCTATTTGTGTAAAAAACCGGGGCACATAAAGAAATACTGCCCTCAGCTTAAACAAAGCGAGATAGTGTGTCACGTGGTTAACGACAGAGCGCAGGAATTGTTGCTTCCTCACACGTTTGTCGGCACGGTTTGCGGGAAGAGCATTACCATTCTTCGTGATACTGGTGCTACCGTAGATCTAATCAACGCAAAGCACGTCATGCCTAATCAATATACTGGCGAGTCCGTATGGGTTAAGCAGCCCCTGGACGAGGCGCCTAGAAATCTACCGGTGGCCAAGGTTGAAATTTTAGGTCCGTTCGGTAAGCTTGTTACCGAGGCGGCAGTCGCAAAAAATTGCGATTTAGAATACTACATTTTAAGCAATCGATCTGCCACTATGTTGTCGGAAATAAAGCAAGGGTTCTTAGAACCGCAGTTGCTTTGTGCTGTGCGAACACGTGCTCAGGCTGCAGCCGAGCAGGCCGACAGGGCAGGACAGGTAGCGGCGGCGCCGGACGACGCACCCATTGTGGTCAGGGACGAGACAAAAGGAGTGGGGGCGGTTAAGCTAGGCGAGCTTGCAGACACCGGCGGGGAGCGGGACGCAGCACCTGAGCCGGACGAGAACAATAAAAATAGTGTATTCCAAGGCGGGGTTGACGAACCGGGCAACAACGCGGTTGTAAACGACGCGGAAATTGAAATAGATTCAGAGTGTGTTGCTTTGGCCCGTTTAGACCCGACCGAATTTAAAAAAGCTCCGAGGCAGGATGAAGAACTCACACCGCTAATAGAACTAGCGGAAGGCACGGAGGCGGAACGGCGCGATTATTTTATAGAACGCGGCCTATTGTTCCGGAACCGGCAAAGCAAGCGCGGTGAGAGATTCTCCATGCTTGTGACTCCGCGTGTGTATCGTGGCACGATATTGAAACTCTGCCATGAAGTTGCCCACGGCCATTTAGGGGTTACCAAGAGCAAAGACGCGATGGCCAAATATTTCTTTTGGCCGAACTGTTATAAAGATATGGAGAATTTCGTACGCAGCTGCGATAGTTGCCAACGTGTAGGTAACGGCGGCGAGAAACTTCGCGCGCCTTTAAAAATTGTACCAATAACGGGCGAGGCGTTTGAGAAAGTAAATGTCGACGCATGTGGCCCATTTCCAGAGTCTGAGTCAGGAAATAAGTTCATACTCACTGCTATGTGTTTAGCCACAAAATACCCTGAGGCTATTCCCATACGTGATCTGACGACGGTCACAGTAATTGAAGCTTTATTAGAGTTGTTCAGTCGGATTGGATTTCCGCGAGAGCTTCAAACGGATCAGGGAACTTGTTTCACAAGTACGCTGATGGCGGAATTCGCCGAAAGATTTTGCATCAGATTAGTTAGAAGTTCGCCTTATCATCCGCAATCAAATGCCGTAGAACGGATGCAAAGAACCATGAACCGTTTAATGAAGGTTCCTTGTTTAGAAGCGGGAACGGATTGGGAGCGGGAACGGACGGGCAAGCCACGATTCAAATTGAAACTGACCACAATCCTCTATTTTGGTTACGTAATACGGCGGGCAAAAATCCCAGATTACGCTGGTCTTTATTAACTCAGCATCTTGACTTAAGGATCATTCACAAAAAGGGTTCTGAGAACGTAAATGCAGATGCGCTTAGTCGCATGTACGACGAATGAATTGATCGCTGACAGGTGTAGAGAACTCACACGTTCGTGACACTGTATAAATGTCGGTGAAAATTGATGTAAATAAATTGTAAATTCTAGGGTATTTCATTTTTGTTTTGTGTTATTGTTTTCATATGTAAATGCATACATGCGCCAATAAATCCAGTCTATGCGGCACATGATGTATGTCCAGATTTTTGTAATTGTATATAGCAGAAAATTCATGTACTTTATTTTTCAGAATTAATTTGTACTTCAAGAGCTATCATGGTACTACTGAATTGTATATAAAAGGGTATTTATTATGTAAATTAAGAATTTTTCAGTTGTATGTCAAAGAATTTTTGTCTGTTCACATGTGTATAGTAATTAAGGTAAATGGCAACATAGTTAGGAAAGAGGGCACAGCCCATAGATTTATTTTTTGGTATTTTAGACAGGTTTTGGTTTTTGTACTTTTTCTGATTGTTTAACGTAAAAATTTAGAATGTGAGGTCAACACCAGGTTAATTAGCAGAATTTTTTTCCTGTGCACATTTTGCTGCGAAAAAAATTCTACCCCCGAGCATGGGAGGGTCTGTGGCGTCGTTAACACGAAGGCCCAAAACCGTTAGGTCGGTGAAAGTGCTCTGCGGGGGAGGAAGGGGTTGAGCCTGTACATCCGGGATTTGGCGCTCTGGCAGTTGACGCACACCGCGTGGCAGAGCCAAAAATAACCATAGGCTGTAAACTCCTAGGAAGTTGACTAGCGAGCCTACCTGGGAATCTTGTGTGGTGGGGGCGTATTCCCCCTCCTAAGATGCTGGCGACAGCGGGCGAGCCTATCTAGGGAACTTGTGAGGTGGGGGGTGTAGCCCTCAGCTATTTAACGCGGCGCCATCTGCGCCCGCGTTCTCATTCAATTTACATCAGAGGGCCTAGTACGCGTAGGTACAGGGAGTGTAAGAGTGGGGGCGAGATGTCCGGAGTGTAAGGGCCAGACGATCTCGGGTGCTTCATGCACGTGGTTCGCCAGACGGCGACCGGTTTTAATTTTGGCATCAGGCCATGTGACGGTAAATTGTCACGGGACGGTAATTGTCCGGCGGCTCGCATCACGCGTGGCTTGTTTTTCTGCGGTAAAGCAGGGCATTGGAAAGAAAAGGTTGCCGGAGTGTTTTAATTAAGCAATTTATTGTATCTAGTCTGCAACTTTTCAATATACTATTTTTATATTGTTTATGTGAATTTATTCTCTTTTCACTACGTCACAGATGTCTCTATTGAAAAGCAAGAATGTGTGAACCATGTAGCAAAAAGACTGGGAACAGCTCTTCATAACTTGGTTCAGGAATGGAAATGTAAGGGAGTCACACTAGGTGGAAAGAAAGATTGTGAAAGGAAGTAACATCGCGAAACGGACCACCTAATACAGGCATGCAATTGTTTCTAATGTTCCGAACACTCATAAGATGAAAGGGGCTATTTATTCCACCTTAAGGCATTACATTTTAACAGACGTAAAGCCTCAACGTAACACTTGCCCTATAGGTCTCGACTCCTGGTGGTGGTACAACCGACAGAAAATTAAGGCTGTTGACACAAAAAAAATATACCACTGTCCCCAGATGTGGTAACAAATGTTTCCTATTTATAAAAGACTGGTTTCAGCCGAACTTCTACAGAGGTGTGTAAAAGGCCAAACCCAGAATGCTAACGAGAGTCTCCAAAGTTCTAGTATTTAGGCAAGATGCCCAAAGGACATTTTTGTTTCCAAGAATAAACTGGAACTTGCTGTGAAGGCAGTAAGATAATTTCACATGGGATCTGTTGAAACACCACATTTCATTAACTCCCTTCAAGATATTGAAAATATATCAGCACCTATCTCCATTCCAGCAAGGAAAATTTGAAAAAGGCAATAGCAGAGGCATGGATGAAATACAGTTCGCAAACATGCGGTCACCTTCTCCGATCTATGCAACGTAGATGACGGGCAGTTATTAAAGCAAGGGGATATCCCACAAAGTATTGTGAATTATTCAAGTGTACGAATAGTGCTGATAATACTATTTAATGTATTATTATTTCATTGCTCTTTAATGTCTATGTTCTTTAGCTGCTTTAAGACTGGTTTTTATATTTTGTTGACATTATGATTCACATTCTCCAGAACAAATTTGGTTTCTCGCACTATCGAACTCCTGTGCACTTTTATTGTATCCCAACCATACCTGTACGAACAGTGGTATACACAGTGCATTCAAAAAGTTCCGGGACTACCGCGCGCTAAAATCGGTGGCGCTATCTCTTCTCCAACGCGCGAACTACTTTCCGCCGACTTCTGGCTAGCTACTGTTCAAATTTCAAACTGCCATCTCGATTCAGTAGCGAGTTTTGGCTGATAGAGTAAAGCTGTGATTTTTTGTCGCGTCACAATTTTAATTATGGAGCAGAGAGCCGCCATCAAATTTTGTTTTAAATTGAAGAAAACTCCAAGTGAAACCCTCGAATTGTTACAAGCCGCGTATGGAAATGAATGTCTTAGTCGTAGTAAAGTGTTCGAGTGGTATGCGCGTTTCAAGGCCGGTCGGGAGTCACTGGCAGACGATCCGCGAGAGGGGCGTCCCTCCACTTCCACCACTGATGCGAACATCGAGCGAGTGCGCGTTGCTGTGGCCTCCAATCCACGTGCTACTGTTAAAATGTTGGCCGCCGAGTTACACATCAGCGAGGGAAGTGTTCACACCATTCTAACCGAAAAACTGGGTAAGAGCAAGATCTGCGCGAAGTTCGTTCCTCATTTTTTAACACCAGAGCAAAAAATTCGTCGAGTGGAAGCATCGGAAACTCTCATCGAAATGGCGGATTCGGACCCAAATTTTTTGGATAAAATTATCACAGGTGACGAATCATGGTGTTTTCAGTACGATCCTTCAACCAAACGACAGTCGATGGAGTGGAGGGGTCGCGGCGATGGGAGGCCGACCAAAATTCGCGCGGTGAAATCGAAAATCAAGACCATGTTGATCACGTTTTTTAACTCTCAGGGCATTATCCATAGAGAATTTGTGCCTCCAGGGCAAAAAGTGAATGCGGTCTTCTACAAAAGTGTCCTTGAACGATTATTGGAACGGATACGGCGCGTGCGGCCCAACCAGTACAAATCCGGAGAATGGTTCTTGCTTCATGACAATGCGCCCGCACACACCGCGATTTTGGAAGCGCAGTTTCTAGCCAAACGGAAGGTGACTGTCATCACCCATCCCCCCTATTCTCCGGACCTCGCCCCGGCAGACTTTTTCCTGTTTCCCAAGCTAAAGAATGCTATGAAAGGGGACCGTTTTGACGATGTTCCAGACATTCAACGAAATGTGACGCGTATTATGAACTCCATACCGGCTGAGCAGTTTCAACGCGCCTTCCGGCACCTCTACGAACGTTCAAAAATTTGTGTGGAAAGAAGGCCTATATGTAGAAAACTAATAAATATCTTTTGATTATCTCGTTTTTTCTGTTTTAAAAAATAGTCCCGGAACTTTTTGAATGCACTGTGTACACTGTACGACCAGACGTGACCGCTCGTGCTATGCAATTCAAACACTGAAAGGCGTCTATATGTCCGCGAGCACGCGGACGCGGTTTCGAGTAACGCCTGTGCATGTTGCGATGCTTATTACACAAGCGAAGCAAACTGTCGACAGCGAGCAGCCTGCTGCTTTACAAAGCCACGATTAGGCCCATTATGAACTACGCCTGCCACAGTTGTGGAATAACGTCGCACATGCACTTAGACAAGCGGGCAAAACGCCAATACTGACAACATTGCAGTAAACAACGCCACAAGCGTGTCGAACGGCTATTGCTTTGCCTGACATTGTTTTATTCTACGTTACAGATCACCCTTAGATGGCCGAAAGTATAAGGATGGCTAAAATGCAGGGACAGCTTTGCACCTCGCGGCCACACGGAGCTGGGATCCATAGAGGAGAACTGAACGTGTAAATCAACTGACTCGGGAATAGGTGAACTCGATTTTGTCTCATCAAAATTTTAGAACTTAATTATGGAATTGTGGCATTAATTCCAGACAACACTGCAATTAATCGAAAAGGTTATCAACTTTTCAGTCCTGAACACAAATTGCAACCATTCATTAATCATTCTATTGACCTACAGTCGCCATTCTACGAGGCGGACGCAAAATTTTCAATTTTGTTACCTACATTTTTAGCGATTTGACTTAGTATGTTTAAGTGCTTATATTATTCTTGCAGGTTAGCTGGATAGATAATTTTGACGGATTATTTGCTACAACCAAGACGAACCAGCAGATTACAGAGGTACAGTGGTATCGATGAAACTGAGGTATTCCTGAGACCTCAGGGACAAGTGTCTGTTGCGAATGTGTTCAGACTGTCAGAGAAATACAGAATTCTCGAATGGTAATAACAACCTCTTGATTGAAAATATTTTGTTACGGAAAAAGAGCTATTCATCGCAATGACAGAAGTAGGCGTCAAAAGAAGGCACGTGGATGTTGATTCCCCTGACAGAGAAGTCGGTACCTCTAAAAGGAGACGCTTCGAGCCCGAATAATCTAAAAGTAAGGTGCCTCCAATTTATCTTTATATGCTTTGTAAGACTTTTTGATGAACTATGTGGAATAGAAAACATTGCCAACATCCACTATTCAAATATTGTAACCTCAGCAATTTTGACAGGGTTCAACGCCTTAAAACAGGAGAAAACTCAATCAGGATCTATGGGCAACAAATTAACTGATAAGTCTGTTTCCTGTGTCCTACACACTGGGGCTAAAAAACACGTGACGTATGCAAGAGTCAAGGAAATCATAAAAGATGTTATGACTGAAATGAGGCTCAGCTTCCCTTCCAAAGGTGAAGTAAGTGAATTTGTCGGAACCACTCTTCCAATCTTGACATACTCATTTAAACAAATTGAGAAGGGATGAGCTCCGTGTCGGGCATTCACGATTTGATGTCAGGAAAGGACCAAATGTAGTTAACAGCGTTGAGTCCACAACTGTGGGGATCGATGGAGCATTGCATATCTTATGCGAAGGTCTCACATTTCCCCCGGAGCGAAAGTCATCGATGTGCCAGGCTCTGGGCCCTCTTACTATGGCTGTCGAATTGGCACGATCTCCGAGCAATGCAAAGTTTGCCTCTAAATGGGTCAACGCACTCTCAATGTCCATAGCTCACATTCCTCACAAGAATGACATCATAGCTCACCTCAAGAATGGTAATGGGAAAACCTGTGCCCCATTAATAACCTCTTTAGGGAAGTTACTATTAATAACTGGGGAAAGACACACCCAGCGAGCTTCAATCCCTACAAATATGTGGATTAGGGCATGGTTCACCAATGACATTGAAAAAGCAAAAACAAGAAGAGCTGACGACCCCAACAAATTTGCATCTGCTGTCCTTGATTGGGATGCTGACTTGGTCGCAAAATGCATTGACTTTTCAGGGGACGGACTATGGAGGACTTACCAAAGAGCCTCAGAACTCGAGTGGGAAACCATGGGAAGCTGGAACACGGACAATATCTCTCAAGTAACGTTCCACTCCATTTTTGGAACATACAAGGAAAACTTGAGTCTCCTTGCAATGATAACCAATGTTGCAGAATGGAAAACTAGAAAGGAGTTGGCAAACACCTTTGAAAAATCAGGGACGTCAAACATTGTTACTAAGTTCCGTATCCCTAAGATGAGGTACTTCTCCAAAATGTCGAGTGAAAGCCCAACGGGAATATTCGCTGGTAGGAGTGAACAAGTGTGCACTTCATCCCCTTTTGCTGGGAAGCAAACCATGACTTTTGGAGAGAAGTTTTTCAGTTATGTAAAGGAGAGAGAGCAAGATTACACCCATTCTACTCTCCAACTTAATGGTGTAATTGCTGAATTGAATCGACTAACTGCAGAACAAGTGAAAAAGCTTGAGGATGTTCAGGGAAAACAAGCCAGAGGTAATACAAATTGGTGGCAGATAGGCGAACTCGAGAAGGAAAGAGACGGACGATCAGACGGGGAGATCTTGGTACCTCAAACCATTAGAATGTTCCTCCAGGACTAATATGGTTGTGACGATGACAATTGGATTTCTTGGGTGTCCTTAGCATGTTAACGCTTAATTGATTAAAAAATGCTTCCTTGTCAACAAATAGGAATCTTTCTTCCAAACAAATGAGTATCAATAAAAAAAATAATAATAATATGCTGAAAGATGCAAACTGCCTTTTAATGTACATTCCAAATGCTAACCAAAGTTTATTCTTGTCTCTCAAAGCTGATAGGGAGGAGAAATTAGTTGACGACAGACTAAACTGGATAGAAGTATTGAATGCCACAATATTAAATATTTTGTTTGTGCTTTATTTTTTTATTACTGAAGCTATCGTTTAATAAAGTCTTAAGAGTATTATGAAATGTATTAAAGTTTTTGTTTTTCATTATCTAGACTACGATACAAACACCACAGGAAGTTTAATTCAAGTATTTGACAAATATATAACATTATTTCATTTATTAACTCACAAGGAACAATGTGCACCCCGGGGGACGAGAGACGATAAGGGTGAAGTATGTTGCACAGGTATTGAGCAAATGTGTGCTGGGCATATGCGAACTGTTGCACGTATGAGCAACTTCGGGAACGATGGGTATGAAATCGTAGGAGCTGAAGAATCAGCCAATGTTATGGCGAATTTCGGCAGACTGATTATTCAACCAGGTCTCACAAACACTACGACTACAGAAAAGAGGAAACACGTGTACCCGTCAAACCAAAGGGTTTCAGTCCAGAATGATAGTCAAAGAAGGCTCGCGCAAGCGGAGAATCGGTGAACTTCTTACTCATTTTCAAATTTTTCCGCGCACGAACCGGTTGATTACCGTTGGATTCCGACGGTAACATTCAACGACCGATCGTTCCCGTCCTGTTCGTAGGACCGTTAACGTCGTATTGCAGTCAGTAAATTAGAGAAATTAAGTGATTTATTGCTGTTTGCAGTCTGAAGCGTGCATTATGGCTTCGAGAAGATGCTGGGTGCCTAACTGTAAAAATGCGAAAGCGAAATTAGCAATAAAAAAACAAGTTTATTTGGGTTCTCAAGAAATTACATTAATTTTATCTTTCGTTTTTATGCATGTAGTTCGTTGATGAATACTGGTGTATTATAATTATGTTGAATGGTGTCTGTAAAATTAATTTATTTATGTTTTAAATGAGAATGGCTGAAGGCAATTGGGGACCCTGCTCTCGCCAAATGCACTTGGCAGCACCTCAGAGTAAATTTATTTGTATGGATCATTTTCTGGAACAGTAAAATTTCCGGTACCACAAAATTGCCTTTGCGAAGAAGCATTGAAGGATTTTGATGCAAGCGTTCCAGTAAAAGAGTACTTTCTTCTTTTTTTCCAATGTACATTCAGATGTTTCAATAGTCGTTATGTGATTCTCCGATGTTTATTTTCATTTCCAGATATCCACATTCGAAGTCCATCTCCAATTTCAGTGGATGTTACTCATGGTTAAAATTATTTTCAATACAAATAAGAATAATTTATTTGTTCAGAGAACAGTTTGTTGCAATATGCATTGTGATAAAATAGTAAATAATTCTATACAAGTTTTTCTCAGCAGCACATTTTGTTTTTCAGACTTTTCAGAGCCTTCTGTGAAAGTGGCGCAATGTGCTCTAAATCAAGACTACTAGCTAAATCCAAGTTCATTTTTTTGCACTACTGCTAAGTGGGACAACGCTAAATTTTCAGATAAAACTTTGAAAGCAACAAAAACAACACAAAATACGTTTATGTAACCTAATCAGATACTACTGATCTTAATGTAAGAGTACATTATTAAGTAATTTGTATTCTTGGATTAAAATAAAATGAAAGGCAGTAATACCACTTAAAAAGCATGGTGAAAGTGATTTTATTTTGCTGGTAGAAATGGGGCACCGGACTTATTTGAGTAGTGGCGCTACCTTTCCTTCCCGCAAAATGAAATGGCATTTTCACCTCGTGTATCATAACTATTTGTGTTACCTGGACAAATGTGCGGTAGAATTTTCATTTCTTTTCAATTCTGTTCAAGCATAATGTTGTAATAATGTAGTATTCCATAGTATTCACATTAATATGTATCTACAAATAAATACTAAAATTGCATTTGAGCAGGTGTACTGTTTATTACCTTGTGTAATACAAAATTACACAGGTCAACAGGGATTTTGCTGTTTTAGGTTTTGATGTCTTTATATAGTAAATTCAATGTTCTGATTCCAAAAACGACGTCCATTTAGTCCTATCACATACCGTTTTCTTACAAAATTAAAATCTTCATTTTTATTTGGCTATTTTTTGTGACCATAATCCATTACACCATGAAAACAATGCCATATAGTGGAATAAATCTACTTAAATGAACAAATTGACTGTTTTGGAGGTAGATGGCAGCACATCCTAAGCTGCTTCCACCTTTTTTGTGTAGTGAATTTATCTGTGCAAGCTATAATAGTGCTGTAAAGCAAGAAATTAACATTTAAGTGCTACCATTTTCTTGTTTGTATCATATGTAATTTCGTACAGAATAATGGAAAGGTGTGTAAATAACCCAAATTCATTTTGGTATATTTGTGGTAGTTTTATTGTGGAGAAGCAGAGAAGAAACATAACCTCATTTGTAACAAAAGCTTACAAGGCATCGAAGATAGATAGGCCGATAGAAACTATCGAACCACCACCCCAGCCAGAAGAGAGCCATGATGACACTCGTCCACCGCGTCAGACGGATATGTGAAGATAACAACATTCACCAAGAACTCGGCAATCTGCAAAATGCTCTTCAAGCCAAAGGATATTTAATCCAAGAGGTGAAGAGAGCACTACGACCTAACAACACAGCACGCAGTCCTCCCGAAGGTAACTTTCACAAGGTCACACAACCGTTTATCAAGAACATTACGGACCGTTTGGCAAGATTTTGAAGCACCAAACCATTTTCACCCCCACCACTCAGCTCCGCGATCTCTTTACGTCGGTTGAAGACCGTAGGGACACGCTTATGACGGATGGTGTCTACAGGATACACTGTTCCTGTGGCTCTGTGTACATTGGTGCAACACAGCGTTCAATCAACACTCGCCTCACCGAACACAAACGAAATTGCCGCTTGGGATACACAGAAAAATCAGCGGTGGCTGAAGATGCCCTCTCGGGAAGAGAACATGACATCCTGTTCTCTGACACGGAAGTACTTTTCACCACCAACCACCTTCACACCAGATTGCAACGGGAAGCTTTTGAGATATTCAAGCACCACAATAATTTCAACAGGAAAGAAGACGGTATCAAAATCACCTCTACCTGGCATCCCGTACTGCGCAACACTATTAAAAAACCTTACAAGAACAGAATAACCCAATCTAACCACAACGCAATCGACAGCCAACCAGGAGCCAGCCCGCGAACCATCATCCAATCGCAAGCTAGCGCGCGAAATCCCCACTGCGGCGCCCCCCTCCCGCCTACTATAAAAGCCGCGGGCGCGCGGAGCGCAGCGCCAGACGCCAGCCAGCTGCCGCTGACACGACAGCGACAGGCGAGACGAGATAGGTCTCGCTCTTGAGTTAGCTCCGCTTACGTATATACGTGGAAAATCGTCCGTTTGAACGCGTAGGCCGGCGTTAAGCCCGCATTATTTCTATCACTAAGACGTTACTACCCCAAGTTGTCGGTACCTTTTGACTTTTCAAAAGTACCCAGAAACCTATTTCTCAAAGCGTGTGAAGAATCATCGCGCCGCAGCCGGGAGAAGAACTTCCTTCGAGGAATACGGCTTCGGCCGTACTCCGCCAGGATGGAGTGTGAAGAACCCAACATGGAAACCAACACCAGCGACCAGCCAACACCAGAGACACCGAAGCAGAAACTAGGCAAGTGACCGCGGCCAAGCGCTCCCGATCCCCACAAACAAGTGGAACAACCCCACCCCTCCAGAAAGTAAAAATCCCTCCCCCACCACCCTCACCCAACAAGATCCTAAGCGACGGCTTCACCTTCCCAAAGCACACCGCCAGAGCTACTGAAAATCCATCCTCCATCCCAATCCCTGTCAGCAATTCCTTTTCATCTCTTCCGATTGAAGAACACCCTATCCTATCTACCTCCTCCCTTGAATCTTCCGCTCCCGAACCTACCCCAACCCCAAATAATCCAACACCCCTCCCGGCATCCAGACCTAGAAGTGGCACCATCTTCATCTCCACGACCGACATCCTCGACGGCAAAGAGCTTATCCTTGAACTGCAAAAATGTACCTCAGAGAAAATCCAGGCCAAATATACAAAAGACAACTTCATCATCACCCCTAAATCCGTCCTTGCCCACCAAAAACTCACCTCACTATTCCATGAACTCAAAACAAACCCTAACCTACGACAACTCCTCTTTTCTGCCCCTCCAAATTACCACTACCACCGAGCTACCCCCGAAACCCGAGAAAAACTAATCCTAAAAGGCCTCCCTCCCAAACAAAACACCCCAGAAATGTTCCAAGAAATCCATAGCCAAAACTTTACCTGCTTCCACCTTTCTGAAATGATCCGCTATAACCCCGACAAATCCACCACCAACCTTGGCATTTATGTCATGGAAGTCCCCAAAAACCAAATCCCTCAAATCAAATCCAACCTCCGCTACCTCTGCCTGCACCGTGTCACCATAGATTCCTATAAACCAAATAACCGTATCCCAAGATGCACAAACTGTCAACTCTAACCACACCCGATCCTACTGTCACAGAACCCCAACCTGTTGCTACTGCGCCCAACCCTATCCCACTGACAACTGCCCCAACCTATCACGAGCAGATTTTAAACCCCTGTGTATCAACTGCACCAACGAACACCCTGCCAATGACCCTCAATGCCCCACCCGCATATAACACCAACAACAGAGAGCAATTAATCTCCAAAAAATACAAACCATTAGACAATCCCTCCCCAGCAACAACACCGCCAACCTCCAACAATCCTCATTCGCTTCCCAGCAGATCCTACGCACACACAGTAGCAACCCCAACCCCTTCATCACAAAACCCTCCACCACCTACCTCTGAATCATCATCCACCTCCACTCCCACAGACCTCGAAGAATTCCTCACGTTAATAAAAACCGTTAACCTTCCTAAGCTTCTCCAAACTATAAAAGAAATAATCCTTATCTTCAAATCCCCTGACGACACCCTGTCTAAATTAACCTCCGCTGGAACCAAACTCTGCGAACTCTTTTAAATGGCCCCCTCTTCTTACCCTCTCATCTTAAGCACCTGGAACTCCAACGGGAACCTACCCCACAAAAGCCCTCTATCAAACAGTTCCTATCAGACTATTCGATCGGCATCTTCCTCTTCCAAGACACCCACCTTAAACCACATATTCCCTTCTCTATTCCGAAGTTCACCATTTACCGCTCTGACAGACCAACCCACGGAGGCGGAACAGCCATCCTAATACGAAACACCATTCCTCACACCCATATACCCTCTCCTCCCACAACCACCATAGAATCAACAACCATACAAATATCCTCTTCCAACTTGTCTTTTGTTGCACAGTAACGAACGTATACCAAGACAATGAAGCAACGTGATCTTTGCTTGTCAACTAACTTTGAATTTCGGTGGTTGTTGGACTGTTATCCAAGGAGAGCCAGTTATAAAAATAATCCTGGATACATCCAAAAGAACGCTAATTCGTACTCATAACCGGAAAATTAATATTGATTTATTAGATAAATTTATGTTCAGCAGTAATTTAACCAATTATCTGCCAAATTAATTTTGTGCGTATAGCGCGTGCCCATTGTTGGAGCTCTATGACAACATGTTTTTGTAACTTATAAGGCTAATCAATTGTTAATAAAATGTACTACTTGAGGGCGCCAAGGCGCCAAACTGATTGTATGAGCAAATTTTTTCTATTGCCATTGTGTTGATATACCGTCATCCAGGGTTCGCGTTATTACACTCCAGAATCCTTCGGCGAAATCAATGATTTCCTAGATACGTTAATGCAGAGGTACCCGAGTACTAATTTACTAGTGTTAGGGGACATGAATGCTTGAATTGGCAACGGGCAGGAAGTTTTTTCGAACTTCGACAAGAAGCGAGAACGAATTCCAGAAAAAGCAAAGACTCGGTCATCAATAATGATGGGCAGGAATTGCTAGAATTATGCGAAAGATTTAATCTCGAAATCTTAAATGGCAACTATGGGCAGGATACGGAAGGGGAACTAACTTTTATTAGTGGGAATGGAGGTAGTGTAATAGATTACGCTGTTGTCGCAGGAAAGAATACACAATTTATTAGATTTTGGGATCGAATTACGGGCAGAATCTGATCATTTACCTGTGTGTGTGTGTGTGTGTGTGTGTGCATTTAGCAGTAAATGCTTCTGCACTTCCATCGACAGGGGTGCGGGCAGGAGCAACGAACTTGACAATAGGAAGACAACGGTTTGTATGGAAAGAGGAAAAGCGACAGGAATTTGCACAGGGTATTAACTCGGCAGGGTGGGCGCGAGAGGATTGCTCTCCGGAAACGCAAACAATGAACTTAGCAAGGCGGCTCTACCGCGCAGGGAAGGGTATGCGAAGGTGGGGGAAAGGAGGAAGGGAACTGACCCAACGGTGGTTTAGCGAGAAGTGTCGGAAGACCAGGCGCGAAACTATAATAGCCTTAAGGAATTTCAGAAACAGGGGAACTGAGGTAGCTAGAAACAGTTATTTGTTATTACGTAGGCAGTACGAGGCGACAATTAAGAAATCGAAGAAATCTTGGCAGGATAGTGAGGCAGCAAGAATACAGGCAATTCTAATAAACGATTATAGTAAATCAATTTGGGACGTTATCAGATCTCAGCGTACTAAAATAAATTCAAGTAATGCAATTTCAGCAGACGCGTGGGTGCAGTATTTTTCACTGACGTTCGCAGTAGGGACCATTGAAACAGGGCAAGGTATTTTCACTGACCGGAGTGTGCCTGAATTACACGAACCTCTAACCTGGAATGAAGTAAATAGGGCTATTCTAACCATGAATAATAAGGCAGGCGGCGCGGACGGCATTCCGACAAAATGTATTTCGGAATTGTGGCACATAGACCCAGAGAGTATTATGAAGTTATTTAATGCAATTGCTGATTCCGGCTCGTATCCAGCTATCCTCCAACCGATGTTTATGAATAAAGGGGATGCGAATTGCCTACAAAATTATCGCGGAATTAGTCTTTTGCCAGCGCTGAGCAAACTGTTCTGTAAAATACTCAACGGGCGACTGAGTGAATGGGCAGAAAAGTACGGTAAAATATCAGAATTACAAGCAGGCTTTAGGAGAGCTTCGCGACAACCGACAAAATATGTGTTAGATACCCTAGTAAAACAGGCGCTTGCGCGTAAACGGGGCCACTTATATTGCAGTTTTGTGGATTTTGAAAAGGCTTTTGACTATCAATAGGGATGCTTATGGCGAAAACTAAATGAGCTAGGCGTCTCACGAAAAGTGTTGCAGAGCATGTATAAGGAAGTAAATTTCTGCTTCAGGTGCGGTGACGCATGTACGACGTAAAAAATAAAATCGACAGTAGGAGTAAGACAGGGGTGTCCTCTTTCACCGCTGCTGTTTATCTTGTTTATAAATGATTTATTGACGTGGGTACAGGAAGCGGATACAGCGGCTCCGGTAATTGATGGCCTGAAAATTCCCTGACTACTACATGCTGCTGATTTAGTTTTATGCTCGGAGACGATTGAGGGCTTACAGAAGAGTTTAAATATTCTAGAACGGTATAGTGAGACATGGGAACTAAAAGTAAATATTCAAAAAACGAAAGTAGTAGCCTTCAAGAATGGGTTTATCTGGGGTAGTAAAGAGAAATGGTACTACGCTAGGGAAGAAATTGACCGCGTCGAAACATTTACATATCTTGGTGCAAAATTTTCCATGAATGGGGGATGGAATAATCACATATTGACGGCTCACAGCAAAGGAAGAATTGCGCTCAAAGAAATCGTTTGCGCAGTGCGCAGGGTTCCGGAATTGCCGGTAAAAGTATGCGATACAATGTTCAAATCGTTAGTTCTCCCAGCTATGAACTATGGAGCAGAAAGCTGGGGAGTGGATAGGATAGATCGATTAGAAAGCATCGAAACAGATTATTGCAAATTAATTCTAGGAGTTTCTAGGTGCGCAGCAAATGCCGGAGTCTTAAGAGAGGTCGGTAGCATAGGAATTTGGAGAGATTTTAAAATGAAACCTATTAAACTCTGGATTAAATTAGCAGATGAACAGGCTGACACACTTATACATAGGTGCTTTAGAGTGCAATGGCAGGGAAGCGACCATCGCTACTGGGCGTACAAAATTAAACGGCTACTTGACAGCGCAGGGTTGGGAGACGTCTCTCCGGAAATGGTGGGAGATAGGGGAACCCGTGAGATAGAAAGGCTGATTTCCGATAGACTTGCGGATATAAAAAGGGAAGAGATCTGGGCAGCAACGGCTGAAAAACGTTCGCTGGTAGCTTAAATCCATGCGAGTCCATTATGTGGTTACGAAAGTTACGTACATACTCTCGGAAAGGACGCAAGAGGGGGATACGCTTGGTTCAGGGTTGGGGGGTGGATGCAGCGTAGACTAAAGGACGCAAGTGGTAATGGCATCTGTGTGCTTTGCGGTGATAGGGAAGACTGGATCCACATCCTCTTAATTTGCTGTGCAACCGAATCATGGAGAAAAAAATGGATGGGAATGGGAAATTACTACTTCCTAAACAGGAACGTAACGCTCGCCCAAAACATTTTAGGTGATAAAAGGTCTAAATTCATGAAAGAATTAGGAACATTTTTAGGAAAGGTTCGGACCATTAGGGAAACTGAAATTAGGGAGTGGGAAAACAGCACCGGTTAGCTTGAGCGGAGCCTAGACTGGAGAGAAATAAGTCAATAAGCTAACAATATGTAAGTTAATCAGTAATTTTATGTTAAGTTAGTAAACAGTTAAGAAATAAGTCATAAGTCGTAGTCAATTGGTAAATAACAGGTCAATATAATAAAATAAAACTGGCATAGTAATAAGCACATTAGGGGGTGAAGGGAAGGGGGGATCGAAAATGTAAGGGCAGAGGCGTTGGTGCGGACGATCTTCTGTGGCGCAGTTTGATTTCAGGCGCTGAGGCCAAGCACTGGAAGGAGACGGCGGGACGCCCGCGCCAGAAAATAAAGTTAAAATAAACGTCGGATAAATTAGAATGTACTCTGCTTCTGGCGGCAGGTTTTCCCCCTTCAGGGTTTTTTTCCTGAGCCGTACCTTATGGTCTCTTTTCCGCGGCTTTGATGCGATGGAGAGACCATTTCGTGTGAATACCAGAATTCGAAAGATTAGAACGCGAAAGGATGTAGGTATTGTAATGGCTCAAAGGCCTTCGGCCTAGCCACATAGGATCAAGTAATCTAATTTGTTCGTAATAATTACCAATTAAATAAATAAATAATTTTTTTCTAGAAGTAATAAACTCTTTAGAACTTAACTGCATATGCTCTGTCAACTTCTCGACGTACCAACCTCTTTTTTGGGCCATGCAGAGTAGAATAATATAATTTGATCAATTTTGGAAATTGAATTGTCAATGGGAACTCTACCGAATCCTTTGTCTGAAGAGCTGCGAAGGTGTATAAATATGCATTGTTAATAACCGTCATGGTTTAGAAAATGACATTTGTCTGTCCCTACTGTCAATAACAAAGTACCATCTGCTGTTAGCCAGACAACTATATATATATATATATATATATATATATATATATATATATATATATATAAAATAAAAATAAAAAAATATCAAAACAGTGTGGGGTTTTAGCTTAATTGGGACGGGGCAAGAAAATGTGGATGTTTTGAGCAATATGAAAATTAAATCATTGTCCAAAAGCTTTCAGACAGGCCGAATCTCTTCTCGGAGCGGTGTATTTTGATTTTATCGACATTGAATGACACAATCATACTACATGTATTAACACAAATTAAATTTATTAATCCCGTAGATTCGGAATGTGATATTTGAAAGTAATATGTTTGTGTTTCAGGTATGGTCAGATGTATTATTCCAGAAAATGAAAGAGGCTGGTGAAGAAGAGAAAAATCTAGCGACTCAGAACGGAGATGTAACTGATGGTTTATCGGTAATCACCATTATTGTGGACGGAGGTCGATCACATCGTAGCCATCGGCATCATTATACAGTCAACAGCGGTGTATCTTACGTAAATGGGATGAGAACCCAAACATAAATGGATTTAGGAATCAGAAACAAGTACAGCGGCATGTGCGAGTACCGTGAGGCCAAACAATTAACCCTACACTTGAAAACAGTTATAAAAATTGGGAAGGACTATCAGCTTCGATGGCAAATGATAAGCTGTTAAAATGCTTCAAGCACAACAAAACTTGTTATCACACTGTAAGAAATGGAGACTCCAGCGTCTTTTATAACCTGAAAACATTTCACATACGGTCAATCAATAGAAAAAGTGGGATGTGCAAATTTAGTTTTGAACAATTATACCACAAGACTACGCACTAAAAAAATAATCCATTACAGCAACTAGAAAATTGTCGAATGAAATCAGACGGGTCAAGACAGCTGCTCGAGATGCAAGAGCACTCAATGCAGAGGAAGGAGACTTTAACCCCTCTTCGAGGATCCTAAAAATGGGCCGTTCCAGGTTTTTGGAATTCATACATTCTGCAAGCCATATTTTTGCACCAAATTTGCTGAGTCGACCTGCCCAAGAGAAGGAAATCTGTGTTGAATTCCAACGCAAGTTCCGGCTTACAGGTGTTTACTCTCATTCATGTTGCACCCTTCAGTTACCTAATTGTCTCTTCCCTTTAGGAATTCAACAGACTTAACTCGTAATCTGTTATTTGACTTCGCATGTTCGGGTGGTGGGGTTAATAAATACCTCACCACGAACATGTCTTAATACGTATTAATTTGCAAAATAATATGTTTTGTCTTCAAGTTGGTTCACGTACGTCTTGCAACGCTATTGCATTAATACAATCTATTGTGATCGATTATTTTACAATCATAATTAACCAAGATGCCTTTCAGACCAAATATGGCGTACATACATCACAAATAATATGGGTAAGCTTCCATATGTTTATATCCACATAGTTTAGAAAGTATGTTTTCTTTAAGATTTTAATGTTTGTCAATTTAAAAAAAAAGAAAGAAAAATAGGACAAATTATTATCTATAAAGTAACTTACATCCCCTGATCTCTTTCAATCTGCGACAAAGAACTGTTTCTATTTTAGCCTCTTGCATTAAAAAGTCATCAGCTTAACACCACCAGCATTAGCAATGTTGCAGAAAATAAAATGTCTTTAGTGCAAACATTGACTGAAGGGAAACATTAACAGAAGCAAACGAAGGCCTTTTACCTTCAGAACCAAAGATGCCGGTTTAGACTTTCAATTAAAATTGTATTGGCACTACGAGGCAATGAAGGCTACTTCGAATGAAAATCTTTCTATTTCTTACTATTGTAAAGTAAAAAGGTGAGAAGAAAGAGAAATGAACAACAGATTGCAAAAGGCCGCTCTTCAAGGCATGGCAAGAGGGAAAGAAAGGTCGGAAAGTAAGATCCGGGGCAGCATATCAAAGATAACCACAACAGGTTAGTTGACTACGGGGTGCGTACTAAGCAGGTGGACACAGAGAATAGTGATCTGACAAATGTGAAAGATCTCACACCTCTCGCTTAATAAAAAGTAAATACTGGAGCACATGGAAAGAAAAGTCTCACCACATACAACTTCGGATGTTTGGAAGAGGTCGTGTAATAAGTAGGCTCCTGTTGAAAGAAGAAGAAGAAAAAAAAAAAAAAAAAAAAAACGCTCTAAGACTTCCCGCCAAGTGTTATTTCATATAAAAAATTATAATTATAAGCTGGACTGTGACCACAATCAAAAGAGTTTATTGTAAAAGCTAAGAGCATTATTAATTAATTCTGATTTTTCATCTTATTGTTTAAAGGTATTTAATAATTATACTGAACTATTCCTTAAATTAATAATGCTCTGCTTAATTTATATTTAACAACTACTGTAAAACTCGTTGTAAAAGTATAATTATGTATGTCTAAATACTCGTATAAAACACATTTACTGTATCTAAACAAGACTATTGCTTTTTTTTTGTATATCTGAATATAGTTTGCTTCACTTGTTTGGAAGCTTATGTACAACGCTCATAGATAGCATTCATGTAATATGGTATAGTCAATTCTTTCATTTATCTGCTGCTCTTGTTAAGATGACATTCTTGTGTACTTCACTATCCACACATATTCAGGTGGCACCAGGTGATCAATGATGGATCTGCTTTTCTTTATTAATGGGGATGCGTTTCACGTAAGGTAGCAAATATAATACACTGAAGTTTGTGCTACCCATTGCTCATAGAGCAACAGCAACGTACAAATATTTCATCGAAATAAGAGGAAAATTGTGTGTTCCTTCACACATTGTAATCATAATTGGAAAACCTTTATTCAGTATTATGAAAAAAAAACAGCCCAAAAATTTGAAAATCAGTTTTCATGTGACAATAACCAAAAGTTGGTTGTAAAACGGTTAACTGGGTGGGTTGGCATGGGACACATTGTGGCCCTCGTACAATGCACGAGGTGCCCCTTCGCCCAAATGAAACCAACATCTAATAATACAGACAGGACAATACATATCCCCAGCATATCAATAACAAATCCAATTACCACCGACACTACAGATGATTGTCAATCGTGCAGTGGACAACAAAAAATACCAACCGACGATATTGATGGAAAACTAATGTCCATGGAATTGTCCAACAAAGATCTTACTTGCAATGGAACTATCGGCACCCCAAATTCCACACCCGACTGCTTCACATTCAGTCCGAACGCCTCAAAAGCAACCATCTCTGGACAAGAACAACCAAGTAAAAAATGTTATTTCACCTTCGTCATCCATACAAAACAAGACATCCCCAGATAATATAAGTCACACAACAAGAACACAACAGAAACAATGCACTTCCGCCATCACAGAACACACAGACCACATCCATGTTATCTTCGAATCAACAGATAACAAATCAAGAAGTCTCCATAGAAACCTTCACATACTTTGTTGCAAAAAAAGAAAAGTAAAATGTTCGCAGGTTCTGTTGTTGCTGAAGAAGACATTCAAGATGGATACAAGTATTCCATTATATGCTTACATTACCAACGGAAAAGTTGTACGAAGATTCCAATTTGACTTTGAACCAGAAACCCAGGACAGAGCATTGTACTTACCATATACTTTATTAAACTTCTGGTTTAACGACATTAACAACAGATCTTACCAAGGCTCTGGATATATACTTTTGCAAAAACAAATGGGAAATGCTGATTACGTTACATTCAAAAACTTCAATCTCACAATAAGAAATATTGCTACAAGAGAAAGACTGATAGCTGCTGGACAAAATCACGCTACTACTGTAGTCTTCGAACATTCACAAAATTTAATAACTACATTATGTACAGACGATGCACCATACGCAGACCCGAAAATGCTTTGGGCATTAATATGTCGAACTAGAGCATGCCATCCGATCTAAATTTAAAAATGCGATGGTCATTGTTTCCGGAGTTATGCGCCGGAATGATGTCCACATTAGTAAAACGCGGGACGTGAATTGTGGATTACTATAGGCTTGCGAGAAATTTGATGGTCTGTTCGTTGATACCAATCACTGGCTCGGGCACGAAGACCTAGGATGAGACGACCTTCATCTCAACTTACGAGGTGCATGGAAGCTGGGATGTCTTCACGACCAATACACGGTCGTATTTACTTGGAAAGAGACGACTGGAGGAAGAGGCAATGATGGCGCCAAGGGCAGTGATGGTTGCGAGAAAGAGAGCGACGTGCTGCGTTTGGTGACTGCTGTGGGGGAGGTGACAGACAACGCGTGTGACTGCAGCGGGGGAGACCGAGTCAACGCGGAAGACGACCGCGGCGGGGGAAGAGATGGCAGTGACCGCGGCACAGGAATCTAGGATGGATGCACGGGTCCCGAACACTGACTTTCAGGTGAGGAGAGGTTTCGCTAGATTGTTGCAGGTGAACTGTCGTAGTATCATGAATAAGGAATCCGAATTTTGGGATTTAATTGAAGCATGTGACCCTGATATAATAGGAACAGAGTCTTGGCTTTCGGTCGCGGTAGCAAACCCGGAAATTTTTCGTTCAGACCACATTACATTTAGGAGAGATCGCGAAACTAGAGGCAGTGGTGAGTTTATGAGTCAAAAACACCTTTAATATCAGATCAAATTGGGTTGATAAAGATTTTGAAATGACGGGTGTAGAAATTTTCTGTTCAGGAAGTATCTTAGAAATTATTGCTTGCTATCGTCCACCGGGCAACAGCTATGAAATCTTAGGCGCCCTCTACGAAAGAACAAAAATCGTCATGTAGTTACTGTTTTAGTGTTTTACATGCGGCGCAGCTGTGTTGCACGCATGTTTGCAGACGCTTCGCCTTCACTAACGGTGGTCCGCCCGTCCACGTGTGTGCGAGTGTTCCTACCGCACGTCTTCAGCACCACGTCCTGGCAAGAGTTTTTGCGAACGGCGCTCCGCCCGTTCACGTGTGTGCGAATGTTCTTGCCGCACGCCTTCAGTGCTATGTCGTGAGAGCTTTGCCAACGGCACTCTCCTAGTATACGCTCTACGCATGTCTGCGATGGGCCAGGGGTCGCACCCCGCCCGTCACTACACGCCAGTCTGCTTGCATTTTTTACTCCATGCTCATAGGTTATAGTGTACTTTTTATTTTTTACAATATATCTTTACGCATTATATTTATTGTCTCATGGTAACAAGTACCTGCTCAATTTTCCCTCCTTGCAGTCCCAGACCTGCAGTAGTGCTTGTAACCTGTTATTATTATTACAGGTGTCTGGGTTGTCCTTCGTGCCTCAATTTATGAGCTATTTTGGGAATGTATGGGAAGGGTCGAATTAACTGCATTCCATACACAGTCCACTCGCTCGACCCAGCCCAACCAGGAATATTATAATGCAAAGATTAGGCGATTGCAAAGAAAAACCAGAGAAGAATTTACCAACAGACACCGTAGTGAAAATCATATGACCTTATATCGAAATTATACAAAAGCATTAAGGAAGGAAAAGAAAATGGCAGAGGAACATCATTTAAAACATATTCTTGATGCGGAAGGCAGTAATAATTGGTCGGTATTTTTTAAATACGTTCGTTGAAGGAAAGGAAGTAAAGACGAGATTCCAGTTCGTGTAATAATTCGTCAATAACGGACCACAGGGAAAAAGCGCAGGCTTTTAACGCATATTTCAGCTTGGTTTTCAAGCAGAAATCTTAACAGTATTCAGATACCAACGCTGATAGATAGAAGTAGTTTTCATATTGATGTAAATACTTTGCGGAAAAGAATAAAATTAATGAAGAGAGGAAAATCACGAGGTCCTAATGGTATTTCCAAGGACATCAGTAAATTAGGTGGAGAGGCTCTTCTACCATATTTAATGTATCAATAAACAACGCTTGCGTACCGGAAGATTGGAATCTGGCTCTTGCAGTACCTATTTTTAAAAGTGGCGAATACTTAGTAACTATAGGCCGGTAAGCCTTACATCAGTAGTATGCAAACTTATGGAACATCTAATTTCAAGCTATATCAGGAAATAATGGGAAGGCAGGGAGTGGCTTTATCAGGGTCAGCACGGTTTAAGAAATGGTTTCTCATGCGAAAGTCAGCTAGTCTCGCTTCTACAGGACCTAGCCGACGTAGTTGATGAAGGGAAAAGGATCGACGCGACAGTAATAGATTTTTCCAAAGCTTTTGATGTTGTTCCACACGATCGTCTTATAAAGAAATTAATAAATTCGGGTATAGATACTAGAGTGGTAGTGTGGATAAACGAACTACTCCGGAACAGGAAACAGAAAGTTCGAATCGGTAGTTACTTATCAACCTCGAGAAACGTCACGTCAGGAATTCCACAAGGAAGTGTAATCGGACCACCCAAGTTTCTGGTCTTCGTGAATGAATTGCCGACTAATTTAACTTCAAACGTACGACTCTTTGTAGATGACTGCGTAATCTATAGGATTATCAACTCTGAGAAGGACGAGGATATTTTGCAGCGAGACTTAGACAAATTACACATCTAGGCAGAAACAAACGGCATGGAAATAAACAGTTCAAAGAGCAAGTCCATCACGTTTGGTAGGGGTCGAAGTTACAATGAATCTGCGTACAAACTGAACAATGTTATACCTCGAGTCACGTCTTGCAAATACTTAGGAATACAGCTAGACAGTAAATTGAGCTGGGAAAATCAAGTCAATTTCGTTGTAGGGAAAGCCTGGAAATCTTAAAATTTTGTTATGCGGATAGTGAAAAAGAGTAGTGAGAGCCAAAGAACTAGCATATAGTCATTAGTGCGACCTATATTAAGCCCGCTATACACGGTCATTTTTGCATCATTTCTCGTCGGTACAGACAAGTTACGGACCAGACTGGATGCAATTTGTACGAAAAAATGAAGCATGCTTCATTTTTCCGTACAAATTGCATCCAGTTTGACTATGGCGCTCCTTGTGTTACTCTATGGAACTTTCTTCGATTCCGTGTCCTGGAGAGTTGCTCGAACATTAGAGCGTTTTGTGCTGTTTTGGTTGTGATTTCGTGAGGTTGAGTGTTCAGCGACGCCATTTGTGCGAATTTGTGAGTTCCAGCGGATTTTTACTTCCTCTTAATTTCGACGAAGTGCGAAGGTGAGTTGAAGTTACTGTAGAAAGAAATACATATGTACATGTATATATTTACATGAAATACGAATTTACCTCTTTTAAAAATTACAATAACCTATTTTTTTTCTTTTCAGACGTGTTTCACGTGTGTTTCTCAGCCTTTGCAATTAACGTTTCTGAGATTTGTATACAGAGGTGAGTGAAGGTTACTATAGAAAAATTTACTTGAAAAACGAATGTACCTTTTTCAAACATGTCTATAACCTAATTTTTTTTTCTTTTCAGACGTGTTTCAGTTATATTTATTAGACTTTGCCATAAACGCTTCTGAGATTACACACAGGTGAGTTGAGGGTATGATTTACATCAAATTAATATGAAATTCCTTATAATAAATTATATATATATATATATATATATATATATATGTATATATATAAATACTTTATCTTATCATTTAATTATTATATATTATGAATTCGCCTACAGTATGTCGTGGCATCCAGACTCTGTAATGCAATTAATTGAGTTGGTGAAGGGCTTTCCAATTCTGTATGATTCATCCGAAGTCAACTACAAAAATAAAGTAGAGAGGATGAAGCTTTTAAATTGTATTGCAGATAGTATGTCCACAATGCGGTGAGTACATATAATACCTCTGACAAGTAGACTATACAATTATCTTGTATTGCAGACCATGTACAATAAATAATTATTTTGTATTGCAGACCTGGTACCACTGCTGATGATGTACGGAAAAAGTGGAACACGATACGGTCCACATACAGCAATGAAAAAAAAAAAAAGAAAAGTGGAGGACAGCAGGAGGTCTGGGGTTAGCTCATGTGAGGTATATCAACCCTCACTCTATTACTATAAAGACTAGACGTTTCTGGATCCTGTGATAAAAGTGAGAGACTCAAAGTCTTCATTAGATATTGAAGACAACTATGATGCAACTCTCACTCTGGTGATTGATGCAGTTGATGTGGATGTGGATGGTAACTTTTTTTCATTTGCCACAACGAATGTGGAGTCTGGGTACAGCAACAGCGTTGCATCGCAGCAGGGCTGCAGCAACAGCGTTGCATCGCAGCCGAGCTGCAGCAACAGCGTTGAGACACCGCAACGCCGCAATTCTTCGGGGTTGCGGAAAAAAAATAAGAGGAGGAGAGATGATGAAGATGATGCTGTCACTATGACATTGCAAAACGCAACATCTGCATTGCAGAGATTAGAAGCAGTGGAAGATGACAATGTCATGATTTACTGCAGGTATCTGGCAACGAGGTTACGTGAACTAACCAATGAGGAACTTTTTGAAGCTAGACATGCAATTGAAAACGTTTTATATGATATTGTAAAAAGGAGGAAGTGACCAATAAATATGTGAACTTTTAATTTTTTCTGAAATATTGGGCTAATGTATCCCTCACTCTATGCTACCTCTGTTCTTCTCTGACCAGGATCAACTTGTCAACGACTACTACAATTATACTTGGAAGCAGGTAATGTGAGCTCAGACGAGTGTTGAGGCCCAATATGAAACACCTTTTTTACAATATAAAATTTTATTAAATTTTTTATTTTCTATAAAATAACGGGTTAATTCACCCCTATCTTCTGTGCTGCCGGGCGGACTGCTAGCAACAGACCCATTGCGTTGGACCCACCGGCGGCGGCCTTCACGGTCATTGGGACCGCTGCCTTGCACCAGTGAGCTTCGCGGACGGACACGCCGGAGCCGGGATGAACTCCTCGCGAACTTTGGGATGAACTCCTCGCGAAGGCGCGCGAGCAATACATGCTCCAAAAGCAGAAGAGAGGAACTACTGGCGGCGGCTCAGCCCCGCCTAAAAGACCATCCCTGGACATCGCCGGTGCACCGACTCGGGTGAGCGATACTGACGTGTCAGGCGCTCCTTCACTCTCCTCTCAAGTCCCCAAGTCATCTTTCCTTGCCATCCCTACACCTCACCCAGCATCCTCTACTTCCCAATTAACACCAAATCCTTCACAAGACCCTTCCTTCCAACCAGCCACCGGGAAGTATGCTTGCAAATCCCCCGGCCAGTACACTCCCCCTCCCACCGCTACTGGCAATAGATTTTCCCCCCTGAGCTCCCCTGATGAACCTGACGGACAGACAACTACCGGTCAACCAACTGAGACCCAAAACCATCCACCTTCGACTTCACAAACTGCACGACCAAAAATTGGAACAATACACATTGACAACACTGGACTGACCAACGCAACGCTACTTCTGACAGACCTCAACCATATGACCCCAAACAGCTTTCACGCGAAAAGCACGCGGAAAGAATTAATCCTTCATCCCAAGTCTCAACAAGCCCACAAAACCTTACTTGACGCACTAGACAAAATTGAACTGACACCAGAAATGAGGGCAAAGTATTTTACTTCCAACATCTCCTACCACCACCATAAGACTACCGAAGAAAGACATGACAAACTAGTCATTAAGGGACTATCCCCAAACATCCCCCCGACAGACATTTTCACCGACTTACAGGCCCATTCATTCAAAATTCACCACATTTCTGAAATGAAAAGACGTAACTCTGACAACACCCTGACAGGACTAGGACTTTACATTTTAGAAATAAACAAACAAGACTCGACAACTATCAAGAGCAACGTCAAACGTATACTACACCACATAGTGACTCTGGAAGACTACAGACAAACTGACAGGATACCAAGGTGTGAAAATTGCCAGATGCTCTTTCACACCAAACATTACTGCCACCGACCAACTATCTGTGCCAAATGCGGCGACCGCCACCACTACACGGACTGCACTAATGACTTTTTCAAGTGCGCAAACTGCAACCTCGACCACCCTGCCTACTCACCCAACTGCCCGGCCCTCCAAAAAGCCAAACAGGACAGACAGACAGCTCTGAAAACCCGGACAAATAGTAGACCAAGACAGAGCCAACGACCAAACACACTCGACCACACCCAATTCCCCTCCCTTATCCCAAACCGCCCAGGACAAAGCGACCGCCATCAAACCAACACAACCTACGCCAGCATTACACAAACTTCCCCTACCACAACCCCACTCTCATCAGATTCCACATCCACAATCAGCGACATCAAAGACCTACTCTCCCTTCTAAAATCTTTTAACATACCCAAACTCATATCCACCGCAAAAGAGCTCATTACCATCATCAAAGGACCTGACGACACCATGACAAAAATTATCAAAATTCTGACAAAACTATGCGACCTCGCTTAATATGGCAACGAGACATAGACTGACAAACATCACATCATGGAATGCGAACGGCGGACTAGCCCGGAAACTAGCAGACATTCGACAATACGTAAAGGACTACTCCGTCGGGATATTACTACTTCAAGAGACTCACCTCAAACCCCACCAAAAATTCTCAATCCCCAACTACGTTACATACAGAACAGACAGACCTACGGCCGGAGGTGGCACCGCCATATGCATTAAACAAGACATACCGCACAACCAACTTTCACCCCTTACCACTACCCACATAGAAAATACTAGAATCGAAATAGCTACTCCCACGGGCCCTGTCACCATCTCCTCAATCTATAAACCACCAACCAACCCACTCCTAGACCAAGACGTTGACATGCTTACCTCCGACACCTGCATCATAGCAGGCGACATAAACACCAAATCGACCACCTGGGGATGCAGACACACTAACGTTAACGGACATAAACTGGAAACGTACTTGAACAACAGACCGACACTTACTCTGACGGCACCGACGGAACCAACTCACCTCGTACGAGGCCTACCACACGACATTCTCGATTTCATCATTCACTCATCTAACATCATAACCAGCACGCCTCATCCTAATCAAGAATTCACCTCCGATCACCTCCCTATCCTCTTCACACTTGATATCCTATCCCTGCACATCAGCATTCCCCGCAAAACCATCACCACAGACTGGAGAAAATTTAAACACCTCATCTCCAAAAAGATAAAACTCCCAAACTCCCTCACAACTCCCAAAGAAATTGACCAGGCCATCTCACACTTCAACCTTCACATCAATCGCTCATTATCTAAATCATCCACCCACATCGAAGACAAGACACCTAAACTACCAGACAACATTTTACAACTACTTCGACAAAAACGCAAGGCTCAAAAAACTTTTTACAGAACCAGAAGACAAGAAGATAGACGAACCTACGAAAACTACAAAAAAGTACTTCACGAAACACTCGTTACCTACGACCAACAAAAAGGGACAAACGACATTGACGAAATGACACGACACCCCAGAAGAATATGGACACTAATTAAAGAACTCAAGACAGAGACAAATATCATCACCCCTCTCACCTTACCTGACGGAAACTTGACATACAGCCCACAAACAATGGCAGAACTTTTCGCTGACAAATTACAAACACGATTTACCTCTCCAAACACCCCACTTTCATCTTCGACAATATTATACTTCCTAAAAACACCTCATCTCCCACCACACCAACAACAACTTTGGACAATTACCGTAGACGAAATAAAAGACGAACTACACTCACTGGACGTAAGCAAAGCGACCGGCCCCGACGGAGTGAAAGCCATAGCGTTGAAACGACTGACCAAAAACGCCACGGACTTCTTAACTAAACTTTTCAACGCATGCATAACGACTAGTTACTTCCCTGACATCTGGAAAACAGCTAAAATTATGATGCTCCCTAAACCCAACAAATCACGCAACAACCCTGACAATTACCGACCCATCAGCATACTACCAATTTTAGGAAAAACATTTGAACGTATAATTCTAAAGAGACTAACTCCACTAATTGACAAACTTACAAGACAAACACAATTTGGTTTCCGGGCAAACAGATCGACAGGACTACAGACATTACGAATCACATGTGACATCGCCACCAGACTTCAACAAAACAACAGAGCGCCAATACCACCTGTACCATCCATTTTTCTCGATTTCTCCCAAGCTTTTGACTCCATCAACCACAACACCCTCATCTACAAAATCACACCACACATCCCCAAATTTCTTCTTCCCCTACTGAAAAATTACCTCACCAATCGTTCATTCTTCATTAGTCATATTAAAACCACCTCCTCCAAAAGACCTATCACCGCTGGCGTCCCTCAAGGAGCGGTCCTATCCCCTACTCTCTTCTCTCTATACACCAACGACCTACCAACCGCCACTAAAATAAACGACTACATCTACGCTGACGACACCGCACTGACAGTGACGAAACAACGATATCCAGCCTCCGTATACACCCTCCAGGACACATTAAACAGAATCGCCGCATGGACAAAAGACAATAACCTGACATTGAACCCTCAGAAATGCACTGCCATACTTTTTAACAGAAACAATACTGACTTAAACCCACCCGCCCTCACCATCGACAACACTCCCATCAACTGGACCGACAACACCAAATATTTAGGAATAATACTAGACCGAAAACTACTCTGGACCAGACACATTGACATGACAGTTCAAAAAGCCCACAGAAATCTAAATGCCCTCTCCCCAATCATTTTACACCCAAAGACAACAACGAAGACCAAACTTCAGATTTACGAGATGTACATAAAACCAATCATTAAGTACAACTGCGAAACTTGGGCTACCACTAGTAATACGAACTACGACAAAATTCACCGACTAGAAAATAGATTTCTAAGGACTGCATTCAGACCACCTCCTTTCACCAACTACAATAGACTAAGACAAACACTACAAATGACGCCAATTCGACAAGACATTTTCGACACCGCGACTAAAAATATTTTATCCGCCATCCAAAACCCCTACTTCACTCCGTTCATGTCCCCACACCAAAAAATTCTCACAAATCCCCCCAAGCATACAGCATTCTTCCGACATCCACTAGACATCCTTCAACATCACCCTCCATAAATAAACTGTTCTACTCACCCGCCACTTCAGGCACAACGCACCAGATAAACATTTACATCCGTTCGCCTACTACCAACACGCCTAACAACTCTTTTCTTCCGCCTCTCTTCTCACCCTCCCTCCGAACAACAGCTCGTCTGGGGTAGCGAGAGGATCCCCCCCTCTCCCCTTTTTCCTAGCACGACACGCCAATTAGTAAACTCGAGCCGGGATGAGCACTTCGTGCATGCCCGCAATACAATGACAAGCAGCAAGACAAGCCGGAGCCGACGGACGCGGGACCACGTGTGGCACGACCAGGAGCAGGGACCACTATGTAAGCTATTTTAATAAACACGTGTGATATCAAGGCTACGTGTTATACTTGATCCCCTTATGTTCCGTCGCGACACAATGTATAAAGCGTACACACGCCTTCGAGCGTGGAAAGAAATTCAAAGCCGATTAGGGAAACCTACATATTTCGGCAGAGCGGATCACATGCACAAAATTCAGACAAGAATTCAGAAAACGGGCGTTGGGAAATATTCATTCGCGAATCGCACTATTAGGAGCTGGAACGGTTTGCCTGTAACTATCTTCGATCCCTTTCCTCAAAGCCTGAGCAAATTAGTTTCTTGTCTGTAGATGTGTGCGTTATAAATAGAGTAAGAATTCGTGAAAGGTAACAGGCAAAATGCAAATTTTTCTTTTTATGCTGAATTGTTACTTAATCGATAGATTCTGATGCCCTTATTAAGTGTGTAAAATTTTTTTTTAAAAATTCATAATTACTTAAGTTATAAACAATTCAGTATTTATGCATCTTTTAGTTGCAAAATAAATATCTCACAACAGAGTTGATATAATTTAATGCTTCCAACGGCAACTTGAAGGAAAAAGTATATATTTTAAGATACACAATATTAATTTTTAAAACTTATTAACAATCCCTTTTTTTTTATTGCAAAATAAAATGTAAAATGAAAAAAATCCGTGTTCTGCGCTTTTTAAAAATATTTTAAAAAAACATTCTAAGAGGGAATTTAATATAGATTCAGAATCCGTTAAAAAAAGTTAGCAAACATTAATACATAAAAAGTAATTAATATTTTTATCGAGCGGCGCACGGTCGCGCCTTAGCTTGTCGGTACGAACGAGTCGCAGCACGCTTTTGTTTTACAACAATTGTTTTCGCTAGAGAAACCATTCTTATTGTTTCTAATTTCTACGCAAAAAGGTAAGCGTAATTAACATTGCATATGACTTCGTTTTTTATTTTGCAAATTTATAAACAATAATTGTGTATTGTTATTAAATAATCTCGATTAAAAGCGTTAAAATGTTCAATATTACTGACTTTATCAATATTATTAATAACAATAACTGATTTTTCTAATCATTTACATTATTTATTATTTCATATTGTCAGTTCTCATAGTTTTATGTTTTTTATTATTTTAAACAGATTATATAAAATGCCTACCCCGAAGAAATGTTGCAACCCACTTAAAAAATCCAAACACAATCGTGTCTACAAAAATTTGAAGCTGATAACGACGCAGTGGAATCGTATCTTTTCTAATTTAACTGGAAAATATATCTGTGATTCATGCAGAACGTCAATTTATAGTCAAAAAGTTACTGTCTCTTCCGTCGAAAAGGAAATCATTATTGATACTACCGAAGAAGAATCTTCACGGGATGAAAACTACGTGGACAACGAAAAAAATGACCCTACATACAAGGAAGAAACAGCTGAAAATGATATGCTTGGACGTGCAACAAAGCGACAGAAATTGCCCGATGCAGACAATTCTTTGATAGACGAGACTTTGATTCGAGATGTGAACAATGCGTTGTCGAAAGCTATTTTCCGAAGTGAAAAAATCGAAATACTTACAACGCTTCCTGTTTGCATTAGTATAAGGAAAATGCGTGAGTTGTTTGGCGTTTCGCATAAAATGGCATCAAGGGCGAAGAAATTAAGGAAAGAAAATGGCTATAAGTCGCGTCCACCAAAGAAAGTTGGTCGAAAAATAAGTGAGGAAATTATTCAGAAAGTAACAGAATTTTATTTGAGTGATGATACTAGTAGAATGATGCCAGGAAAAAAAGATTGTGTTTCTATAAAAACCGATGTAGGTAGAGAAAATGTGCAAAAGCGTTTACTTTTGTGCAATTTGAAGGAAGCACATAAACGTTTTCAGGAAAAATTTCCTCAGTTTATCATTAGTTGTTCTAAATTTTCAAAACTGCGACCAAAACAGTGCATCTCTGTTAACAAAGCTAGTTGCCACAACGTATGTGTTTGTAAAACACACCAGAACATGAGATTAAAGTTTTTTGCTCTAAAATCCGAATTTCAGAAGAAAAATCACACCTTCACCTTATCATACCATAAGGCATTAAGAGAAATTATTTGCAAAGAAGCTCTTCCATCTTGTCATCTCAGAAATTGCAAAAATTGTCCTGGTGTTACTGCTTTTTGCGAGAAGTTGCATGCATTATTTACAGAATATTCCGTGAAGGAAGTAAAGTACAGGGAATGGATAAGCACTGATAGGTACATATAATTACATTTCAATTTTTTAATTTAATGATAACTTAATATATTGCCTAAATTATGCATAACATGAAAAAATCTATTTTAAACTTTCAATTAATTTTACAAATCAATTTTTTAAAATTAATTTTCTGAGTGCCTGGCAACGATTTGTCAAATTTCAGAAATTTCTTTTGCTATACAATTTTAAATTTAAATTGGAAATTTGATTTTTTATAATACCTTACTGTAACTCTATTAATTTTTGTATAAATAATTTCACAAATAACTTTTTTGCTTATTAGATTTTTTTTATCGGGAACGGCTGTGGGAAGATTGACTATCGGTCCTTCCTCATACCAATTACTTTTGCTTATTAGATGTTTTAATATATTTTTCTAGAACTGAATTCGTTGAACATACAGATTCCATAGAAGCATTTTTAGAGAAGATAAGAAAAGATTTGCCTGAACTACTGACGCATGATTTTATAACAAAAGAACAAAGTGCTTACTTTAGTGCAAAAAAGGACAGCTTAAAGGAAGGTGAATTTTTGGTAACGCTGGATTTTTCAGAAAATTATACATTTCAAATACAAGATGCAATACAGGCGCATCAGTGGTCAAATACCCAGGCTACAATTCATCCATACGTCATGTATACGCGAAAAGACGGCAAGATAGTTTCGGATAATTTTGTTATTATTTCTGAAATCGAAAAGCACGATACTGTTAGCGTTCACCTATACAATACAAAACTGATTCAGTATTTGAAAGACAAGTATGCGTGGATTGAACGAATTATTTATTTTTCGGACGGAGCTGCGAGTCAGTACAAAAATAAAAGTAACTTCCTGAATTTGATTCAACATGAAAATGAATTTCGTATTAATGCAGAGTGGCACTTTTTTGCCACTTCTCATGGCAAAAGTGCATGTGACGGTGTTGGCGGGACAATCAAAAGGAATGCTTGGAAAACAAGTATGCAAAGAACGAGATTAGATGAACCATTAACAAACGCAAAGATGTTGTTCGTTTGGGCAAAAAATTGTTTTCACAGGTCAATGTCTTTCGCGTATTGCACCAAAGAGGAATATGAAAATGAAGCAAAACTTTGAAAACCAAGATTTTCAAAATGTAAAGTAATCAAAAACACCCGACAGTTTCATTGCTTTTTACCGAACGATTCTAAGTCACTTAAATGTAAGCGATATTCGTCAGCGTCTGATTACGAAGCTCATAACGTTCTGTAAATAAATTTAATTATTAATAATAATTAATGTGGTTATGTAAATAAAAAATTGTTTTAAGCGAAAATTGGTACTAAAATTACTAAATTTTAAATTAAAAAAAATATTTGCGTTAATATTGAGAGTAAAATCGCAGAAACACAGTATGGTGCATCAAAACCTCCAAGCTACGGTACGCGTCTCGTGGCGCGACCGTGCGCCGCTCGATAAAAATATTAATTACTTTTTATGTATTAATGTTTGCTAACTTTTTTTAACGGATTCTGAATCTATATTAAATTCCCTCTTAGAATGTTTTTTTAAAATATTTTTAAAAAGCGCAGAACACGGATTTTTTTCATTTTACATTTTATTTTGCAATAAAAAAAAGGGATTGTTAATAAGTTTTAAAAATTAATATTGTGTATCTTAAAATATATACTTTTTCCTTCAAGTTGCCGTTGGAAGCATTAAATTATATCAACTCTGTTGTGAGATATTTATTTTGCAACTAAAAGATGCATAAATACTGAATTGTTTATAACTTAAGTAATTATGAATTTTAAAAAAAAATATTTTACACACTTAATAAGGGCATCAGAATCTATCGATTAAGTAACAATTCAACATAAAAAGAAAAATTTGCATTTTGCCTGTTACCTTTCACGAATTCTTACTCAATATATTTAATAAAATTCACTGTATTCAACTATGTCTTGTATGTAATTAAATATTTTTATCGTTATTATTAATGTTATTATTATTATCATCATTATTATTATGTGTAGTGCAGTGGCGTGAAGTACAGTGACCGTTGTGAAACAGAGAAACGAGTGTGTAAGAAAGACATTACAGCTCGCTGTATCGCAGTGCAGTGAAGTTAAGTGTGGTGAAGCGAAGTATGGTGAAGTGGAGTTCTATGAAAGATTGCACGACGTGAAATGTTCACGTGAATTTGTAAAGTTTGTACATTTTGTAAAGTTGTTACGTTCTGTAATGTTAAGTTAGTGTATTCTGCCACCAAGTTCTCACACTTAATTGCAGAATTATTAATAAATCTAAATCAAAATTAATGAAACCAACTGAACAACATCACGACACAGACTTCAATCCCTTTGATTACCTGGAACAATCTTCATCATATAGAAGAATTAGCTATGCAACACACAAAACATATGATATTCCCTCAATTTGATACACGTCACGATATCAAATTTAAAGCAAAAGCAACTCAATACAGAGTAGCAAAATCAACAAATAAGCTTTAAACAAACAAATAAGCTTAGCTGAACTTCTTGACTTACTATAATTTCATTTTTCATATTTCATCTTTTCAGTGCGTTAGCACAGAGCCGGACATGCAAGAAAAATGAAAAAAGAGGAAATTATGCAATGACGAAGCGTCATACAAGGCACACCCCACATATTCAACACTCAAGTGACACACAACATTCATGCCCTTAATGTTACTCAAGAAGAATTGAGAAAAGAAAAGAAAAGAAAAGAAGAAGAAGAAAAAAAAAAAAAAAAGAGTAACTATGAAAATATTGTGAAACAATCAGTTTATTATGTGACTACTTCAAAAATTGTCCACCAATTTATCTTAGTTGTAGACCAACTAAAAGTATTTCTAGGAATTTTGCTGCTTTCCAGGTATCATACTTTACCCTAAGAAAGAATGTATTGGTCAGAAGAAGACGATTTAGGAATCGATATTGTGAAGAACGCTATGTCAAGGAATCGTTTTCCGAAAATAAAACGATATTTATTTCCGAAAATAAAACGATATTTTCCCCAGTCACGTGATTTGCGTGATTTGAAACGGAATGACACATGACTGGTTTGTTTTATGACCCGGTATTTTCATTTTGAAGTATCAATAGGGTCCTCTTCTTTACGCCGCTCTCCGAGACTTGTGGAAAACAAAAACAACGAAGCAAGCGTTGGGTCCTCTTCTTTACGCCGCTCTCCGAGACTTGTGGAAAACAAAAACAACGAAGCAAGCGTTGGGTCCTCTTCTTTACGCCGCTCTCCGAGACTTGTGGAAAACAAAAACAACGAAGCAAGCGTTGGGTCCTCTTCTTTACGCCGCTCTCCGAGACTTGTGGAAAACAAAAACAACGAAGCAAGCGTTGGGTCCTCTTTACGCCGCTCTCCGAGACTTGTGGAAAACAAAAACAACGAAGCAAGCGTTGGGTCCTCTTCTTTACGCCGCTCTCCGAGACTTGTGGAAAACAAAAACAACGAAGCAAGCGTTGGGTCCTCTTCTTTACGCCGCTCTCCGAGACTTGTGGAAAACAAAAACAACGAAGCAAGCGTTGGGTCCTCTTCTTTACGCCGCTCTCCGAGACTTGTGGAAAACAAAAACAACGAAGCAAGCGTTGGGTCCTCTTTACGCCGCTCTCCGAGACTTGTGGAAAACAAAAACAACGAAGCAAGCGTTGGGTCCTCTTCTTTACGCCGCTCTCCACAGCATTCCACAATCTTACATTTCGTGGTGATACTGAAGGGTCTGTGTCTGATGTCGTAAATCACTGAGTTGTCAGAGTAATACATTTTCAAAGTGTTTGGTTGCAAAGAGTTTATGCACTGTATTTTTGTTGCATTTTTTTAATGTGTACTAACTATTCTATATAGAGAATATATTCAGAATCGGACGTGTTTACGTTGCGGGTTGACTGCCATTGATTGATCATCTTTGTATTTGAGTTATTTATTTTCGAAGTGCTGTTACTTTGTTTATTTAATTAACTCTATTAAATATTTTCATTTAATCTTAAAACTATGGATGTATGTATGAAGTGCAAAAGTGAGATTAAGCCTCGAAACAAACCCCAAGATGCAGACTATATTGACTGTGATCTTTGTAAAGGTAAACTCCATCCAGAATGTACCACTCTTAGTATTTCTGAACAAAGAGTTTTTGCCCTGAAAAAAACTCCCAGAGAATTGGAATATTACTGTATAAAGTGTAAGTCAGTAGATATTCCGAGAGACTTAAAATCAGTAATATTTAAATTAAATCAAAAAATTGATGAGCTTCAAGCATCAAATGAAGCTCTTGTAAAGGAGGTTGCTGATCTGAAAAAGAGAAATTCTTCGGAATCAATATCTAGTGGTGCAAATTATGAATACGAGGATATCTATGCCGAATTTATCGACCGTCAACGGCGATCGAAAAATATTATTATTTATGGCTTACATGAAGATCAAAAACAAAACAAACAACAGAGTCACGAAAATGATGAGAAAGAGATAAAGTCAATATTATCGAATATAACTGACACCCACATTGAGTTTTCATTCCATAGACTTGGAATCTTAAACAATATGAACAAAGAACCAAAAACTTCAAAAGCTAATGATAAAGTTAGACCGATTAAGGTATTATTGCCTAACTCAGATCTGGCCCTTGATATATTGAGAAATAAGAAAAAGTACAAGGGAAATGTCAAAATTAGTCCCGATATGACTTTACGACAACGTAGCCATATGAGAAATCTTATTTCCAAGATCAATGAAGAATCAGAAAAGGGAAACAAAGATCTACATATCAAATACATAAACGGTGTTCCAAAAATATTTGATTCCTCAGCAAATGAGAAATCACTCGGATCAAAAAATACAAATCCGGAAAACTGAAAAACAGGCAAACCTGATACACTATCGCTGCTTATTATCAGAATCTACGTGGTCTCCGCACAAAACTCTCTGCTTTCAACAACTCTGCAGCAGCCTATGGTCACACAGATATCATGGCATTCTCCGAGACTTGGCTTCATGACGGGATCTGCGATGCTGAGCTGGATCTGCCACATCACAACATCTTTAGACAAGACAGAAGCTCCGAGACAAGCCAGCATAGCAGAGGCGGTGGGGTAATGGTTGCAGTACACAAAAAATATTCCAGTATCATCACTGAATCCTTGAACGCAGGTGCAGAACACATTTTCGTTAAAATTAAAACAACAAATTCAGTTCTTATTGTAGGTGCTGTATATTTTCCCCCAAAGTCCTCATCAAATACATATTCTCAATTCACTGAAAAACTAGAACAAATTTTTGAATTAAATCCAAACTCCGAATTTTTGATAGTTGGTGACTTTAATTTACCACAAACTGAGTGGATAAATGATGATACCGGAGTTAAATGTCAATATTTGGCTCCTTCTAATGAGGTTATTTTTTCTAGTTCAATCTTACTAAATTCCATAAATTATTTAAATTTGTTCCAATCTAACACTATTAAAAATGATTATGATGATATCTTGGATCTCATATTTGTAAAAGATTCAAAATGTGACGTTTTTAAATCTTCAAATCCAATGATATTGTGTGATCGATACCATCCTGCTCTAGATATTGTTTTTGATATGGGAGAAAATTTTCAAACACTTTATAGTAATCAAGTTAAATATGATTTTAATCGAGCGGATTATGATGCTATTAATAATGATTTGTTACATTTGAATTGGTTTTCTTTGTTTGAAAATAATACGCTTGATCTTTCTTTAGATTATTTTTATGATGTAATTTACAAAATTATAGAAAATAATGTTCCTAAATACACAGTTAAACCTTCAAAGTACCCTGGCTGGTACTCAAAAGAGTTGAAAGATATGTTGTGGAAAAAATCAATGGCGCACAAAAAATATAAGAAAACTAAAAATCTTATCGATTATAATACTTTTTCTGAATTTCGCAAATCTAGTAAAATTAAAATTCGTTCTGATTATCTGGCTCATATTGGTAAAATTGAAAACTCAATTAATTATAACATCAAAGCTTTCTGGAAATTTGCAAACAAAAAGCGTGGATTCTCTGGTTTACCGAATATTATGTATTGTGATGACGTGTCTACCAGTTCTGGTCAGGAAATTGTGAATCATTTTGCTGATTTCTTTCACTCAGTTTATGATACAGACTCAAACGATTACACAGTACCTGACTACTATGTAAATTCTCCAATGAATATTGGACAATTATCGATTTCACAGAAAGAGGTTTACTTAGCCATCAGTAAACTTGACATAAAAAATGGTCCGGGACCAGATGGCATTCCACCGATATTTCTCAAAAATTGTCTACCTAATCTGACACCGATTCTTCACTATCTATTTTCAAAATCATTAAATGAAGGCTCTTTTCCATCAATTTGGAAAATAGGTTTCATTACACCTATTCACAAATCATCTGACCGTTCAAATATTAAAAATTATAGACCAATTACAAAACTTAGTACTATTCCAAAATTATTTGAGTCAATAATTACAGAAAAACTTACAATAGAATTGAATTCAATATTAATCAACGAACAACATGGTTTCAGAAAAAATAGATCCACAACAACGAATCTTTTATCATTCCAACATTTTGTGATAGAAAATCTTGATCAAAACTTACAAATTGATGCTATATATACAGATTTTTCGAAGGCCTTTGATAAAGTAAATCACAACATATTAATTAAAAAATTGTATCATATTGGTATTCATGGAACTTTTTTGATGTGGTTGAATGAATATTTGTTGGGTAGAGTCTTAAATGTGAAATACAAAAACTTCATCTCAAAGAATATCATAGTTTCATCTGGTGTACCCCAAGGGTCGCATCTCGGACCGCTCCTATTCTTAATTTATATAAACGATATCAAGTGGAAACTAGAGTCGTGTAATTTTCTTTTATTTGCTGACGATTTGAAATTATTTGCGCCGATCAAAACATCAGATGACTCTTTGAGACTCCAAGAGAATTTGAACAATCTTTCTCTGTGGTGTACTGAAAATCGTATAATGATCAATATTGATAAATGTAAAGTTGTGAGTTATTCGAAATTGAGGAATCCTCTATTAACAAAATATTATTTAAATAATCTAGAATTAGATTCAGTACCTCAATTTAAAGATCTTGGAGTGATTTTTGATGATAAATTAAAGTTTAACTACCATATAAATTATATATTGAATAAGTCAAACAGAATGCTGGGATTCATCAGAAGAACTGCTTCAGACTTTACCAATCTTCAGACATTTCGTATTCTTTACTTAACATTGATCAGAAGCAATCTACTATATGCCTCACAAATCTGGTCTCCGTATTACAAGAATAATATTAATAAAATAGAATCTATTCAACACAAATTTTTTAATTTTGTAGCATGGAAGCTGAGGATTCCTTCGCCACGATTAACTCACGACTATGAACAAGTTGCTAGAATACTTAATATTAGCACATTAGAGTCACATAGAAAATATGACGAACATACTTTCTTATATAAATTAATTGATAATCAAATTGACTGTGAATATTTATTATCGAAACTACCATGGAGAGTACCCTCACGTAATCTGCGCGAAATAAACCACTCAATTTTTATGATACCAACAGCGAGAACAAATATCAGTTACTTTGCACCACTTTGGCGAATGTGTAAAACAGCAAATGAATTGTTTCTAGATTTTGATTTACCTTGTTACTCATTTAAATTAAAAAGCAAAAGTAAGTTACTATGTGACTACAAATAACCCTCACAAGACATGTATTATGTACAAACGATCGACTGCATTTAATCATGTAATTTGTTACCTATACTATCTAATAGACTCACATAATGTACCTAGTCTTTAAATTTTATGTACTTTTGGGCTTTGCCTGTTTTTGATAGAAAATAAATAAAAAATAAAATATTTACATTTTTGTGACAATAACAGCGAACAAGAAAATATGTTAGACAAAGGTTTCAAAGTCAGATTTCTAATTACGACATTAAATGCATCATTTTAGCAATTTGGGTGTTTCGAAGAGAATTTGTCAATCGACGAGATGATTATTAAGTACTATGGCCACAACAGACTCCATTTTTAAAGGGAAAAACCATTCGATTTGTTTACAAGTGGGCATTGTGTGGTTCCAATGGTTACTGCTACAATTTTGATCTATATTGTGGAAAAGAATTGGAATCTATTGGCACAGCTGAAAGCGACTGGAGAAAAAGTTTGGGTCTTGGAACACGGATGGTATTGAAAATGTTGGACTGTGTTTCTGATCGTTCAAAACATGCTGTGTACTTTGACAACTTTTTTACCAGCAGAGATCTCTTAGTACATTTGAAAGAAATTGGAATGAGAGCTACAGGCACAATAAGAGAGAACAGACTTCCAAGCTGCCCACTTTTGACAGGAAAAGACATTCAAAAATTGCCAAGAGGTTCATACGATTATACATTTGATGAAATTGGTGAAGTATTTTTTGTCAGATGGCATGACAATAAGTCTGTTTCAGTAGGGACAAATTTTGATGCTTTAGAACCAATCGTTCCCACAAGTAGGTGGAGTAAAGCCTCTGGATCGAGAATAAATATAGGCCAACCACAGGTAATAAAAATTACAACGTTCACATGGGAGACTTGTGGGAAAACACAATATTTCTGTTAGAGGGAAAGAATGGTATTGACCCCTTTTCACACGTCTGATCAATATGGCAGTGGTAAATGCTTGGATCTAGTACAGAACAGTTCATGGAAAAGAATCGTTGGATCTTCTAGAATTTCACAGAAATATTACGGTGCAATATCTGAAGATGTTCGATACACAACGGACAGTGGGTCGTCCGAAATTGTCGTCACACAGAAACATTCCACTAGATATGTGTTATGATGGGAAATGTCACTATTTAGGCAAGCGAGCATCTCTAAGACACTGTCGGTATGAAGGATGTAACGGAAGGCCACTAACTTTCTGCCAGAAATGCAATGTAACGCTTTGTCGAAAGTGTTTCGAACCTTACCATACATTGTAAAAGAAATGCACTACATTACAGTTGTTAATAGGTTAATTCAATCTATTTCGCATAAATAGTTTTACAGTACTAATAAATATAAAAAACTGAATTTATAGTTTGGAGTAATGCGTATTGCATATTTTCTGTTAGAATAGTAATTTGCCCAGCAGTCTCTTTATAGACCAGCATATAAATAAAAAACTAAAAGTGAAAACTAAGTTTTGTTTTATTTTCTAGAGGCACACTCACTCCAATAATAGATGTAATCAATATAATTGAAATATAAAAGAAAAAATTAAGCTGGGCGTTAATGGGTTAATTCTATTCTACAAAATACTACAGATCAGTTTTGAATATTTTCTTTGTAATCTTACAGATTCAATACAAAATTGACAAAAATTTTTTTCCATTTATTGTAAAAACTTCTAATAATCTTAAATTATTCATGTTTTAAAACAAATTAATTGGATATTATACTGTTTTGGTATAAGACTCAAAACGCTAAGTAGTATTTCAGAAAAGATTAAAAGAGTATCAATGTTACCTAACACTAATCGAATACACCCCTGCCCCAATGTAACGCAGCGTAACGCCGTCTCAAACCCCCCTCCACTCTTTAGTGTTATGTAATTCACGGACGACCCCCTTATACTGGAAGCCCGCCAGATTTATGACGCAAAGATCCGAGCAACCTACAGCAAATACCAGTTTCTGCAAAGCTGGATTCAAAAATAGAGTAATTATCACAACCAGATGTTTTGTATTAATAAAAATATATAAAACACTTGTAATTATGCTAAAAAAACAACAAACGAAAGCACCATTACTATGGAAGCCATGTCTTTATCAGATATTTTTGAAAGAATTCAAACTAAGCTAGGAAAGGACAAAGACCTCATAAAGACCATGTCTTCATTCTCTTGTAGATTTAGAGGGTGCTTACAAAACAAATATTTTGCAAGGCATAGTATCATTATATTTTGGGAGAGGGTATGTATCAGATCTAAACAAGACCGACAGCAAATTGAGACCAATGAGCAAATAAGATGCACGAAAAGAAAAAGATGAAAAAGAAGAAATCCTTTTTGAGAAGTGATCAGTTAATTTTTTTCTCTGAACGTTTAGATGATTATTCACATATTAAATTTTAATTAAATTTTAAGGATTATATGGATTAATTTTTCTGCAGTGCCCAGATCTCAATTGTACTTTTTAATAAAGTCCCTTGAAAGGCATTTTCGTAAAGCTTTTACATATTAACCCCTAAGCAATAAGACCTATACTAGATAATTTTAACAATAATATTATTACTAATTCAGATATCAACAATTCTTCCTTTTTCATCCAGAAAAAGCCACTGAACAAGTTCTATTACTCATTAAATGTCCAAGAAACCTTGAACATAATTGTACAGCAATATTTAAAATTCGAATTACATATTTGACAATTCATGGAAACCTTACACCTGTACCAAATGACTATGTGCTTCATAATTGATGGAGTCCGCGCAACAGTGATCAGATCCACAGAAAACAGAGAAAATTCAACTTAAATTTTTGTAGTTGTGGTTAGAAAAGAGAAAATGAAGAGAAAAAATAGTGACTTCATTCTTAACTTCATAGAAGAAAACTAATCAAAACGAAAAATATACAAAGATAGTTCACCTTACACAAATGGTGTCAATAATTCAATTTTAATTTATGAGGGTTTAGACCACTATTGCGCTCACCCCTTCAATTTATGTAGGTGACTAAGAATTTATAAAAGGAGCACCTCATCAGATCATGTTATTCTGTAAACGTACCATTAATTTGAAAACTATAAACAGAAGGGCAGCACATGTTGGCAATATTACAGATGTGTTTGTTTCATATTTGTTGTTGTAGCAAATTAAATGTATAACAAAGATTAAACCGATGTGTGAAATAACGATGAGACACTATGAACAGTCAAAGCATTCCTGACAAGCACGAATCAATTTTGTAGTTTTAAGGTAACATTTTATTTCTTTACAGTTTGCATTTTGAATGAAAGCAAAAAACATTGCACAATAATCTCACAAAATCCTGAATCCAATTTCCTTTCAGTATGAACCCACAATACTATTGACTTCTCTGCTTACCATTGGAACACTTGGTTTGGCACTTCACAAACTGACAAATGGCAGGATGCTTGAACAACGTAGATCTTCACAAGTTCACAACTTGAATAGGTTCCAGCATTCCAAGATCTGCAAATGACCAAGTTTGTTTGTTTTAGAGGAGAGAGAGAGGGAAAAAAAGAAGAAGAAGAAGAAGAAAAGAAGAAAAAAAGAAGAAGAAGAAAAGAAGAAGAAGAAAAGAAGAAGAAAAGAAGAAGAAGAAGAAGAAAAGAAGAAGAAGAAGAAGAAGAAGAAAAGAAGAAGAAAAGAAGAAGAAGAAGAAAAGAAGAAGAAGAAGAAAAGAAGAAGAAGAAGAAAAGAAGAAGAAGAAGAAGAAGAAAAGAAGAAGAAGAAGAAGAAAAGAAGAAGAAAAGAAGAAGAAGAAAAGAAGAAGAAGAAGAAAAGAAGAAGAAGAAGAAAAGAAGAAGAAGAAGAAAAGAAGAAGAAGAAAAAAAGAAGAAGAAGAAAAAAAGAAGAAAAGAAGAAGAAGAAGAAAAGAAGAAGAAGAAAAGAAGAAGAAGAAGGAAAGGAAAAAGAAAAAAAAAAACACAAAAACTTTTTTTTCCCAGAAGTTCATGGTGTTCTTTGGTTCCTTGACATTGTTCACCCGCACAGAACACATATGAACATTTACATTTACCCATCAAATGATTTTTAATATGATTGTTCGCATAAAATGCGTAGGTAATTATGCCACGGACACACTCAAAGATGTTTTATGTTAACTTGAGGGCTGAAGGCCCGAGCCTCGTCCTCAACTTCAATATGTGTAGCGAAGTGCCACGATTCCGCGTGCATGAACCATGAGCCCGCCATGAACTTCTGATTTAGCAAAAACAAACAAATGTAGTTAGAAATGTCAAAACTAAAATAATCTTACCAGTGTCTTTTCCACTGAAGGATCCACATAAGACGGGAGAATAGAAAGTGGCTGGAACACAAGCCCTCCATTCAGGTCTCAAGTTCCCTCATTACTTCTGCTCCAGTAGTCCATCATGAATACTTCAGGAGTGCACCACATCACATGAGCATCTCTTGCAAGGAATCTGTACTAGACATGCAACAATTTCTAACACCATGCTGCTTTCCTCACAATGAGGAGCATTGAAATTATTTAGTTACAAGCCACAAAATTTAAAATTGAAATCCTAAAAATCTCTTTGGGAATTAAATTAATTCTAGAGTTCACTTTCGTTGGAATCTTTCTCTGGCACTCAGTTTCCCAAAATATAAAATACATGTACACCTCCCATGTCTACCTCAAGTTGCAAATATTCTGTTATGTAACACCAGACGTCACAAAAGTCTATGGGCACACAATGGCTTCCTCTGTTTGATAACTCTTAGGTCAGTTTCAAAATCTTCAATTTGTTCCATAATTTTCCTAAACAAAACAATTCTGTTATTATGATACTTGAAAAAATTTCCCATATATACTCTCTTAAGCACATTTTCATCATGCATTATGTTAAAAATAATTTACATGAAAGAAACAACAAATTTATGATTCTATGCAAACCATGAATTAAATCTCGCAAAATCATCCTTTGTATGTAAAACATGATCATTGTAAGTATGGTAAATGCATTTGGTCAATAAGATATGGAAAGTTAAACTTCCTCAACAATAGTCACTTCACTGTTATAGCTACTCTTATGGAATCAACAGAAAGATGAAAAAATGTAACCTAATACACAATCTTAATTTGTGGTTCATAACTTTAATTACCCAAAGTGATCATTTATATTTTTGTAACAATTATGCGTTACTGGGCAAGCATTTCAAACACCCTAGCCATTAAGTAAACTGAATTCTTCCTTTAAACATTTCTAAGTACAAAATTCATTGCACAGATCACAAAAATCTAATAGCACCATCTCCAATAAAATTTCATTCACAACTGAATGATCAATTGTCTGAATGACAATGCATGATAATGTTAAAAAAGACAAACGAGTTGTGTGCTAGGTATTCACAATACATTTAGCTAATATAGATGCAGCAATTAATATGAAACAGTTAGTTTTTCAAAAATTAATTAACTCGATGTAGCTATTACATTTCTCTTTAGAATCACACTGTATATTAAATTGTTAGCAACAAACCACCATACCATTTATATTTTAACATCTGAAGTTGCCAAATTCAAAGCAAAATCAATAGACTATATTTCAGAATGAAATTCACTGTTTTTCATCACTACACAGTAACAGTAGCACTATTACAATAATAGGTTACCCGGATGAAAAAAATTAGAAAATTGCTAGTTCATCCATGCTCAAGTTTCAGTACCTTATCTTCATCAGGTGTGTTTATACAATGTCCTTATCAATTATGTTTATATGAATCTCTACATAATAACCCAATGACACAATCACAAGAAGGTACCCAAGCAATAATTATCATCCAGGTACCTATTAAGATATCAATAACGTTCATAAAGCCCTTACTTACTGTACTTTCAAATATACTGAAACTTCAACACTAAGTTTTCAAATTGTTTCCATCCAACTGCCAAGATTCCCTGCAATATCCACTGAAAAGATATTGCAACTGTATTCCAGAATGAAAGTGTTTAAAAACTGGGTAAACTAAACACATTTCGTTAAATCTTGAAGTCAGGTGAATAATACAAAAAGCTCCAAATTCGCTTTGTTAAACAATTCAGTTATCCAAGCCGTTGTTCTTCCCTTTTCTCAGCACAATGATTATATTTTAGCACTGCTAGTTACTGTTTAATTTTACAATAAACGCGGTTGCTGGGCTAATGTGACTCCTGAAGCAGATTATTTGTTTCGTTGTCGAAGATACAAAGAGAGCGTAGGCAACTTCATACCTGATAAGGACGCACCTTAACCAATATCGTGCACCAATTTATATCCCACCAGTGATCTTGTATTCGAAAGCCATCGTCCAACGCCAGAGGCCGATTCAGCTGCCTAGGCTGAGCAGCCTAACCGAAGACATTTGAATCAATTTGAATGGCAACACGTGCTCGAAGAACCCATGATTCCCAGCGCCAGCAAACTACTGAAATCTCGCGACTAGCGTTAGCCCTGCCTCCATGCTGCCCTCGAATGGAGGGCAATGTTACTTCGCGAGGCTGCGGCGATTGAGGCGGTATTTTTGAATTTATGGTTTGTTACGTGGGTCCGTTCGGTTAGTCGAATTACAATTTAGGATTCTGTACGAAATCTTATAAGTATATTCTGTAGAAAATCGTATGTAGTAAATTGCTTTCTCTAACACAGGCTTACACAGCATTATGTATTTTGACTTACCTCGAGAGCCGCGCGCGAGCAACTTCAGTGCAAACCCGGGACCTCGTGGATGGGTGAGGATAATGCTCAGTCTAGGAGTGGGAATCGACAATGAGAATGCGCAATTCGAACCGTAACGCGCTGGGAGAGGCAAACTCCCTTGTAATTGTATGTACCATAACTTCTCTTACGGCTTCGATTAAATCGTTCTGGATAGAAGATGAAGTACCCCTGAAAACTGTCGCATTTTGCAAATGATCATTTAGAATTTGGTCATTTGTGCTTGAGTACTTATAATGTTTATGTAGTTTCTTTTATTAAACGATGTTTCTTATTCATCGCGTCCCCCGAAAGCCTGTTATTGCTTTCCTAAGTGGCAAGACAACATCAATGAGTCTTGTTAGTATCAGTCTGTTCTTCTGTACCATTTCGTTCTGTTTCGAATTTTGTAAAGCCTTCTGAGTATTTAGTTAACTTAGCAACTTTGCAACGAGTAGTAGCAAATCTACTCGGATATTACCAAAATTACACTGTGTAAATGCACAAAATATATGATTGCTTGTCTTTTCATGTTTGCTTAAATAACTAGCAATGGAAACTATATTGTCGAATCCTTCGGCTGAAGTCTAATGTACGGTACAACTTCAAGATATATTTTAACATATATATTAAAACAGCCATATTTTCTTTCCTTAAAGATGTCGTCTCATCCATGGATCAAAACGAATCACCTATTGGAATATTTTTAGATTTTTCAAAAACGTCATTGACGTTATTGATCATAACATTGTACTTTGAAAACTACCTTCGTATGGAATACGTGGTGTTGCTCTAGATTGGTTATGTTTGTACCTTAAGCCTGTTTTACACGGTCATTTTTGCATTCTTTTTTCATCATTTTTCTGTACAGTAAATGGATGGAAAAAGGACGTTCGTTTCTACGTAGTATGTTTCGGTACCGAAACCGGATGAGTGTTTTACACGGTCATTTCTGTCCTTGTACGTAATCGTGAAGAAAATACTTCCTCCGGATGCCCCATACAGCGCTGAAGTTCAAACATTTGAACATCGCATCTGTGGTAACAAATTAAGTTAGGTTAGGTTAGGACTGAACTCGGATGCGACAATATTAGAATACAGTGCATAATTTATTTCTCTTTACATAACCACTTCACATTACAATTCAACACATCAGAACGCTCTCAGGCAACTACAAAATGATCATATCGCTCCACACGCATAACAAACTAGAGAAACTTCCGTAAAGTGCCGCCAGGAGCGCGGTAGTCAAACTGGATGAAATCTGTGCCGAAAAATTAAGCATGCGTCATTTTTTCGTACAAATTACATCCAGTCTGGCCTGTATCTTTTCTGTACCGGCGGAAAATGATGAAAAAATGATCGTGTAAAACAGGCTTTAAACAACGATCTCAGAGAGTAGAAATACCGTACTAGAATAATGGAACATTATGTACACACCTTTCCGATTCTTTGCCAATTGCAAGTGGAGTCCCGCATGGATCGATTTTAGGCCCTATTCTCTTCCTACTATACGTAAACGATATGCCCTCGAAGATTAGAAACGGAAGAACAGTTCTCTTTGTGGATGATACGAATATTCTTTGCAATAAAGAAACCGTAAATAGTACAATATCAGATATTTCAAATAGGTTCCGTAAAAACAAATTAATAGTAAATGAAAAGAAAACGGTTTCAATGCAGTTTTACATTACAAATAAACAGCTCTGTACTATATTGAAAATGAAAGGTGAGCCATTGGCTGATATTATGGTAACCAAATTTTTAGGTCTTTCAATTCAGTCAAACAAATGGAGCGTCCATCTCGATCAGGTTTTCGACCAGTTTCCCTGATCCTCGAGCAAATGCTGAGATGGTTCCTTGTTTTGCTTCTGGACATAAATGTAACTTTAAATTAACTTCACAAACCGATTTTATCTGTTTTTGACGTAAATAAATAAATAAAAAAGAAGTAATTTAAACCGGCATTTCGCGCCGCTCCGGCGAGGGGGAAATCCACGATGGAGGGGGCGAGGGATTTTTAGGGGATTATGAGGGGAACCTTTCGGTGAGGAGGGGAATGAGCAACATGCGTTTCTTAGTACTTATAAAAACAAAGCGTGAGCGATTAAAATAAATTGAAAAAATAGACTTCAAACGTGACGTCAAAAGTTAGGAGAGGGGGCAATTTTACCCTAGTATCTTGTTGAAACTTCATTACGAAGTGGTGTGGTGGCATGTAAATCATGTTTTTGTCTACTTGACTTTCTGTGTCGGGGTAGCTGTCGAAGTGGTTAGCTACGTTGCTGTCGTACACATACGTTTCTTGAGTTCTTCAGATTCTTTGTGACTTGTGTTTTTGAGTGACAAGAGTTTGTGCAACGATGGTAAAAAAGTGTTTTTTTACGCGTTGCGCCGAAGGGGGTGTCATTGATTGGGCGCAAGAACGTGGTTTGATTGCAACAGGATTTAAGTGTCCTGCGTGTAAATGTCCGATGAGATTTGCCAAGCGAAAGGAGTTGTGTGATGGTTTCGAATGGGAGTATAGCAAGAAAGGGGCCACTCCTCATGTGCGTGTTCCGTGCGGAAGGGGTCATGGTTCGCGGGTAGCAAGTTGAGAATGATTCAGGTATTAGTAATGATTTATTTTTGGATCATAAAACCGTCCGTCAAACCGCCATAAAAACTATGTGTATCCTACGAACTTTTACCAATCCTTCTTTTGACCAAACGTTACTACACTTATCACTACTAAAAAGAGGACACGGCAAAAATGTTTGTTCAACCATTTAACCATTTGTGTCTAGAATAATTAGAAGTACAGAAGTGTCTGATGTACTCTCGCTTCTTATGTAGACATTTTGCAATCAAATCAGGAAGTTCTAGTGTGGGCCGTTGTCTTTTATTTTGAGCTTTTCTGAAAACCCAATACTGTGAAATTCAGTTCTTAGTAATTGTTCTATAACATAATCACACGAACCACTAGCTTTTGGATCATTAACACACGTCATTTCCACAAAAAACACGAGAGAAGCAAAGCTTGCGAACGACCAGCGAAAGACTTCCCCGCAATATTTTGTGGTGCCTACAGACTGTCCAGCCGCACATCCTCCTTTCTCCCTACCCTTGAAACATGAGGAGGCGAGAGATCTTTCAAAACAATTTCATTTGTGTAATTAAAAAAAAAAGACCTTTACGTCACATTAAGGAGTGCAATTAGCACTCTCCGTTTGCAAAATTTGATGAAAAAATTTCAGGTCGTTTTTGAGAAAATAACGTTTGACCGTTTCTGAAAATACGGAATTTTGATCTAATTTTCACAGAAAACTTTTGAGTTTCCGAAAAACTTTATATGACATTATTTAAAGCACATGTGCTTGTTAATGCAAAAATGTGAACAAATCGTCGTTAATGTAAATATTAACGGGCCAATGCCATTTTTATGTGTATTTTACTCTTTTTTTGTTTATAAGAAATTTAAAGAAAAAAAATTGAAGCCGTTTTTGAGAAAATTTTGAAATCGTCCTGGGGGCTTCATGTAGAGCACCCCCAAATTTTGAAGAGAGTTGTTCAAAATTGCAGCGCCTCGAGTCGAGCCAGATCGACCGAGGAATAACCATTTTGGAAAAACCCCTACGTATGGTGTAGCGTGGTTTAGGCGCTAGTGGCGTTCACGCGGATAGATGTTCGTTCGTTGTGATTTTACGCGGCATTACATAACTTTCCCTATACTCAGAGGTGGATTTACGTATAGGCACAGTAGGCACGTGCCTACGGCGGCAAATTTTCAAGGGCGGCAAATTTTCTTGATATTTTCTAAAACAAATTTAGGTTCTCTAAAATCTATAACAGCATAAGTCATATTTTTATTTTAAAAATATCATATTAATATTTAATACAAGCTATTTATTTGTCTACTTCATTAGAGTATACCTTATGATTTCAGAAGTATATGAATCTGAAACTAAGGCCCGTTGACGAAAGAAAACATGTTGCAATTCTAGTTGTTATGTTTTAGTTTCCTTTTAATGTTAACGTTTCAGTGTTGAAACGTTAATAATGTTAAACGTTACTTGCTATGAAGATACAGTTTATATCCAAAATTAGCTAATCCAAAAAAATTATTTAATTTATGAAAACAATGTGCAAAATATAATGTTACTTTTAAAGTTAAAACGTTTAAATTAATGAGGAATTGTTACTGAAACGTTACAATTAGAAATGTAACATTAATTTTAAACAGGGGGCGGCAAATTTGATGTGCCTACAGGCGGCATAAATATTAATCCGCCCCTGCCTATACTACGTATATTACTCCGTGTATTCGTATGTATACGGGAAAGTAAAAGCAAAATAATGTTGAAAAAGGCAAAAAATAAGACAAAATAGCAGAAATAAGCATCAGAAATATACAGAGTGTAAAGAGTTATCTTCTGTGACATAATATAATTTTTACATATTAAATATTTCATATAAAGAATAACCTCCACCACATGTAGCCTCCATTGTTGATACACAATGTTTCAGAATTATCCATATGAGTATGTGATAAACATTTTGAGATAAATCGAATATTTACGGTAGTACGTAACCTACAGTTTCTCCTCTAGTTCGTTACAAGATGTTTCACATGATAATGTAATAACATACCATAGGATAAATCAAACTGGATACATGATGACAAAGAATTAATAAGTACCAAAATTTGTAAAAAATGTGAAAATGGTTTGGTTCCTGCTTAGTAAGTGCAAGAAGGTATAACTAAAAGACTGAAATTATCATACAATATAAACAAATTAATGATGGTGGGGTCCAAAAAGACCCCAGATATTGTACAAAGGGGAAAAATGGTGCAGGTCACAGCTTTTCTTTGAATTCTGTGAATTATCGAAAATTGCAAATGTTAAAAATAATACGATGATATGTGTGCTGTTGTAGCACCACTACCTTTTTGTAATTTGCTTCACATTGGCTTTCAACACCAGTATAACGTCTTGGGAGCATCTAATAAGGCATAACATTTATTGAAATAGAGCTAGCAATTTCAGTTGGTTACTCACAGTGCCAGAATATTGTCACAATCCTCACTGAGTCTTCATTTCTTAGACACTGGTTGAAGATAATCATTGAAACTTTTCATGTTACTTTGTAACTTTTCATGTTACATGTTAATTTGTGTCTGTAATGCCTCTAATGCACAAAGTCTACAGACTTGTAGACTTCTTACTGTAATGCTACTTCAGTCTAAGAATTCTTCCCTCATATCACAGTACTCGTATTATATTGACAAAATGACAACCAAAACATGAAATCACATTTATTATTCCAAGAATTTCAGAATGGGAAAATATTTATACATTTTGCATTGATGTATGTAAGTTGGTTAATAAAGGCTCATTACTATTTGTCATTACCATTTGATATTTAGAGAGTTACTGGAAGCTGCTCTGAGTGTTTTCTCTGAAATCAAGTTGTGGGTCAGTCCCCAGACCAAATGTAATTGATCAGCTTGGGGAATAATTAAAAGCAGATATGGAAAATTATCAAATAAATTTCAAAGAAGAATGATTACAAAAAATGCAAGAAGAATTAAGAAAAATTTCTCCTTCTAATATCCCAAAACTTGTTCACAGAGTGCATAGAATAGTACCCTAAAACTTGTTCACATATAGAGTGAAGGAAGTGCTGCAGCTGAAGAGAATAGCTACAACAAATTGAACTCTTACATATTACTTTTTGTGTTTCTCTTGGTTTGAACTTGTTTACTGTGTATATTTTTTGAATTTTCATTCAAGTCAATGAATAGTTTTGTGAAATAAATTTTCAGCATACTGAAATCAAAATTTACTATTATCAGTTGCCTATTATGATTCTTTTATGTATAAGTTTTATCTATATGAAACAAACACTTAATATACTTAATTACATTTATTTACTTTCTTTAATATTCCTTATTCAAAATTATTCTGCTTAATTCTCAGTGTCTGAATAGTTTTATGAGTCACTAAAGCTGCTAAAAGGAACTTTAAATCTCTTACCGAAATGAAGATCTTTTAGTTAAGGATTTACATGAACAGAATTAAAGAGACAATGTACTAGTTTGCATTCTTGTTGAAAAAGAAGAAAGAAGAGTTGACTGATTGGACCACCAAGTTTGGTTCTTTGAGGGAACATTGGGTTGTAATATCCTTCACAAACTATGGAAATTGCCTTTAGATTGGACTAAAAAAACACTGATTGTGAAGTAATGACATTGATTTTGCAATTTAAGCATAAATTTTGTATAAATACTTTATGAAGGATTAATTGAATTCACTTTTACAGAAGGACTTGGTTGAAGACTGTACCTAGTAAGGGAAATAGAGAGATATTAGGAAATATTGGTGAGCAAATTGCAAGAAAAGCTGTTCTAAATGAAGCGTTTAGATTAAAACATAATAAACCATTATTAAGCCGATCAGATGGCCGAGATCGCTAAGGCAGTAGTGCCGGAGTGGTCTCGGACCAGAAGATCGCGGGTTCGAGTCCCGCCTCGGGCATGGGTGTATTTGTGTGTGTCTGTATGAGTGTGTCGTCCTTTCACTCCTCATTATCATCATCATCTCATCTTTCATACCCCCAGGGCTAACTACCCTGGGGGATAAAAATCGGATTCAGTAAAAAAAAATACTGATCCCCCCCAAAGTGGAGATACATGCACCTGCTACCGCGATATATGATACTGAGCCACGGTAAAATGCAGGATGTATGAACGCGTGGTCCTAAGTTGGCCTATTCGCGGGAAGCTGATCAATGCAGAATTTATTTCTGCGAGAAGATGAAAAACATGAAGTTGTGAAATTTTCATAGACTGCATAATTTGCTAGCAACTTAGTGGAATGAACTATTTAACATAAATATAAGGTTAATTAGTCAACTTGTTCCAAATATTAGTTACCATGATGAGGAATCAAACCTGGGCCTTGTGTTTGTGCCTAGTTGCTTTAACCAACTGAGTTACTGAGCCAATAAGGAGGAAGTGTATGGTGATAAATAAGGCTAATATTACTTGTAATGTAAGATTGATTTACAAGTGGTCAGTAGTAAAAAAAATAGTGCCTAAGTTATCTACTTAAAACTGGAAAAAACATGTTCCTAGACAGCAAATGTTAATTTTAGTTTCATTGCAAATGATAAATGATTTTTTAAGGAATAAGTTGCTTGAGGAATAAGTTGTAGTGAGAAATAGCTTACCCAAGAAAGTAGATAGCACTGAAATTGACAGGTACATTATTTGGGATTCTTACACATTGAAGAAATTGCATCTTTTGCTGGTATTTTTGGCTTAATATATAATTTTGTAACAGTAAAAAGTGTTTAAAATTTCTGAAATTATCTGTAAAATGGAAGAGAAAAATGAATTGAAGGACAATCAACAGTAGTCAGTTTGCATTTTGATATTGCAGCATTGATGTTTAAAAGTGTGTTTTTTCCACAAATGACAGTTTGTTATTAAATTATAAATAGCAGCACTATCCTTAATATCATTGGAACATGAACTGATATGTACAAAACATGGTCAAATCATTTACACAGAGGAAACTAATATGACAAAGCACAATAAAGAAGTGGTTTATACCAAAAGAAAAGATGGAGCAAAACCAAATGGTCAGTCCAAACAATCAGCTATTTTGTTTACAACATTGAAATTATGAGTGTCTTTCAAATTATGGATCTTAATTAACTTATGTGTACAAAAGCAATTTTGGTTGCATTTTTCAATAGCAGAAGTAGATACATTGTAAGACAAAAAAAAACAACAAACACTACTGTAATAATCTAGCCTAAGGTAAGGCATAGATTCTGCAGAAGAATTTGTTGATATTGCCAGGTCAGAACCACAGGGGGTAAAATGAAAGCCTTGCATCTCCCACTGTCGGGCCTTTTTATGAATGAGTTTTTTATGTTTCCCCCCCCCCCATTTTTTTTTTTTTTTCATTTGAGTTTGATAACCTCTATGGAACTAAAATCTCTGAAAACATTTTATATTAATTTCCTGCATTGAAAATTCATCTTCTAGGCTTAAAAGTTGTTTCCTTCAATTTACAAGGGCAGGGGGAGGGGAAAGATTGAGATTAAATACAATACTCACCCATAGATTGGATTAAATCACGATTTTGTCTTTATAAGCCAGCAAATTTTGGATAGAGATTCCAGGAAGAGTCCTAAATTAATTTTAGAAACTCGTGAAATAAGGTGCTCTCAATTAATAAATAGGGCTCTCAATTCAAGCAGAAAATGAATTTATTTACAAATATGTAAAAAAAGTACTTAAATGAAGGACTCAAAGTCATTTATTTGGTTTAGCATCTGACCACTGGATGATCCAGGGGTGGGTGGGTCATGGCCCCCCTCAAATACCTAGTGTTTTCGTTTACCTTCCTTTATTTGGTAAAATTTATTTAAATCTTTATGTTCAAATTAAGTAATTATTTAATCGATAATATTTTATAAAATCATATCTACAGTACATAAATAATATATAACAAGTATGTTTATTATTTTACAAAAATCTAAGATCCCCCCCCCCCTCGCCGCCCAATGATTGGCTTGATCCACCCCTGCACCTAACAGCAATATTAGTATTTTTAATACTAATCTCATAATATTTCTAACTATTTGGTCTCCTAAGCCATGACCTCAATTTGTTTGGCTCACTCTTGAGTTGACTTTTGATTCAACTTAACAGGAGCACCTAAGTAGCTCATGAATTCAGTTATAATATTGATTGCTTTCCCACATTTAGAGGGTTTTATTTAATTTAATCAAGTTCAGTAATTATTTTATTATTTTCATTCCTAGAGGAGTTTCTTTACTTGAAACTTCTGCCCCCTAGTGGTAATTTAGAAAAATAGATTATTTAAAAATTAGTATATATTTTTGGATATTTTTTCTTATATAACAATTATCTAATTTTAATATAGTATTATATTTCATTATGTGTAGTGGTATCCTCTGACATTAAAGACAAATCAATTCACATTTAAAACAATTATTTTATTGTCATTATGCACTAATCATGTTTTGCGACCCAATTTTTTGGATTGTCACTTTTACACAATTTCAGAGGTTTCTTTTATTACAAAGTTTAAGTTTGGGAATACATTTTAAACAAATCTTGGGAGGGTAGATATTTCATTGTTTCCATATATTTTACAGTACACCTGAGGAGACATTGAAATATTATCATTGGAATAAAGAGTGTTTGTAGAACTATGCTTAGAATGCCTTAAATTGAAGGATTCAACTCTTAAGCTCAGAGTTCATATCAATCAAGGTTATTTTAATGACCAAGTAGGTGCAAACTTATCTTGTTTTATGGACTGTTGTAACTAAGCCAGAATTGCTTACTACCTAATTGTCAGTATTAAATTTGTTGGCAATTAATAAATATCTGCAAAAAGCTGCCAATTTTCACCATGTATTCAAAGGGAAATTTTCAAAACAATTAAGCCAATTGATCAAAAATACATTGGAGATACCATATTATATTTTTGGAGTGAATAAAATTGACACAGTTAGGTTGACAATGTGCGAGAGACCTAACCCTCAACGTCATAATTATGCTTGTATTAAAGTAAAAGGTATAGGGAAACTTGGGAAAAAGGTAAAACTGGGTATTTGTTATACAGTAGTACATCAAAGGAATTTCAAACAGATTATTTTAATGATGACACTTATGAATAAAAAATGATGTGCATGGTTCAAAAACAACAGTGCTAATATTTGAAAAAGAAAAATATAATGTTATTAAAATAAAAAGTAGAACAGAGCACAGAGCTAATAACATATAGTAGACATGGATGATACAAGTTTCTTTCTGATCTAGTGTTACCTGGACTTTCATTTGTCAAGATTGGTATGTACAGCAGGATTAGTTAGGAAATGATCCAACTTGTTAAAACCTAGACTTACTCTAAGATTTTCATAGCTGAATGATGCAGAAGACAAAGTGCACTAATTTTTGTAGTTACACTGTGAAAATGGGTTTAAAAACCAAATAAATGTTATGAAGACAGTAACAAAATTTGCATGTCAGGTCTGTTTCCATTGCAATAATCTTTTGAAAATGCATCTAGAGAAATGCATTTGATATTTAAGAGATAATACTTCCAGAGTTTTTTAAATGTGTTATTCATATTTTACTTATTCTCTTAGAGTATGCTTAAAATGTGAGTTAAATTAAATTTTCTCTTTTTAATGTAGGGGTTGTCCATAAAATACGTAATGCTAAAGAGTAGAGAGGGACTTTGAGGAAGCATTATGCTTTGTTATATGGGGTAGGGGGTGTTATTTTAGTGTTACGTTATGCTGTTATTGTTTTTTATTTCTCAACAGTTGCTGAAATAATTCCTTTTATTCAGCCTTATACTAAAATATTAAAATATTAACAAATTAAATTAAAAAATATAAATTAAAAAGTTATGTATAAATGTTGAAAATAATAGAAAATGTATTTGCATCAATTGTAAATTGATTGAATCTTAGATTACAAAGAAAATATTTGAAAATGATCTATTGTATAATCAGGAATACACGTAAATTGATTAGCAGTAGATTCTCGCCCTTCGCCCATGCATCCTTTACGATAATATGTGCACTAGTCAAAATTTTCTCCACAGTGATTCCTTTCTTCCTTCCTTCAAGTAAAAATTGTCCTCCAATAAGTGGCAGATCCGGGGGGAGGGGGGCAATGACCCCCCCCCCCCCCAGGCCTAGAGTTTTCATTTCTACTTTAACTTATTTAAGGTCGCTTTTCAACTACTACGATCAAAAAGCAACCACTGTAAGTAACATTTGCGTAACAGTATACAGACGCATAGAAACGTCCATCCCCTGAGTGGGATCCATAGCTTGGTTGACTCTACAGAATGAAGCAGCTTCATCCTTAGTGACCTCAGCTATCTGAGCCGACTGAGAGGTTTTGTTTGTCAGCTTCCTTTATTTGGCAAAATCGATTCAAATATTCATGTATATTAGAATTATGTCATTATTTAACAAATAATATTGTGAAGTATCATATATACACAACAAAGATAGTAAACATAAGAAATATATTTATTATTCGATAAAAATATATGATCCCCCCAAATGATCAGCTGGATCTGCCCCTGCCTCCAATCTTATTGATAGGTGCAGTTAGCATCGCCACTTTTTTCTGACATTCATTATTAATAATTGTAATATATGACACAATAAAATTATTACAAATTGATTTCATTGTTATATATTTTATTTTTACTTTTTGTAAATAGCAAGAGTGGGAGTTTGCAAACATTACATAATTATTTAGGGGGGTGCAAGCATGCTTTAAGGGGAGAAAGGGAATTAAATTTTTTCCAAATTTGTAATACGTAATTTATGAATGGCTCCTTATCATTTAAAGAAATTCTTAGTTTTTTTACATTTCACTTTGCTATTTTTATCTTCTAAATTAAAATTTATTTCTCAACAATTATTTCTTTAAGTAATGCAAAAGAAAATTTTTGGAAAATTTTTGAAGTTTTCATGAAACTTTGAGCTAAAAGATGGCAGTAGGGAAGAGTGAGGGGCAAAACTGAAAAGTCTTCCAGACTACAGAGATAGGAAAATTAACTAGTATGAGATAGGGGACATAGGAAAATTAAATAGAATGGGTCATTCTGCAGCACCACTTGTTACTTTTTCACATCCTGTGAACATTGTGAAGGGAAATTTTCATAATGCTGCAGAGAAAAAAGGCGATTTTTCAACAGAAACAGCCGTATTGTCGGTCCCTAAGACTACTAAGACAAGTGGCTAATTATTTTTCCTGTTTGTGACTTCCTCTAATTTGTTGTTAGTCAGAAACAATATTTTGTGGGTCCTAGATACTGAAAAATTGGTTCATGGCAAAATGTCTATTCGACCATCTGTCTTCCTGTGAACAATGCTAGCGGCTACACCATAAGAAAGATTTTCACCAACATTCACATTCTCCAATTGATCTTGCTAATGTCATGGTCTCTTCATTTTGAAAAAGGATATTTTTGAGGGTACTTTACATGAAATCTCAAAGGCATTTTCAATTTTTCCAAAAAATGGCTCAAAATGTTTAGATTAAATATTTTATTGGATAAAGTACACATATAAGAATGACTAGACTGATTTTCATAGAATTCTATAAATTTTTGAAAATTGCAAATGTTAATTTTTTCTCCCCCAATAACTTCAGTCTTGGTGAGATTTTTTCTTCAAATGAAATTTGTACTCCACAAATAGTTCTTTATTTAATGTCATGCACAGTGTTTTGAAAATATTAGTAATCTTTGTGCAATTTGGAATGAAATATGAGCAATGTTAAAAATAATTTTTTTCAAATAACATCTCCGAATTTTTTCTTTAAAGTTTTTGAAAGGATAATGCTAAATGCACTGAATAGCATGTCTAAAACACCATTTGATGTGTTATTTTATTTTTAAAAATTACCCAAATATAATTTTTTAAGATCATTTTTCAAAATATAAATCACAAATTAAAACAATCCAACACAAATTTTTCTGAATGTCAGCCTATGGTTTGGGATTGGAAGATCCGTATAAAAAACATGAATATATTGACTTGGCTCTGCAATTGCACATTCCTTCACTGAATTCTCAGAGAGACTTAAACGACTTGTTGTTTTTGAAAAATCTGATATTGGGTGAGGTCGATTACAAAATCTTGCAAAACCAGATAGTGTACAAAACACCTAACTTTAATTCTAGAACCCAAGATATTTTTGATATTAGATTTTACCATCAATCAGCAAATAATGTTATAAATCGATGTTGCAAAACAGTCAACAGTTTTAATATTGATATATGTGAAATGGATACATCTGCTTTTTTATCACTAGCAAGCAACAAAATCTTGAAATTTGAATCAGTAGGTGTGGTAGAACTACTGTTATACCAGATATATTCTATATGTTATTATTGAATGTTTTTCTTTATAAATGTTTCTATTTTTATAATTATGTTGCTACATGAAAATTTTTATTGTATTTTTTTTGTGAATAATGGACTTACTTGTCCTTATAATAATAATAAATAAATAAACCCTTGTTGATTTTAACACCACTAGCATCTTGTATATTATAGCATTTGTGAGTTCAAGTACTTTGAATGATTTTTGATGAAATTTCTTGAAAAATTATCAAATGAAATTTCATCAAAAATAGTTCAAAATTGCGCATTTTCAAAATGCTCAAACTACTTTTTCTCATAAATGGCACTAAATTTGTTAATGAAAAATTGCATAAGGGACATTAATCTCTTCAGTATTCTTAATCTTATTTCAATTCTATTTGGGGATTCTTCTAGGGGATGAAGGAATTGAGAAAATGAGAAAAAATACCTTTTAAGTGCTGATCAGCAGTTGGATGGGAAGTATAGCAACACTGACATATTGAGAATGGTGCTGAGATCATAAACTTGTTCCCTTAAGAGCCTCGGACATGCACAGTGGACTTTTTTTTGCCTCTGGTAGAGCTTTAGTTCTGTTATACTGAAGTAAAAAAATATCCACATTTCACTTATAAAATCCATGAGTACTGTGACAGATGTGGAGCAAATACGGCATTGACTGCCAATAACTAAGTACCCTAAATTTTAATTTATTAAATTTACATGCAATGTCTGAAGTCATCGTTGCCAGTGGATGTATGTAACAGAACATGGAACAAAAGTTGGTAAGTCATATCCGCTTATGGGAAAGTTATACATTAAGTTTAAAAGAATTAATTAAACTACAAATAAATCTAATAGAAAATAGAATTAAACAATAATTACAGGATTTGGAAGCCCCTTTAGGATTTGAAATAACTCCTAAAAAGTTATAAATTTGTACTTATCCACTGTTTTATAACAGAATGAGGCAAAGTGCAGGAATCCTAATTCTATTCAAATGTTAGTCAACTTCTCAAAGAAGCCTGTGTTTCTTTTATCCATTTTTAGAGTGATGAGGATACCTCTGACTACCTGTTACTACTTCTTTCTACCCAATTTCACAAATAGACAAACACAAATATTATCACAAATTGTTAGAGGAATGACTTCTCAAGATAACCAGCCATCATGGGAAGTCATGGAACTTAAGTCATAAAACAGTCTAGAATACTTCTTGAGGAATACATTTCAATCTGCTTAACATATTTTTTTTATCCTTGGTTCTTCCTTTTTGATCAGGTATACACATTTTGATCCCATTTAAGCAGAGCATTTTTCATGCGAAGAGCACTATAGTTGCTAGGTATGTATTTTATGATGAAGTATGTTTACTGGTGTTTTATTTAATAATGTATTTTGTAGTTTCAAAGATAATAATAATATAATTCTTTGTGTAAGAACAACCCAGTTTTCTCATTCTGTTCAAGTTTCTCACCTGTTTAGGCCAAAATATCCCACAACTCTATAAAGTTGACAAGAGGGAAAAAATGCAGATCTATTGCGCAGAAATCACTAGTGCAAATTGCTGGTTGCTGTGTAAATACTCTCAAATCAATGTTAACAATATTATTTTAGAATTTTGAAGCAGAAACTTATCAATAGATTTTATTTGTTGTTTATTGACAATTTGTCATTTGTAAGCATAGTATTCTTCTTCTTTCATATGATATGGTGTAGTTTTCCAACAATCTCAAATATTTGTGTTTTTATTGTATGTTATTAAAACAATATGAGTGTCAATACCATGTAAGATTTAAATTCCTGAATATGCCTTCTTTCTTCACTTTTCTATCAATTCACATCGCAAGCCACTTGCTTTGTTCTCCTCTCAGCTGTAGAAAAATAATAAAAGAAGTTGACTCTTGTTATTTTTGTACAATTGCATTGATAATTTGTATGTACACACAGGTACTGGTGACCTTTTAATAGTTTTGCATTTCAAAATAGAGCATCCTCCTGGAAAAAATATTTTATTGGAAAAACTTTACATCCCACATTTCTGTGTCAGTACAGTATTCACAATTAAAACAAATGAAAAAAATCTTCCTGGAAGAGGTAGGCCATAGTGAATGCAAAAAAGCATTCTTAACATTAAAGAGTGGAGTGAAATATTGCTAGTGTAATAATGTGTATTTACTAGGCTTACACAAGCCAAACATTATACTGCTTTACCATTCTAACTCTTCAACAAATGTTTATTGATCTAACTTCATTTTATTATAATAGTATTTCATCACATTTACAGTATTTTTTATGCTATTTCAGCATTTTAAGATTTGATTCTCCTATTGTGAAAGATTTAATACATAAAATATGTTTCACTGGTTTAGGAAGAAAACTTCAAATATTAGTATTGTTAAGCAACCTCTGTCCATATAAATTCTTTTTGGAAAAGTGATATCTTCACATAGTTTTTTGGTTATAAGAAATATCAAAATAGTAAAAGATAATTTCTTTCATTAAAGCAGAGAGAGAGGTGGGCATGAGTATCAATAAAATCAGAAATTATTTTTCAAGAAATTATGATTCAAGAAAGCTTTGATAAAACTTTGAATGTTTGTACTTTGATTTTGCAAACATTACAAAGAGGAAAAATACTTTTTAACTTTGACTACTTACTTTCTACAGTTTTTTCCATCTTGGTTTTTTTGAAAAGAACTTCTTTTCAAAACAATTTCCTGCTTTACTAAAATTCTAGGTCTGGAAACAGGCATTTTGGTTCAAGTTAATACTTTCTGTATCTTATAAGACAAATACCTAATTTATTATCAGTATTTGTTTCAATGTAAGTACACATTTTATTAATACATATCACCATTTTGAGAGAGTTTTTAATTGAATAGGGTAGTTTATCTTTTTTTGCACTGGCATCACCTTTGAATTTTGGTATTAACTAACAAAGAACTCTAAATCTCCCATAACTGTTATAAAATTAACAACAATAAGTAAATAATTTCTTAAAAAATACAAAATTCATTTTGATAATAGGATGGCAATAATATTTATCAAGTTTCAGGATATTACAGGATGCTGGATCTTCATTAAGAAGGATGTTTACAATTTGGGTCATTATAAAGAAAACTACTTAATACATAACTCTGTATTTTTTGCTTCTCAAGTAAGCTCCACTTTTAAAAATCCTTTTCATAATTTGATTTAAAAAAGAAAACTTTATTTTTGGTGTTCTTGTATTTCCATTTCAACAGCCAGCTAGAGGTGTTTTCCCTACAATGTCATAGGGCTTTGCGTTTTAGCTTCAAAAGGAGAGGGATTTACTTATCCTTGGAGAACGAGGAAATACTATGTTTATAAAAAATGTAGACCTCTAATTTCATAAAGGAAATCAATTGCAAATAAGGGAAATTTTGAGAATGTATATTCTAATGGAAGAAGTAATTTTTTATCAACATATTCAATCAATATTACTTCATTATAATTAAAAATAGATTCTTAAGCAGAAAATTTGTTCAGTACATACAAGAGAGTGTTTTCTAATTTAAAATACATCATAAAGTTTTCTATACATAACTCTGTTTTTGTAAATGTCGACTAATATGAATAGTAACAAAGGCACAGAAAACATTTGTTGTAATTATAATATTCATGAAAGGTACTCATCATTGGAAATCGAAGTGAAGCAAACTGAATATGTCTTGCAAGTCATATTTTCATCTTGAGCACTCATCTGTGTGTTCTGTACTTCTATTAAATTACCAATACACTGTGTAAATTCATGATAAAATCACAGCCATCTATAATCTATTATAAACATATTTTCTCATCTTGAGTATCACCTTTATAATTAAAGTATGGGTTTGTGTAAACATACACATACACATACTCAAAAACTTACTTCTTTATAGCTAAACTACAAAAGTTCCCTTTTGTATTAGTACATATTCATACCCCAGTCCAGCCGCAGGTTGGAATATACATCAGAAATTACTAATTTTATACAAGATATATGTCAAGCATTCCTTTTGTACATATGTAAGTAATTATAAAAAGGTTGGTACACATAGAATTTGGGAGTGATGTTTGACTAATGGAGCAAATATCTATATTAAGCCATGAACTTTAACATGCAACTAGAATGTTGTGGCATAAAATGCAATATATGATATTCGCCTGTGATATGGAATCATTTCACCATACAGTTGCCATCTAACAAGATAGTTATGAAAATAATTCTGAAGTAATATTTAGTGCTTGAGAAATATGAGGTCTACATTTCTCTCATTTTCATATGTTACATTGTAGTGCTTGTCTTCTTGAGTATGGTACTTCATGTAATTAAGTGATATAATATCTTATTCTTCTTATCTTTATGATATTTTTTTGCAATGTATGTATATAGCGACAAAATAAAAAAGTAGCTTAAGAGGCACACTAGGTTACATTAGGCAATCCCACCATAGTTTTGAAGGATTTATAAAATGCAACAATACAAAACGTGATGTATTTATTTATTTAGGTAGAACCCATCAATCTTTGATATCCTGCTGTAACTTTGCAGGACTTAATACTATTTCATTTTGCAGCAAGTCGTCCTTTTCGGAGTGCTGTGGTGAAGATGAGAGCGGGGCTTGCGACGTGGATGGGGCGGGGAAGTTGTTCGGGGCCACTGGCGCGTCCTTCATCACCGGGGAAGGGGCCGGCGTGGCGATCTCAGCCTCCACTTCCGCCGCGAGCAACATGTCTTCTTCCAGTCTGTGAGCTTCGGGGTCAGGGTTCACCAAGCCACTGGCGGGCTTGGGCGTAACAGGTACTACTCTAGCGTTAACGGGGGCTCGGGGCTTGGTCATCTTGTCTCTTCTTAATGCACTACTCACTGTATTACTATGGTCACTATCGTTATCGTTCAAAATAACACTTTTTTCTTGGCTATTGCTGCTATCGAAACTACATATATCGAAGCTCGCGGAGTCCAGCTGCTGCAACTCGAGGTCGAGAAGGTTCCCTTCCGACGGCTGCTGCAGCTGCTGGCTCTGCCGGCGGCGGCGAGAGCGCTCGTCGTCGTCGCTATTGCTTCCGATGAAATTAGGAATATTGATTGCTGGAACTTTGTAACCGTACGCGGTCGACGCCCGTTCTTTTTCGTTCTGCAAGAACAGAGTGGTGGTGGCGACCACGGAGTTCCTGTGAGAAGAGGAGTGTTCGGTTGTATCGCGCGTTTGACTAGCGTTAGCGGAAGATCCTGAGGGTTGGGGCGCTACTGCGGGGGAAGTTAAAATAGATACAGATTTTTTGGTATTGTTCTTCAGCAAGAGGGATGTTTGGTCGGCGAGGGCGATGTCCTCGGTGGCGCCCGCCGCCGCCGTCGCCGCCGCCGCCGCCGCGGCCGCCGCGCCGCCGAAGAAGCCGCTGCTGGGGCGGTGGCGGTGGTGGTGGTGATGGTGGTGGTGGTGGTTGCTCTGGTGCGCGGCGGAGGTGGCCGCGGCGGCGGCGGCGGCGGCCGCGGCGGCGGCGGCGGCCGCGGCCGCGTCCTTGTGCCGGCCGCGGTGCTTGTGGCGGCGGCGCAGGCACGGCGACGGGCACACGCACAGGAAGATGCGCACGAGGCAGCACAGCAGGCCGCTGCCGATGAGCGACGGCCCGATGAGGCGCAGCTCCAGCGTCTTGAAGCCCTTCTCACCCGTGCCCACGAACGAGATGACGAGCCCGATGGCCACGGTGCCCAGACCCACGTACAGCAGCGCGTTCGCCGCCTCGCTCTGGTGGCCGTACAGCCCGCCCTCCGTGTCCTCGTCCGAGCTGCTCCCGCCGAACGAGGAGTCGTGGATCTGCGCACACACACACACACACATCACAGTGCGGACCGGCCTTTTTGGTGCGGGACGGGTATGAGGGCAATCTGATTCCTATACCACCATCCAAATAGTTAACACCCTCAAAGACGACAATGAAAGGACTCGTGAGAGACTGCAATTTAAGAAGTTTCGCCCTTTTGTTTTTTTTTATGAACAACATTCCAATAATTTTTTTATGTTTATTAAATTATATAACTAATTGGATGGACAATGGGTTGATATTTATTTAAAGTAGGTATTAAGCAATATTCTTGTTAAAACATTTTCAATTCAAACGAAACTGTTTTGTTATTCAATTAATTTTGATTCTTTTGCATTGTTAAACACTTTAATTGAACTTGTGTCTATAATACATTAAATGCCATTGTTAAAATTAATATTACTTTCCTTTTGGTTGCTCGGTATAGTCTCTAGTTGTATAGAAACAGTTGTGCAGCAGAAAATATTTTACTTGGGACTTAAACTTTTGTATCGAATTTAATCGTTTAATGTCATCTGGCAAGGTGTTGTAAAATAATGTACATGTATTGGGATTTTTTTTAGTGTGCTGTTGATACTGTCACTTGATATGATTTCTATGTCAAGTAATAATATCTTCCTTCACCCCTGGTGATTCTCACTCTGATCATCATATTCCTCAGATATGTCATGAATGGCTCATGACTATGACGCATGTACTGCAAAGTATTACTTTTAAATCCACAATCTGTGAAAGAAAGTAGTGAATTCTGTGGATGGGAGCTAAAACTTAAAACAGTATTTAAAACTGGAGGCAAAAGTATTTAATCCTAACTTGCCTTGAGCAGTGGCGTAAATTGAAGGAAGTCAAGGTAGACAATTCCAGACACTGACGAAAAATGCCATAAAAATTTAATATAGCATGTCATACATATTTCTATATTCTTTTACATTGAGATCTTTTCAAAGTTCAAGGAAGAAGCCATCTTGCTCAGTCAGCGCCTTGCTCACACGTACATGAGAAATCCAAGTGAAGGGCATCATTTCACACATCCCGCTTTCTCTCCGGACCTAGTTTTCCATAAGGAAATGCAAGAGAAGCCTTGGTGCTGTTTTCTACCTATTTGATTTCGCCACGTCACGCCACTGAATCACGCCCAGAATTTAGCCACATCACGTCCAGAGAGGTACTTGCACCTGCTGAGGCAGGATGCACGCGTGGTTCGAATTGACCTACACGCAAAAAAAAAAAAAAAAAAAAAAAAAAAAGACTCATATCTCGAATACCCTTCGGTATATTTGGATGGTTCACGATATTATAACGCAGTCTGCACTGAAATACTTGAGAAAATGGGAGAAATACTCGTAAGAAAAAAATGTACCTTATTCATTTTTATTATTTTCGAGAAGATTTAAATCAACTTTATATTGGCAGGTTTGCACGTGCGTGATTAAACGTCGATAAAACCTCGAGTTCAGTGTAAGGAATACAACCATATGCAAGACATTTCGTTTAACAATTCAAGAGATTTGGACCGCATGTTAAACGAATAATACAAAGGCCGTCTCCGTCCCGTTCACAGGTGGAGCGATCACGAACATGAGTTCGTAATCTTGGAAGTGGATCAGAGGTCATTTGAAAAAGCGAACACGTACACTATAAGGAATTCACGAGCAGAATATCATGCAATCAACTGAAAATCTTGTGGTGTTGGGAACACGAGACCCATATTTTCCTTATTGTGAACACATCCTGCCTTATCAACAGGAAGCACGCGAATATTGACAAATCTATTTGAAGTGCATTAAAATGAAATACATTTGTGACATTAAGTTTATACAATTGTGTACCATACGTAAGTTTTACAAACAAATGATATAATTAATACAAAAAATCAAATAAATCCAACGCATTAAATGCCGGAGAATTAATTTCGTATAATTGATTCAAAAGAAAGCTAACAAAGGAAGCTATATATTTGAGGGAAGAACACTGAGACACGAGCTTTTATTTGAAATGTACATATTTTACAAACACAATTATTGAAATTGTTTCTAAGTTAACTTGCCAAAGGGAGACAAAATACAAGAGATATTCCTCTGTTCGGGTTTACTTCGGGCACATGGGGACATCGCATATAGGACACAGACTCTGGGGTCAGTGTGAGTTGAGGAGGAGGAATGAATAGTTTCGGTGTGTGCAACCTCCAAAACGGCCGATTGAATTTCCGCGTTTCTCAACTGCTCACATTGCCATTAGGGAGCTGATGAACTTAACAAGTCGACGGCGGATTGAGCACAGTTCTAGGTATCTTGCCTCCCACTTCAGAAATCTTTGACTTAAGTTATTCGGTCTCCGTAAGAGATTCTTCCGCCGATTTCGTTACATGTTCTGCAACCACGTGTCAGCAGTTATCGAGAATGTCCTGCTACATATTAATTAATTCGAATCTCTTTGATCTGATAAGACTTCTCATTATACAATTATTTTAAGTTTTTTAGTCTGCAACGGGCTGATCTCGAAGATAATAGGCTCGTCCCACGCCTGGTGGAATTTCGACTTAAACAGAAAATAATTTAATCTTGAATGAAAACTAAGAGTTCTGACTCGTATTTTTGCGAAACTCCATTTTCCGAATTCTTTAACTTAATTTGGAAGGCATTCGAGATTCCGAACTAAAATATTGAGAGGAATGTCTAATGATTTCTACGCATCAGAGACTCAAAGCATTCAATTAATTGAATTTTTTAAAAATGTATTATTATCATTCTTCGACACAAAAGTTAATAAAAACTGCAATTTCTTTATTCGAAATCTCAAATATACACGACTCACTCTTTCGACGTCAAAAGAATACGAATTTTTATTGATTTGAAGAAAAATTAAAAACATAATATAGTAAATTCTATCTAATCCAGAAATTGTACAAGCCGAAACCTGCCTTACTTGGAATATTTCTCCGACCCGTGAAGTTAAATGGCATTGTACACAGCATAAAGTGAATCTGTCCAACGCGGAACGGTTCTTTTTTTAATGTCCTGCAGCGAAAGAAAACATTATAAAACGGGATTTCTGTGAATTTAATGCAATTGGCAGAGAGACGTGAGAATCTCCTAATGAAATAATTGCATCTGCAAGACTGTTTTAATTTCTCTGTCCCTGTGATATACGTTTCATTGTCGGCGGCCGGACACTGAAGTTGAGGGGTTTCAGCTGTCAGCCTAGAGTTCGACCTTGAGGTCGATTGTCTCTCAAGGTGTATGCGGTAGGGGAATTCCCTTTCTCCCGGTTCTCAGAGCGTGGACATTTGTATGGGCATGACTTCTATTCACGAATCTCTCGGCCCCGCGATGAGAATCATAGCCCCTCGGCCAACGTCCATTGGTCAAGGCCATGCGAGGATATCTGAAAGACACACACTGCAATTTTCGCAACTCTGCCCTTGGTAGGTATTAGCTGTTGACAGTTTCATCCAATTGAGAGCTTGAACGACACCATAGTGACGTCAGCAACCGTCAACCAACAACAGGGGCAGACTTGCATAAATCGCAGTATAGTACACTGGGCTGTGACGCATTGTGCGTTGAAGTGACGGCGAGCAGTCCGGCTGCACCCACTAGAGAGTGAGGTAGTGTATTTTTATGAACTTTACAACCAGATTAACAATGGTTGGAGAAACATATAACTCTAAATATTACAGTTTTTCAACTTTTGAAAACATAGTAAAAAAAGGTGTTAGCAAGTAGAAAACAAAAAAGAAATTTTCAAATTTAATAAATTAAATACGCAACTAAAAGTAATGTATCAATCAAATAGAAACTATTGGATGGGACATAATCGACTAAGCAGTTTTAAGGACTTATAAGTATATCCAGGTTTATAGAGAAAATGGTTTTATTTTCAAGTTAGTATTACATACCATTTTATATAAATTATGTTTTGAAAATATCGTCTGGAAGATGGCGGTCGTTTGCAGCAATACACTGTTGGAGGCGATCTCTGAGGTTTTGAACAGCTCGTTTGCACATATCGTAGGGGTTTTCAATAATCCGCTCCCTTAGCTCTTGTAGGGTGACATTGGCTCTTGTAGGGTGAGGGCGACATTTAAACTCTTATTAACTCAGATATCTCCAAAGAAAGAAGTCAGAAATTCTCAAATCCTGTGACCGCGCGGGCCCCTGCGCAGATGTGGGCACAGATTCCTGTCGGAGACAACTTTCATCAGTTCTGCCGAGACACGTTTTCGCAATTGTGTTGAAAATAATCCAAGAATTATTCACAAAAGACCGTCTTATTCCGCTTAAGTAACGATGCGCTCTGTCACAATTAGGCGTCATTCTCATTCAACTCAAGTCAAGAGAAAGGCTTGGCCGTGACTGAATTCTGAACTTCATGTTTCTATGTTGACTAAATTTCTGTCTCCTAGAATTGAAGAGACTGTTGAAGAAGAGGGATTAGGGGCCATATGGTTCCAACAGGATGTGGAGTAGCCTGCGCAGTGACCAGATTCCTGCCTTTTGACTTTTTTCTTTGGGGATATCTGAGTGAAAAGAAGTTTAAACGTCGCCCTTACACCCTACCAGAGCTAAAGGTTCGGTTTCTTGAACAAGTGAGCGCCGTACCACATGATACGTATCAACGAGCTGTTCAAAACCTCAGAGATCGTCTCCAACAGTGTATTGCTGCTAAAGGCCACCATCTTCCGGACGATATTTTCAAAACATAATGAATATAAAATGGTATGTACAAGTAATACCAACTTCGAAAATAAAAAAACAACAACATTTCCCCCCCTATACGTCCGGATTTCTTTTTAACAACTCCTCAAAACTGCTTAGTCGGTTCTGCCCCATCCTGTGTAATAAAAAATCGAATAAATCCGAGGCTTGACGCATCACGTGCGCTAGCGCTGGCGCTGGCGCTGGCGCTGGCGCTGGCGGTTGGTACTTACGCGGTTCCTGCGCATCCAGCGGCGGTGCGCCTCGGAGGCCTTGAGGCGGTGGCTGACGGCCACCTCGGTGAGCGACACGTGGCGCTCGCGCTCCCGCTGGTCCTGCCATGCTGCCTTGCCCTGCGCATGCGCACACGCTCCGCTCGTCACACGCTCTCTGCACCCCGCCCTCACCCCCACCCCAGCGCTCCTCCCTGGACGTGCACGCCTTTTTTAAGCAGAAAGCTAACACAAATGCATAAATGTTACACATGTGGAATGAGCTGCAGAGTTGGAAGTTGTACATGTTACTGCGTTTGGATTACGTTAGCTATTATTGAAAAATGCATATTTGAGTGTTTTTAATGTCGTAGCTGTGATGTAATGCCTCAGCGATTCATTTCAATCATCATTGAGTAGAGCAAACTCAACATTTTCGAACGCAATTTATGCAAAAATACGCGTATGACATGAACTCCACCCCAGAATGGTACAACACTACACCAAAATAATACAAAATGTTACAACTTTTTGACTCAGCACAGCGCAATACACACATATTTTATTTACGCATAAGCTTTAGCAGTTTGTAATAAAAAAACTCGTTGGGCAGATCATACGATCTTTCCGGTTAGACATATACCACTGACATATCTTTTGAATTTCAACGAATCGCAGTCTGTTAATGGTGAAAATTCTGACGTACTCTTTAGGAGATAAGTGTTAAATTCCAAATGCTTTCAGATTAAATAAAATATTTTTTAGGGAGAAAATTGTTTTGGAGCTGACCAAAATCAAAGCGCCGAAGTGGTCCGACTTGCTTTTATCAGTTTTTTCTCTTGTGAAAGTATCAAGATGTTTGATATTTTAAAGAATTATATATTTAATAATTTTAGAAACTCACGTATTACCTATCACTGGACCCTAAAATGTATTTAGTGGTGCAATTCAATTATTTAGTTAGGTTGAAGGATTAATACGTATGATGAGGAGCAGCAAAATATTTGGATAATGCCTTAGAAACTTCAACTTTAACACCCAGGAAATAACCAACCAAAGAGACGTTCGTGTGAACGATTTTATTCTGGGATTCTGTGAGTGATCATTTAGAAAGTGGCAAATTGACGTCTTTTAGGGTAGACGAATATGAATAAACCAAATGTTTACATGAATCACGAGGGCGAATTTTATTTGAGAACATGTAGCAATCTATTTTAGTTAGGTTGGCACGAGATCTGCTGAGGAACAACAAAGGTTTCGTGGAATCAGTCGAAATCTTTTAGCAGCCCTATTTTAAGGACTCGTGAAATTCAAACACCTCATATCATTGGATTTAAAATATCTTACATTATCTATTTGAAGTCCTAATGAAACATGAGTTAGTTGAACTTGTAAGTTCTTTGAGGTTTAGCAAAGTAGATAGTTTTAAATGTCATTATTTCATGTTGGCTACTCACACTAAAATTTATCATTTTTTTGAGAATACCGATTAATATTAGAAATAATTGAAAGCATTTGAAGAGAATAATGTTTTTATTCTGATCAATAATCGAACTGATATTTTCGCTCCTAGGGAAGCATTTTCAGAATGATATATTTTCACATTTACATTTTATTGTTTCGTAATGAAGAGGGAGGAGCGCCTTTTGTTATTACCCCAAATATTTTAAATACGAAACTGAGCTTTCTACCATTGTAGAATACATACTTTCATTACAGAATACATACATAAAGTAATTTACATGAAGGGGAAAAAGGGAACTCAAGGATGAAACGAGAATGATTATCTACGTGTTGGTTGTAATGAGAGAGTTTAAAATAAATGTTGAATTATGGATAAAATGAACGAGAAAATCCTTGATACGTTGAATCGAAGCAAATATACGTCGAATAACGCATATAAACTTTTTAAAGACTATTACTTTTATTTGTGTTTCTTACTGGCGTCGAGAATGTTTTCAAACACTCGCTCAAGATTGATCACCATTAGTATCAACACAGTATTAAAAGAAGATACGACATTCAAGTGAACGAAATGCTCTGAGAAGTCTTCACCATTATTATTCCGTGCCGATCGACTATCACACACGTCACCCGGAAACAACGGAAGGATTCTCGGCGACGTTCAGTTGCCGGTTGCGGTGGCGACGAAGACAATAAGGTGCGAGATCCCTGCCGGCTCGGCACGCGACCCAGGTCTCTCGTTTGCCCTTTCTCTCTGTGTCTGTCTGTCTGTCTGTCTCCCGGCGAGCGAGCGGTGGCGATGTTGGTGCTGAGCGTGTGCCTGCTCACCGTCATCACCGTGGCGATGGCGCTGGACGTGGCGGCGACGCTGGCGCTGTCCAACGACGCCATTGCCGAGGAGCGGCGAAAGAAGGAGCGGCGGACGCGGAGGTCGCTGACGTGGCCCAGGGAGTGCGACTGCTGAGTTCAAATTTCTTGTGGGAGGGCTCGTGTGTCAAGCGGGCCAATTAGAAGCGGTTCAGTGTAAAACGCTTATGTAGTGAAAGTTAAGAACTACGGTATATGTTACGCAAATCCTTAGGTTCTTCGATATGACCACCAGCATGAGTGACACCAACACGAATTATTGTAATAGTTTGTTTTATTGATTTGTATTGTAGACGCTACGGGCTACACCTTTTTCTAAGTTTCGAAATATATTATTTTGTATTCTTATGGACACCTATTTCATTTACGAACATACTAATCCTGCAAATTAGACAAAACTGGGGATAATAATTCATAAAGTTTTGAAACTTTGCAAAAAGAGTTCAATGGGGGTGTTGCAACAAGCAACAGATAACGGATTTTCTCCCCTCGAGAAGGCACGTATCCTCAAAATCACCCTCAAATTTTTTTCAATTCTAAGTAATTTTTTTCGTTTTTAAAGGAAAGTGCTATTATTACAAAAACATTTCTCATATATATATGCACAAAAATATCATTTGTATATTTTGTGTAAGGCGAATATTGAGATACAGGAGTTTTAAAATTCATATAATTCGGTTTTATTTATTATTCTCAAAAAAGGTATACTTTCGTCTATCAAGAACTTAAGAACGGTTTCAGGTAAAGGTATAGATTTTTCGTTTATGTATTCAAGATGTTTAGAAAGAAACACATGAAGTTTGACAATATTATCTATTATACTATTTGATTTATAACTTAAAAAATGACATGAAATCTACTGAACATACCGACGAAAGTGACTCCGAAAACTACTATCTAGGGTTCGAATCCCGACGGTGGAAGGATTTCCAACACTGGCTACATCGACTAGCTAGGTCTTATTCACCTGCTGTGTGGAGGAGAGGTCTAGTGGCCGGCTTCTAGTTTTCCGTGGTTTGTCCGATCAACACCAGCCGAATGCCGGAGCAGTACCCTACCAAACGGGTCACGGACCGCGCGCGATCTTCCTTCCTCTTGCGTGATCATGGCTGTTCGGGTGACGCCGCGTCGAAGGCTGTGTTGCCGAATTTTCGACCATCTTTTCGTGGTCTTCCTCAGGGCTGGTATGCGAAGTGCTGTATGTAAAGTATGCGAAGTATGCTGCTATGAGGAAGACCACGAAAAAGATGGTCGAAACGTCGGCAACACAGCCTTCGACGCGGCGTCACCCGGACAGCCATGATCACACACATGACTCTGGCCGCGGAAGCCTACGACTTCATTTTCCTTCCTCTTCCTTGTTATATTCTCAACCCTTACTTACGTACACGCACGCGCGCACTTAAAGGCTGTCCCGCCTGGGGCGGTGCCATGCTGATGGGAGATACCTGGTTGGAGAAAATCACCGCTAGCCGACGTAGGTCAGCGCCGCATCTCGCCATCGCGCAGAGGACGATCACAGCCACCTCCCACGATAAAGCACATGCATACACTTACGGGACAAATGACTTTAGCAGATGGCGCACGCGGAATCCATAATCAATCAATCTATTGGACATCATTTATAGGAAATCGCCCTCAAAATCTTTCGTCAAGTTAATGGGAGTCGTATTACTACCACTTTGACCTTCACAGCTTTTACACATTGTTGTGCAGCGTAACTTGGCTTTGATCACTAACATTGTCTCTGCAATTTGAGTGCAACTGCACTCCAGTAAATAGGTATTACCGTTTCTAAATACATGAGACCGATGCGTCGGTCTGTGCTTTCATACAAGGGCAATGGAACTCAGATCCGGTTGCCCTTACGCCATTCCTTAAAGAGCTACATTACATGCTTCACTACTTTATCTATCATGCGGCATGCTACTATTATCTATCCTACCGCAATCGCTCGATATTAGTAATAATATCATTTCTAGAGATACGTCTATTTCAAGTGATTTGGAGTGAGGAATTGGTTTGACTCCTTCCATCCCAGTTTCTATGGTTCAAGAAGTTATACAACGACTTGTATTGGAACTTACTGAAGTTGAGACGTATTGTATCCACTGTCGTATACTAACATGTGTGTGTGTCAACGACACACCCAAGCGTAGTTTTTCCCTTATAACTTTGTTTAGATCAGACGTTACCATTTCACCGTTAACGACTTGTGTTATTAAACCATTTCAGAACTCTTAGTAATAGTTTCGTCTATCAATGGTTATCGGATGTTTAGAAAGAATAGAAAGTCGTCATGCTTAAACGATTTGTGGAAATATCGACGTACTTTACAGGCAGATCTAGCGGTAAAAGCGTTGAGATCTTATTAACTGTCGACGATAACAGTTGTGTAATCGGATCAACATCGGATCACAGTAAATGTTGAACTAGTTCTGACAATATTTTAACACAAACTTTAAGAAAATGATTATATTGTAGTCCTAAATACATGTCTAATTTGTTCTAAAATATATAAAAGTTTCTTTCAATTACGAATATATTTCAATTTATTCTGGGGTCCAGCTTTGATCCCGGCAATTGGTGTCCCGTGTGATTGTTTAGAAGAATTTAATTCAGTTGCATCTGGATTAGTTTCTTCTGAGGATGCCATCTACTACACAGCTGTGGCAGCTGGTGAAAGAACCCTTCTAAGAAGAGGAACTGACGTGAAAAAAGTTGGCCGCCTGAAGCTTAAGGGGGCTAGCGTCGTTAAGATAAAGCGCAAGCCAACAGCACTATCGTAGTTGACAAGGCTGCCAATTATAACAGAGGAAAATGTGTCCGATTAATTTACCGTAAGATTGAATACGAATCCCGTTGATTTAGAACGAAAGATTTTGAGGACGATGTCTTGTAAATTAAGAGTATGTTAAGTAGATATGAACATTTTAAAGTGTCATTGATCCATAGATAATAAATAATTTAAACTTAGTGAGCTTATTTCCATATAACTTGAATACATAAACAAAAAATCTATGCCATGAACCTCAAAATGTTCCTGTGTTCTGGATAAACAGAAGTATACATTTTTTCAAAAACAAAATGGAAAATAAGACCAAAATATACGTATTTTAAAACTCCAATTTTTATTCTCGTTATTCGTACCGCATGAAACATGGGAATCACAATTTTTTACCGAATTCTAAGAGAGATTTTATTGTAAGAGCACTTTTCTTTAAAAAACGAATCGTTTTGCGTAAAATTAAAAAAAACTGAATATATTGGGGTCTGGAATTAGGGATACACCCTCCGTGAGGAAGGATTTTTGGCTCCTTATTACAGTGAATGTTTTCGCAAAGTTTCAAAATTAGCAAGTTATTTCCCTCATTTATTATTTTTAGATCTAATTTGCCTGGACTAGCGAAATATATTTTTAAGTATTAAGAATATTTATTTTTACTGAGTAATTTTAAACTAAAATCTTAAGGGAGAAACACATCATTGACACGAGATATGGCAGTTGATATTTTAAAGAGAATATTCAAAGCACAATACTAAATGGTGTTTGATAAACCTTTCATACCGGTAAAAAAAGGTATATGACACGTATTATCGAGTATTTACAATTAAAGGAAATTATATTTAATTCAAAATTGAAATTTACATCATTTAATGAAAAATATCGACATGATAAAATCATATTTAATGATATAATTTTGGCCCGAGAGAATCGGGGGGGTCAACAGATATTTTAGATTTCTTGGAAAAAAATATAAGAAAACTAATATAGGGAGAAAAATAATTTCTTAATTACTTATTAATTCTAGAAGTAATAAAATTATTTATTTGACAGCCACAATTCTTTTGAAAAAACGCACTCTTAAATTATAAAAAAAACTTGTTTAAAGAAGAAAATAATATTTTATGGGGAGAAATATTTAGTGTGATTGTGGTTTATAAAATTTTTACAAGTTTATTTTCACTAAAGCCCAAAAGCTGCGTTCGTATTATGTGTGTTGGTAGGTAATGAAATGCCGACGATATGTGTGACTAATTACATTAGTATATTTTCTAAAACTTTCTCATTAATTTGAATAAGAACCTTTTCTTTATGTTCTCCTTGCTCGAAGAAGATACTCCCAGGACTTCTTTATTTTACTTGATTGAAGCCAAATCGTTGGAACTCTTAAAAGTTATTGACGTTCTTAACCCCAAGATTCAACATTTATCTCGAAAGTGTGCATAAAATGTAAGTTTCGTTTGAATAGACCGGCTTTCCTTTGTACTGTTCACATGGAATTGAAACTGTAAACAAGAGAAAAGAATCGCGCTCCAGAACACGAGCGTTGCGTTTCTTTCACTCGCCCGCGCCCCTTGGCGCACAATGGCGGTCGTCGGGCGCAGGCGTTCGCAGCCCGCCCTGCCCCGCGGGGGGGGGGGGGGGGAGGTCGATTTTCGTGCAGTTGGCTGCGCGTGGGGGCGGGTTCTATACCAGGGGCGGGAAGCGGTGACAGGGGTCGGAGCTGCGGGGGAGTCAGAGGCGTGGGTGATGACGAGAAAGCCAGCAGAGTCGTGAACGGAGATGGACAAAGTGGGGTGAGCGTGTATGTAAGCGTCTGTGTTAGTGGGCGTGTATGTGTGAGAGCGTGTGTGTGTGTGTACGTGTTTGAGCGTGTACGTGTGTGAGCGTGTACGTGTGTGAGCGTGTATTTGAGCCTGTATGTGTGAGCGTGTACGTGTATGAACGTGTACATCGGGAGAGGGAGTGGGGGAGAGAGGGAGAGGGGCAGGCAGGGGCGCAGGAGAGTGAGAGAGGAGAGGGAAGGGCGAGGGGGGAGGGTGCTTGCGAAAGGGGTAGCACGGAGGTGGCGGGGGGGGGAGTGGAGGTGGAAACGGGGGTGAGAGGGGTGGGAGCAGTGGAAGCTTTGCAAAGAAGGAGTAGGCGACGGCGAGGGGATGGAAGGAGCGGAAGGGGAAGGAGGGTGGCAGGAAAGAGGGGGGTGGAGGCGGAGCGACACAGCTCGTGTCGTAAACAAAGCTCTCGGACGGACTTGGCTTCCGCAGGCCCCTCTCACGCCCCCGCCTCTCTTTAAACGCCCAGTCTGCACAGCGGGGCGCACAACCCGTTTCACTGCCACTCCGGAATGATCATGCCAAGACAATGCAAACCATTATTCGCTCTATTAGATCGGCCTCGATTCTTGCAGTCCCCAATACACGCTCTCCGTCAATCACAATAATTCGCAGGCGAAATTGGGTTTGGGAAAAAAAAACCTTCCTTCCAATATGAAATTCTCTATTCATTGCGTGCCCGATGAAATAAACACCACGTGTAATCCCGAGTTTTCAGTGAAAGTAAGCTGGACGAATTATTTCGTAGAAATTGTGGGGAATAATCCAAGACAATGAAAATAGAACACCCCCTATGTAAAGTCGTTTGCCAAAGGCTGATTTACTTTCAAAGCTTTTAGCTTTTCGAATTTGGTATTAGAACATCGCTGATATTAGACGCATTCTTCTATAGAGAAAGCTAAACGGTGCCTTCCACAACAGCCATCCTGCAATGCAAGAAAGACGTGTCTCGCAGATATTACAAATGGTTCCACTGGAAAACGTCTTCTGCAAGCATCACGATCTGGAGGTGGCTCTCCACCGGAAAAAGAAACCATATGTGCGAAAAATGGCCATAGTCAATGCGCAAGAATGAGAGTGATTTCCTCAGACCTAGCACCCCAGACCGAGAATGCCTTAGTTGTTTATTCTGTTCTAATTAATATTTTGTTCTGCCTTACTATCTCTACCGTGCATCAAGGATGGAACGTTTGACTGAGAGGTGAGTTCCAACGTGAGTACTTTCGATATGTTATGTTTGGTGTGTAAATTTGTGATTTAGCTGTCTCATCAATCTTCTCGTTTCGTATAATCCTTGCGTGATTGGGGACCCAAAATAACATCAGATTGAAATCGTTAAGTAAAAGCTGGTGTATCAGACAGTGACCTGGTTTGAAAATAGAGGATTAGGTACACAGGACGATATGAGGAGCGAACTCACGGAATCAGAGCAACAAACTACTCGCTGCAATGATGCAGATTTAAAGTTAAGGGCTTTGGAAATTTGATAAAGCTACGTGAAATGCTACACAAAATAAAGTAAATTCGAAATATTTAGTGACCTTCCTACATCGTAAGACGCCTCGCAAAGTGTATGGTTTTCAAGGGGGATGTCTTTTTGGGAAAGTTCGAGAAATTAACGTTGGGAAGGTGTTTTCAAAAAGAATTTTGGTTAGATTGGCGGATTGACTGGAAACGGCAGCCAAATATCAAACCAACTCTTGATTTCTCCTGATGGCATGAATAAATAAACATTCAAGAGAGTAAGCTCTGTGGGTCTAGCGGGAGCCTTCGATGACAAATTTTTTATATCCCAAGCAGTGATGCGACGTAAGAATGATGCCATTCTCTTTCAATGATTGGCTATTTCGTGTTTTCGGGCACGTGAATTGCTAAGGTCACACGTCCCGTAAATATAGCGTATGTTTTTTTATTGCGGAAAGTGGTGGTCATCTTCCCCCGCTGGCTGGCGATATCCGGGGCTGACTTACACAACGTCTTGCGGGGTTTTCCCAACCAGATATCTCCCACCAACAGGGCATCGCCCCAGCCGGGTCAAGCTCAGAGCTTCCTACTGCTCTCCCGACATGTGGCGTAGAGTGACGTAGTGCAGGTAAGTGTGTTTGTAAGGGATGGAGACAGGACAAGAAAGAGGTAGGAAAAACTCACGCGCGGTCCGTCGCAGTTTCTTAGTGTACTGCTTCGGTATTTACCTGGTGTTCATCAGACAAACCACGGTAAACTATTGATCAGAGCAGCGGGCCGCTACAATTCTCCAGACAGCGGCTAAATTCGACCTAGCTCTCTAGCTAGTATCGAAAATCCTGCCACCGTCGGAACTCAAACCCTAGAACCTCCTGGTCAGAGACACTGAAGTGACATCAATTGATGCCCTTGAGGCACCTACGCCTATCCATTCTTTCATGCACGCACTAGCGAACAAATTTTGAAATTACTCGTACGGAGAGTCAATCAGATCGCTGATCTCCAAAAGGGCGACCACTCATTATTTCCTCGAGTTTTGCAGGGAGTGCTTAATAATGAAGATTTTGCCTCCGAATCTGAGGAAGATATAAAAGCCTTTTTTTTAAATACAAAGTGTCATATATATATCGATAGGATAAAAAAGAATCAGGGTCAAGTTACAGAACGTGTCCATTAGTCTTTATGTTCGTGAGTACTCCCGTTTTGAATGATTATATCTCTGTCGGCACACCATTACGACAACGGAAGTGTCATTCGGCGCGTTTGAGGGTAGAACTAAGCATTTTCTCAGAATATCCTGAATATTCTAAGATTACTGTGAGGGGCAAAATTAACCTTTTACTATGTTCCAGTTCATAAAACTAGGTGGTAATGTGAAAGCTTCTCTGAGGTCGAGAATGTCAAATAAGTGGTATAAGGGGGTGCGATCTGCTTACAAAAGTTCTTCCGCACTTGTAACCGTCAGGATAGGACACCATGGCGGATCTCGACCTCAAGAGTCTGTAGTGCCAGAGTACAAACACACATAAATATATAAAACATATTTTTGGGAGAGTTTCAGACATCTACAGGATTAAATAGTGCATTCGATTCGTTTTGAAGAGACAAATCGATTGTAAGTATTTTTGAATACGGTACGAATAGAAGGGCTTTCCCTCTTCAGATACTTGTTTCAGCAGGTTCCACCCCAGTCGGGGCAAAATGGACTGGACTTCTGACATTGTAGTAGTGCAGAGCATGTAATTAATTTGGAAGGAACAATAGTGTGCGGTCAGTGGCCCGAGTGTTAGCGTACTGCATGATAACGATCATGAAATTACTGAAAAGTTCCGCCCAGAGCACCCGGCTACGTTCTCCGTCCGTGGCTGAATTACATCTAGCTATTTAACTTATATCCAAACTTCGCCATCGCTTGAACTCAAACCCTAGGACCTTCCGTTTAGATAACGAATTCCAAACATCGACCCCTTTTAAAAGATTGATTTGCTTCATCGATCCCCTTGACCTTTTTCAAGGACGTACAAAACGTATTTAATAATCATTAAATAATTTTATAAAAATGACTTACTAACAAATAGGTTTATTAGGTTTATAATTAATTATTATAATTATTGCACTATTATAATTTTGAATGTTTACAAATATAAACAAGTACTATTATATGTTTGAAACCTTTGTGTAAGAAAACAGTAACCTCATTTATATTTGTTTTGTAAACAATATATATAAAATCTTGATTATATCTAACAGATGGTTGCGCGTATTTGGCTATCGATATCCCGCTTCAAAATTTCATCGTCCCAGTAGGGTATCAATGCCGACCTCTATGGGAAAAACTGGTGTTGATATTTTTTTTTTTTTGGGGCTTAAATGGTGTTGCTGCACGATTAGGGATAATTAATAGGGATAATACACGTATTGTATTTTGTTTCGATGATGTGTTATAAATGATGAATTGTATAAACCGAGGAAATTGGTGGCCAGTGCTCAGTGAGAAGGTAGCTGCCCGAGAGCGCCGACGTAACGGATCTCGTCCGTCAACCGCAGCCCAGGGCCTTCGCCCTCGCCTCCGCCCGCGCCTCCGCCCGCGCCTCCGCCCGCGCCTCCGCCCGCGCCTCCGCCCGCGCCTCCGCCCGCGCCTCCGCCCGCGCCTCCGCCCGCGCCTCCGCCCGCGCCTCCGCCCGCGCCTCCGCCCGCGCCTCCGCCCGCGCCTCCGCCCGCGCCTCCGCCCGCGCCTCCGCCCGCGCCTCCGCCCGCGCCTCCGCCCGCGCCTCCGCCCGCGCCTCCGCCCGCGCCTCCGCCCGCGCCTCCGCCCGCGCCTCCGCCCGCGCCTCCGCCCGCGCCTCCGCCCGCGCCTCCGCCCGCGCCCGCGCCCGCGATCTCCTTCACCGCTGCCGTTCGTCGCATCTGGCGCAGCGGCTTCTGCGCATCCAACGCTTTTACTGCGCTCGTTGCATCCATCAGCCCCTCCCCGCCCCGGCCGTTCCGAAGCGCTGCCTTTCGGAGGAGAGAAGGCGGCGCCGGAAACATGCGGCGTTCCAACGAAAGCAACGGGCTGAGTTGCGAGGTGATCAGAAAGAGAAAACACTTTCTTCCCTGAATATTGTTCCTTGTATTTTTTACTTTCCCGTATACATACGTGTATGTGAAGTAATATACGTAGTATAGGGAAATTTATGTAAGGCCCACTAGGGGACTATACGTAGGATTTTTGCCAAATTGAAGAAACCCCGGACCATCTGGCTCGAGTCGAAGCTTTGACATTTTGAAAACCATTCTTCAAAATTTGGAGATATTTTACGTGAAGCTCCCCGGAAAGTTTCAAACTTTTCTCAAAAATGGCTCCACATTCTTTCTTTAAATTTATAAGAATAGAGTAAAATACACTTATAAAGGTGACATAGGTCCAATATTCAGGTTTAACTCTGAATTGTGGAAAATTGAAAAATTTTAATTTTTTTCGGTGTCTTCCTACAACTAAAAAATTGAAGATAAAGATTTTTCCTTCGAATAAAATTTGTTGTCCATAATTAGTTCTTTTATTAAGATCCTATACATTTTTTGAAAATTTTAGTAGTTTTCTGGCAATGTTGCATGCAATAAGTGCAATTTTAAAAAATCACAAAAACAAAGATTTTTTCAAAAACGGCTCAAAATAGTATGGATAGTGCTAATTGCTCTATTTAATAAGACGTAAAGTTCATTTTTTTTCAATTACACAAATGTAAATTTTTTGAAAGATCTCTCACGCCGTTGATTCCGTTGTTTCCATCAATGTGTAAACACTATTGTATTTGTGAGTTAAAGTACTAAAAATTACTACAAATGAAGTTCTTTGAAAGCTCAAAAAGCTGAAAAAAAGAGCACCAAATTTCGACTTTATAGTAGCGCTTAAACCCAGTTTTTTTAAAACCGCTGCAAGTGTTTCAAAGAAAATTATCATTTAGAACGAGGTTTTACTGTTCTTTAATATTCTTAAAATAATATTTCCGTTCTACTATAAGTTAAAAAAAAGAAAATGCCACAAGAAGGCTGGCAAGAGTATGTCCGAATAGCGCCGAATAGCAAACCGTAAGTCCGAATAACGCGTCGAGACCAAAGGAAATAAAAAAACTAATACGGAAAAGCCTGTGCCATTCTGTAGCACCACTAGATACTCTTTAGCTTGCTCTTTTCTTTACGTAAATTATATTGATTTAAATGGAAAACCTAATAGATTCCAAAGCATCTGAGGTTCAATGCACAGACACTTAAAAACCTAGTGGTGCTACAACAGCACATGCTTTCTCACATAGTTTCTAACTTTTAAATTTTCGAAAAGTCAGAGACTTCACCGAGAATGAGACATGCGCCGTTCCTTTAAGCCTTACATACTCTACGCAAAGACAACGTTGAATCAAACAATTTGGAGTCATTTTTTGAGAAACTTTTGAAAATATTGAGACATGCAAAGTAACTCCAAAATCAAAATATCCGTTTCAAATTAACAGGGTCTTGAATTCGATTGATCGGAGAAAATCAATATTGGAGAAAGTCCCCTGAACAATTTATGCACTAACATTGACCAGAGGCTAATGGACGGATTGACAGACAAAGACGTTTTGTCAAGAGATTTTTCGTTATCGAGCATCCACAAAACATGGATTCTGACTACGCAACGTGTTAAAGGAAATAATTTACACCGGCTGAGGTGGCTCAAAATGATGTCTCTGCAGAGCCTCTGACCGGCAGGTCTTAGGGTTCGAGTTCCGACGCTGGCAGGGTTTTCAACACCAGCTAAATTGTTCGGTCGGGCTCAGACGCTGTCTGGAGGAAACTTCGGGAAGGCCGGTTGCTCTGATAAGTAGTTTTCCGTAGTTTGTCCGATAAATTGTGGGCAAATGCCGAAGCAGTCACCTCAGAAACGGGCCACAGCTGTGTGGTATTACCCTAACAAACGGGCCACGGACCGTGCGCGATATTTCCTTCCTCTTCGTTGCCCTATCCTCACCCGTTACTTACACACACTCACATGCACTACATTACCGCACAAGACAGGAGACCAGTTGGAAACTTAAATCTTGTTCCATCTGAGGCGGTGGTGGGAGGTACCTGCTTGGGGGAAAACTCCGCTAACCGAATTTCACCATCCAGCGGAAGACGAACATGGCTACCTCCTGTGACAATAACATGCACTACATTTACAGGACTAACGACCATAGCAGTTGACTAGTATGGAAACACGAAATAATTAAATAAGTAATTTTCTACAGGAACATTATCAAGTTTTTACGAGCTTTTTTCTGTATTTAGCAGGGCCCGACAGAACAATTTCTGTGGAAGAATCGCCTATTTGTGCCGCACAAGTACAATACATTCTCTCTACTACGTATTGTGAACTACGTAATGTGAAGAAGTAAAAGCAAGAAAAGAAACACGGGTAATTTTTTTCAATAGATATGGTCATCCTGTTCCAGTACTAATGTGGGAGACGAAATAAGAACAATGGCAATAAAGGGCAAATCCAGAATTCATAACAGAAGCAGAAATGAAGTTTATGAGGAACTTTCTGAGCCATATCATATCAGAAAAGAAGCGCGGTTATAAGACATGGATTAAAAGTTTAACATTTAATGGATAAACGGAGAAGAAACAAACGTAGGTTGAGCGATCATCTAGAAAAAATATTGGAAAGCTAGCTGCAGGGAACAAGAAACATTTTACTCTCTCTCTCTCTCTCTCTCTCTCTCGCTCAGGCCTTGTTCACCTTCTGTCTAGAGATGAACGATCGCTTGTAAATCTGATCAATAGAAAAAAACTCCATTATAAATGAGAAAATCTTGAAATGGACATTAATGCCGACTTTTTCAAGCTAAGAAACACTTGTTCCTTGTTTCCCTGTGCAGTATTAAAATTCATAACAGGAAATACAGTCATTTTTCTCATTTAAATCAACCTTGATTTCGTATTCTTCGCACATGGTTTCTTTCTTAACAAATTTTTATAACGAAACAATTCCATTCGCACTACTATATAGTTATTTACCTCTGTGTTCATTTAAGAATCATTTACGAAAAAGGATATTTTGGGTTTCGTGTTTGAGGAAGTCCGTCTTCCTGAAAGTTTTGCAGCTGCCTTCCTCTGTCAAAGGGGTCGTCGTAGCTTCAGGGCGAACGAGGAGGACCGAAGCGCGAGGGCGACCTCCTGCTGGGCGGAGATGGAATCCTACGGTTGGCGACCATCGAGTCCGCCGCTGGCGCACATGTATCGAGCGAACGTACCGCACCGCGCCGCCCATCACCTACCACCCACTACCCGCCGCCCGCCGCCCGCCGCCGTCCGCCCACCGCCCGCCACCCGCCGCCCGCCGCCCGCCGCCCGCCGCCGTCCGCCCACCGCCCGCCGCCCGCCGTCCGCCGCCCGCCGTCCTCTGCCTACCGCGCTCCGCCCGCCGCCCACTGCTCGCCGCCCTCTGCCCGCCACCCACCGCCCACCGTCCGCATACCGCCTGCCATTTGGCCACTGGCCGCCGCCCGCCGCCCCCACCCTCTACCCTTCGCACACCGGCGTCCGCGCAACACTCATCACCCTCTGCTCATCGTCGTCCGCTTCCGCCCCCACCCACCTGCCCACCTTCTGCCTGCCTGCAGCGCTACGTCAGCTCAGGTCACTCCCCACCATCTCCTGGGCGCCTTCGCCCGTCGCCCACCGCTGTGCCGCAGCACCGCTTCGTCAGCGCGCGCCGCCCGTCGCTCCGCCCCCGCCGCCGCCGCCGCCGCCGCCGCGCCCTGATCTCGCGATACCATCGGCGGCCGGCGCGGCGCCGTCGGAGCCGAACCGAGGCGGGCAGGGGGGGGGAAAATTTGCATACGAAAACGACCGCCCGGTCCTCACTGCAACGCGGGTGTGGAGGCCGCTGCGGCACTCGACCTGCTGGGGTGCGCGAGGGCAGGGCAACACGCGTCTACGAGGTGCATACGACGCCGTGTATTTGCACCTTTTATTTTCCAAGATCAGGGAGGGAATAACAGGGTCGCTCAAAATTACTCGTAGAACGGATCTTCAATCGAATATTAAAAAGAGCATTGGACAAGATTTGAATTGAAACTTGCAAAGTGCTTCGACCTGAATTTTCTTGCACTTGAGCAAAAGAAAATACCGGAGAAAGACGGTAAATTATGATCCCCACCTTATTGTACTAGGTCCGAGTAGGTATAGGTGAGTATAAGAAAAACTGCGAATCCCAAAATTTTAGACACCTACTCCTCTTGTTCCGTGCTCACTTTCCACTACGCGGCTCCGGGATCGATTCCCGGTCGAGTCAAGACTATAGTCTGTGTTTTCTTTGCAATGTCCCAGTACAAGATATCGTATATAGGTGTGTGACGATGAGAAAATTCACTTCTCAAGTTGAGAAGACCGGAATACGGCGTAGGAATGCCTACGTGCTAACCACACGTACCCCCTTAACCCATGGCCGCGAGGAAGGGACGTCACCGGCAGGCCAGATCGTTCACGGGCTGTCGCGCCAAATACATACATACTCCTGTTGTTCACATTCCCTACAATTAACAAAACGTTCTTTTTACATTCCTTTTTTCTCGATTTGCCGCAAAAAAATTTTAATCTGTCAACAGCAACAAAAACAACTTATTCGTTTGGATTGAAATGACAATTTTAGAAATGAAATTATAAAGGGGCTCTGAAATATATTATCTTTCTACTCAGATTTGGTAATGAATGACCCAAGTGAAGAAGTATATACCGAGATTACATGCGACTTCCTTTAACGATAGTGGTAGAAACGCACATTGTGCAACATTGTAGGGGGCTGTGAAGTGCAGTTTGAATCGAGCAAAATGGCGTCTCTTAACGGTGCCGAGAGATTTATTTTTGAGCGAACGTACGTCCTCAGCAAACCAATGGCCTGGGCACGGCGCTTTCCGTTCCTGCCGGCGACTTCCATCCACTCTCCACGCGTTCTAATGATTGCGCGTTCGGGCGAAGTCGCCGGTTTACGAGCGAATGTTTCTAACACTAATGCGCAAGCACGGCCGCATGCGTCCGCGGCATTCTGACGAACACGACCAACCATTTAACTCTGCAGAAGGTATCAAATGAACTTAAAATATTTGTCAGAACTTAGGTCATCAACATATGCGTAGATAAACTATTTTTTTTCGTTAATGAATGTGAAGTACTGCGGAAGATCTCGGATTTTATTTCGCTAAGTTATGGCGGAACATTTCAAAAGAAATGTACCGAGAGTGTGTTTTCCTTGCAATGTCCCAGTATACGATATTGTATGTTGCTGTGTGACGATGAGAAAAATTCAATTCTCAGGTTGAGAAGACCGGAATACGGCGTCAACTGATGGCTCTGACCGGAATGTCCTTGGTTCAAGTCCCGAATGCGGCAGGATTTTCGACCCTAGCTTGTCAGTTAGGTCGAATTCAGTCGCTGTCTGGAGGGGAATTCTAGTGGCCGGCTGCTCTGATCGGTAATTTTTCTTGGTTTCTACGATCAACACCAGGTGAATGCCGGAGCAATACTCTAACAAACGGGCCATGGACCGCGCGCGATCATTCCTAACTCTTATGTGTCCTATCCACACCCCTTAACCCACCCACCCCCACACACTAACATGCAGTACACTACCACACATGCCGGGAGAGCGGTCGGATGCTTAGAGCTTGTCCCGGCTGGGGATGTGCCCTGCTAGTGGGAGATACCTGGTTGGGGAGAACCCCGTTAGCCGACGGTAGGTTGGTGCCAAATCTTGCCAGCCAGCGGGGGCACATCACTGCCACCTCATGAAGAGAAACCTCCACTACACTTAGGGAACTAGTGATCTTAGCAGTTGACGCGTCTAAACACCAATCAATCAACAGAAATGGATGAAATGTGTTACTGCTTTGATGTGATCCCTGTTCTGCCGAACATGAACCTAACCTCGCTAATGCTATAACAACGTGAACTTCCCATTCAAACGCTTTTTCTACGTTGAATCAAACAAGTCTCATATTAAACACAGTACTCAGCTTTCATTTTTTCTCTTCAATTAGATGTCACACGCTTAATCTTTTGAAGACGAATGCCTAGTGTAGTCGAATGCAATGTGACCATTACCGTATGGCAGAATCATATATCAGTTGCAAGACCAGATTCTTCTAAGCTAGCTATAAATTGATCGCGTTTAAACGAACACTTCTTTTGCCAGCTATGTGTCGGTATTTCCCCTTGAATGTGTTTCAACCTGTGATGTTCACGTTAATGGAGGCGATGGTACTTTTGGGGTCATGGTACTTAAGTGAAAAATGCAATACACATGATTCATTCAATCGTCAGATCACGTATGTAATCACATGCATAGAATTTTAAGCAATTGATCTAGTGAACTAGACACTGCAATATAAAGTCACATTCATTTATGCACCTCCATTCTACACGATGTTTCACTAAATGTGTTGCCGGTCCGCCATTTCATCGAAAATATTACCTCACTTGGTAAGTATCTTCGATTACCCCTCTCGTTTGAAGCAACACATATACTAAAAAGAAAGTGCACACTTATTTGACACCTTTATACTTGTTTTCTACTGTATATTACAGGTATTTACTTAAATTTCGCGGAAATATTTTTTTATTACGCGTGTTTTAAAAAGGCCCTAGAGGAATGTGTACCGCGGACTTGCATATAGCCAGCGACTGCTTACCCACGTGGTAATGCTTACACCCAATTCATTCTCTCCTTGGATATGGAACAGCTGAAGTAATCCGACACTGACGGAGTAATTTATGTACACTATGTGATCAATAGTAGCCGGACACGTCCAAAATGGTGTTATGGTGTGGTCGTGTTTTTCATGGAGGGGGCTTGCACCCCTTGTTGTTTTGTGAATCATTTTAAAAGGATTCGTTTCATTTGAACTTTTGTAAGAAATCTCGATTCGCCATCACTGTGTGTACTTTTATTCTCCTCTTTCTATTTTTTAAAGTTGGGATCCAGATCATTAAGATTGGTCATCTTTGTACTTCTGTAATTTGTGTTTGAGATGTATAAGGATTTCCCACCCATAAAATGTGAGGATTAAACTTAAAGGAAAATTAGTATTCATCTCCGTACCTTTGAAAATTGGGCTCGAGAAACATTAGAATCCACGCCATCTCAGTTCTTTTAGGATTCGAGTTTGATAAGCATTATTATTCGTCACATCACTCCTTTTAGGATAAGGGTTCTAAAACATTCGCCCCCGTCTAATTTTAGGCTTCGAATTAGAAAATGTTTTGGTTCCCCGCGCCCACCGCCATCGGTACTTACTGTGAGAGCAGTGCAGGCGGCAATTAGCGGGGGCGGAGGCAGGGGTTGGGTGGGGCGGCGCAAGGACGGTGGCGCTGCCAGAGGCGGGAGAGCGAGCAAACAGGTCGATGTGGGAAGGCAGCCTGCCCAACAAATCATGGCCATGGCAAACCTTCCTCGCGTCACTCCACAGCCATTTCGCGACGTAGTGAACTCCTACGCACTCATCTGCGATGAAGAAAACTTCAACGATTATTTATGTTCAAGTTAATTTTAGCTCAATCAATCTTTCTCCAGATGCGCATGTGAGTCCCTCGATGCTACACTTCGTGCACATGCTAATGGCATTATTTTTTAGGACTAGTCTTGGGCATAACCGGAATTTTTTCTCGGGTGAAGACTGTGAACATTTGGGTCCGGGAACTCGAGTGAACATTTGATCTATTGAGAGTCAACTTGCGGAGATCTTTTTGAGTAACATTTCGCAAAGCGTACTGCCACAATTTCGGCACATTCTCGTCTCTACGATCTGTGAAAGGTCTTCATGTAACACATTGTATTTGTATTTTCTTGAATGTAAATGTAGCATAAAAGTGAAACGTCTTTCATTTCAATAAGCAGAGAGAGGAGAATTGCTTGGTAACACAACACGATACGAAAATATGTTACTCTAATGTCGCCGGCATAGTGGAGTGTAGGCAGGGGTTTGAGGCAGATGCGACCTTGTACGAGTTACACAAAAGCAGTGGGTGGATTGATTGGTTGCTGTTTACGGAGCATCAACTGATCTGTCATTGGTCCCGTAAATATTCTTCTTCTTACTATTATTATTATTATTATTATTATTATTATTATTATTATTAGACCGTTTAATCCTTATTAGGGCAAGGGCCTCTTGCACAGGGCAAGGAGGCTTACATTATAAAGTTGGTCCTCGAGCTGCCACCTCGGGGACTCGTACGCTTTGGTAATTAGTCCCGTAAGCCGTAAGACCTGCCGTCGAACTACGCGTAGTCTTACTGTGTTTTTGCCATCCAGGTATCTCCTACTAAGTCTTATTAAGGTTCAACACTGTCTAACATAGAGGAGGGTTGTGTGATAGTGAGATGCCTTGTCGTAGAGTTGTACAATGGTTGGCGGCCTTCCCCTCGCAACTGCTGACCTGACACGCTCTGGGCGACAGGTGGTAAACTCATTGTTGGAAAAGATGAGAGGAATTTTTGGGGAATTAATTTAAAGAGTAGTATTTGTGTAAAATGAACGTTGACTTCATTTGGGCCAAATAAAACTATATTTATGTTAAAACATTTTTTAAATATTTCAACTCGTTGGATTCAGAACCAGGAACCAATTTAGTATTAGTATTTCTAAGAACCTTCTGACCTGAGAACCTAATGACCTTCAATTGCCTGCAGTGAATTTCTGCACGTTTAGCTCTATTGGATGATATAAGATAGGTGTCATGACATGATGGTATGGCACTCGTAACGATTAAAGTAACCATCTGCTCGAATTTGGTGTGATTTAATAAGCTCTTACTCCATATCGCGCATTACTCTTCAAAAATACCTCAATTTTGAGTTCCTTGTTTTCTATCCAACAACTGATATATTGCAAACAACAAGGGGTAGGTAATATCAATATGGAAAGCAACGAAAGAAAACTTTAATTGCTTCAACAAAAGTCATTGGAAAATGAGTGTTAGTGCTCTGCAATTGAAGCAGATTTCAATTACTCATATCGTAAAACAATGCTCCATATTTCGCTCCCGACGGTCACAACAGGAAGCTATAATTAAACTAGGGGTGCTACAGAATAACACACCTGGAATTGGTTTCCTATTTCCTTTGGTCTAGACTAGCTAATAGGACTTGTAACATACTCTCGTCAGCGGCCATCTATCGCCTCCCAAAGTACATGTTTTTGAAAATTTCTAACTTTTTTCGGTTTACTAATAGAAGAACGAAAAAATTATTTTAAGAATATTAAAGAACAGCAAAAACTAATCCTAAATGGCAATTATTTTGAAAAATTTGGAGACGTTTTAAAAAAATTTAAGAAAATGGCGTTTAAGCGCTACAGTAAATTCGAAATGTGAACCTCTTTTCACAGAAAACTATTGAGTTTTCGAAAAACAGAAGTCATTTAAAGCATTTTAACTCACAAATGCTCTGGCATTCGTGTGATATTGATTGAAAAAAAAAAACACACGGAAATCTACCGATCGGAGCAGCCGGCCGCCAGATTTTTCCTCCAGATAGCTACGGAAGTCGACGTAACTACCTTGTGTCGAAAATCCTGTCACCGTCGGGACTCGGACCTAGGGCCTCCCGGTCAGAGACTCTGTAGTGGCATTAGTTGATACTCTGAGCCACTTTTGTCCCGGTTCAGAGTTTTTTAAAGAAAGTAAGACCAAAGCCACTTTTGTAAGCGATTTACTCGGACCCTCGGCTGGTGCACCTCCTCGAACCCGGCTCTCTACCGCGCCGGTATTTGGACTCCCACTGCAGCGCACTCGTGGAGTGCACGTTCCGCCCCCTGACAAGCAATGAGCGCCAACACGCGGGGTGATCAAGGTGCGAAGTTCCGCCTGCCTAAGCACCTGCTGGGCTCGCATACTTTTTGGTGGGTCACGTGATCCTTCCGCCTCCCTGAGTTATCGCCTTGCGTTTTGGAGCACACGGCTCCATTATTTGTTGGCGCCCTTCCATCCCTGTATGGCCGCCTGCATACCGATGTGTCCGCTGGCGCCTTTGGAAGCATGGCCGCCAACTGATCACGTCGGACGAGTTGGCAAGTGAAGTCTCCAATGATAAAAAAAAGTGAGCAACATTACAATTTTGCTCTCGGGTTCGCGGAAATGTCTCGTTCAAACACAGCATAAGAAAATAAACGTTTGATGGTGTAGGTCAGGCTCCATGCTTCATGCAAAAATATATCCTCAGATGACCTCAGGGTGCAGGACGTAGAGGATGACGCGCCGATTTCGACACTGCTTTCGAGCTGTGAGCAATTAAGAGCGCTTTAACGAATAGATTCATGCTCAGGAGGTCGTGACATGTAAAGGCAGTTATCCATGAGGAACTTGGTCACTATTTCAGAGAAGGGTTAATTTTCTCTCATAAGCCACAAAAGTCGAGTGATAATCTACGGCCATGTAGGCGACGCAGCGGCGCCAAGAGGGGGGCGGGGCTGTCCGACCGAGCGACGCTACCGGATACATAAGCATCACAGAAGCTGACTGTTTGAATGGCCGTTTCTGTGGATTACAGTGATTAATTTCAGGAGGATGCCGGGACGGATCCGCAAATAATGAGCCATACACATAGCATTTTTATTTCCCCTTCTATTTCCTATCTCATCCTTAGATTCGAGGGGAGGAATTGAATACCCATCTCTGTATGGCGTGTTCGCCGTAATCTAGAAAGAGTACGTTGGGCCTCGATTACGCAGATGTGAAACAAAAGCCTAATTGAGATCAAGTGGCAAAGGAAGAAATATCTTTTACAGGCCGGCCGATGAAGATCGCTCTCCAAAAAACGAAGTTTGATGGATGACATGCAAAAAATTGATCCCATTCCCTGCCGAATCAGGGCAGTCCGCGTCAACCATTACCGATAGCGACGGGGAGGAGGCAAGACGGCGGAGAAAACCACGAATGCATATTACATGGGCATTTATAAATACTACACAAACTTCTGTGAAAGTCGCAATTTGAAATTTACGAATCTCTTTAGAGGAATTTTAATCTCTGGAATATTATTAATCTTATTTTTAATCTCTGGAAGCGTTATCTCGATATTCGACCGAAGTTCATAGTCGAATTTCTCACGTATTTGGAATATCAGAACAATTTTAATATCAACAAAATTCCGACAACGTAAATTAACCTTTCTCTGAACTGATCCTCAGGAAAACTCCTGGGTTGGCGCTGCATCTCATCTGGTGGTCGGAAAACAATATTTCGTGGAGCGATGCGGAGTGTAACGATGCTTAACTGATGGGTCCATTTTGGACCGATCGGATTTTTAACTAATCATATCACTGCATCTCATCGTTCTGAGTTTTTCCATTCACGGTCAGACTTAGCAGTGACAGCGAGCCATTTGAATAAATGGAGCTGTCGTGAATATCGGTCTCCGGAAGTCGGTTATGGTCTTTAGCGGTGTTCCGGGTCATGTTGCAGGAAAATCAATTAAACTCATGGATGGCGAAAAATCAACAGTGTGTGCGACATGTGATAAAGTCCTGGTTAAATGCCCGAGAAAATTATATTCTCGGACAATTCCATCCTAATCTGACACCGTATCCACAACGCTTTCAGAAATGGATAAATACTACTGATTGTGAGACAGTTATTGTGTTCCATGGTGGCAAAAATGGGAATCATAGTTTTCTGGTGACAATCATGTTAAACGCAAACACTGTTGATTTTCTTCCATCCATGAACTTCATTCGGTATCAAACATGCATTGTGAGAGGCCTGTAATCTAACCACTCAACCAAGCAAGGTGCGCCGCTTTTCAAGAAGTAAAGAGTACCAATTTGACTCAACTGTTTCTCATTATTCGCAATTATTTTATTTTAAACTCCTTAATGAATTGTCTTGAAGCGTAAATGAACGAACAATACCAGTCTTGCCCAAATACTTATCATTGAATCTAAATATTTTCATGATTCTACATAAATTACTTATTTTTATATAGTTCAGTAATTGTAACAAAGTCAGCAATTTTCGTTTCGTTCCATAGCCATACTTAAGCGAGAATTATGGGAGAACAAAAGTTTGTTTCATCATGAAACTTATTTCGATACTCGATGATTTAGATCTGAGTTTCTCCAGCTTTTTACAGACTCACGCGTAAAATTTTAATTTTCAAGTCCCTCCAAACTGTTAAGGCATTTTCTAAATTATTGAAAAAATTATTTTAAATTAACATAAATAATTACAATAATGTGGAAGACACAATTCATTTTTGTACATTTACAAGGCACTCAGTTTTTGCCTCAATTTTAATAATTATAATTATGTATAAAACTAAATAGTTTTGTTAGTGCCTCCGAGCGCGTCAATGGCTAAGGTCATTAATACGGTAAGTATAGTGCTTGTTTTCCTCTTGGGAGATGACGGTGGTCTTCTTCCGCTGGATAACGAGATCCGGCGCCGATCTACCGCCAGCTGGCGGGGTATCTTCCACCAGCTGGACACTGCCTCAACCAGAACAAGCTCTGAGTTTCCGATCAGCCTCTCGGGATGTGTAGTGCGTGTTTCTGTGTGTGTAAGGAGAGAGGATAGGACAAGGAAGAGGCAGGATGGCGCGCAGTCCGTGGCCTGTTTGTTAAGGTACTGCTCCGGTAATCGCTTCATGTTGATCGGAGAAACCACGGAAAACTACCGATCATAGCAACTGGCCGCTAGAATTCTTCTCCTGACAGCGACTGAATTAGGCCCAGCTGACATGCCAGTGTCGAAAATCCTGCCATCACCAGGACTAGAATCTTGGACCTTCCGGTCAGAGACACTGCAGTGACATTAGTTGATACCCTGAGCTACCTCTTCCGATTTACTGGTAACGCTAGGAGACTATGGGAAGACATCTAAAAGAAAACTTTTCAAGCAAAATCAACTCATGTTGGGGGTGGAGCAAAAATATCAAACTCAGAGAGAAAAATCGAAATTCTTGAAAAATTACACTCTAAACACTCACACTGTCATGTGACCTACACGTAGTGCGAATGAGTATTCGGAAATTGGTCAGGAGGCTCACAACGCATCGTAAAATATCTCATTTAATAACGATTTAAAAAAATTCAAGGAGATAATAAATAACTTGCGACGATTCTCCTTAATGAGAGAGTTTTTAATAAACAATAGAGGAAAGCATACTTTACAACCTCTCTCGGGTCAAATATTTCGTTGAACCCATCGTTCAATTTGCTAGGCTTTACGCAAAAGTCCTTTATGAAGACCATCTTGCTATTTTTTCTTATGTCAGTAAATTTGACGTGTGCTTTTATGTGATTGAATTTCAGTAAAATATAATAATTTTAATTAACACACCAGCAAAATGTATAAGTTTGCGCATTTTATTTGCCAATGAGATGTGAATTGTGAAAAATTGTAAAACTGATTTTAATTTCTTTGTTTGATCACCAACTGTTATACGTATACTGTCTGTTTGCTGCTTAATATCTCATGAGCGAAAACCCATTCTTGCTAAACAAGGAAAGAATATTTCATTCAAGGCTACGCCATTAAGAAGGCGAATCTCGATAGTTCGGCGCAAAAGCGGAGCCTTCCCCCATTTAAAATGTAAATTGCCCTGTCGAATTCATAGCTCATAACGGCGAAACAGTATCGGGCGCAGTCCCCTGGAGGGGGGAGAGTTTTAGGGAGCGATCTTTTTCCCGGGCGTGGATGCCGGGGTAAGGGTGGGGGTGGAGGGAGGAGATTCACAGAGGGGGGAGAGACAGGGCAAAGGAGTGGGGAAACGATACGCAGTGGCTCAAACTGGGCCAGTAGGTCCGCTTAGGAGAGAGATCGATGGGGGAAAACCTGTTACCACCAAAAGCGCAATGTTTTGGATAAATCAGGACTTGGAAGATGTTAACTAAGAGAGATAAAATATAAGCATTTTATTAGTAGAAATTTAAAGCTCTTGGAATGATGATGGATATTATATTGTGGAAACCACACTGTAATGCACCGTGTGTGCAAAGAGAAACAAATCACATATCTTCTCATTATAATAAACACTATAAGTCAAAAGAAACTTGAATTGGTTTATGATAATACGGTATTAATATAATTTATTTCACCTATGTGCGTGATTGAGAATTCCATGTGCAGAAATACTTCATAGTGAAAATCAAGAACGGATAGTGTGGCATTTAATTGAATAGGGATTATTACATATGCATAATCTACATTCAATGCACAACTTTAATTTTCGTAAGGTTAATTTTATTCATTTTTAGCCTCTACGTGTTCAGATTCACTGATTGAAAAACAACACAAAATTTCAGAATATAAATGATTAATAGTAAATGATTGGTTTGATAAAGAAGTTTAGTAAGTCTATGGTTTGCTTCTCTTGACGTTACTTTAAATATATTTAAGTGTTCAATGTCATGTTACTCTATAGAGTGAATCGTGTGTCTAATTGGATTCGGACCCGCACACCGATGAGACCATAATTAACACGAAGATAATGGAACGGTAAAGAGAATTTTTTGAAAGTGGCGATTTAACCTTCTTCAATAATGAATCTACTCGCGTCCATCGATAGAAATTATTGGAGTACGGTTGTATAGTTTCCTGGAAACATTACTATTTCCGCATTTCAGAAACCATTTGAATATCTTAAAAAATTATCAATCCTTTAAAATTGATATTTGGCATTTTTTGTCATCAAAACATCTTGCCTACGGCTGGTAACTTGAGAACTGTTTTAATAAGCAGTTTAAAGCACATGGTTTCACATTTACCGTATGACGGCAAACCGAAGCCCCTTTAACAAGAACATCGATATGTTTCTCTTTGCATCGCAACGGCCAGCAGCTTATTCCGGAGAATGTAATAGCGCCAGCACAGTACTAGATAAATTATTTAACAGATTTAGCAGATTTAGATAAATAATTTAACACGTAATTTACAGGAACAATACTAGATAAATAATTAAACAGATAATTAATATCTGTATACAAACGTGTTGTGGTGTTGCAAACGTATATAAGTGTATACGTTGTACGCTTGGAAAATTTTAAAGAACAAATTGGCATAGGTGGCTCAGGGCATATATTGATGTCACTGCATTGCCTTTGAGTGCGTGGTCCTAGGTTTCGAGCCCCGATGGTGTCAGGAATTTCGACTCCAGCCACATTACTAGGTCGAGTTCAGCCTCTGTCTGGAGGAGAGTTGTGGCAGCCAGCTGATCAGTAGTTTTCCGTGGTTTCTCCGATATACATAAGGTGAATGCCGGAGCAGTACCTTAATAAACGGACCAAGAACCGTACGCGATATTTCCTTCCCCTTCTTTGTTCTTCTTACCTCTTACTTACACCCACTTACACTTACATACACTTCACTACCGGACATGTCGGGAGACCAGTCGGGGGCTTACAGCTTGTCCTGGCTGGAGCGGTGTCCTGCTGATGGAAGATATCTTTTTCGGGAAAACCCGCAAGCCGACGGGTAGGTTGACACCGGATCTTGCTATCCAGCGGGAAAAGATCATTACCATCTTCAATAACAAACAAGCACTACACTTACGGGACTAATAATCTTAGCAGTTGACGCGCCCGTTATCACTAATTAATCGACCAATTCAAAGAACAATATCGAACCACTCTTATTGAAGTTTTATGTCTCTTCTGACTTTATTTTTGCTGTGTTATATGAAAGAAATAAGATACAAGAAATCAACTTGTACATATCAAGGATTATATACATTTATATGTATCTTGAAAGAAAAATCTATAGTCTAAGAATGTAATCCTCAATTTTACTATGAAAACTATTATATTGTTTGTATTACGTATACAACTAAGTCATACAGACACCCGGAATAGGCCTTTTTGTGGTGTATAATGTAGTCACAAGATAGTCATACCATCTAAATTATAAACAAGTGTGTAATTTATTCAAGACATACTTCATTTCACGTCAATTAACATTAACCATTAAACTACTATCGCATTTAATTTTTTGACGGTTTATACTGGCATTCTTATGTTAGTGTGAAACTCGCTTGAGATGGTTGCATGGAAAAACGAAACTTCCCAGAGAATGACGGGACCCGTCAGTTACAATCCCGTAATCGAGTAGTAGCACTCTCTCGGGTATTAACCTGTTACAACATTTCAAATCGACGTCCCGCACAAGGAGTCTACTCTTTGGCACTGCCGGTGCCATTTGCGGGCACTGTGCTGCATCGGAGACGAGTCGCGTTGCCGGGCCAAGATCCTGCGGGGGCGGGGTGGCGGGTTGGGTAGAGGCGGGGGCGGGGACGCGTGGCCGAGCCAAGAGCGGGCCCAGCGGGGGGACGGGAGGGGGCGAGAGGGGGCGGCGATGGGGAAGAGCGAAACCTCGTTAGGCAGCAGCTGCCGGAGCTTCGCGCGGAAATGCGATAAAACAGGAATAGATTTCCGTATAAATGAAAGATTAACGCCATTCACGCTTGTTTCGAGCGGCCGGGGGTAGCCGGAGGCGGGAGGGGGGACGCCTATCCGCCCACGCCTGCTTGCGAGGCGTGGAAAAGAAACTCCCTCCAGGACGCGCTCTGCTCAATGCTTCTATCAAAATTAGTTCCGTATAAACGGGTTCGCTTGACCCGAACGTACATTATAGTCTTTGTTGATTGATTGATTGATTGATGTTTCCTGGACGTCAAATACTATGGCCATTAATTCCGTCAGTATTGTGAATGTTTATCAGGATGGCGGTGTTCCTTTCCTTCTGGATGGTGACATCCGAAGCCGACCTACACGTCAGCACGCGGGTCTTTCTCCCTCCACGAATGTCCCCCAGCGCAGACGCTCTAAATGCTCCCGACTGGCCGCCGGACATGAGTGAGAGTGAAGTGGATGTCAGTGGATGTGGATGTAAGGTGAGAAGATAGGACAAGGTAGAGGAAGGAAGATCACACGCGGTCCATGTTCCGTTTGTTAGAGTACTGCTTCGGCATTCTCCTGCCCTTTGAGGGTAAAATATGCAAAAATACCGATCAGAGTAGTCGACCGTCAGAAATCCTTTCCAGTCAGCGGCAGAAATCCACCTAGCTGTCTAGTCATCCCCCCCCCCTCGGGACGGGAAAACTGACGACCTCTCGGCCAGTGTCACTGCAGAGACAACGGCAATGCGGAATCTGAGCTAACTCAGTTGGTTTGTAAGTTTGCTGAATATTATCTTGTTTCACTAACAATGAGGGCTTGTTGAATCTCTACTTCTACATGTGTATGTGGTCCTGCGGCAATCAATTTGATGCACGCATTGTTCAGTCACTTTTCATTTAGACAAAATAATACCGTCTAAACCGTTCTATTTCTAGAGGCGGAGTTACCTATAGTCAATTTTATTTTACTCAGATTTCGAGAATCGGTTCGTCTCTAAGACTCCGTGCTAGTGAGGGATATATTGAGGTGAGCGAAAACTCCAAGAATGCCATAGGCTCATCTAAGTTTTATTTCCAGCTTATGATGTAAGAAACTCATATTTCCACAGCACACGAAAACTGGCATTTAACGGCCAAGTTTTCGGGACGCACGATTTTAACGTTCGAGCCGTGCACGTTTGTAACGTATGTTACAGACCAAAGTGTGATGCAGATTGAATGTACGTTTAGGTACTGAGTTATTGTCAGCCTAATTTGCATAAATTATAAATTTTCCATTTTAGGTCCGTTTAATGCACTCCTCAGGGGTAATTAATTACCTTTCACAGAGCACATTTACGGGGCTTAGTATCGATAGCGGCTTGTAAATCTTACAGATTCATCATAAGTTTGCTTATTAAATACAGACAGGACAATGAAGAAAACTAAGATTACACATTATCTTGAAATTCGACCCTACGATGAATCTGAAATCCTTACATTCAGTTTTAAATAAACTATGTAGGCATAAAACTAACAGATGATGGAATTGTTTTGAGTATAAATGCTAAAGATAATAAAAATATTAGAAAGATGAAAGGTATTAAAGTGAATTCTACCCATTTTAGAAAGAACGAAAGTTCTGGAAAGAGGAGGCCAGCAGGGTGATTCCAGGGTGGTGCGGGTGGAGAGGATGCTTTTAAAACACATTTTCCCCAAAGCCCGTGCGAAGCTGCGCAAAACACGATTGCGCGAGTCTCACTCTCTGAAAAAGGGGAATAAGCGTAAAGCGGAAATAGTGAAAAAAAATAGACAATGAAAAAGGCGGCTGGCGCACGGAGCGCGGGGGCGAATAAGCATCGAGGGGAGGGCGGGTGGGGGACGCGGCGAGTGGCGGGGAGGTGGAGTGAGCGGGGGCGGAGGGAAGGGCGGCGCAAGGACACGCTGCAAAGCGAGATTGAGAAATGTTGGAGAGAAGTGCAGAGGGGGAGGCGAAGCGGAAAAGAGGGACAGACTGATGGGATGTCGAGAGTGACATCATTTGGTGCCCTGAGACAACTTGGCCGGTTTTTCTTCCATTGGTATGCTATGAAAGGATAACACGTCTTGATCTGACGTGAAGCAAGGGAATGAAGAAAACTGAGATTACGCATTAGCGGAGATGCGTGCTTTTGAAATTAGTTCAATTGAAAAAATGAAAGTTCTGAAGAGATGAGGCCAACAGGGTGATTGCAGGTATTTCCCACCAGCGTTGCATCGCGCCAGCCGGGACAAGCTCGGGGTGAAACGTCACGCAGGATGAATGACTCAATGCACGCACCGGTCGCCAGTCGGGGAGGAGAGGAGCTGGGGAGGAGAGAAAGATGGGACGTGGAGGGAAAGGGGGCGGGAACGAAAGAGGAGTGGAGTGGAAAGCGGGTCGAAGTGGAGGGTGGGTGATATGGGGACAGGGTGGAGGGGAAGACATCTGCGTTTGGGAGGGTGAGGCAAGAAGGATGGCGGGAGACTATATACAGTGGGGCAGTGTGCATAGAGGGGCAATGTGCATGGCGGGACAGGATGGAGGGTAGGGCAGGGCTGGATGGAAGGCACGATGGGGCAGGATGTAGGACGGGGCAGGATAGAGGATGGGCAGGATGGAGGGCTGGGCGGGACAGGATGGAGGGCGGGGCAAGGCGGAAGGCGAGATGAGGTGAAGGACAAGTGAGGTGAGGAGTGGAGGATGGTGCGGAGCGTCAGGACGATTTAGCCCTTCTATCGGGAGAAAACGCTTTTTACACGCAGCCGCTTTTCCGCTTCTTCGCTGACGCATTCCTGCGCATGCGGGTTGAACGCTAGCGTCGGCCGATGGGTGTCGGCTGTCTAATTTCGGTCATCGGTTGTCAGTCGTCGGTTGTCTGTCGTCGGCTGTCTGTCGTCGGCTGTGTGTCGTCGGCTGTCTGTCGTCGGTTGTCTGTCGTCGGTTGTCTGCTTTCGGTTGTCAGACGTCGGTTGTCGGACGTCGGTTGTCGATCGTTGGGCGTCGGGCGTTGGAATTCTGCAGCCGTCGCCATATGAAAGATGCATGGCCACGCGACGGTCGTGTACGTGACAGATGCCGACGTAGCCGCGAGAGCGCTACACGGAATCTTTGGCTATTTTACTTTGTCCACGTTGGTTACATTGTGTGAGATTGGTTTCTGCTCCCTGACTCTGCGCCAACGGAAAAAACAGTTCCGGAAGTCATCAGCAGTATCGTTATGGAACGCCACTGTATTACATCGCGGAAATGTGTAACTTGAAACAATGAATTTGTTTGTGTACTTAATATAAGCCGGTGCAAGACGTCACCCCCGCAAGCCGGTGCAAGACGTCGTCGGATCTCCCATCCAAAGGAGGATCACCGCCACCTCCCGCAGTAGAAACATGCTCTACTCTTACGGAAATAATGACTTTAGTAGTTGACGCGCTGGAAATACTAATCAATCAATCGAAATAAAAAATTTCATTTTATTTGGCATTTAAACTTGCGCCTCGTTTGTAATTGTTCAACTCATCTGGAAATCCGTTCCAATTACAAGTATTATTTGAGGATTTATGTAGTGATCTGTTGATAACGTCCCCTCATGATTATGATGTCTTCGCCATATACCCACCCTTGAGTAAGTAATTACGACATAAACCTCTTACTCGTAAATGAAGAGGCAATGTAGTTTCCAACTGAGATCCTGAGAATAGGCTAGCATAAAGAAAGAAGCATGACCGAGAAAAGCGCACATGTGTCTGACTTATATTGCCGTTTAGAAACTTTCCATTCAACCGTGTGTAATTAATCGCTCTAGTCATAATGGCTGAAGAACAATGTCCACAGACATGTTCAAAATACAAATGTCAATGAGAAATGGAAATGAACAAACGTAAATAGCCAATTTTGTTTAAAAGGAAATGGTCCACAAATAATAACTGAAATTAATGCATTGTTCTAATCTGTGATTTGATATTAAGCGTTTACGATGAGACGTTTGCTTCAATATGATACGATATCTTATGGAAATATGGTTTTACTTGGTTTACTTGGCATGCATCTCATTAAACAGACCTATGCTTTCAATATAGGCTTGATTTGTGAGATATTATTTTTTCTGCCTACCTCACCTTCTCAAAACACCTTCAGTTTCGCTCATACTTTTCTCTGATAGAAATAATATATTAGACAGTCACTCACTAATTGCTTTCTGGCATGTAATAATTTCGTATGCTATTCTGCTACTTGTAACTCAACTAAAGCCTTAAATATTATTTGCATTTCCAAATAATGTCCATCAAAATTACACTTGTATAAGTAGAATTAAAATTGGTCATTCTTACTTTGGAATAACTGCCTTTGAACTATATACCTTTGAATTTTTTTATTACATTCTATCGCACTTGAAAAGCTTTAGACAATTTTTCTCGTTGGCAATTTTACTAGAACATTTTCGCCTGATCGGGAATTAATGAACCGGTTAGAGCTCCCGGCTTCTTGAATTCTTCTCCAGATCTAACGCAATGCGTCTCACCCCTTTAGCTGGTTGTAATTCAATTCAGGATTTACAGCCACTAGTCCCAGGCATTGTTGAGTAGCGTGCTCACTGCTTCTCGTTAATTATGAGATTTTATGTGCCGTTAATCTGTCTCCTTTAACTCACCATATTCAACAAATATAGGCCTGTTATTTGCTTCACGCTGATGTTGCCAATTAGGTTGACCTCCGATTTCGCCGTGAGATATTGTAGGAACCGATTGTACCGCATGTTAATGACTTGTGCATTTAAGGTAAATGGCATGTTTGATCGAGTATTTGAAGGCCACATGCTTCACTTGATAGTGGTCGTCTGAAAGAATTGATTCGGAGTGCCGCATTATATCTTTTATTTACCGTACACATTTCTCTTTGCGGTATTACTTATTTTATAATCACAATTATATTTATTATATTCAGCTGCAGATACAACATCAAACACAAAATCAACTTATTTTACTATCTATACAAATGCTAAGCTTAAAAAAATAAATAATTTTATGCAAAACATTAATTTACCCTGATAATGTAAGCATTGAGACTAGTAAAATTGAAAGAAACATTGATTTGTGCTAGAAAAGCAGTCAATATTACATATTCTACTCCTTTTCGAAGAATTTGACCTCTTTTATGGAGGTGTTAAATGAATTTGAAGCTACGCTTATCATAATTAATAATTTTTCTTTTCGTCTCTGTGATTTATCCAATTGATTTATTAACAGTTTACTGAACCAGTAGTGAAAGGTGTAATTGCTACTTACACAGAAGAGTTACGAATGTCATATCGAATCGGAGCGCGATCAATTTTAATGAATAATGCATTGGCGGTTCCGTCAGGCACTGAAGGAAAACGGTGGTCTGGAAATTCCCAGTGATTGATCGTCTACTGTTACATGCAGTGTAGCTTTAGATATTACACTTCAGCAATTCCAAAGTAAATAACCCAGCAGAAGAATAAGATATTGAATTTAACGTGTTACGATATTCACAATTGTGCATGAGAAGTAGGCTTAATGTGGTATTAATGAGACTACTCATATTGTTGTATCAAGAGTGAATGTACATTGAATCAGTGAGAGAGTACAAGAAGTAAAAACAATCGTAGATAAACACTTATTTAAAATTTGGGACACGGTTATGTGAATTATTCATGTTCGTTGTAATATTTTTATACAAAAAACATACGTGAATCAATTAATGATTCGTAAATTAAAATAGCCAAAATAAATATTCTATGAAGAAATAAAACCTCTTCCTCAGCTTTCAAGTGAGCCTTAAACCTTCTCATGGGGTCCTCAGGGGATTCCACAATCGGTACCACCCCTTCTACAAGCACAGTTTTTCCAAAACTGAGTTCTCCAACCCATTACAAAAGTAACCTGGTTTATAACAAATTCCCAGTTACATACTAGGCTCGTCATTATTCCAACATCCGTTTATTTTCTCTTTCACTTCTATCCCAAAAGTCAACAGGTTCCATCAGTGGTTTTTAAATTGAAAAACGAAATACACACCGTAAACAATTTAAATGAAAACTCCGACGGAATTTTTTGACCCACCATAACTGCCATTCACCGGATGAGTCTTTTTACATTAAATCCGCAAACTGATACAAAATTATTACATAATTGAATGTAAACAATTAATTTCCCAATCACATCCAAAGTATGGTACTCGCCTACTGAGGGCATGCAGGGATAAATCAATAATGCGGGCATGCAAGAATAATCAAGCCGGAATAAATTGAACTGGTGGTAATACAACACTTTCTCGCATGGTTTCTAGAATTCAGAGAAATGAAGGAAAATAAGACCTGCGCCAATTTTAACATTTTGCTCTATCCGTGGGATTTTAAAGAAAAGATTTGGAGTCATTTTTTGAGAACATTTTTTATTGCTTTAGCTTCAAGCAGAAATTACACGAAACTTCTTGTTTTTTAAAATAAATGAACATGAACTCATTGAAAGATCTAATTTTTAGCACAGAGTTAAAAAAAAATCTTTATCAATATAGTCCTTTTGCAATGCTTATTTCGTGCAATTTTCGAAAATACAAAAGAGTTCTCTGAAAATGGGACTAGCATCACTTATTTACCGACATTTTTTGTCCCTTGACACCGAAACAGTTTAAACTTTCGCAATTTTCGAAATTCAGGGAGTGTCACAAAACTGCGACTTACGTCATTTCTTCACGCGTCTTTTGCTCTGCCAGAGAAAAAAAATAACGAAACAACTTGGAGCCACATAGAAAATTTTGAAAATGTTGATGCTGAAATATAAAGAGTACCACCCGACATTCAATTTTCCATTTGAAAGTCAATGGGCTGCAACATGAAGGGGGCGTAGACGGCGGGGGCAGTATGGATGGCGGTGGTTTCGTGGGCGTCGAGGGCGACGGGCGTGGCGGAGTTGGCTTGGAAAATCGTGGGCGACGAGGGCAGCGGGGGTGTCGGTGACTGGACGGGTCAGAGCTGTGGCAGCTGGGCGGGGCGGGGCGGGGCGGGGCGGGGCGGGGCTGGGCGGGGCGGGGCGGGGCGGGGCGGGGCGGGGGTGGTTGCGGCCCTTGTTAGCGCGTCCTCGAGTGATCGCGCTGACGCTGCCCCCCCCCCCCCCGCGCCCCGAGTGGCGCAGCGCGCGACCGCGGCCGAAGGACACGGCGAGGTGGAGGCAGCGGCTGGCAAGTGAAGCCAGAAAGGGAGTCCTTAGATTAATAGATACGGTGGTCGGAGCAGAATGGAGGTGAGTGAAGAAGTGTCGGACATGTAGATAATGGCGGTGAAGAGGGTGACGGTGACAGAGACAAGAAAGGTGATAACAAAAGTTGGGTTATTTGGGTAAGAATGGGTAAGATTATGAATTAAGAAAAAATGTTGCGGCGGTGGGAGCGAAAGGAATAAGGGAACATACGGTGAGTTTACGCTGACAGCAATTGGGTTAAATTATTTGGGAGTAATGCATGGGTCCAACGGCTCTGGACTAGCGAGGAGCTCCAAAATTCTCTACACCCACAACGCCAAGGTGCAATTTGTGATAACCTAATTTGATATTGTATATGCTCGAGTTAGAATGGGAATAAAATTTCAGATATCTTTTTTAGATTCATTGAAAGGCCGCTTTGCTAAATAATTCTGTAGTTTACGTCTCCGGGCGTCTTAGAAAGTGAAGAAGTGGATGTCGTGTGTGCTTTCAGGGACTATTGACTGTGAAACACGTTCATATTCATCGTTGCGTTCGATACTCAGAATGCATAGCCCACAGACAATCGCTGTAACGACAGCCACTAAGTACGCTAGAAGAATGATTGACAATTTTGCGCAAGGCATTATTATTTTGTCATTTCCGACAGTGCTGACGCTTCGCATGTAGAGATCGAGAGATTATTCTGAAGCTTGAAAGTCAAGGTCTTCCAAAATTAGATGCAGGAAGAAAGTATTTTATTGGAATTATGAAGAAAAAATAACAGGTTTTTAATAAGGTTCGTTAAAAACGGGGAAGTTATGGAGGTTCAGACTTGCGGCAAGACTGAACCTGGTACCATGTGGCACACACAGGTACTATGTGAGACCGACGGCAAGGCTGGAGACACCCAGGGCGATAGAACAAGAGATGGGCAGACTTCTTCCGTGAAGCAACGGGCGGGACCTAGACCAGAACGGCAAACGATACGACGACATGGAGAAGCCTACGGTACAACGGAAGTCAGACGGCGCCACCAACCTAGCTGCGCATCTGAATACGTGCGGCGTTATCACCACTGCTGAGGCAGGAGGCCTAGGGAATCTTTATAGGCCAAAATAAATAAATAAATAAATAAATAAGTCTTGCGGTGATTATTTTTAAAGTTCGTAAAACAGTTGAGCATCATGGAAAGTCTTGTGGTTCCTTGTGTTCTTCCATCATCTAGTTGAGCTGAGCGCCAGTTTACAATGACTTTCAGTGTTAGTTCCGTTAGAGGTTAGAGATACTTAAAGGTAAAGGGCACAATAACAAGGACTGTAAACACAATTACTAGTCAACACTTGTAGAATTCAACTATCCTGTATTCGGAGGTCAATTGTTCGTTGCGGGTCATTTAATGGCTAAAAATAAAAATAAAATAATACCTTAGATATTGTGATGGGTCATTAGTGATCCATGCCAAAATAATTAAATAAAAGTGGTATTAAAATGTGTTCAACGACAACAATGGGGAACAGCATTATACGAATGGTAAACAACGGACGTTCAAGGGAAGTGGTAACAGATAATAAACAGACAGGGAAAATAGTGTGACTTTTTAAGTAATGAATCGAGAAGGGACACTTTAGGAATTTGCGTGCAAATAATTAAAATCAGAAATTTATTGGGAGACCAGATGCCGGTGGGTAATTATCCAATTCGGAGAGAGGTAGATATTGCACAAGGAGGAGAGCGACACAAACGTTACCAAGAAGAAACGATTTTGGGACTAATACTGCGCATCGGAAGAAACAAGTGAGTGGCGCATTTTACGAACTGCCGGGGCAGAAGATTGTCGTGCAGAATGTGCCAGCACGTGTGAACCTAGGAAGAAAGGCTCGATTTCTGATCGCGAGAGGATATAAGCGCAGTAATCGGAGATAAGTGTGCAATTAAATTGTGAACAGACGCAAATGTTAATAGGGGAAAGGAGTTTTGAATAGGGACGCATTAAAAGACACAAATTGATATGAAGCGGGACCGACAGTGCGTGTCAGCAAGGGTATCCAGCTTGCTAAGGCTCAAGGGCAACAACTAAAACTTTCAATATGTTTGCGGACCGTATTTCCATTACTTGGGAAATCTACATCTCACTACCCCATGTTGTTGAGCTCGGCAGATTGCCCGGGTGCTCCGAAACGAACTATACCATGCATAACGCAGGGAAATACATATCACTACCAACTATGAATCAATATGTTGTTACATATATTGTGCAATTAATTGAACACCTGATAAAAATTCGCCTGTCATCAATCCTTAATATTTTTATTAAAAACTTGGTGTACATTTTTACGAATTTTTAATTTTTTTGTGATGGGTCTTGAACTGTAATTTTAGCTTGGGGCTCCAAAGTATCTAGCACGGACAGTGATTGTCGACAGTGGCTTTGGAATTTGTGTACTCCAAGTTTGTAAATGTACTGAATATACCAACTGCAGCACAAATGGACGAGACATCCATGAGAAACTTAAACATTAAAGTATACGAACAACTGAAACAAAAGAAATATAAAAAATTAACCATTAAATTAATCATCATCACCTCTCCCCGTGTCACAATTAAAGTGTAATATAAGAAATTAACGTTAATAAATTCAGAAATTGTCAGCGCCGATATCTACAGATGTACGAAAATTACTCCATTCAATCAAAATTGGAAAACCTTAACGGGAGCGGGTGCGAGAGCAGGGGCGGCCAATTAAACGGCCAGTCGACACTTCGCTTTATTCATAAATTCACGTCAGGTCTAATGACACTGCCTAAATGTTCCTTGATTGAGGAGCGTTCGTTTGCGAATCCTCTGCGATGTCTGGGCACAAAAGAGCACGCGCTGGCAGTGGTTGCCGCCCCTTCGCCTTCTGGCAGAGGGCGCTCGCTAAGAAGTTACGGTTCCTTCCCCACCACCTGCCCCTTCGCCCCCACCTCTTGTCTTACCATCGCTCGGCTCTCCCTGGCGCCCCCGTCACCAACGCCTTCGCTGTCACCACCGTCGCCCCTGCCCGTTGTGCCACCGGCCCCTCCGCCTCCGCCTGCGCGCCACCGTCACCATTGCTCTCTCCCTCTCTCTCCCTCCCTCCCTCTCCCTCCCTCTAACCCATCTCCCTCTCCCTCCCCCTCTCTCTCTTTCTAGTTGCCTGACTTTGTACGAGCCGGATCCCACGGCCACGTGCAAGCGCCAGAGAGATATGATGCAGTAGGCGAGACGCCAATACTTTGCATGAAAATTGCGGTAAACAACGCCCAAAGCGCGCCGAACGGCTATTGTCTTTCCTGGCCTTGTTTATTTTCTATTTTTCAGATCAGCCGCAGATGCCCGAAGGATAGGGTTGGCCACATAGCAGGGAAGTGTGGCGGCATTGCACCTCGCAGCCACACGGAACTGCGCTGCAAAGCAAGGAGCTTGCTGCCTCCGCTGCTACCATCACCAGCCGCCTCGCCAACCACGCCTTCACTGCTATTCTGAACAACTCGCCCCCACTACCCCCACCGCCCGGCCACTCCCATCGTCCAGGCTGCCATCTCTGCTCTGCTTATCCCACCGCTACCGCCTCCCTGCCGTCCTCATCGTCCGCACCGTCGTCACTACCCGTTTCATTGCAGCATCCATCGTCCTCCCCACCCTCGTCATTCCACCACCACTGCCTCCTGCCGTCCTCACCATCCCTTCATCGTCACCCCACTGCTGGCCATCCCTGCTACCCCACCGTCCTCACCTTCGTCAACCCATCTATACCGTTAATTGTCTGTCCCCACTACTCACCGTGCCCACCACCTTCCACGTACTCGTCATCCCACTAACACCACCTCCCGCCGTCCTCCGTCCGTGCGTCCTCCCCACCCATTCATCACTGTACCTATCGTTCTTACCTCTCCCCCGTCCTCGTCACTCCCCTTCCCTCGCCGCTTCAGCCACCTCGTCATCCCTGGCACAGCCGATAATACCCCCGTTCCAACCCACACCACAACACTTGCCTTCCCTGCCACCAACCGCCACAACCATCACCACCGGCGCCAGCTCGCCGCTCCCACCCACATCTCCGCGGGGGCGCCATCTGCGCGCGCTGGTCGCGGGGGACCCTTGGCGCGGGGCCGTAAAGCGGGGCCGGAAACGCAGATGATCGTTGCAAACGATGACGTCACAGGCGGCGGCGCCTCGGACGGACCGCATCTCACGCCGCCTTTATTATCGTTCCCACCCCCGCTGCAGCGCGAGGCAGTTTATGCGGCGCCCGGCCCCATTGTACTAGTCACCTATTTATGGACGCGGTAAATCTGCAGTCTTTTGAGGAATGCGCATTGTCTCGCAGGGGAGATGAGCGGCGGCGCCTCACCGCGAGATGGCGCTCTCCCCTTTAAAGCGCCCTCCAGAATCCGTGTCAGCCACCGGGAGAAGCCAAGGTTAAAAAAAAACTGTCTTCACGATGCGCAGATTAAATATGTTCTTGTGCCGAAAGATCTCATTAGCTAAAAATTGAAGAATTAATGAACCCAGAGATTCGTATCATTTAGTAAAAACTATAACACGATTGTACCTATGTGTCAATTTTCTTTTAAGGTCAATTTTTCTGACTTTGATATATACCAGGTTACGAATTCACAATTCTTCTCCTTCTTCCTATTATTATTATTATTATTATTATTATTATTATTATTATTATTATACATTATTCACAGTATCTACTGGTCGGTATGTCAACCACACACAGGAATGATGACCAGGTGTGTGGTTGCTTTACTGAAGGTTCAGATGGCTTCTGACAATACGGCATGTATTCAAAATTACACACTTTTGCATATTATATACATTCCTGGCATCCAAGTGAAGACACTCCAGTGCCCGAAGTGTCATTTTTGGGATCACTCCTGTAGCTGATATTATTATAGGCACAGTTGTCACTTTACTGAAGTTCCACTGAGATGCGACTTCATGGGCGAGATCGGTATACTTCTGGATCTTCTCTTGATATTTTCCCGATATGTTGTGGGTATTGGGTATTGATATATCGATAAGGAAAACCTGCTGATGGTTTCTATCAATGTACGTTATATCGGGTCTATTGCCGCCGACATGTCTGTCAGTGATAATGGAGCGATCCCAGTAGAGTGTGTGCTCACTACTTTCAAGCACATTCTGAGGCACATATTTATAATACGGCACGGAAGTGGCGAGTAAGCCCGTTCTCAATGCCAATAATTGGTGTACCTGCTTCGCCACTTCATCATGCCTCTTTTTGTATTCCAACTGTGCGTGGCTGCTACATCCACTTGTTACGTGTTGGATAGTTTCGCTTGCAGCCTCACATCTTCTACACGAGTCGGAATGAATGGTAGAATCTCTCAGAATGTGTTTTCTGTAGTTCAATGTTGGTACCACTTGGTCCTGGATAGCTATCATGAAGGCTTCTGTCTCCGGAAAGAGATCCCCGTGCTGGAAGCCATGCGTGCGACGCAGAGATGTCGACTTCTGGTTTACTCAGCTCGTGAGGGTACCTTCCATGCAGTGCCTTCGCTTTCCATAAGGATATCTTCTCTTCCGTTTCAATGATTGGTTGAACAGGCGGATCAAGCTTTTTCAAGTTCAGAGGACTATAGTAATTATCAACTGCGCTCACTGCTTGCTGAACTCTCCCACAATGTTCCAAGAAGTATCTTCTGATTGAAGCAATTCGAGAGCTGTGTAGCTTTATGAGATCTACAACACTTCGCCCTCCTTGCGACCTTGGAAGGGTAAAACGCTCAGTACTTGAATGGGGATGATGTTTTCGGTGTTGAGTCATAGCGGTTCGAATTGTCCTCTGGAGGTTGTCGAGGTCGGTATTGCTCCATTTAATAACGCCAAAGGAGTATGTGAGCACTGGAATAACAAATGAATTGATGGCCTGCACAAGGTTTCTAGCAGAGAGTTGAGTTTTTAAGAGTCCATGCAATTGTTTTATTATTATTATTATTATTATTATTATTATTACTACTATTATTACTATTATTATTATATTAATAATAATATTAACACTATTAATTTTAATATTTGATATCTACATATTTAAAACATCAAGAGGTTTTGCATGGAAAGTAATTCCAGCTTTATACTCACCCAAAGTTAGAGGTTTTAACTGTAACTGAACGGTAGCGGGTCCAAGACGTGTAGTACCTCATTAACAAGTTTATTAGCAGGGCTCGATTCTGATAACCTAAAAAGTCTTTAAATACGACGTATAAAATTACTTGCAAATAAGGGAGAAAATTACCTAATTTTTAAAACAATACTGAAAATGGGTACAAATATGTTTATCTATTCATTGAATTTTAGAATTTTTAAGAAAAGTTTATATAATATTTAATTTAAAAGCTTTATTTTAGGAGGAAATGTAATCTTAGGTCCCATCTTTCAACCGTCAGTTTTGATAGGTCGAGGAAGTTACCGAAGATACGTATAATTTTGAGAGTTCGAAAATCAGAGACCATTGCAGTAGAGAATTTCGCCATGAACTCATGATACAATAAAACTCCGTTGTAGTGTGCAATTTTCAACTCGTGAAACATTCACTAAAAAATTACACAAAAAGGAAACAAATTACGCAAAGGCCCAGAAAAATTACCTAAAAATTGAAAGATAGCAAAACATGACAAAAATGACCCAATAAATATACATTTCTTTCACATATATGTCGTTATAAACATTCGTTTACAAGTTAGCTACGTCTAGAATGAACCATTGAAAAGATGACGTCATCAGAATTCTAGCCCTGTTTAGTAGTATAAACAATAAATTTTAATATCCTAAAATCAAACGCCACTTTCCAAATCGTATTGTATAATGTAATACATTTGAAATACTAGCCAATGATGCCACAGGCTGACAGCCCACAGGCCTTCAGATTTTAGCGATTTCTGTGTATACTTACACCTTGGAAGACAAAACAAAGAAAATAAACAAATGAATAGAGAATGGTATTCTATAGAAGTAACGCACTTGCACAGTTGTTGCAAGTTTCAAACCCGCATGTAATTGCAGTTCTTGTTTTCTCTTTGACACGCTACATTTGCCTAAAAACAACCCTTCGCAACTGTTCTTCCGCATAACTTCTACGAAGAACTCTAGCATTCTCTACCGGGAACATCCAACAAGACTATGTTATGAGAGAGCAACGACTTTCGCAGGCAAGTAGCAAGATGCTAAAACACCTGAGATTTAGAGAAAAAGGGAAAGACAGGGAGGGAGGGAGGAGAGAGTGGGGGAGGGACAGAGAGGGAGAAGAAGAGAGGGGAGGAGGGAGAGACAGAGGGGGAGAGAAAAAGGGAGAGAGAGGGAGAGAGAGGGGAAGAGAAAGGGGAAGAGAGATACAGATAGAGGGAGAGAGGTGGGGGAGAGAGAAGCGTAAATCACCGTTATACGTGAAAACAATAACAAAAGCTCGTTCATAAAAGTGGTCGGCAATTAGAATTTAAAGCGAAAACAATAGAGTAGGATAAAATTGCAAAAGTAGACTAAATAAATGTAAGGATATGAAGAAAACCGAGACATCGTGGTTACAAAGATTATTGCTATTAGACAAGGAAAGAAATGAAATAAATTAGCCGAAGAAAATATTATTACCAGGGTAGTAATTTACAGACCCGTGAAGTCTAATCAAAGTAAAAATGAAAGTTATTCGACTTTACGTCGAGACCAACCAGACAAGTTCGTTGTGGAAGTTGAAAGTCTTACAACGCTAAAGGCTTCGCAGACGAGAACACCTTTCCTTTGCGGAGGAAGAAGATGAAAATTACTAGAGCTCGAAAGTTTGACAAAATGCCTTCTTACTATTGTTACGCTTTTAAGACTTTTAAGTATAGAATCACTCAACTGTGCTTCGGGGGTTGTTACAGTACGTTTTGTTTTACATTTTTTGTCCATTTTAGCTTCCGTTGTCTATTTTTACCTGTTTGCCTTATTTTAAACTTTTTCTTTGTAACCCGTTTCTTCATTGTTATTTTATTTTTTCTCCATGATCGATATTGATCAAGCGGAAAACATCTACAAACGGTACATAACCTGTTTCTCTGTAAATGATAACACGATATCTGGCAGGAAGTGTTGAACTTGGTCTGAAGTGATAGGAATTGTTAAAAATTGCCAAGAGTAAGTGAGATGATACCTGGTATCAATACCTGTATGATACCTGGTATCAAAACAAAGTTCTGCAGAACTTCGTTTTCGGCCCTGAAGATGCAAGCTCTGAGGATGATCGCTATGCGATCGAAACTTTCATAAGCTGAATAAAAAGTATTGATACCTGACAACATCTTTATTTATTTATCATAATAAAAAGGTATCTATCTCACCAGCGATTTAATTAATGAGATGATACCTTCAAAATTTCTTAGATTTCTTTCGCTGATACCGGCATACTTTTGTAAACGCGAGAAATCCTATCTCATTGTTGAGTATGGCCTCCGACCCCTATTGAGAACCGAGCTCTCTTCTACAGGACATGGTTAAAATTGTTCGATTGCTAGTGATTTCGGGCGCGTCACCAGCTAAGTTTATTAATCCTGTAAGTGTAGTGCATGTGGTTTGAGAATTGGGTGGCGGTGATCTTCCCCCGCTGGAAGGCGAGATTTGGCGCCAACCTGCCGTCGGCTAGCTTTTCTCGGAATAGATATCTCCCACCAGCGGGACATCGCCACAGCTCCCGACCGATCTTCCGGCGTGTGTGGTAGTGCAATGCTTGTCAGTGTGTGTGTAAGTAAGGGGGTGAGAATAGGGCAAGGAAGAGGAAGGAAAGATAGCGCACGGTCCGTGGCCCGTTTGTTAGGGTACTGCTCCGCCATTCGCCTGGTGCTGATCGGAAACACTACGGAAATCGATCTAGCTGGCAGGCTAATGTCGGAAATCCTGCCATCGTCGGGACTCAAACCTAAGACCTCCTGTTCAGAGGCACTGCAGTGACATCCGTTGAAGCACTATCCCGGGCGACTAGGTTCGACTTGGTGCTGACGAATACGAGAGTTCTAAGAAAACAATAGCACGGTTTTCACTCACAGCATTCGAGTGTTTAAGAGGAAATAGTTTAGTCAGAACATTTCGCAGAGGCAATATCACGAATGCAACTAATTCGTCACTCTACATATTGCCGAAATTTAGTGTGCCAATAAGCCATTTTCAATTGGGAAACTGAATTTTGTTTCTAATATGTGGAGTTTTCCAAAAGTTTATGGACATTGCAAATACAACCAAGTTTCCTTGCATGAATGTGTTCACGAAGATTTGAGCCGAATAAAAATTTCAATAACTGCAATAAAATAATTTTGCGATAAATTCCTTTTAATGCTTCTTTGTTATATTTTAAATGTCTTTTTGCACATCAATTTTTGTCAAAGGAAATTAACTTTTGTACGCGTACTTAAGAAAAAAACACCTTTTTTTAGCTGAAATAACTGCCTGAACTTTGAGGGTCTCTTTTTACTTGTGGTTGTGTTTGAGCGTGATGAAATTTCGAATTAGAAAAACGATTTAACGATATAAAGGAAGAAAGTTAAGATTGTTTATAAACCGTAAAAAAGGCAGATAAATTAACATGATATATTCATTTTAATTAAAATTGTAGGAAAAAAGGCACATATTTATACTCAGACATGTTAGCTATAAAAAATCATTATTTGAAAGAAATTATTGTAAAAATTCATAATACTTTAAAATTATTCAAATGTTTATTGCAATTATTATAAATATTTATAAGTTTACATCAGCACTTGCACGGATGTAAATTATATTTTCTTTTCACATCAGATTTTTTCCGACTCTCCGTATGCAACTCATGAGTATCAAGTATGAGTATCTTCAGAAAGGTCGATGCTATTGTTACAAATTATTCTTAGTGGCCTACTAAATTTCGGCATGGGGTCAACAAATTCATTTCATTCTTCTCTACAAAATGCTGTTGTGAGATCTCTTTTGAATTATGTAGTAGCAATTTGAAGTGGCAAACGCTATTATTTTTTCCGTTCTTCGAACTTATGTAAATACCAGCAGTAAGAAGGGTCATAGATTGACCCCTCACATTATTTGACTTGACCGAGATCGGTGTGAGGCAAAACCAATAGCGCTACAAAAGCACATATTTTCTCGCATTATTCTTAGATTCAGAAATGGAGTGTGCTGGTCAAAATGGGACCTGTGCCTTTTTAAAGCCCCCTTTTGCTCCATGTACACGCTCTACTTCTACACAGGATATTTGAATGTTGGAATAATTGGTAGTGAACTGAATCGTTCTAAGAGATTTTATCTGTCGGAATTTATTATTCAAAGCGCTGTCAACATAGTCCAGAATTTTTATTTCATATAGATTTCAATTCAACTTCAGTGTCATTTTCAGACGGAATCGAATTTACTAATCTAATGTCGAATAAGAGGGTTGTTATTGCTTTCAATTTTCAGCATCGAAGAACTAACTCCTTCCGAGTGAGACATTTGCAGTCTAAGAGGGCAGGAAAATGTTAATTGGTAAAAAGGTTGGTGGGATTTTAGAGCACCCCAGACAGGTTTAGCTTAAATACTCATTTCGAAAGTATTTCTACGAAGTAAACCAAGCCACGTAATCTGAAAGACAATTGTTGGCAATAAGAAGCGCTGAGAGTGCTTGTGGTGACGTTTCCCGTATTCACATAATATAATTCCCACTTCTTGGAATGATGTGACTACGTAACAAACGTATAAACAGAAAAAAAATTCTCAAATGAGATTATTAACGGAAGAAAAAGCCATTTTTAGACTTTTAGCCGAGATCATTAAATATACATTTTTATGAAATTCTCCTTATAATTTCCTAGAGATTAGTAATTTGGATAAATTTAAACAATGTTTCATTTAATTTGCATATTCATTTCACCAAACAGCATAATGTCCAACCATCTACCATTCTTTGCGACGAAACGTTTCTACATTTCAGCAGTTCCAAAAACCGGAGCAACGAGAGAAAACTGGTATATGAACTGTGTTAAAATAGGGCCAGTGAACTATTCACATTCACATATCTTCACATCAATGTGCGGAAAGGTGGGTACACTAGGCAAGTACTGCATCGGCACGCGCTCACAGAAACACACGTAGACAATAGAGTTAATTTTCAAAAGTGTTGGACAGCTCGAATTTATCTGAGATAATTTATCTTATTAAAAGAATTACAATTGCACTGACCTTCGCACGTCCTTTTAGAGACCTAGAACTGGGAAATACATGTACCAATATCCCTGTCTTCTGAATTAAAATATGTATAGTACTCCATATGGCACAGGCAGTTGGGCGCAGTAGTTTTGTGAATAAAGTTAAGTTTTGTGTTAAAGGTTACGTCACCTGACACAGATCTGCCGTCATGTCGTAGTCACTCCATTAAAAATGAGCAAAGAAACGAATGTTATTGTAACTATCTGCATGATATATTCTGTCAGGCGAATAGACATTTCCTTTCCACAAATTGATCAGCCCCAGAGCTCTTTTTGCCTCGATTGGAGTTCCTGATAAAAAGCCGCCTCGGAGCTCATATAAATCCGGATGCCGAGTGGGTCAGCGGTGAGCGGACTCTTCATCAGAGCCCTGGCGGCGAAAGGGAAAAGGTGATGTAACGGTATCTTGGTCAGTGAGACTGTGGGGGAACAAGGCGGACGCGAGCCGGAATGAGGGGGGGGGCGTGGCAGGGGAAAGCGGGTAATGGATGGAGCAGAGTAGGGGTGGTAAGCGGGGCGGGGTATGGCGGAGAGGACTCCGGAACTGGTGGAGACGCCGGGCTGGGAACGGCGGGACTCCAACTGGCGTGGCGGGCTTGGCGTAGTGGGCGTGGCGTGGCGGGCGTGGCGTGGCGGGCGTGGCGTGGCGGGCGTGGCGTGGCGGGCGAAGCGTGGCGGGCGTGGCTGGCGGGCGAGGCGTGGCAAGCATCGCGTGGCGGGCGTGGCATGGCATGGTACGTCGTGGCGGGCGGGTGTGGCGTTGCGGGCGTGGCGTGGCGGACGTGGCGTGGCGGGTGTGGCGTGGCGGGTGTGGCGTGGCGGTCGTGGCGTGTTGTGGCGATTTGGTACGATGCTGGGCGGGTGGCGGAATGGGGTGGAATGGGCGGGTCGCCGCGTCGCCCAGAGTGGGTCGCTGAGAGTTGGGGCTCGACGGGCGTGGTCGACCGTAGTTCGCGTGACCCACCGCACTCGCAACTACTCTTCCCCCTTCCCTCCCCGCCCTATCCCCCTGCACAGCACCGCACGGCGCCCACAAACGGGGAGAATCTCTCCGAATTAATTCATTTTAATAAAACACTTTTTACGGTAATTGTCGCGCGCGCCGCGGGGAGCGCTGCGAGCGGCGCCGAGTGGTCCCGGCTCTCGGGGGTTCCCCGGCCCTGGGGAGGGATTTACGCACGCGCCGTAAAGGGGAAAAAGCGCGCTGCTAATTGCGTGTTTCCGTGCGCTGGAGGCGGGCGCGCGTGCACACCGCCGCCGATCCAGCGGAGAAAATGCCGCGAGTGGGCGTAATGCTGGAGGAAGTTTGTTCGCCGGCGCGGCTGTCTCGAATCGTGGGTACACGCTTTGTAAATGAGTGTAGCGTTTCGTTCAATGGTATGGATTACCATTCGTGGATCGTGGAAGGTATCTTTAATTACGACGCTGCATTTTACTTAATTCCACGAGGGATTCTAAAAACAAACTAATAAGGATGCACCGACATTTCACGCGAAGGTCGTATTAAAGAGATACGTATCAATATGTACTTCACTATGTACCAACAATTCTTTTCCGAATTATTTCAACAACTAATTAAATTTGTTAACCTATCAAAAACATCTCCGAAAATAAATTTTGTGAGCTAAACTTGTTTTCCCGTAAGATGAAACTTGAGTCCCTACTAAGAATTGTTACATTTGAAAAATACTTTTAGTTACATTTAAAAAAAATATTTTATTTAATCGAAAGATACATTTTATGAGAAAGATGTACACATTTACCGTATCAGAAGCATAATGAAATATTATAATTGGCTTATACTAATCTTTTTAACCTTTAAAGAACTCGAACCCGAAATTAACTGAAAAAAGAGCCTTTGTTCTAATGAGTTTCCTGAATTCGTTTCCGTTCCCAGCAAATGTAGCATTTCCCTATTGAAGGCAAGGAAGGGAAGTTTCTGTTGATGGGAAAATGGCTTCTTAATGCAGAGCGAATGATATTCGTAATGTATTGTGTTTAATTATGATTATATTTACTATTCAGTATAATTATTTTATATCAACATTATTTTGAGAAAGCAATTTGGAAAGCTTAAACACCTCAATTAATGCATTCGAAATCGAGTTTTCTTAATCATCTATTTTTTATACTTAAATCCTTTCTCAGCTATTAAACAAGACTTTACTCTTTAAAGGAGGCCTCAGAATAACAAATGATAAAAAATAGGGTATAGGAGAACAAGATAATTTATGGAGAATAAACATATGGAGAAAAATTTCATATAACAAAGTTATTACGTGTTAAATTTGCTAGTGAATGGAAGGGAACTTATCGCGCACGAGTTTAAGGCAGGTACATGTTCTGACGCAGTCAAAAAGATTTCGTTTACCTTCCAAACACCAGTGCCAGAAACTACCAATCACGGGTCACCTGTGTTACGTTTTTACAGAGGGATTTCCCACTACATTCTCATCGCTAAAAAAGATCACCTTTGACCCCCTACCTTCCCAGAAAGATTGTAACATTTATTCGTGAAAGGTACTGCACTTTTGTCACATAGTAAGAACGAGAAGTGCCCAAAACGTAAGTTTACAACGGACAACGATTATTTCTTTTATGAAAAAATCACGAGTTATAATCACCTAAAACAGTTTTATTGGTATTATTTTTTCACCGAGTTTCACGTCCTATACTAAAATCTTTGTTAGGCTAGGATCTAGGTTTGTATTCCTGACGTTGAATTCTGAAACAAGGTAAGAAACCGGGATCATCACACACGTCCAGACTTCTCCAGATTTCGCCATCAACACGTCACTCCTCTAGAATTTTACGAGTGAAATAGGATCACACTTCTTCGGAAAATGCTAAACCACTCCCTAACATTCACAACTCGCAGGCCGAGTGGAGTCTTAGGTCTTGGAGTGGGTCATATGAGAATGGAATTTAACATATCGTCTGGCTGTAAGTTTGGGAGAAGAACTATTGTGCGTAATTCAGGGCCCTTTGCCCTCAGGTAGTGAGTTCACTCGATCTATCACGGTGTATTACCCTCAAAGATACTTTAATACTAAAAATAAAATTACCAGCCCTTTTTGGCAGGCATGTTAAGAAAAAAATTACAAATTTGACCTAATTATTTAATAAAACGAATTTAATTATTTACTGCATAGCTTTTATGGAAAAGTTTGGGGGACAAAAGTTTTTTGAACACACTGAAGAATGTATGCAGTCGAAGTTCCTTTTAATTTTATTCAAATAATAGTAAATATCTTGAAGAATCTGTTGATATTAAACGTAACATATCTCACGGGGATTCTGAGGAGTAATTGAGGCGTCCAGTGAGAGAGAGAGAGCTAACTCTTTAGATAATAATATCGACTTGTTGACATATTCCAACCCGCAACCCTTCGGATCGAAGCACTGCGTTGTTACACGCTGTTAATCAACTCGGCCATCCAGGCCAGCAAAAATTATATTTATTTATATATTAATTTATTATACTATAATATTTTGTAAAATGGTAGATTGCCACCGGGTTATGCCCATTTGCAGTTCAAAAAAATTTATTTATGGTTAGGTGTGCGAGTAGCCATCTGGTTAATAATTTGTTCTAGAGAAACGTAGGGTTCCGAACCATTCGTAAGGGTCTGTTTATTTCTTTGAACCTTTGGATCTTAGGTCGGGCAAAATTGTGGCCACACGGAACGGCTGTACTGCATCGTATTTGAGCCAAGTGGTGTGCGAGAACAAAGGAACGATGCAGATGTTTTGTTGTATTCGCCAGGACTCTTCGATCATTGTTGGGTTTGTGCTTTAAGTTTCTGGACTCCTCTACCCCGTAGGGGGAGGGAGATCGGGAGTCTGTGTAATGGGCAAAGGGGTTATTTTTTATGGAAGGACGGGTTATTTTGTTAGGGTGACGGGGCGGGAAGGGAGAGATGGGGATGGATTGGTATGGGGTACGGTGAGAGCGGAAGGGAAGTGAGCAAGAGGATGGAGAAAGGAGGCGTCGGATATGCTGTTGTCGACAGCGTCTTTAGATGGTTAGGTGCGCGAGTAGCCATCTGCTAGCTGATAGCATACATTTGATCGGACGCGCTGCTCTGAGCGGATTGAATTGAATTAATGCCTTATTTTACGTGGCGAGACTCGGGCCATCAGGCCCGGTCTTCCGTCTGACCACGCAAATTTCGCTACGCTCCTTTCACCAACTACCAGAGGAAGTAGGTATTTCTTGGGCGAGAAACAGGCGATTTGAATTTAGCTCAGAGGCGTCATTTAGGCTTGAGGATCTTTTACATGCAAGTAAATCTACTAACATGGGACAGCCGGCTTTACTTCCCCTCCGAAGGAAGGCGTACGAAGGATTTTGTCGCCCTAAAAATCCACGGCTTCGATCGGGTTTGAACCGTTACACCATCGCCGCCGCTGGGATTGGGACACAGTGGTTGCAACTTCAGAGCAGAGGTGCTCAAGCGGATGACCCACTTCGCTAATGCACTCGTGGCGGGTTCAGGATCAGCGCGTATCTGCGGCGAACGGGTGTGTCCCGTTGCTTGTCGAGTCCGCCGACTGGGGGGTGGGGGGTGGAGCTCATCGCAATCGGCTCTAGTCTAATGAAAATCCTGTGGCGCGCGGATAACTGCAACATGCCACCGTGGACAGGCTGGCGTGAATTCTTGCATTACAGCAGCCCCGTTTTACAAGATATCACTGAAGAGTTCCAATCAGAGAAGGTAGACTTTGAAACTCTTGGTGGCAAACAACGATTCAGGTACTTAGCTGTTGTCTAAATTCTGACTCAAAAAAAGGACCTATCGGATCACGAAACTTGTCTTGCGGACCCCATACACCGTAATGCGTCGTCAACCCACATGCCATCAGCGAGTGTGACACGGGTGGCGCACTGAAATGAGTCCTCCACGCGGTAGACCACGTCCACAAAAAAGAGCGGTAGTCAATGCAGCCCTGGATCTTACTCATGATATACGATTAGGAGAGGGAAAGAAAAATAAAATACCTAAGATAATTGTTGCTACGACTATTGAAATTTTTCCTTGTAGTTTTTGTGCCCATTCTTTTTTTCTTTTTTTTTCTTTTTGGAGAAGCAAAATATTTCGTGTCCTTCGACGCTGCTGCAGGTCTTGACAGCACCATTGCTTTAGGAAAACGTATCGCATTTCGTTTCCTTTCATATCACTAGTGCGCTAACATGCTCGTGGCAAGCCCTGGTGGCGCGGGGCGTACCACAGCCTTCAGAGATGCCAACGCCGACATCTGGCTGTCGCAGTGTAAGCCTGTAACTGTCGTTGTGTACCGGTCGCAGCCTTCCAGCCCGAACGCACTCCTGTAACTCCGTGTGGCGGCAGCAGTCGTTTCTCGGCTGTCGAATCCGCGCCGGCGGCGCATGCGCAGAGGGCAGCGGCGGCGGCGTCGAAGTCTCTGGAGAGGAGGCCCCGAGGACCGTCTGTCTCCGAGCCCCTCCCCCTGCACTCCCAAGGGAGCTGGCTTTCGAACGCGGGGGTGGTCGGGACGGAGGCGGACGAGGTGAACGAGGAGGTAGAGGCGGTGACGTCGGCGGCGGACGGAGGGGATGGTAGCGAAGGGAAGGGTGAGGGGGTGATAGGGGAGGAGGTGTCGGAGTTGAGGGCCGTGACGAGGGTTTTCTGCGGTTCACATTTCTAGATTCTGGATTCCATCTCTGGATTCCAGACATTCTGCATTCCTCAATGAGAATCCTAACCACATCCTACCTCATAGGAACGACAACGGATACGCTACCATGTACTGAAAGATTAGATGTTCGCCTTTTTTGAGATCTTCTGAGAATTAATAATTTTCATAAAATTCCCTAGTGGTCAGAAGACTAGTTTCAAAAAATGAGGACTAGATTACGAGGCGGAACCGCAGGAGGTGGCAGAGTTGAATGCGGCGGAGATAGCGACAGTGGTGACGGAAGGCGATGGCGGCGGTGATGGCGGTGGCTAGTGAAGGGTTGGTGGCGAAGTGGAGGTGACGGCGGCGACTCAGGGAGGGATGGAGGTGGCTACGGATGTGGCGTCAGGACCACGGAGGTGATGGTGCGGTTCTGGAGGTGGTAAGGGAGACGGAGAATGTGGCGGCAATGACTGCGGCGATGGTGGTGACGTTGGCAGCGGCAAAGGTCGCGGTGGCGGTGATCGTGGTGGTGGAGGTGGCGGATGCGGAGGCGGCGCTGGCATCGGAGAAGGTGACGGCCGTGGTGATGACATTGAGGCAGAGGAAACGACGGCGTCGGTGACAGGGAGGTGGTGGGTGGATACGGTGACGGAGCCCTGAGACTGCCGGCGGATATCGATCCGCCCGCGACGGCAGACCACCCGCAAAGGGCGCACCCGCGACCCCGTGAATAATAGTCGCAGCCGGAAGCAATATTTAGCAAAAGAAATACTCTCCAAATGAAATACAACGTATGGCATGGATTTTCGGAGCAAAGTTGACGGACGCGACTTGAAAGGTCAACATGCGGTGATCTCTATTTCGATCATTACGATTTACAACACTTTATTCGATGCCTTTTTCGTAAAAAAAAGACGATGAAGTAGTCTGGATTCTCATTGTTTGACAATTAACTAATTAATATTTCAATATTTGCGGAACCTTGATTTTGATATCAATTAATAAGCTTTCAAATAATGGTTCGAGATTCTTCATAAACAGACATATTGTAGGATATCACAAGTGTGATAAGATTTCGATGCAGCCTTAGTGGGAGTTCCTACGGTTGTGTGAGGTCCTATGGCTCCTGTTCCTATGATGCCGTATTTACGACAGTATATAAGTACGTCAATTTGAGTCGTTCTCTGGAGGAGCATTCTAGCGGTCGGCTGGTCTAATCAAAGAAAACACAGAAAACTCTTGACTAAAACCCGACGATTGCCGGAAAGGTATCCTAACACAACGCGAGTAACCTTGCACGAACTTTCCTTATTTCCTTGACCTATTGTCATTCACACTTACACTTACATTTACTACCCTACCTCACATGGTGGGAGGAATCCTAAAGCTTGACCCGTCCAGGATGATGACCCTCTGAGTGAGACACCTGGACAGGTGATACCCCGCACGTAGACGTGTAGGTCGGTGCCGATCTCACTATCCAACTGAAGAGACAAGCCAGCGTCTTTCGGGATGAAATATTCACAGTTTCAGCGGGGCTAATGACCATAGCAGAGTTGAGACACATCGATCAATCGAGCGCATCGAGATGTGGGCGCGGAAGGGCGGAAGCGCCGTCTCGGGACGCGACGCCTCGCGTGTGAGGGGACAGGGCTCCTCGCCCGTGATGGATGCGGGTCGGAGGGCACCCCTGGAGATTCACAAGGGCCACTAGATGGCAGCCGGGTAAGCAGTAGAGCGCAACATTCAATACAGCCGTAAAGTAGTAAAAATAACTTATAATTTTGTAGTGGCCAGGAAAAGATTCGTAAATAAAATACAACGTAAACATTAGTTAGTAGTGCTCGGCTCTGTATTTTGTTGTCTGGTGCATATTTATCATAGGTAATACCACGAGTGCTTTGGAAATTGTCGATAAATTCCCGACTCGCGAAACGAGGAGGGGATTTATCTGAGAATTTCCAAAGCACTAGTGGTATTTAATAGGACTATTTCACGAGTGAAATTATTTCCGACAGAGTACCAAAATGCGCCAAATATTAAGAATAACTGAAAACGTATGTTAATATCAGAAGTTATGTTATTGTACACTCGCTATTTATTGGACATCGACATAGTGATTGTTGAATACCGCCTAAGATAGATGAGTCACAGTTGATGATTGGCCAGTAGGGAGAAGCGGTTAGAAAAATAGGATAGAAAAAGGAATACACGTTTTGAGATACACCGCCCTGATTGGGGCATTTTGTATGCATAGTTAAACACAATTGGTTTTAATACTACAAGTGGAATAGTCAGAATAAATGTACGAACGTGTAAGTAATGTACATGGGTTGAAAATTATTACTTTTCTCAACGAAAAGATGTAGGCAATTGCATATAATTATGTTCAATTCAATGGTTCAGTGGAAAATAGCACTAGTCCAAAATTGGTCATTTTCGTATTTTTTACAGAAATTAGTCCAGAAGCTGTGGAACTAAATGATGAGACTGAAAAGGTTTAATATGAGGTATTTGACATCAAATGAGGCAGCTACTTCTCTTTGATGAGTGAAAGAACAGTATTTGTCCCGGACATGTACTGCTCTTCTACTCAAAAGTTCACACGTGTGGTCACTCGGGCTGCTCGCAGCGGATAGTTGACATTGGTTATTTGCGTGTGGTTCGCGGCTGATGTAATTTACTTGTTTTGTAACTGATCAAGAGTGTGCCTGTAATGAACCGAGGAGCGAGAGCTGAGGGAAAGACTAAGTGAACGGCCAGTTTCTGTGTTATTTTGCGTTAAAATAATGTGATCGCAGTCAAGTTCGTTAATAATGCATATACAATCTTAAAGGGAATATCACGTACTTAGGTTCAACGACTGACAGGAATTATTTTGTCAGGCCAGTCTCCAAAAGGTGGAAAGAAACAGATAATAACTGATCTCATTCTATCATGTACGTAAATTGTGTTAAGATAAAGAAACCCACATAATCCTTTTCAAAGAAAATTGCACACTACTAACCAGATTCTGTGAAGTTTATGCTGAGTGAATTAAACCTTGAAACACTGCGTGTTAACAAAAAATATTTTGAAAATAAAAAGGTTATAACATATGAGCTCTATTAACATTTTCAACTTGAAATTTGGACGACCAGAAGCTATATTACTTACCGGTGAATTCGGCAATGATTCGCTATTGCAGTCTATTACACATCACACGCTGCTGTACGCTGATGGTTAATCACGTTTTACTCTGCAAAAATTCAAATAGGCGAAAGAGCTTCTCGCAAGTATGGGTTAGTTCTAAGTCCTAGTTTGGAAACGGTTGTCTAGTATCCTATTGTTCAAACGTTCTCCCTCAAATTTGGAAATGCGTTCTCTATGACACTGGCTTGGAGAAATTTGATATATTTGTCAGAGATTCAAGTGATTCCAGCTGATACTTCACAATCGCAGGGGCAGAAAACGTATATGTAGCGAAGACACGCTTAATCCTTGATTGTACGGCAGGTGGCGAAGATTGCAGGAGCGCTTTAGTCGTCATAAACCTGAGGACTTTTTACATGCGCTAAATCTACAACATGGCATTATCCTCCCCGACGAAGAATTTTTTCGCATATAAAATATACGGCTTTGAACTTGTTAACTTGGGTACAACAATCCGAAACGCTAACCGATATACCAACGAAGCCTCAATGATTATCAATCAAGTATTTGCTAAATTATACGTTTCTAACATTCAATGGTAATCGAATTTAGAAAAAGCTGTTAAAATTGATATCTCTCCTGTAAAGTAGACGTAAGGTGACTCAACTCTCTTTTCTTGCCCACCACAGAACTATCACATGAGACCTTTTTTCGAAATTATGTGAATTACTTCTTCTTCCTCGTACAGAACTACACCCGCCCCCCCCAAATTTCGTTGCTAGTCGTACCGACGGAAGCGCGGAGGCAGTGTCAGTCTGCCGTGGATTTCTCCCGGGGCGCTGTGCTTCGTCCGGCGAGCGCTCCGCGTGGGCGGCCGGAGGGCGGAGGGCGGAGGGTGGAGGGCGGAGGGCGGAGGGTGGAGGGCGGAGGGCGTAGGGTGGAGGGCGGAGGGCGGAGGGCGGAGGGCGGAGGGTGGAGGGCGGAGGGTGGAGGGCGGAGGGTGGAGGGCGGAGGGCGGAGGGAGGAGGGTGGAGGGCGGAGGGCGGAGGGTGGAGGGCGGAGGGCGGAGGGCGGAGGGCGGAGGGCGTAGGGTGGAGGGCGGAGGGCGGAGGGTGGTGGGTGGAGTGCGGAGGGCGGAGGGCGGAGGGCGGAGGGCGGAGGGCGGAGGGCGGAGGACGGAATGCGGCGGCGCGCCGCGCTCCGGCAAATGGGCGCACCCGGCCGCGAAGGGCGGCGGCTCCGAGAAGGCGAAATGTCTGGGCGGAGGAGGAGACGTCTCGGAGCAGCCAGGGTGGAAGCCACGGAATGGGGAGGGGATGAGACAGAGCGGACGCTGCGAATTGGGGAGAGAATGCCATGGTCTCTGCCACGCGAAGTGAGACGCTCAAACACAACTTCTTATTTAAATATCAACTAAACCAAGTAACCGTAACCAAGTTGACCGAGTATTTATCACAATCATTTATTAAAAATTCTATCGATAATGAAAAATGGAAGCTATTTTATTTACATTCCGTTGTGTCCCTTCCTCTTCGTGTGGCTCGTTTCCATCCCGACCCGTTTCGGCCGCTTTAAGTTCCCCCTACTCATTTCCATTTTACCCCATGTCTTGCCCGGCCCGCCCAGGTTATACGCCTGCACGGGTTGCTGCTCGCAATACCTAAGTGCATTGCAGGTTGCATTCAGTAAAATTTAAAGACCTTGTGAAAAATCAACAAGAAATGTGAGAATAACATTTTGAAACACTTGAGTTTTTCTGAAGCATATTCACAGATGTATCAAGTTTTAGGAAGATTATACCTGATCTGTCTATTTGAAGATTAGATCTGTATGAATGATACATCGCGTAGATTTACTGAACAGACCGTACTTAAACTGAGTAGGCCGTGCAAGTGAGTGAAGTTTTTCGTTTGCTTCACTGATGGTCTGGGAATCTTCTGACTTAGCTTTTGGTAATCACTGGTAGACTCGGAGTACCGTTGAGTTATCTGAAGGAAACCCAGGCTCGTGGGCGCCAGTCAGAGACATTCGGAAAGGCAAGAACGATAACTTGAAAAAAGAAGTCAGTGAAGGGGGGGCGAGGGCGAGGACGGAGGCGGGGGGAGGGCGAGGGCGAGGGCGAGGGCGGGGGAGGGGCGAGGGCGAGGGCGGGGGCGGGGGCGGGGGCGGGGGCGAGGGCGGGGGCGGGGGCGAGGGCGGGGGCGGGGGCGAGGGCGTGGGCGGGGGCGTGGGCGAGGGCGAGGGCGGGGGCGAGGGCGGGGGCGGGAGCGGGGGCGAGGGCGAGGGCAAGGGCGGGGCGGGGGCGGGGGCGATGGCGGGACGGTGGCGGGGGCGACGGCGGGGCCGGGGGCGAGGGCGAGGGCAAGGGCGAGGGCGGGGGCGGGGGCGAGGGCGAGGGCGAGGGCTAGGGCGAGGGCGAGGGCGAGGGCGGGGGCGGGGGCGGGGGCTGGGGCTGGGGCGGGGGCGAGGGCGAGGGCGGGGGCGGGGGCGAGCGCGGGGGCGAGGGCGAGGGCGAGGGCGGGGGCGAGGGCGAGGGCGAGGGCGGGGGCGAGGGCGGGGGCGGGGGCGGGGGCGGGGGCGAGGGCGAGGGCGAGGGCGGGGGCGAGGGCGGGGGCGAGGGCGAGGGCGGGGGCGGGGGCGGGGGCGGGGGCGGGGGCGGGGGCGGGGGCGAGGGCGGGGGCGAGGGCGAGGGCGAGGGCGAGCGCGGCGGAGGCGCCTGATGAGGGCCGCCGGCGCACGGAGGTCAAGCGTCGAGCCGCGCGCCGCGCATTCCTCCCTCGGCGGCGCTGATTGCGTCCGTAATTGGGGCGCCCACGCCGCGCACCTCCCTCGCCCGCCTCCGACTTTGACTTTGACTTTGACTTCCCACCACCAACCCCCCCCCCCACTCCACTCTGCTCCGTTCCGTACCAGTTATCCCTCGCCCCTCAACCGCCGAACCCTCACACGCACCTTCTCGTCACGTCTCATTCCATACCAGTGCTTCTCTCCGCTTTCATCTCTCTCACGTCTCATCCCATCTAAGCCCTGGGTTCGCCTCTCCCCAGTTTCCTCACTCTCACTTATCATCCCTCCCCTCCCTTGCCCGCCTCTTCCTGCTTTCCCCACCCTCATGTCTCATCCCTTCCCAGCCCAGCCCCCACCTCTCCCTGCTTCACCGTCTCTCAAGTCTCATCCCTTCCCAGCCTTGCCCACGCCTCTCTCCGCTTCCCCAACTCACACGTCTTATCCCATCTAAGCCCGGGCCCCGCCTCTCCCCGCTCACGTCTTATCCTATCCCAGCCCTCACCTACCTCTCCCCACTTCCCACACACTCATGTTTCTTCCCATCCGTTCCATCTTGCCATCACCCGCCCGTCCGCATCAACCTGCTTCAGCCACTTCGCTTCTACCCGCTTCACCCCGCTCCCCTCCAACCCCCTCTTGACGCAGTTGCGTTGGACCACCCGCCAGACGCGAGCGAGAGAACTCGCGATTCTCTGAATGTTTAGCGCGCAGCTTCCGGGGAGACAGTCCGCTGAACAGCGTCTTGCATCATGGAAATTCCTGTGAAATGTTCGTAACACAGCGAACTGTCCTGTCCCACATGCCGGGTGCAATTGAGGTTTCGAGCCGGGGCAGTATATGTAGGGGATAGTCAACCTTTGTCGCGCAGAACATAACCTTACGTTAACGCAAAAATATCTCAAGCTTCAGCTGGGAAGAGTGAACTTTTCACATCAGTTTCATGATTTTTTCATAGTTCTTCAACCACACTCAAAAATATAAAACTTTTCTCGTATATTATTGACTCCTGTATTATTATTTTCAAATGCACGAAGAAATTGAAAGAAAATCGGTTTTGTGAGACGTGTCTACGGTTTAGTTACACACCAGGAACTCGAAAAAGCCAAAAACAATAAAAATGTTTCTATTTCGACTGAAAAATGAAAATGTATGATTGCGTTATTCCGCCTATTTTAACATTGGGCGAACCGACTTAACGCTCATACTGAGTGCACTCACTCACGAGACGTCTGACGTAAAGCAAAATCAAGGCTCCAAGGAAAAGGCCACCTACCATTAAATATTTTCTATTCATGTGTAGCGTTTCGGAACAGTATATCAGTTGATATTATTGGTATATAAAATATGTTACATTGTGTATCCTTACACACTGTTCTACATTATTGCAGTATTCTTGAAGACTATGTTTGTTAAAACATTTAATTTATTGCACTGTTAGAGAGTATTTTTAATTTTGAGCAGTGTGCGTTGCTTATTGGAAAACTGTTTTGTATGGTATTGTTGAGCAGCATTTGTACTTTCTAGCATACCATTTATGTAGTATAAAGAATGTATTGTAATGCTCTCGGCACAAACAGCAATCGTTCTACAGAAAACGGTTATTGTGGACCCGTTTATCGTGAAAGTGAATAAATCTTGTTTCTATAGGCAGTAAATTACTTCTTCCTTTAATGCGTAGTGTAGTCCGAATCCGATTTTTAAAATATAGCGCAAGTGTAACTTTTGTTAACTGTAAATTTTCGAAAATTGGAAAATTGTATTTTCATTCGGCGTCCTTCTACAATATTGAAGGAAGATATTTTTTAATAAAATGTTCTTCAAAGACAGATCTTTATAGAGTGTCATCAATAACTTCCCGAACATTATTTCAAAACAGTAGTTTTCACGTAATTTCTCGCAAAATATAGACACATAAAATAGACACAGCAATAATTGTTTGAAAACCGGTTCGAAACTTTTTCAATTTTTCTTAAATAGAGCAAAGGATGCCAATAAAAATGGCACCATTCCCGTTTTTTGGTAAATTAACTATACTATTTTCGAAAATATTTAATTTTTTGTAGTGTAGAGCATAAGACGTTCAAAGACGGCGCGCGTCTCATTGTGGTTGAATTCTCAATTTTGAAAATGGCAAAAGTTACAAATAATCGGAGAAAATAAGTTTCCTTTGTAGTACCACTAAGCTACACTGCTGCTGCAAACTACTTACATATAATCGACTAGGCCAGTTTATTACGTTGGGAACACAGATCTGTAACACTGGACCATTTCTCCGACCTTCCACGTTTCCACGAATCCAGACGTTTGAGGACAGTGAAGATTTCTGTGGTCTGTCAGATAGCCGCTGTCCTTTTGTAAGGGCAGTTTAGGAGGCGCACATTTCTTTTTTTATGTGTACGGAACCGACGCTACTGAATTTGTGTTAAGAAAAATGCTAAGTATTCTCGAAAATGAATTTTCTTCTGAAAAATGTTCTCAAATTCAATTCTCACAAACAAATATTTTTAAGAATTCCAGGCATTCGAGGATTAAGTAGGTATTTGAACGTCTTATTCATAATTCTCTGACATCCCGAGATGTTTAGGGGGCCAGCACCGTGCCTTACAAAATCCAAGTTCAAGGGTTCGTTATCGACCGAGGACAGTGGATTTACAAGAAGGTGTTCCATGTCTCTCTTGTGGAGAGTAAAGTACATCTGGCATTGTCCGAAAACATTAAATCCCTATTCCGACAGAACAAAACCGTCCTACGAGATTTCACGTTCTCCCGTAGAGTCATTTCGGGTATAGACCATCGAGACTGATGTCTGAAGAAGAAAGTGAGGACACATACAGGCGATGCAGGGATACCCAAGAAGCGTGCCTGCTCGAGAGACCCGTAGACTGGCTTCTAGTTCCGGAAAAGTTGGTCCGAGTTGGACCACGGCGAAGGAAGGAGATTAATGACATTTTGTTGCTCCTGACGCTGAGAAAGAGCGTTGTAGCTTTCGTCTTAATCCCTCTTCGTGCAGGCTGAGAAATGTGGTACGCCTGATTCGACCAGAGAACACACCTTGACTCTGATGCAATGTTGAAGATGAAGTAGAAATCTGGGAATTGTCTTTCTCTATAATTTACAAAGGAACAAAATTAAACTTGTAGCCTTACGTCAGCACGTAACTTTTCGCTTTAGTAACGGTTAAGTAATATAATAACCAATTTCTGTCCAAATTAACACATCTCAGCCCAAATTAGATAATTTCGTCCTAAATCTATCATAACTAGCAACACACGTTACCAATCGCAGCACATGAGATGCGAAAACTAATTCTTTTAAAGCTAATACATCAACATTTATAATCAACATTCGACAATCCAAAATTGGATACCAAACAGCGAGAAACATTAACGTCCAACAATGAAAATTAATTATATGAATTTAAACTACCTCATTAGTAATGGCGTTTTGCAAATTGATACGTTGTGAAAGACGTTTTTCAGCAAAAGAAGCGAGGCATTCAATTTGCAAAAGTTACGTGAAACTACTCATATTTAAAAAAATGTTCATGAACGTATTTAAGGTTCAAACTTTGAAGAACGGTTTACATTAAATACATAACCTCTATCTTTATCCTATCTAAATAATCTCTCTATTGTACTAATACTAACACCGGAGAATCCATATACTAGAAAGAAGAATTATTCATATTTTCGGTATCAAGGAATCACAACATACTTTTTTCTATAGCAAAACTTCGTTTTTTGTGGCAGAATGTCAATAATTTTTCTGTTCTACGAAAGTATACATATGTGAGGAAAACAATTTTTTTCGCCGACATTTTAAATAAACGTTTTCTAAGCCGCTGAGTGCATATCCGATATGGGAAACTATGAGGATCCTGGAGAAATTTGGACCTCGAATTCGATTAATATGTTGTAGATTATGTAACTACTTTTTATTGTGAATCCGTGTATGTGTATTAGTGAATGATAATTTGTTTTGTATTTTACAGTGCAATCAATCAGTCAATAGTTGCAGTAGTTGGAAAAATAATTATTTTGTTTGGTACCAAAGACCCACGAAACGTGGATCTCGACCACACAACGAAGTAATTTACTTCATATGAGAGCATTTTCGGTATTTGAGACGCACCCCAAAATCAAAATTGTTGTTACAGAATTGCATAATTTTCACCATTCTACATAATAATATGGCAGAAAGTAAAGATAATAACATTTCCTTGGCAAATGAACAGACCTGCTTATTTTGTTAAGTTCCTGAGAACCAGAAAACCCCTCATATGTATACTGCGTTCAGTTGCAAATGGGAAATGGCCTTTGGCGACACACACAGATGTGATTTCTACCGACAAGCTGTACATTCAACTAAAAGTGAAATCTACTAATGGAAAGGTACAGGAATTGCCAGGAATAAATCTCAAATTTTCAATTGTAAAATCCATGTTTAAGATTCTTTGATACTGTAACTTTGCTCAGTTGTCCTGATTGTTATTTGTCCATTTATTTTCTACCCTATCGTACACCTCCAATATTAAAGCCCGACACTTCTTTCTCAAAGCAATTTATTTTTTGATTTTAGATCTTTGGATAGTTCTTGAGCAATAACAACTGAATAACTCAGCAGTGGAAAACTTTTGGATGCTGCACTTTCCCATTTCTTACCCTAGGATTTGCTCTTGAACTGTGCTCCAGATCAACATGAATAAGGCAGACGTAATATTCGAAGGAGATAGACTACTATTTATTTTCCTTGCTGCACAATTATTCGTGGCGTTTTTGTTTTTGACTTCTATACACTTTTCAGATCATCCTTCACCATGTTCTTTAATATCCTATATCGTGAATATATCGGCCCTGTTGACTCCATACAGTTTTGCCTTTTTTGCTGCGGACAAGAAACATTTGCTGTGCTGTCTGATGGTGAATTGAGACCTAGATATCTACTTGGTATTTTCAATGTTTGAAAGAGTCGGCGAGATCTAGGGGTGTAGTGGACAGATTGTCACTCAAATAACCTTCTACATTTGGGTACTGAGATTCAAATCCTCCTCTAGAGTTGAAGTTCAATGGTGAGTGTATTTGTTGCATTATTTCGACATAACAATAACCACAAAATTCACTTCGTTATATTTTACGGCAAACATTTCTTGCCAGTCACGTCTTTCAAGGTTTCCTCACATCATCCAGAACTGAACTCCACGGACATTATTTTCAATTTCCAACAGAAAGTTCAGCGCATAGTTGAATTTTTTAGATGGTTTTTCAATTCAGGACATCTCCACAAAATTTTTGTCTTCGCCTTTCCTGACAAAACCTTTCCTTTTTTCAAAACACTTCACGTCAATTCAGAACCTCCTTTCATTTCGGTGCGTTAATTTATACTATCATTTTATACTTTTATTTTGTCTAAAAGTGGCAGTTTTTTAAAAAGACAGAATAATATTTTGTTTAGTTTGTTTACTACCATTAATTATTTCACTTTCATTTGATTTTTTCGTTAGAAATTATTAGGTACTTCGAGCAAATTACTGATAAAAAGATAACATTCATCGAATTTATGAATTTTCCGTCAAAAACTAATGTTTTAAAAATGTTACGTGGTAAAGTTTATATATTGTAGTTTGTAATGAGGGTGCCTCAGTTTAAAAATATTTTAGTGGTGTACATTCACATTTTTGGCGCACGAAAAAATGGCTAAGAATATGAGAGCTTACAAGCATTAAGGAAATTATGTCTTTATTTAATATATATTTAAACTGAGTCACACAATTAACTTGAATTAATTACTCTCATTTAATACTTTGTTTCTTTGAACGAATTAATGAAAACATTGATAAAACCCATACATCACCAGAAAGCAACATGAGCTTTGAAAGGTTCTTTCATTTCGGCCCATGTATCTAATATATTGGGAAATTCAGAGTGACGCATGTGTATTAAAAACAACGATAGATCTAAAATGTTAATAGTCACAGTCGAATATCTGAATAATCTTGAGATGGAGCTCATTGGAGGTTTTCTTCGTTTCACTACCCGTCATTTCCTGTCCTTAATTATTGTTTCTCTCTCTCTCTCTCTCTCTCTCTCTGTCTCTCTCTTTCGGAGCAAGAGTTTCGTCTCATGTTTTTGAACCCATTTTGCTAGGGCGAGGAAAACGCCTCTGGCGGGTGGTGGCGTGAGAGAAGGAATGTGCAAGGACGAGGGTACAGGGAGGGCGTGGGTGTAGTTGTCGGCGTTGCCGAGAGTAAGGGCGAGGGCGTGTGTGAAGAAAGTCGTTCGGAAAAGGGGGGGTACAGGGCATGGGCACCGAAATGGAAGACGAGAGCGACGGTATGAGGTTGGATGAAAAATGGGCGTGGGCGAGAGCGAGTGAGAGCGAAAGCGTGGGCGTATGCCAAGAGATGTACTTTGACGAAGGACGAGTGCGGGGCGAGAAGAGGACAAGGGCGCCTGCGAAGGAACATGCTCGTGGAAGGATGGGCGAGGGCGAGGGCGTGGGCACGGAGTGGGAGCGCGGGGGCGTGATGCGATTGGACGAGGGGCAGGCGCGGGCGCTCGCGAAGGGCAAGGGATGGGCGAGGGTGTGGGCGTGGGGGTGGGGTGGAAAAGGGCAAGGGCGCGGCGCCCGGCGGCGCCACCGCGCGCGGCGTTTCCGCTCGCAGATTGCAAATTGAACGCTCGCAGCTTCATAATCGCTTCATTAGCCGGCGTCTCCGCTGGAATTGGCTGTTGTCGGGAGCCGGCACAGTGGGCGCACAGGGGCCACATCGCACCTAAAGCATTTGCAAAAGTGTCCGACCGGCAAGAAAGCCTTTGCATCACCATTTCAAGGCAACGCCAGATAAGAACTTCTTAGCTCCTTTTGCTGCCAGTTTACACGAACACAAAGCTGGGATACCGAATTTTAGCGGAGAGCTCGGTTGCAGAAAATTCTTCGCAATATTTTATCGCTGATTGTTTCTAAAAATAGTTAAACTTACACGACTGATTTAAATGTCAGGTTGTTATTGGTCAAACATATATCCCAAACATTAAGTTGTAATCCAGGTGCGTCTAACGGCTGTGACTGCTCTATGATTACTAGCTGTTGGTAGTGAAAATATATCTTGGAAAAGGAGAGAGCTACGATTCTAACTTTTCTCAGGGTAAAAAATTATGAATGTATGTACGTACTTGCAATACGTAAAACTACATCAAGTCAGTGAGTTTTGTCTTTCAAAGAAGTTTTCATTATTTATTTGTATCTTCAAAACAATTTTTTGAGAAGAAATATGAATAACTATTTCTTTTATTTCCCTTTTTTCATAAACAATGATTTGTACGTACAACAAAATTGTACATAACAAACTCTTTCATTCCTAATTGCTATGTCACATACTGAACAATTTAATTATATATTCAATTTATTTTACACATTAATCAACAGCTTAACATTCGATTAGCAGCAAACTAGTTGTGGAAAATTTAATTTACCGCAACTTCATCTTTCAGAGCATTTTTTAACTTGCTCATTATATTCAAGAACGTTTGTATGTTGCAACTGTATCACTTTTCTTGTTGTTTCAGTACTTTGTTATAGCGAGACGACAGAAAGAATAATGACGGCGACAAAACTTAATTCCACGGTGAATATACCGTACAAAAGCGAAGATCCTGGAGAAACGGTAAAAATGGCGTGTTTACGTGTTTGAGAGCGACACTCACAGCTTCATAATTCTCTCCACATTATCGCACGCGTAGTCTCTTAAATGTCACATGTTTCACTTAATGCTTTCATTAGTGTGCGGCAAGAAAAGTTTATCATGTTAATATAGACAATGCATTTGATCGTAAGACAAGTGTTTCATTAGCCTCTAATTCTTCAAAACAGAGGTATATTTCTTTAATATTTAAAAAAAGACGATATTGAAATTTCTTTTCGAGGAAATGGCATCATAGTAGATAACAAAAGCCCCACCGCAAGGGTTCGAAGGCAATTTTGAATTATCTGTGTAGTTGGTTTCTGTTATTTTATTACAACGGCTTGTTGAAACAATCGTGATCGTTTGTGCATGTACGACTATGGTTTCTCTGCAATATTGAAGTAGCAGTAATGGCAGTACCAGAACATTCCATCATTAAAAGTCACTCGCATTCCAGTTTGTCATTAGTCTCCTGCAGTTAACCTTCTTCGAACGATCGCTTTCTCCACTCACTCCACGTAGGTTTAGGTTTCATCTGAGTTAAACTTGATAGTTTCAAATCTTTTATGGGCATCGATTTTCAGCTAGTTTGTTTAGAAGTCAATTACATTTCAATTGTTTAATTTTGACGGTAGAAATATTGTACAGCCTCATTTCTACTATACATGTTATTGTTTCTGTTTTTACTTGTCCCAATCATTATTAACCCATACAAACCCAAAGGTTTGATGCTAATATTTACTTTCCATAGCTGTATATTTATTTGTGCCAAGTTGTCCAGTTGGGTGATGAAGCTTCGGCCTCCACTATTAACATTGAGTCTGTCCAATGCATTGTATGCCAAAGTACGTTTTTGAGGAACTTTGACAAATAAATATTAACTTGAAATTTTGGCGTGGCAATTCATAAAATATGTACCAAGGTGATTATTCGGGGTAGACGCGGATTTGCAGATAATTACTCTTCGATTGGTCACTTGATCAAACTACTGAAATCCTCAGCATCTTAATGATAATTCACTAGTAGCTATTTACACACACACACACACACACACATAGACACGCTGTTATTACCAGTTAATAACGTCTGGTAACACCAATAAACAGAAATTCATGGCCAGATACCAGGAGAAGCAAAGCACCCATTCTTACTTTTACTACCGCTAGAGTGCTTTCACACCAACTGGATCAAGACTCTGCAAATGCTTTATGTGATCCCAGGAAAAAAGGCACGGCTTCTCGTGGAAATTCCTTCCTCACCTACTATGAATGACTGGGACATTTTTCGGTAAGCTGTTCAATGTGAACAAACTAGTGTCAGTAGAAATTCGACGCAGAAATACTACAATTTTTCGTTGTAAAATGATGTCAAGGCACACAAAAAACTATTGTAAATGAAATGAAAACCTTTTACAAAGTGAAAAATATGCCCACTGCCCCCATCCATCCTTCTCTGCATGTTTGGTGCATTTTTACAGGAGTCGGAATGCATTTCTATAGCATAGTTTGCGCAACTATCAATAATCCCAAGCAACAAGAAACTCACCTCCCCCTACTATTCAACTTTTCCTTCCACCCCAACGTTACAAACTCCATTCATCTCCTCCGGACCCTAACCCCGCTCCTCCCTCGGCTCCTTCAAACACTGTCCTTTCCAACCTTCAAAGTGAATTCCCTGTCCCCTTCCAAACTTACTAATACATCCATCCATTATATCAGAAATAGTCAACCAAGTTCTCAAAGCGCTTATCCCAAACTTGTCTCTCTCTCTCTCTCTCTCTCTTTCTCTCTCTCTCTCTCTGACTCCAAGATCCTACCCATGAATAATTGGCACAAGTTGTACTCAACTGCAGTTAACTATATATCTTATCTAATTGTGCTAAGTGGGGTCGCGAAGACGGCTCATGTAGTGGACATCGTCCCGGCCATGCGGGATCACGCGGGGCGATGTCCAGAGGGCGCAGGCGGCGGCAGGGGCGACACGGGGACGATGTGGACGCGGAGGTGGGGGCGAAGGCTAGAGTGAGGTCGCGGGGTGAATCGCGAGCAGAGGCGATGGCAAAGGTGAGGGGCGGCGCGGGCTTGGGTGATGAGGGCGAGGGCGAGGGCGAGGGCGAGGGCGAGGGCGAGGGCGAGGGCGAGGGCGAGGGCGAGGGCGAGGGCGAGGGCGAGGACGAGGACGAGGACGAGGGCGAGGGCGAGGGCGAGGGCGAGGGCGAGGGCGAGGGCGAGGGCGAGGGCGAGGGCGAGGGCGAGGGCGAGGGCGAGGGCGAGGGCGAGGGCGAGGGCGAGGGCGAGGGCGAGGGCGAGGGCGAGGGCGAGGGCGAGGGCGAGGGCGAGGGCGAGGGCGAGGGCGAGGGCGAGGGCGAGGGCGAGGGCGAGGGCGAGGGCGAGGGCGAGGGCGAGGGCGAGGGCGAGGGCGAGGGCGAGGGCGAGGGCGAGGGCGAGGGCGAGGGCGAGGGCGAGGGCGAGGGCGAGGGCGAGGACGAGGACGAGGACGAGGACGAGGGCGAGGGCGAGGGCGAGGGCGAGGGCGAGGGCGAGGGCGAGGGCGAGGGCGAGGGCGAGGGCGAGGGCGAGGGCGAGGGCGAGGGCGAGGGCGAGGACGAGGACGAGGACGAGGACGATGGCGAGGGCGAGGGCGAGGGCGAGGGCGAGGGCGCAAGTGGGACGGGGGCGGGGCGGCGGTAGGAACGGAGGAGACAGCAAAGGCAGGGGTGAATACGGGGAGCGGGGCGGGGCGGGAGCGGGCGGGTCGTGTCTGTGCGGCCAGGCGCGTCGCGCGCAGCTGGCGCCCGGCTGCGCGGTGCGCTCGGCTTTTGTCCGCGGAACCGCAGCGCGCCTACCGGCCGTCGACCGAAGCCCCGCGCCCCCGAGGGCCCAGCCGCGTGCCCCACATTGAGGCCCGTTGTGGCGGCTGCGAAGTCGCCTCACGCCCGCGCTTCCCCGAGAGCGCTCCACGGGATATCGGACGGACTGCTCTTGGCAACCGCGTGCCCCTCCCAAGACGACGTATCCCTTACGTCAGTGGCGCAACCGGAATTGTACTTGGGAGGGAATATGGACAAAGACAATGGTTGTACAAACAATCACACCTTGATTTTGATATTGATAATGGGATAACTTGAAATTCAAATATAATTTTAGGATCTATTTTATACTTATTTATACTAATGTGAACAAATGAATGTATATAATACTATTCAAATACTACACAAATAATCATATGTATTTTCATTTTCTTTCTTTTGCAAACCCCCTTTCCACCTTCACTCAGTCCGCCGCTGTCTTTAGAATCTAGGACACGATTACTTATTCATTCTTTTAAGACTCTATCGTCAATAACGACAGTAATGACTTTGATGAATCATTTCATAGAATGGTGTAGTTCTGTTCTATGCTGTTTCAGAAGTTGTAATCAGATATTAGAAAGAACGTTCGTTTACTTTTTAGCAGTCTTGTAAGGAAGGATTTTTATACTGGAATAAACTATTTCATTCACATGAAATACAATACGCCATATATTTTTAAGTATAAAATTACGATAGAAAAGATATGATGGTTGTGCACATCTGTTTTATCTCTTTATAAGAAGGGAAGAGTAACTAACAGTTGATTGGCGAAACAACAGAAATATAATAACGAAGATGATTTTGATGGTATTTTGCAACGACAATTTTCTCTTAATCTAAACTAATTTATTCAGCCTCTAATTACTTACCTTCGTTTCATAACTTTTCGTTGTTGACTATTGAACATAATAACTGAATGGTTTAATGAAACCAACGATTGAAGTTATTAAAAAGTAATACATTTTGAAGTATGTACAAAAACTACTTTTTAACTAAGTAATTCCTCTTCATAAAGCTGATTGAAGTTTACAGCGGAAAGTTTATAATGCTCTATCAACAATTGTAAATAATAAGCAGTTTAAATTTCTATGTTACCTCTATATCATACTTATACGTCTATTTTTACATAACATTTTACATGTTTGTGTCAAATTGTTGGTGGTCATATTCACTATCACACTCAGCAGCCACACTCAATATAATAAAACTGGTACGCAAACGTTTTTCAGTCGAATGTACAACAATATTTATCACAGACGGAAACTGAAATTTCAATTACTGGCATGCACGTAAAAATATGTAACTACACCAAAAATATTTTAGAAAACTCACATGCAAGAAAAATCATAGTGTTTCTAATCTATTCTAATGCATGTTACCTTTACTTCATCGAGCTCGTATGGCACGGTTTGGTTTGCCCACGAACCTTATTGTCTCCGTCTTCACCGCTGCCTAATAAAGAAATACGATCAAATTTTTCCTACAACAATCACTGAGATGGTTCCGCATTGTTGCAGTTGGACGTAGTAGATACCTGCACAACAACGTAATAGAATGTGGATCACTGTCTGAAAGTTTGTGTCGTGATAAAGAAGAAAAGAAACAGGTCAAGTTATTTCTAACTACAACGTCGCTATCCACACGGCGCGTCGCAGGGGGCGTGGCAGCGGTGGAGTGTCTGTGGCGCGTGGAGCACTCCACGTCACCCGTCGCGCATGTGCCCACTTTCCCGGGCGCTCACGCCTCCACGCGGCCGTGGCCGCGGCCGAAGAAGCAGAGCGAGGGGCTAAGGAGGGCGAAGAAACATACAATGAAACGTTGCGTGTCGGAGTCGTGACGCCACGGGCACGGACGGCGCGGGAGGTAATCATGCCTTGCTTCACCTCGCCTCTTATCTGGGCGTGGACAGGACCGCGCACGACATGCCGCAGTGTAATGCAGGGGTTGCCCAGGGTTGCCAGATGCTTGGTAAACCTTTCCCCTCAAATGTCTTATAACAATTTACTAAATATGTTCGTTTTAAAAATATCCCCAACATAAAATGTGATTAATGTTTAATATCAACTTTGAAATAAAGTGGAGTTTATGATAAAAATACTTTCATCAAAATACGTGATATATGTCTTTTATCAAAAATTATATCAGCTAACTTAATAAAAAGATAGACTGTGTTACTAGGCCTTCTTTTGCTGTTATCGTTTGCATTCAATCGGTAAGAATAAGAATTATATTTAGCGTTGATAACTGAACTATTGTTTTATCTATAGAACATATTTGTTTTAAAAAAATGGTCATATATGTACATGTTTTAATGATTTTAAAAGGTCTTCAATTTTTTCTCCACGATTTTGTTTTTCACCCTTCACAAAACGTAAGATTTGAGGTGTAAAATCCCCAATGCGGCAACCCTGGCTGTGCCCTACTCTCTGCCGTCCGAAGAGGGCTGGCCTCTTTGCTGTATTGCCGTGCGCGGGGGTCGATCCGAGGCGCTTTGCAGCGGAACGAAAATACGAACTCCGGAAGAGATTATTCCGGCGGAATATTTTTTTCTCCCGGAAGTCATTTTGTTCTGGATATTTCAATCAGAATTCAAGGTTTTACAGTACGTCATTATTTGCGAGATATACATGTCAGATTAAGAGCAAACGATCAATTTGATAGAGAAGAATGTATAATAATTGATGGTGGAAAAAAGCGCTAGTAAGTAACATTTTCATTTTCTCTCTCGCTCGACCGTCCGCGGTGTCCGTGCCGTGGCGCGACGTGGACTGACATAGCACACAGTACAGCACAGCACGTTCACGTTCTGTGTCAAGACAGCCGACGTCTCTTGGAACTGCGAACAGTGAGGGAGAGGTAACATCACACAACAGAGGATGCAGTGTACATAAAAAAGTGATCAATAATACACCAACGTGAAAGACAACTGTGAAACTACACCGAAAGCAAGAGCAAGACATGAAAAAAACACAGACACATACCAAGATGTGTGTGCTCACTACAACAGCAATTCAACTACTACTTACTACACAACCACGGGGCACAGAGAGGGGGCTGCGGAAGCGACGGCGGCGGCGGCGGTGGCGGTGGCGGTGAGGGGGTGTTAGCGGCGGCGGCGGCGGCAGCCTTCGGGGGGACCCCTTTGGACCGCGGCAGCGATAGTCAGGTATTTCAAACACCCCCAAGCAAACAGAAAACTCCAAAAACAATTCGCGAGAAATAAAAGTTTCGCAGAAGACATTCCGGCGAAATAGAATTTCCGTTAAAATCAGATGACTTTACTTCGCGCTAAGAAAATCCGTCGAAGTGCAATCTCGTCAGCGGAAGAAAAAGAAAAGGAAGAAAAAACCGGGACGGACGTCGAACCTTCCGGTCGTTTTAATTATCGTGACGCTCTCACGCGGACGGGGCGGGAGGACGCGCGATTTGTCTTTTACGAGGTCGTTTGCGCGGAGGCCGGGGCGGCCGAGGCGGCGCTAGCGTCGCCGGCCGCGCGAATGCAAATTTCCATCCGGGGGTGGGGGCGGGGCTATTCCTTTGCCCGCGCCACAGACGTCGTTACGTGGGCGGGGGTGGGGGTGGGGAGGCGTTGCACGTAACACAATAGCCTTTGTTCCTGCGCTGTCCCCCGCCCTCGTCCCCGCTCCGCGCTCCAGGCTTGTTACGCCGCGGCACGCGATCCTAACCCCTCCCCCCCGCCCCCCCTCCCCCGGTCCAGGTCCCCCTGAGGCCGCGCCGCCGCCTGCCTTGGTCAGTCCTCAGCAAACCCACTGACTCCTCGGCGTTTGGGTTTCACCAGTTCTCGAAGAAATTCAAAACTAACCCATTATGACTTCACATGTAGGAGTATTACTTATTAAGAAAAACAGTATTTTTCATGATTTCGTGCTTGTTCTAAGGAAACAATTCCACAAAAATGATATATATGTTAGCATTTGTTTATTTTTATGGTCAATCATATAAAGTCAACTTCCTGATTTTAATGAATTCATAATCCACTAAAATATCTAAAGGTAGCATACTATTGTGTCCTTTTGATGAATACAATTTGAATATTTTCTTGCATTTCTATGATAGTAATTGAATATTTTTATCATTCCATTTCAAGCACATCACAATATTAGAAGGCGGAAGGGAGTCGATGCAATATTGGTTTGCCGAGTACAGCGAAGTGTGAAGGACCGTGCATACGGTAACGATACAGCGAAAAGACAGAATAATGAAGTGAACAGTTACAGCTGGAAGGAAGAGAAGAGAAAAGCACATTAGAGTCAATGCATAACAATCAGAACATTAAGTTGTACAGAAGCACACAACATCAATCAGGGTCAGGTTTGGGACACACAGATATCAGCGATGCACCTGTGACAGAAAGTAAAGAAGAGATACATTAGATTTGGAAGGCCGTGCAAAAAAGGTGGGCGCCTGTTCGTAGCCACGTTGTTTTAAAGACTATTTTTAAAGCAGGCACGTGGTATCAGTTTGGTTAAGTTATATAATTTTGTACATGGAGAGAGAATACGAAAAAGATTTTTCCTCTGCTATGAGTCTGATATCTTCTAAACAATTTAATTCTCTCCATCACAAACTCTTCTGAGAAGTCTTCTGCTGTGGGATTCCACGCAGGGAACAATTACTCTTCATTAAGAAGCAAATTCGGCGGAAATCTCCAGAATAAAATAAATGACTGGCGTAAATAACCCTGGTGAATAAGTGGTGGGTACCAGTCGCTCCTCTCGCGAGAGAGGAGGCGGCGCCGTGAGATAAGGGGGCAGCGTCGAAGAGAGAAGCGATAGACTGGAGGCATGCGCCTGGCGAGGAAAGCCCGGGCCGGCCACGCCGCGGCGTGGGAACGTCTCACATGCGCTGTCGCCTGCAGCCCGCGCTCTTATTGCCTGGTGCTCAGCGACTGTCCGGTACACGTCTAGGGGTTTGTTGGATGTATGCGCTCGATCGGCTTCATGTTAGGAGGCTAAGAAATTAGGGACGGAAATAACGTGTAATGTTTTACCAAAAACAACAACAACCGACGACTTATTATGAATTAAGTGGTATATGAAGTTTACGTGTGTTATGAAATACTTCTGAGAAATGTAATGTAGAATATTATAAAATTCTATCCTATCAATTTTCAAAATAGATTTTAAGTGAACCTAGAAAATATGTTGCAACAAAATTTGACTAAATCAATCTAATGCAAAGAATAATCAATTTTTGGAGTGCCCTTTGAGATAATTATTATCAAATTACTAAATGTAAGGTATTTCAAACAAGAGTCAAGGATATTCATAAGAATTTGATTATGATAATGTTGGTGTTCTTTTTTGACTATTCCACTCGTGAAATTAAAACCAATACTTTTTAACTATGCATACAAAATGCCCCAATCAGGGCGGTGTATCTCAAAAGTTTAACACTTTTTCTATCCGATTTTTCTCAACGCTTCTTACTATTGGCCAATCATAAACTGTGACTCATCCATCTTAGGAGGCGGTATTGTACATCGATCGCTATGCCGATGCTCAATAAACTGCATATGTATCCGGCGCAAGAAATATATCTTACACCGTGGAATGTACCATGACATAACTTCTAGTTTTAACATAGCTTTCAGTTATTTTCAATATTTGACGCATTTTCGAAGTGTGGTGGACATAATTTCACTCGTGGAATGGTGCTATTAAATATGACTCGTGGAACTACTTTGGAAATTCTCAGATAAATCCCCTCCTCGCCTCGCAAGTCGGGAATTTATCGACAATTTCCAAAGATCTCATGCTATTATTTATGATGATCAGTTGAATAAATATTAACTTGGTAATATATTTATTTGTATATACAATCATTAATTCGAAATGCTTTTCCGTAATTTTCTTATGACGAACGTTTCAAATTGAGCTCTGCTTATCATTACATTCCTCAAAATAAAATATTTAAGTAGCTTCAAGAGGGTATCATAGCTCTCGCACTAGTCAAGAATCTTTCGGAGGCAAATCTTAAAATGGGAAATTGATGGAGCCATGGTAATATGACAAGAGGATAATAGTTCTACCATATTTGTATCTACTAGTTGTCTATTATACCATAAAAGCTGTCCTGATATCCTAATGCGATTATCGAATTTTATTTGTATTCTGGGATATTTATTACAGATGTAGGTGGTTTGGACAGTCGTTTTACGTGCATTAATGTTACGAATTTTAAAAGTACGTCTGGTGGAAGTTTGATAAAGCAGAAGGTAAAGTTCAATGAAATTTATTTCATTTTGATTTCTCTATGTAAAATTATTATCAGTTCATTACTTAATGAAGTGATTTAATTCCTGCCAGATATGAATCCTTTGGGGCAGTCTTTCATAATTTACCCTTTATAAATGGTTACATCTCAAAAATCTTTTTCTTTCCATCAATCTCATTTACGTCTCCTTTTTTGATCAATGGCCTTTCGATATTCTCTGTTCTTACATGAAGAAGTAGTGTAATAACATCCCCACCAAAAGCTATTTTGATCACTCTTTCATGGAAACTAGTACTTATGTTCACTGACTGGACAATGTTACTTTGCGGCACGAGTACGACAAAATAGACTTTGCCTTACGCATACTGGAAAGAAACAATCATCATATGAAACAACTGGGTACTGCAAAGCCAACAAAACAATGTGAGAATAATCAATATTGCCACCACCTCGAATTTTGGGAATGTCACCAAGAATAAGTACTTGTAGGTTTCCATGAAATCGTGCAAAAAATAATGTTCGAAATTCTCACAAAAATATCTTTGGCATACTTATTTCAAAATGCCGGACCCGGCTCCCATCGACGCCTCGTCCGTCAACATTTCTTTCGTACGTCAAATACGCTTTGGCGTACTCATTTGAAAATGTTGGACTTGACTGCCATCGACGCCTCGTCCGTCAACATTTCTTTCGTACGTCAAATACGCTTTGGCGTACTCATTTGAAAATGTTGGACTTGACTCCCATCGACGCCTCGTCCGTCAACATTTCTTTCGTACGTCAAATACGCTTTTGCGTACTCATTTGAAAATGCCGGACCCGGCTCCCATCGACCCCTCGTCCGTCAACATTTCTTTCGTACGTCAAATACGCTTTGGCGTACTCATTTGAAAATGTTGGACTTGACTCCCATCGACGCCTCGTCCGTCAACATTTCTTTCGTACGTCAAATACGCTTTGGCGTACTCATTTGAAAATGTTGGACTTGACTCCCATCGACGCCTCGTCCGTCAACATTTCTTTCGTACGTCAAATACGCTTTGGCGTACTCATTTGAAAATGTTGGACTTGACTCCCATCGACCCCTCGTCCGTCAACATTCCATTCGTACGCCAAAGATTCCCTTCCGATGCTAGTGAGCACTGTCGGTGAGGGGGCGGGCGGCGCAGCGCATGTGACGGCCGGCGGAGCGGCGTGGGCGGCCGGGGCGGGCTGCGCCAGCAGCGAGCGCTGGTGTCGACGAAACAGAGTGAGGCCGGACGGCGGCGCGAGGCGGCCGCGCGAGTCAGGGCGTGGCCGCCCGGCAGAGGTCGCTGTTGCTGCGAAGCGCACACTCAAAGCGGGTCGGGGAGGACGGGTGGGTGACGAGAAGAAAAAGCCGAGTCGGAAGGCGAAGGCAAAACTACGTCGTGGCGGGGGTCAAGAGAACTACCAGTGGGGGGTGGAGGTGGCGGAAGCGGTGGATTCACACTACTGACTATGAAAGCTCCTTGTGCGAATTTTGTGCGAGGTCAAACGGAGATTTTTGCTTTGGAGGGTGTGGTGGCCGCTAGATGGTGCACTCGTGTTCGGGAGTGTATTGGTGAGTCATAACTCCACTGTGTCTGAAATACCGGACATATCAGCTTTCTGGGGGTAGAAGTGTTGGCTCGTTTCTCGGACACTCACTACGGTGCGACACACAGACACACGGGACCGAAACCTATTGTGGAATGCTGTGAAGATCTCCCCGGTGATGCGGTCCTTGCGGGCCGCGGCGCTCGGTGATCAATCTCACACGGTGACAAACGGATGCAGCCCGTGTGCGAGGCGTGTCGTCTGGAGACCAGATACGTGCACGTGCCTGACGCAGAACATGCCCCTCACGTGACCCTCAGCAACACCTGTCGCAGCAGCAGCCGTTCACGCGTCCAGAGCGAGCTACCTTCGTTCGGCGCGTCTACATGACGGCCCTAACCGACTTCCCAGCAGCTCAACCGTAGGCGCTGCATGTTTGGGTTTGTTCGCCTTTGGTAAACTTGGTTTGTAACGCGTTTGGTGGTATAACGAATTCTGTTTCATGCTAAAACATGAGTTTCTCTCAGCAAAAGGAATTGGGAACAAAAAATGAAGTAACTGCTCTAAGCCACTCTTCCTTCCACGTGCTTCTTTCAGGGTATGAATGTTTGATCCCCTTTGTGATGGCCATTCCCTTAAGGTGGTTCCCCTGTGTGGCGGTTGTTTCGCGTTGCTCAACCGCTTCGCAGTGTATTCTCCTGTTCTCGTAATCTCAAGTGTTCAGGCGATTATCGATCTACCCAATGTTCTTATGAAATTTAAAAGGAGTGTAAAATTACTCTCTTTCTTGAACGCGGATATGCTTCCTACATATATTCTAAACACAATTGAAGTAATGTTATTCCATAAATGCTAAAAAGTGTATACATTTTTGGCGAATGTTCTTGAATTGCAATCTATGAAGAACTATGAGTTAGCAGAAATGCATTTTAGAAACATAGATAGTAAAAATATTTTTCAGATGCAATAAAAAAATCATGATTTTTGAATCAATATGCTCGTTTGCAAAAAAATACTTTTATAATTTAATGAGTTTCCATTTAACTTAGATCAATCATATGTAAACTAGCTCCACTATTTTCTCTTGATAGTGCTGAAAATATAATTATTTTGTTCTTTGTAGTGTATTATACTTTTAATGTTACGGAATGATGACCAAAATAAAAGAAACATTGTCACAAATAATTGTATGTTATTATATTTTTCTTATCACTTTATTGATAGTCACATTAAATTTAAAATATATTTCACATTGCTTTATATTGAAAGCTAATATCACTGTAATGTCCTTCAATTTCTTTTCCATAGTGCACTTTGCTGCTATTGAAGTCATCAATCTTGGTATGTGCCAGAAAAAAACAGTTGATAGTGTGACAACAATAATAATAACAATAATAATAACACTAATAATAACAGTATGTCCATAACTTTTATAACACCTTAACTCTTTCTTATTTCATTACTTTCATTTCTGCAATAATGTTTTAATGAATGTATGTCGAATTAACATTATATTATTGTTTTATCAAATGAAAAATTTTCCTTATTTGCCTCTAAGATGATTCTGCAACGAATTAATGTCTTATTATAGAATTACTCAGAGGGCTCGAAGGGGACATATGACTTAATAGCACATAATATGCCAAATATTACACTCAGATATTACATTTTTGAAAGCAGATTGTTCCTTCATTTCGAAGCTTCATGAACAACAAATTGTTTCATTATTATCTGATGTGCTAACTACAATCAACCCTTATACTATGTGTACTTGACCGAGCGAAGTGGCTTAGTAGCGCGCTGACATCGTATTCGGGAGGCCCGGGTTCAATCCCCGTTTCCGTCCGTCCTGGATGGGGTTTGGGGTTTTCGTGTTTTTTTCGGCCATTCAGGCGAATGCTGGGATGATTCTACTGATCGGCCTCGACCGTGAATCCGGCGTCGAGTAACGAAGGTTAAGCGAATTTGAGACATCGCGGGATCCTGGTTGGGCGACCGACTGGGAACCTCGGAATTTAAGAGAACCGAGACAAATTGCTCTTTTGTGAAAATACGAGTGGCTAAACAGAAATACAAATGTGCATTGGAAGTGGATTCGCACAAAACTCCTCGCAGTTGAGAACGCTCGAGCCCCACGCGTCCGTCGCCGGCCCCAAAGAGTGCTAGGCGGCGCTCGCTGATTCGTCTCTCCGCTCAGTGGCTCCGGAAGTGCGTAATGCAGAGGAGCTGGAAGCAACCTCCTCTAGGAAGTTTCGCATTTTACGCCCGCGGGGACAACCCAACCAACAACTGGGGATCGTCGGGACAGTACGCAAGAGTGTTATGCATTCATTTTTTAAACGCTTGTTATAATACATTTACAAACAGAAGTTTATGAATAACAACAAATTTTTGATACAAATGATAATACGTTTTTTAAAATTTTTATTTCAAGTGATTTGAAAATGACGTACGTAAAAAAATGCACGTTTTTCAAAGCTATGTCTTAAAAACTTTTAATGCTTGCCGATTTAAAGGGGAAGGATCAGTTTACTCTAACGGAAATAAATTTTGTTTTATTTCTCATTTCATTCATATATCTGTTCATTAATTTCGTGTACTAATTCGTTCATTGTTTTTCATTTCCTGGAAGTGTTTCTGATTTTTGAAATCAAACCGTCAAATGTATTTTGTCTACATACTTTATAGTTTCTGTAGCCTGTTGTTCCACCTAGTTTAATTAACCCAAGGATAACCTACAATGTCTATAATAGTTGAAATATGTCTTTAAAATGTTCATCAAAATATATGCACGTGATAAAAATGGAAAATATCAGACAAAAATGTTCCAAACAAGCACAGAATATTTTCCATACTTGGGGGAATGAAGTTGTATTCAGTCCAAATGATCAAGAACAATTTGAGTTGTAAAAGAGCAAGAATAAAATATTTCTTTTCACTTTAAAGGAATTTTATGAAAAGATAATTATCGGTTTGTTGATGAATTAACCACTTATTTTTATTTTATATTTATGAAACGTTTCTGGAATGAATTATCGTTATTTCATAAATTACCGTTTTAAACAAATTTATTTCGCGTACGCGAGCATTTCGGCTCTGTTCGGGCGGCAAGCTGCTCATCTCGGAAGGGGGCAGAGCGGCGTGCCGGCCAAGGGGCGCCCCAGCCCAGCCCAGCGGAGTCGAGTCGAGTCGAGCCGAGACATTAAAATTGCATGCGCGCGCGGCGCGGGCGAGCGCGGGCGAGCGCGGGCCGAGAACTGTCTGTTTAATCGCCCGCGGCCGCGCACTGTAAGGGTCTCGCCCAGGGAGGCAGCCTACCGACGGGCGGGCGAGGGAGGGGGAAGTCCATTAAATAACTAAATGAACAATAATTGGAATTATTCATTGTTCTGATCTTGTGGTTGCTCAAGAGATGTTTTAGAGGGGGCGATTGCTTTATTATCGAAGGACATAGAATAAATATATTGCTTTTCATTGAGATGAACGAAGAACACACGGGAGCCATTAGGTACAGGGTGGAGAAAAGTGAGTAAGCGAGGAGAATCTATGATTAGAGGCTGGTGAGCCATGTCGAAACTGAACGGATGTGAGAGCGAACTCAAACCAGACGAACAAATGAGCAAGGCGGGCAGATTGTGGTCGAGGCGTGTTGGAGATTTAAGATGAGTCTGAAAGGCCAATGAGAGCGGAAACACATAATGAGTCGAGTTGGTGGATTGGTGAACGCGAAAAAAAATTCGAATCAGAATAGGTGATATGAAAGGGTGATGAGGTGGACGAGTGAACAAGGAGGGTAGAACAAATTATATAAAAACATTCTGCATGAGCACGTTGGACATTGTGGATAATTTTAATAATTTATGTAGACATCTATGGTGGAAGGACGAAGCCAGGTGATTCAGAGCGAATTCGGCAAAGAGCACTTCGACAACATTGACGTAATGCGTGATAATCTGTCGCGTCGATGTATGTGCTCGTACGAGCCAAATTGAAAGAGATGGTGATGCAAGCAAATGGGAAACTTGAGATGCGCTCGACGCGGCATGTGGTCCAACAGTGTGAAAGTAAAACGTCAGGACGAGAGGCGGGGACGAGAGGCGGGGACGAGAGGGCGGGACGAGAGGGCGGGACGAGAGGGCGGGACGAGAGGCGGGGACGAGAGGGCGGGACGAGAGGGCGGGACGAGAGGGCGGGACGAGAGGGCGGGACGAGAGGACGGGACGAGAGGACGGGACGAGAGGGCGGGACGAGAGGACGGGACGAGAGGACGGGACGAGAGGGCGGGACGAGAGGGCGGGACGAGAGGGCGGGACGAGAGGGCGGGACGAGAGGACGGGACGAGAGGGCGGGACGAGAGGGCGGGACGAGAGGGCGGGACGAGAGGGCGGGACGAGAGGGCGGGACGAGAGGGCGGGACGAGAGGGCGGGACGAGAGGGCGGGACGAGAGGGCGGGACGAGAGGGCGGGACGAGAGGGCGGGGCGAGAGGGCGGGGCGAGAGGGCGATGCGAGAGGGTGAGGCTAGAGGACGGGCCTTGCAAACGCAGTGGCTGGCGGCAGGTGGTCGGTAGGCTCGCGCAGGCAGCCTGGCTGCGCTGCCGGGCTGGAAATTAGTCTGGCCGTGCAGTATTAATGGCCGCGGCGCCGGGCAGACCCCCAGGAAATTGAGCCGCGGCTCTTCCTCGGCATTCACTAGCTTTCGCTCTGTTGCGAAAATTTCTGCGCCGGCGAGAAGCATTGACTGCAATTGCCCCGGTGGCTGGCTGGACTTCGCAACGATGGAGAGCAAGGAACAAGAACAGCGACCGCAGCTGCGGTGGCGATGGATCCAGCACCTCCAGTGGCGCAAAACGGAAGCTTAATGCTCGTGTAGCTGCGGCTCTTCGGTGGCAGTGACAACCAATGAAGTCCTGTCAACGGATGCTGCGTCGGGCAGACATTGATACAGTTATGAGACATGGCGTCAGTGCAAAACGAAGAGTGTAGAATATGAGAGCGAATATACGAGCTCGCGGTTGTGGCGGGGTGGAAAATACGAGCTGGGGCCGCAATCCCTGGGGTCACGATCGAACGAGGAAAGCCATGGAAGCGAAGCCTTGAGAAGCAGTGAGGAATTAATTTCTGATACGAATAAAACGTAGCTAACTTATTGGACAATATATCAACTAGGGGTACAAACGAAATGGAGAATTGTAGATAATAAATTAGTGTTAAGAATTTAATTTTTAATTTTGAAGCAGCAATCATTCACTTTTTGTTGATCTGGAAATTTTTGTTGCGTTTGAGTGTTTCTTGAAATTTCTATTTTAGAATATGTTATATTATACTCATCGTTTCTGCTGCCTCTTAGAAAACCTTTTAAAAATAGATAATATAATTAATATTTGTATCATAAATTGTAATGTAATATCGCTTTGACTGATTGGTCACTTTGCCGAAACTGGGCCTCTGAAAATTGTGCAGAGATTTCACAGTTTAATATTTTCGTAAGACGTAAGTGAATCTTGGGAAAGGAATAGCTACTTCATTCGAGTAAATCTGTATTTAAAATATCAGAAAAACATTGTGCTCAAAGATAATAAGTTATAGACATTTCGCAACTAAAGAAGGCTAATTTTAAACATCAAGGGAGATGTTTGGGACTGAAGACTTTGGAGAAACGAATGGACTAAGACCAACTTAGGAACCAATCCATTGAACTGACGAACAGACTGAACAGGTTAGACAATGGAGATCTGGAGCAACCAACAATGAGATTATCAACAATGAGAATTACGGATGTCTCAAACGATAAATTATTTCAGTTTCAATTTGTATATGAAAACGTAAAATTTTCGAGGCTGAAAAGGACAAACTTCCTTGCTCCTGGAAAAACTCCATCTATGACGGTCAGAAACGTGAAACTCCTTTGGGGGCAACGCCGCCGAAGAAGGAAGAGGTATGAAATTGCTACCGAACATCCCTCTGCGTGGGACGCTTCCGCGTCTGCGAAAGGGGACCGTGTATCCCGGAGGCGACGGGGGCGACGGGGGCGGAAGCGGGGGCGACGAAGGCAGTAATTGGCCGGCGGCGCGCGAGGTGTTTTGCTCCCCGATCGCCTGCGTTTCCGCCGCCGCCGCCGTCGCCACCGCCCCCGGCCGGCCAGATGGTATCTGGTCCCTGCGGGCAGATTGCTTAGCAACCGCCCTCAACAAACAACCGGCGTGTTGGCACGGCGAGCCTGCAAACAGCCATCGCGGCCTTCCACCCGCCCCTCTCCCCCTCCCCCGCATGTTCCGCTCTCCTCCCCTCCACCGCCGTCTCCTTGTGCCCTCAATCGCCGACATTGACTTAATCCCTCTTCGGTGCCGGCCACTGCTTGATAGATCCTTCCGTGGACACAGATAATGTGCCCACGACACAGTGCAAAAATGGAATATGACGCGGATGCTTTGTGCAATATTTTATTTACAATTTCCTTTCGTGAAGCTACTACAGAAAGGTTTTTTATGTAATATAAATATTTTACAATAAATTCATTGTGTCGTTTCTAATTTCTTTCTATATATTATAAAAGTTTGTATAATAACACGAAAAGTAGAAATTGTTTGTGAACAAATAACTAAGAATACACGGTTAAATATGTAACACGTGCTTCGGAAGTATATTAATTCCGATTGTATTACACTCTAATACATGATTCCAAAGTTTTCATGCAATGTGCATTGGTCTGTTTTGTCCCGACATCTAATGCGATAATAAAATCAAGAATGGTAATACATGACTATCGATGCTTGATTCTACTTGTTTGGGGTTGTGTTAAAGAATTTTTATCGAAACCGTATACTTTTGAGAACCTCTACAACCGGTCCAGCAACTGTGCGGAGAGACGAGCTAGGTCAGTAGGATATTATTTTTTGGCATCGCTAAGCATTTCGTTTTTAGCGGTAGAGCCGGAACTTATTGAGCCACTCGAAATCCATTAGAACGACGAAAGTAACATATTGGTTATCATGCGCTCGAATGTTTGTTGAGATATTTAATGTTAGAAAGATGACATGTTGCAAGAATATAGCGTTTAGAAAAGAAGAATATTGATTACGCCATGATTTTATTTTAAATTCCGGAAAACGCAAGTCTCTGAGACATAGAAAGCGCGCAGGTTCTTGGCCGAAGACTGAGAATGCGGAATGGCGCGGCTGTGGGTCGTTTCCTGGCGGCGCCTGATTTGAATGTAATTGGCCGTGGGGGCGCAAAAAAATTGGCATCCACCAGCCCAGAGACGACGGCAGTTGGTGGCGGTGGCGGTGGCGGTGGCGGTGGCGGTGGCGGCGGTGGCAGCGGCGGCGGCGGCGAAGGTATCAGTGTTCGCGGCAGTGACGGTGGTGATATTGGTGGGAATTGTGGTGGTGGAAGTGGGGGTGGAGAGCTGGAAGCAGGGACGGCGTCAGTGTTGGAGGCGGAGGCAGGAGCATAGGCGGAGCCGGATTTAATGGTAAAGGTAGTGGAGGTGGAGGTGGAGGTGACACTGACGGTGGTGGTGGCGGAGGCGGGAATGATGGCGGAGAGCTGAGGGTGGAGCGGGGGCAGTGAAAGGCAGTGATGGAATCGTAAGCGGGGGCGAAGATGGTGGAGGTTGAGTTGTCGGCGGCGGTGATGGCAGAGTTGGAGGCCGGGAATGTTAGTGTTGGAGGTAGGGGTGAAGGCGGAGCTAAATCAGAGTCAGAGGCCGAAATGTGAGCAGAGGCGAGTGCGAAGATTGAGTCAGGAGCGACGGAGGAATTGGAAGCGGCGATGAAGGCGGAAACGGAGTTGATGACAAAGGTAGTCGAGGCGGAGTTGTCGGAGATGATGGCGGTGGCAACGGTGAGAATGATAGAGGTAGAGGTGGGAGTTGGGAGTAAAGTAGGGTCAGAGCTAGAGGTAGAGATGTGGGTAGAGGCAGCCACGGAGGCAGAGTTGTTGCCAAAAGTATGTGGAGGTGGAGTTGGCGGTGGCGGTGGCGGCGGCGGCGGGGTGAATAATGGTGAGAGAGGTGTGGGTGTAGACGGCGAATCCGGATGCGGGGTGGGGGTTGAGGTCGTAGGGGATCATGGCAAGGGCGGATGCGGCGGCGGCGAGTTATTGGCATAGGTGGTGGTGGCATAGTTGGTGAAGATGCTGATGGCAATGGAGGCGATGGTGGCGGCGGAAGTCCCCAACGCCGGCGATCGTAGGATCGATGCCCGGCGCCGACGTGTGCTGGACGACGTGCCCCCAGCCCTTCCTATCGCCTCTCCAAGAACTTCCCGATATCCTTCTTCGCGGACGAGAGGAGACCAACTGCAGCCAAGTTCTCATAAAGACTTTCCCACTAACGTTGGTTTTCAAATTTAGTCGGCAATATTCGGAGAGTCTGCACGAGTTGAAAACATATTTGATTCCTTATTTGAAATGAAATAGCATAAAATACATCTCGTTTTACTTCACTCTATCAGTTTTTTTAATTAGTTTCATTACTTTATCTAATACACTGTTGATAAAACCGTATTGTTATAAATAAATTATGTTTCCAAAAGTTAATGTGAAATACTGTTAACTAGCGAATTGTAAATATCCGTTTATTTTATGGCTAACTCATTTTGAAACAATTTGGTTTCGTTTAAATGCATGCATATTTATTCACCTCAAGAAAAACATAATGCAACTCATTAACGCGAGACTTACTATTTCTCTTAAATCTCAATGTTCATTAGCAGTATCTTTATAAATTCTATTTTAGTCCTTTCGTTCCTGTACACCTCGCAATGTTCGCTTCCGTTTAGTGGAATCGCCCTCACGCAACGCGAATCTTGGGTGACGTATCCATGAGAATTAACATAGTTTAGTGCTTCATCGTCTTGGGAGATAAACTAACGTTGACAACCTTTCTTCAGGGCAGAGCTCTATTGCAGTTTGTATCGCATGACTCCATGCCAAGCAGTTCCGTATAAGGATAATTCATTCAGGATTAAGTATGAGCTGGCGTGTGAAGACAATCGCATGGCATTACACGACCATTTAAAAATAATAGTGATTTAATTTGGAAATTTAAAGCGTTTGGAGAATGCAGAAAGAAACTCGGCGTATTTCGTAATAGTGTTTTTGCATTCCCATGAAGTTTCTTCACACGACCAGGTGCAACGTCACGTGCTGTTTCACTCGCGTCTCGGAGGATTTTATGGTAATTATTTCCCCTGTCTGCGCGAGTCGGCGACGGCGGAATGTAGTCGTGATGCACGAAAACTTATGTTTGATGAAGACTGTGAGAAGCCATTGTGGCTCTGGCGCGACAGAGAAAACATCTACGTGTTGAGTGTGTGACTTGCTCGTACGTACAGCGATGCACGCTTGTCTTGCGGGTTGCCTAACACGATGTAATTAGGAGCACTTTTAAGGCAATTTTGGTGCTGTAATTTAATTTACTTAAAATATGAAGGAGTAAAAATAAATATACGATGTATGAGGATAAGTTAATTGAAATATTTTGTATTATTTAGTTTAGTTGCAAATAAAATTTATTATTTATCGGGGATATCACATTAAATTGAAGTTATCTATCGGTCTTTCCTGGGCATGTGCTGTAATTATTTTTGATACTTAGAAACTTAATTTTACAACTGTTCTACTGTCAGATACAAAATAATGTCTGAATTGAATTCGTTTAGAAGCATGTAAAAGTTGTAAGATATCTAAAAAAAAGTGTGCCTGCAGTTGGAATATGAACCGAAATAGTCGCCCTGGCTACGAAGTCTCTAATTCTATGATAATTATTATCATCAATGTAGGCCGTTTCTTTACAACAAGGACGATATTTTGCTGAGAATTATCAAAGTACTTTTAACGAAAGGAAACAATGGTACTAGTTCTATAGCAGATACCGAAACATCTGGGGCACTTTCAGCATCGCTATCATGAAAGAGTTTTGTTTTGCAAGCACCCGTTTCCTGCAGTGATTATGGCAGTGATCTTCTAACCTCAATAACTGTACGAGTACTTGAAAAATGACTATTTGAATAAAGGTAGATAATAATGAAACAAGAAGAAATTAACTCAACGCGAAATGAATATTCTGAAATGGCCCACCTTGGTAATATCGCTTACTGTACCTCAAAACAGCAAAAGTTAATGGCTAAACCAGAATGAAGAGGGCAACAGTGTATAGTTAAAGAAGTCTCAACACGAAGCCACTTGGCTAATTTTTTAATCAAAGTAATCTAAAATTAAAATAACTGAATGTTCATAGGTGGCCACAAATGTTTTAAAAGTTTCTGTACGGTTAATGTCTGTTTTAATGCATTCCCTCGTTCTCTGATGTCACTGCAGCTATCTCATCGCCAGCAAGGGCACTGACTTCTATCACGCGAAATTATAAATTTATATTACGTACACTCTTTTCATGACAAAACAGAATATTTCCTTCAGACATTTATTTATAAATCAGGCGTTAAAGAGCTCCCTTCTTAGAACTCATTCTACGCAAAATGTCTCTTATTATAACTCTTAATTATACTGACAAAACATATACTCCTTTCGCTATTTGAGAACGTTTGATGGAATCACTTTCCTGTCAAAACTTTTAGTTATCTACCTTCATACAATACAGGTATTTAGGTTAGAATATCACTGCCATAATCACTACAGGAAACGGGTGCTTGCAAAACAAAACTCTTTCATGATAGCGATGCTGAAAGTGCCTCAGATGTTTCGATATCTTCTATAGAACCAGTACCATTGTTTCCTTCCGTTAAAAGTACTTTGATCAGTCTCAACAAAATATCGTCCTTGTTGTAAAGAAACGACCTACATTGAAGGTACTAATTATCATAGAATTAGAGACTTCGTAGCGAGGGCGAATATTTCGGTTCACATTCCAACTGCAGGCACACTTTGTTTTAGATATCTTACAACATTCACATGCTTCTAATCGAATTCAGTTGAGACATTATTTTGTATACTCAATGTTATGGTGGAATAACTAAGACACCCTTGGGTATATGTCATTTCCTAGCCTTTGGATACCTAACTTGGTTTCCAGAAATGTGTAAAAGTACTCTCTTCCGGATTCCAAACGATCCTTCCCTTTCCCGCTCCGTCCCCCGCGCTTCGTGGCTGTTTACTCGCGTGGGCGTGGCGGGGGCGGCGGGGGCGGCGGGGGCGGCGGGGGCGGCGGGGGTGGGCGTGGGGCCCGTCGCGTCGCGGCTGTAAAGGTCTATTCTTCGCCGGCGCCGTCCCTACGTCACGTGCTTACATATTCAACATCGCTCTCTATTCTCGGAGGCTCCCGCGCCGCCCACGCCGCCCACTGAGGGCTCCCCTCCCCCGCCCCCGCCCCCTCACCCGGTGTGTCAACAACCTCAGCCGGCCACTCGTTCGCTGCTCCTCACGCCCTGTTTTAGCCCCCGTTAAGAGCTACGTAATAAAGTGATTTCACTTGATTCACAGGAAACTCCCGCCTTTCTTGATTTGTTCTAGAAGCAGCGAGTGATCTTGAAATTTGAAAAATAGTGCTCAACGTGAAACGAACATTGTTGAATATACTGAAGCATAATTGTTACTGTTAAGCGTTTTAGCGACATTCTGATTCAGATGAGGTATTAACAAAGTAAATCTGCTGAATTTGAAAATATTGTTAATGATATTGACACTATGAATTTTTCGTAACATTAGTCATATTATTACTGCAGTGTGTTAATTAAATGTCACGTGCACGTTCTATTCCTGTTAAAACTGAAACTATTGGAATAGTACATCCCTTCGAATACGGCATTCATTTATCCCCACTGTTTAGCAAAATGTGACAGATTTCATTAAAACAGAAAACGAGCTATAGTATATTTCATGAATATTCTGGAGTGTTTGATTTCGAAATTTACAGCAAGATTTATAAGAATTTTTAGTTCTTTATTAGAATGTCTAGTTGTTCTTTCAACACGAGCTCATATGGTTATGAAAATCTCGATTCTTGTAGCATTTCCATTGTATTCTAAACTTTAATAACGTTTTTATGACGATGAAATGACTTAACGTGACTTTCATCGTATAATTGTAAGATAAAGCGTTGAGTATTTTATGAAATAACGAGAAGTCTACAAGAATTACTTAAAGTTCTTATCATCTTTGTCCTTACTATTTTAGAACGCACCATTTATTTGCTCTCGTTATGCTAAATACTCTATTAATACTGACATATTTATTTATTTATTTATTTATTTATTTATTTATTTATTTATTTATTTATTTATTTATTTATTTATTTATTTATTTATTTATTTATTTATTTATTTATTTATTTATTTATTCATGTATATTTCGTCACCATGAACATACTTCTTTCTGCGTATAAAATATTCGTGGTACTTAATATATACTCTTACTCCCAAAAAATGTTCACGTCCCTCATACATTCACCTCATTTTTAAGAGACGCATTCTTAGTTCTCAAAGTAATGGAAGACGCTTATTGAAAACAAATTCAGTACAACGTAATCTAACGCGAGACATGTTTGTGACAATATTCTTATTATTAAAACTCTGGTCATCATTCCATCTTACTGCAGTATATCTATAGCACTAGAAACATTAAAAACATATACACTAGAAACATTTCTTACCTCTTAACACTATGATTTCAACGCCTTCAACAAAAATATAGGAGCACATGTGTGAGGAAATGGAAACAATGCTAAAGATTTGCGATTCCCGCTCGTGAACTACGCGGCTTGAAGTCTGGCAGTGTTCCTGCGAAAGTGTCCCGTTCCCTGCCCGAAAACCTGTGAACCACGCAAACATTCGCGCCCCACAGAGTTTGGTTCGCCTCGTCTCAACCTCTCTTCGCTGGCAATGGCTCCATCCTCTTCGAACAGCTCCTGCCTCTGGCTCCGCCCTTCCCACCAGCCTCCGCTCCACGACCGCTTCCCAGATACTTTCGCCCCACTGCTCCGCTCTCATCCCACCGTGCCCAGGTCCTTACACCCGCCAAGTCCCAGTTCCACCCCATCTTATCCTTGCCTCCGCACGGACACAACCCGCTCGAGCCCCACCGACCCGCTCTCACTCTCCCCTGTCCCACCACAGCTTCCATCTCTGTTTTGACCCCGCCCCTCCCCACCGACTCGCTTCCACCACGTCCCTGCCCTGCCACAGCTCCCAACCCGGCATCACGTCCTCTCTATTTTGACCCCACCGACTCACGTCCACCCCGTCCCTGCTCCGCTACAGCTCCCAACCCGGCCTCAGGTCCTCTCTGCCTTCTCTCCGTCTTCGCTTGGCCGATCAGATCACACCCGTCTTATGCTCCTGCCACGACTTCTATCCCCGGCGTCCGCGACCCCACCCTCTCCATCCCCCCTTCGAAGCGGTGCTTCGTGATGCGGTGGGCGAAACCTGTTCTGGCGCCTGCCAGTCCAACCCCACCCGACCGCTATTTTGGACTGTTCCCTTTCGGGATTTCCAGCGTCTCACCTGAGCCCCCAAACCCACTCTACAGGCTGCCTAGCCCCAGGCAGCCACTGACACACGAGTGGGATTGGCTCTTGAGGTAACACGTGGTTTATGTGAACAAATGGCGTCGTACACAATTGTGAATTCAAACCTATATTCCGCACATTTCTGCATCTTCAAGTGAATCCCTTCCAAACGAAAACTACTTTTTCCTAAAACTAGACTATTTTTGATAATTGTTTCCACGGACTCCATATGACTTTTCGCCTGGGTGTGTGTGAGTGTGAACTAATTGTATGTGTATTTGTATCAAGTGAGGGGAATGGGATATTACTTATATACACACTGAACAGCAATAACTTTAAAATTTATTAGTTTGAAAGAAGTGAAAGAAGAGTGGAAAGACAAGCAGAAAAGAGTAAAGTTTGAGAAGAAGTTACTTTTCAAAAACAATATTATGAATAATTTAGCCTACGACTTATCTCTAAAGAGGCAACTTTCATTGTCCTTTTGACAGAGGTACAACATCAATGATGGATTACTTTTAAGGATGTTTAGGAACTCGAGGAGCTTCAAGGGAGGCTTTTAGATTGGGTTCACGGTAAAACGAGAAACATTCTCTCGAAGCAACAGGCAAAGGAGAGAATATTCATTTAAAAGGAGTGAAAAAGGAGATTTGACACATAATGGATATTGATACTCAGGTCCAAAAAAGCAAAATAAGAGAATTCTCAACTCTCAACTAGATTTGGTGTATATCATGATTTAAAGAAAATAGTAAAAGAGAATATTTTTAAAAAAATTCAATGTTTATTGTCTTTTCATTGTAAGAATTTTCATTACACCATTTAAATATTAGAAACAGTTTTAAACTGTACCTTACTGAAATTATAAGTTGAGATAAATGTTAAGCGAAATTGTAAAAAACCTACTTTAACAAATTTAATTTGAATTTTTAGAAAAGATGGCAAAATAGAATGAAAAGTAAACAAAATAGAATATTCTCATTATGAATTTTTTAAGATACATGTTTTTGATAGTCTAAATTACTTTTATATTTACTTCAGAAGAATATAATAATTATTATAACAAATTTTCTACCTGATTTATTGGAATATTTAAAACAAAAAGTTATTCATTTCATAAACAGGGTGAGTGGAGAAAACATTAACTATATTCCATTATGTCTCAAATGTGAATTTAAGGAACAGGATTCTGACGTAGCCAAGTCGTATACTTTATACTGCGCTGAAATATTCTAAATTAAAAATTAACCTGTACCCTTCTGAAAAACAAACAAGGAAGTAGATTTTTTTAAAAAAGGGACGATTTTACTTGAGTACCCTCTTCCCCTGAAGACGTAAACCGCTCGTTTCTTTTTGAAAGTAGGGAAGCACAAGGCTGTTGTAAGCGGCCTTGGGTACGCCAGTGTGGGTTAGAGGGTGAGAGGGGGAGGTGATGAGGGGGCGGGGCGGGGCGGGGGGAACGTAGGCAGAAGCCGGCTGACGCCGCGCGCGCCCCCGTGCACCCCAGGGCCGGGGGCCGCACGTACCCAATGCAGGGGTGGGTAGCGCGGGAAGGGGGCGATCTCTTTCGTGGCGACATTGCTGGGCAGCTCGACACGACCGCGCGCCCTCTTCCTCCTCTGCCTCTGCTTCTCGCGCACATACAGAGCTGCTTGCATGCTTGAGGCGACCGCTGTGGTCATGTGCTGGTGGCTATGTGCTGGCCGGGCGCGTTAGCCACTCTGGCATTGGTCCAGCGGCACCTGCGGCGAGCGGGCGCAACGCTCAGCGCTGGGGGTGTTGGCGGCGGCGGGGGCGGGGCCGGGGCCGGGGCCGGGCCCAGGAGCGCGGCCGCGGGCGCCAGCCGCCACCACCTCAACGTCGCAACACACTCATATCCAACGTTCAAATTCCTGATGTTCAAATAAGATGAACTTGAAATTGCAACTGAATGTAATATTCATTCACTCAAGTTTTTTTCATTTATTTAAAATTTTGAATAAAATCTAACAATCGTTTCTATATTTTTATTCGATAATCTGGTTATGGCTCAATTTATAACTTTAATGTACTCCCGATGGGTTAATTTTTTGTGTTTTGTTGCATTACTTCTGATGTAACAAATTGTACATGTGTATCATACAAAATGCAATAAACACAAAAAACTACACTGTTTAAATTCATACTATAACCGGATTTATTTGAATTTTTGACGAGTAATCGTATTACACCGCGCCGTATTTACAAGCGGGAAGCGTATCACGCGAGGCGAGTGTGTGCGAGCGCCTGTGGGTGGGCGGGGGCTGCCGCCGCGGCCGCAGCCCTTGCGGCACACCTGCTCTTCAGCGCAGCGCCTGGGGCGCCGGTGGCGCGGCCTGTGGGCGCGGAAGAGCGCGGATGAGAGTGCGAGTAGGCGGCTCAGCGGCGGACGGCAGCTCTGGAAAAGGTAATTCACACTCGCACGGGTCACGCTTGCATACGCGGGTTCGACAAAGCGATTGACCATTGCTGGGTGAGGACTGCGACAATGTCTCTGTTTCAAGACTTACGTCAGGAAATGGACTCAATTCCGTGAATGGAGTAACATTAACTAGTAGTATTCCAGTCTATTTTAGTAAAATGATAAATGGAACCACGTGCAATGTACGAGTACATATTCTTTTGATGAAAGTTAATGTGTCAATCAACATCAAATTCAATCAATATCTGTTTACTTTCCTCACTTTCTACCACGAGTGACATTTGTGCTCTTTATTATTCAACTTTCACCGAAAAGCAAACAATAATTGCCATTTTTAAATAAGTGACACAAATGGCGATGGGTCATCGATTGATTTTTACTTCAAAGAACTTTCGGCCCTCGTGGTCGCCTTTTCAAGACTACAAAGAATGCGTAACCGTCGTAATATAATCTACATTATAAAGACGTGAAATGCAGCTCTGAGATCAAGGTAAACTCATGAAAGATTCGTATGAGCAAGATGTCGTTTAGAAGGTGTGAAATAACTTCGATTTTAATATATCTTTGTCTCCAAAATTATTTACAAAATATTAAGGGCGTGGAAGAAAAAAACAACTTATTGCAACTTGCTGGGCAAATCTGCTGAAATCTGATGACAACCGACTCTGATGGCTTCACAAACAACCATATTGTCCTTTTGATTTGATTCTTGTAGGAATCCATGAACACTAATAAAATGCTCCATGCGATTAGAATTAGTTAAAAACTAAATCGCTAAACCATTTGCCGGGATTCATTCTCACTTCATTTAATCTCTCCAACAGTGAGTCAATCGCTTGTCTGGCCCAACCCGCGTGCACAGCCCCACACAACAAATGCGGCCGGCTGCTCTCCTCCCGGTGGCGCAGGCGTCGGCTGCGCGTTCTCCGCCGCCTCCGCCCTCCGCGCTCTGCAAGAATCCCTCGGCCGGAGTGCTTGCACGCGCGCCCTGGACAAACACTCGGCAGCCGGCGCGGGCGCGGGGAGAGCGGCGCCGCACCGCGCCGTAATTAATAAAGACGCCGCAAGGCGCAACATGCAGCGCCAAGTGCCACTTGTCACGTGACACGCCGCGCGCGGCGGTGACGGCGACGTCGTCGGCGCCGTCGGCAGGGGAAAAAAAAGAAGAAAAAAGCGCTGAAAAGGACCTTTCTGTTTAATTCGCCGCCTGTAAGAGAAAGGAAACGTTACATTATGTAATATTGTAATGAGTGTCGTGTGGCTGAGAGCTCGACTGTCGCTGGGCGACACGCCAGCGCTCCTCGTGGTACAGGCCTGAACTGACTCTGGCTGACGACGCGGCTCGGTGGAAATTTAAGGCGAAACGTCCGAAGTGAGGCGTGAGGACGCAATGCGAAGGTTTTACGTCCTCGTACGTCCTCACCGGGGGACCTTCTTACTTATGCATGGCTTGTCCATGCTATCGATGAATATAGATGAAGTGATATTGACTGACGCAGCGATATCACTCTATACTGCGACTCCAAGTAGATCAAGACTTGTCAAGAATTTATGCTCGTTGATCGACAGGGCGTGCTTCCGTGAAAAAAAAAATTGAAAAAGTTTGTCAACTTTATAGCACGGCAATGAAAATGAGTGAATGATGATTAAAATAGGAGCTCCTCTTTTTCAGAACGTTGTGTGCTCGTGCCTAGAATAGCTTTCGTGGAATACTTAAAACCTGTTGTCTTGAATTTTTAATAATTGGTCGTAGTAATGGTTAATTTTGACTGAACCATAAATTCGATACATTTCATATTCGAAACAACAAAACGTGATGAATGAATCATATAATCTTAATGTGAAACATCCAAATATGTTATTATAATTTAAAGATTAATTCATAATTAATTGAACTTTTTATGATTTAAGAAAATATTGCCAATTGTTTTTCATGACAAACTATTCACTTTAATAATCAAATTCCCATAGAATTCGAATGTATAACTTGAAAGCAATCTTCGTGAAGAAAACAAATCGGTAGTTAAATTATTCAAGTAACATCCAATCATTCACCATTGTATAATCAGAACAGGAAATGGAATTGCATTGTAGCGGAATAGAGGGCAAATAATTTCAATTCTCGGTGTTTGGGAAAGAATTAGAGTCCTTAGATAAAGAAAACTTTAGATACATTGAGTTCCTTCACACAGAAAGAAAGTGCCACCTGATCGGCTGCCACAATTTGATATCTTCTCATCTGATGGGTTCGGCGGGCAGTATTCATGGATTGAGGGGAAATTATAAGAATTTGGCGGCATTCCGCATAGTTTTGAGTACATTAATATTAGTTTTGAATGTATTAAATGTTTCCAACACACACCCAGTTGCAACTCCCCTGGCAAATCTACTTCAAATGGCGGTACTGACTTCGCGAAAGAATGCGCTACTCTCAGAATCTAGGTACTCTAGACGGAAGGTAGCCGGAGCGCTACGGGTGGTAACGCGCGAAACTAATTATAAAGTGGCGCAGCGGCCGCCGCCGGCGTCGGCGTCGGCGCTCGCTCATTTTGATCGAAATCATTTACATATTTATTACTCTTTGTTGGGGCGCACCAGGAAGCAGCGGGAAGCCAAGGGGGCAGGGGAGGAGCCGCAATCCACGCCATCTACGGCTCCTCCTGGCGGCGACGGGAGAAGACAGCGCGAGCACAGCTTTGGTTTCACAGTAGTCTCGCCATTACTCGAGGCACGTAGGTCAGAAAAACCGCGAACACGAAAAAATATACATTTCAGTTGTAAAAGAGGTGTGAAAAGAGTAAAAATACAAATTATACAAAACATTACACGTGAATAAACAAAGACCGAGCTATTGATAGCAGTTACAGGGGGACGACTTAAACAGTGGAGTGGCAATTTCGAACGGTAAACAATGGTCGACGAGAGAATATGATGAATTATAAGGGCTAATGTTCCCAGAATCGGAAACGGTATCGCCCAGTGCTTATACCGGCTCGCTACTGCTGTGGTAGCCAATTTGTACACTATTCCGTTTCGTTTTTCAGTAGATTATTTTGCTAATTTGGACTGGTTTATGTTAATTCATGGTCTCGGTTAACCGGGACTCGATTAATCGCGAATCTACTGACTTAGCATTTAGCGTGAGCATTTAATGCCACATGTGAAATGCAAGCGTTAACAAAAACCACGACAGTTTGAGGAAATAAGTGTTTTCCACAACTATAATTAACAACCTGACGGAGACAACGTTCTCAATGTTTTACTAGTGGTTTTGCGACCTTCTTCAACGTGAATGTTTTCTCAGGTCAAGTATGACGTCTGAAATGGGGCAAAACTGCCTTTTACTGAGTGCGGTGTCTTCCGAACAGCTAAGACCTGACTAACTCTGACCGCGAAAGCTTACAACTTTAATTAGATTTTGAATCAATAATTTATCCCTTTAAACATGACACAGTAGATAAAAAAGTAATACTACTGTGTAAGCGTTAATTGGCGTGTATCCGCATCAGATATTCAACAATTCAAACTTAGAAATCGTACATTAATAATTTAATTAATAATATACGGAATATAATGTACGGAAATAATTTCCGTAGATTTATAAAACATCTACTCTTAGTAGTTTGCGCGTAATTTTTGAAGTGTTAGTAAGGTACAACATGTATTATATGTAACCGTTACCAATAATATGATACTATTTGCTTTTATAGAACCATTAGTGCGTGTAAAAATCAGTTCCTTGAGAACACGGAGGTGCAGTATTTCATTTGCTTACAATTTGTGAGAAATATTAATTGTCTTTAATTGCAAATAAATCTTATTTCCTGTATTACATTACTAACGAATGTATTTTCAAATATTGTCCAAGGACATTATGCTGTTTTTATTGCGGCTGCCGAATTATTAACAATACGTTTTTCGATATCCAATTAAAAAATTACAAGGATTATCGAAACGGTCGATACGTAATAACTGTACTGTTAATGATGTTTTATTTTTCAATAAATGAAGGCTCAGATAATCGTTGAACTCTCTCTAACTTGACAGAACCCAAAGAAAGACAGATTTGTCTTCTTTGTACAAGAGAGTTTGGATATATGGATGTGGCTAACTTCCATAGTTATCCATCATGATGTCTTCGGAAACAAAGTTTGTAAAGTTACAGTAAAACTATGGTAATGTATCTTGGAAATATCGTTAAAAAGAAAGCAAAAGTACTCAACGTTGATTCTTCAATGTGTCACAAGGCAAGCTTGTGTAAAACGAAGGTTGACAAAATTGCATTATATATGTGTGTATCAGAAGAATGTATATATACAAATGTCTCAGAATAAGTGTTACAATTTCTAGAAAATGTAGATGGCTAAAAAATATGTTTTTATGTCATTGAAAAGTACTGGGAAATTGCAGTGTAACGGTGTTACATTCTTTTGTATAGTGGAATTTGACGCTGAATTTCAAGCAAATGCTTATGCGCAAATGTTAGGCAGATCTGACACAGACAATTTTATTACATAATTTTCTTTGTAATAAACTAACATAGTTCACACATATCAAGGATTTTCTTGTTCATTTTAATGAAAGATAAAGCGAAGATTCTAAAAAATTTGACTTTCAACATCGTTTAAAAGAAGCATTATTCTGTAGAGCACAAACTGGAGAAACATGCATAGAAGATATTGCGTTCATTACAAATAGAAGAGGTGAGAAAGATAACAATGTACACCTCGCGAAACGGACCTCGCTTCATGGATGACATATCATCGGTACACGAGGAAAGTGACACAGCTGAATAATTATAATTTTCCTTGAAAACGGTTTTTATATGTTTCGGGGCTGATACATTTATTTTGCCGAACACGAATGATTCCCCACAAAAATCGGCTTTCATATGGATCATCTTTGTAAAATGTTTATTGGGCTGAAAAACCATTTTATAAACACGTTTCTTCGCTTAACTGGAAAAAATGATGATTTTTGTGATATGTCACTTTTGGGGTGCATCGATTATACGAATTATTAACACAGACAAGGTATTTCGTTGACCGTCACGAAAAAGCAAAAATGTGAATAATAACTGAGAAAGGGTCTTTTGAAGACTCATTTTATGGCAATGAAGGGAGACGTAATGACAAGAGAACAGAAAAATTAATAAAAGGATCAAAGAATAGAAATAAAATAGAAGTAGAAATCTAGAAATAAATAAGAAGAAAATAGGAAGAGGATGAAAAAGAAAGAAACGGAGAAGAGAGAAGAGTTCAGAGAAAAGAAAGGGGGGGGAGAAGTGGGGAGGAGGCTGGAGGCGTTACCTCCGGCGAGAGGTCCGCGCTGCCGAAGCTGGCGAGGCGTCCGTTGAGCTCGAAGTAGCTGGGCGGGCGCGAGGGCGAGGGCGAGGGCGCGGGCGAGGGCGGGGCGGCGGAGGCGGGCCGCGAGGTGGCGGGCGTGTGCGAGTGGCGGCGCAGGGGCGTGGCGGGCCCGCCCACGCTCAGGTGCGCCCCGGCGCGCTCGTGGCCCAGGAGCGGCGTGGCGGGCGCCTGCAGGTTGCACGAGGAGCCCGCGTCGGTCTGGTGGTGGTGGGGGTGGTGGTGCGAGGCCGAGCCGAGGCGCGAGCCGGGCAGGTGCGAGGTGCTGGTGGCGGCGCTGAGGCGGCCGTGGGCCGAGGGCGGGGCCACCCCCAGCCCCAGCGAGCGCCCGCGGCCCTGGTGCACCAGCGGTGGCAGCGTCACGCCCCCCGGCGCGCGCAGCGACGCCGCCACGTGCCCGGCCGCCCCGCCCCCGCCGCTCGCCTGCTTCTTGAGGTTCCGGCGCGCCTGCCGCCCGGCCAGCGACGCGCCGCCCGCCGCCGCGTACATCGCTGCGCACCACACCACCAGCCTCACTCGCGCGCCCGCGCACTCGCTCCACGGCACTCTTTGCGATTTCTTACGCGCATTGGATGGATAAGCATTCATTAGCAAGATGTGTGAGATCAGTATCGGATGGTAAACAAACTATTAACTTATAATTTATATTTCACGATGTTTCTTTTTGTAGAATTCCTAAACAACTTTCATAAATCACTGAAATCACTGTATAAAAAACTATGAAAACATGTAGTACTCATACTTGTAGTATTCAGGAATAAATGTATGTATATTCGTAACTAAGTTATAAGACTCTTCGTGACGAAGTTCACAGTTCACTTTTGAGCTTCATGATGCGGACATATTCTGCACCTCTTAATAGTCAATAATTTATTAATCTTACTTAGATACGCTTTTCTCGTTCATGGCAGAGAAAATATACTATACCATTGATGAATCGTCGACTTTGAACTATCAGGCAAAATGTTATCACTTTTGAGATAACGAACTTTGTTTCGTGGACGAGAAGATCTAGTTTTAGGTCACGACATTATCACATTTTAAAAAATATAACAGTATAATGCCAGGAACGAATAACATCATTGAGGAAGAACTCTAGAGCCGGCTACTCCGATTGGTTGTTTACATACTTTCCTACCCTCATATCGAGCCCATGTGGGGGAAGTATCATCAGATTGGCTCTGGATTGTGGTCAATCTCTTCTTCCTCAGCGTTTCTCTTTTATCCTGCACACTTTCACATTAAACACACTTTTCATATTACCTTTGTGAGTGAATTGTTCTAGGGAATTAGCTCTCGAGCTGTGTTTCTAATGACGAAGGGGGGAAAACGTATGCTGGCGCAAATTTTAATATTAATTTTATAGACATTGATAATAAAATTATTAATTATATTAACTCGTATAAGTAATTTTCATTAAAGTATCAGACATGGATTCAGTATGGATATTTCTTTCCGTGGGGAAACGACGTGATCCAGAGGAAAATGTGATTCCTTCCTTTTTGTCTGTACCAAACGTAGATTCATTTATTAGTATTCAATAAACTAGCATAATATTATGTTTTATTAGTCTTACTACATTTGGTAATATTATCATTATTAACATACAACTTATAACATTAAATGTTACATAAGAACTAGTTATTACCAGTACTTAAATGACTGAAAAATGTTGCGAAGTGGAGAACGGAAAATAAAAGAATTGAAATGCTGTGTAGGACAGTGAAGTACTGAGGAGTTAGAGTTGCATGTTGAACTTTCAAAAATAGCACTACAATAGACAATGAGTCTTATAGCTGTTATTTAATAATAGTTTATAATTAATGTAATGTGTATTTAAGTGTAATGTAAGGATGTAAATTAGAATATTCTGTCACCAAATGCAAAAACCGAGAACCAGAAATGTTTATTATTCCAGAACGCGCCAGTTCCCAACCGATACGCACCGGAGACAGCAACTTCATATCACATCTTATGCCTACACGAAGGATAGTGTACCCATTTCAGTCGCAGAGACAATACTCGGTAAAAGAATATAAACGAGGATAATGATACGATGCAAAAGATCTCCATCTCGGTAATATTTATTTTGCGTAGGATCTAGTCTTGTCTATTTTTAATAAATAGAAACGAGAAGAGTATATCTGTAGACAAATGAAATGGCTTGTCTTGCAGATATTCATACTCGAGTGTAGTACAGTATAGAGTGGAAAAGAACTGAAACATCAGAAATTTACTACCTATTACTGACATAATCGTGCAGATAAAGCAGTATAGAAACACGACTGTAGAACTCTCATGAATTAACTCTGTAAGCATTGCCTTCCATTTTTGACAATCCCCTTGGTAGGAGGATCATTAAAATCGTTTTTCAAGTTGGTACAGAATTTGTCTCTACTAAGAAAATCATGTTCAATGCACGAAAACGATGAAAATGACGATGACGATGCTTATGGTGACAGGTTAATAGATATTGATCAAAATGTAGAAGAAATTAAGAACATATATTTAGATTAGCTTACGTTTTGGGAAATATATTTCCCTCGTCAGGACTTTCTCAATTACAGTATATTGGCAATATAAACTGACAGTGGTATGCACACGTATACGGTATGTGGCTCATTTGCGTGGGACAACCTCGTATCTCATTATATCCGACAAAACCTAATGACCTGACGAAGAAACATATTTTCCGAAAGGTCGGAAAATCTGAAAATGTGTTATTAATTACTTCTACATTTTTCCGAATATTTATGAATCTGCCTTGTAATTCTCTGGTCATTTTTTAAGCAATTAAATATTTATTGCTTGGCTTATTTTCTTATTACAAGGTCTTTTCTAATAAAAATGTTGTATGAAAAAAGCAAAAGAAGAAATATTTAATTGCCTTTAGAAAATGACCATAGTTTTTATAGGTGTGTATAGGCATTCGTAGAATAGACGAATGATTTTGATGAATTAGCTGTTTTTTATGTTATGCTATGAATGAAGTTGGAGCATTGGTGGAAAGCGAAATAAGAGAAACATAAGAAATCCAAGAAAATCTGCCGCAAACACGGTTATCTATCTCAAATTCCATATGGATCCATCTGGATTTGAATACCGTTATCTAAAGGAGGAAGGTGAGCTGGGTGACTACTATCCCACGAGTCGTTCACTCTGGGGATTACGATTATGATGATGATGATGATGATGACGATTAAGGTGGTGGAATCTTGGCCAAAGGGTGAAAGTGACGGCGTACCGTCAGATGAGTATTCGCGCCGAAGCACGCGGTCGAGATTCCTCTTGAGCCGCATTCTGCCGGCGCAGCGCACGTAATTGAACCGCCACCGTAATATATCTCCCGGTGAAACCTCTTATTACGGAAGTTTTCTGCAGTTGACGACGAGGCGAGTTGCGAAGGCCGACCTGAAGTGTCTGCTCTCCCCAGAAGAGTCACGAGTACATCGACTGGCTCTAAAACTTCGACCTGAGTTCGTATTTTCTTGCAAACTTGCTAATGTATTAATGAGAACAAAAAGGACACCTTCGTAACTAACACTCTCGCGGACTTCCGACGACGTTGATAAAGTGAGAAAGTGCTCTGCTCTTTGATTAGAATGGAGTATCATTGCTAAGAATTATTATATTTAAGTGTGCAGGATCCATTTCTAAAAAACACAGTGACACATTTATACTTAATACACTTTATATTTTAAGAGACTGATTGATACATTATTTAAAAATTCAAATTCTAGTTATTATTAAATTGATAGTGCATATAAATTTGTACTGGTAGTAGCAATTTATCTCAGAACTGTACTCTATGGACTTAAAAATCGCTGTTCTCAGATGCTAAATGTTGAAGATGACCTATGAAATATAGGAGATTATATTTAAGGGACAATATTTGACAAGACAAGAATTGCAATGCTATATTAAATGAAATGCATCAGAACCTAAAATATAACTTTCATGCATGAGAAACCAGTCTAATATTATTTATAATTTTTATTTATTATTCATTATTATTATAATGATTATTATTATTATAAGTTTATTTATTGATGTAAATGTGTGCCAGTTTGTTCTCATCTCTTCAGTATATTTTCAAATACAATTATTTTAACAGAAATTTTAAAAATCATATACGGTAATTGGAAATTCCTGATATAAAGTAACGAATATATTCATTAAATATGTACACCCAAAAAAATTCCTTAGATAATAAGCAAATTGTTATAAAAGGAAACAGTTGGGATCGATCATACGTTTAACGAGGCGGTTTCTAACCACAAAGTAATTAGTTGAAGCAAACCGAAAACAAAATACAATTCTTTTAATAAACATGTCACAATTATCAGGCGTATCATCTGCAACATATTTCAGACAAAGTATTAATTATATGAGATACACGGTGGGGTAGTACGTTTTTGCTTATGACCTATTTTGGAATTAAATTACAGGCGAGATTAAAGATATTCATAGCGTTCACGCAAGTTGGAAGCACTTTTTTCCGTGCATAACTCGCTCGCCGACGACCATGCAATTTCCGGCTGGAAGACAAAGAAGCGCCTCGCACTACGTGCAGCGGGACGTCTGCCCCGATGGCATCGCTTGTGTCAAGCCGTTCCAGCAGGCGATCTCCCGATCTTCGCAGATCTGCCCCGCCTCGCCCCTGTCCTCCGCCATTGTATTGGACACGATTCATTCGATGTAAATCTATCATTCTCCCGCGCTCCTCTCCTTCACTTCTTTTTTTACTTCGGCTTGCATCTTGTTATTCCAGAGTGTCACTTCATCTCTTCGTCAGACTACCGAGATCTTTTTCTTTTGTGGCGCTATACCTTCACAATTTCCTTTTTACCTTTGCGAAATGCATATTCGTTTTATTTTCTTCTGTAAACTTATGTCTATCCAACTATTAGTGGTAACCTACATTGTTCCCTTATATGACTGTTTCTTTCATAATTCATTTTTGTGAATGGTTCATAATTGCCTTTTATTTTTTAAATTTTTCATCTCTGCGTTGTTCAATAATTTTATTCTTACTGAGTGGGGTCTAGTTTCTGCATTATAAGTCAGAATTACACGTATTACAGTTTTAATTGATGGATTAATAATTCCGGACGCGTCAACCGCTAAGGTCATCATTCCCGTAAGTGTAGTGCATATTTTATCGCGGGTGGTGGCGGTGATCTTCCCTTGGTGGATGGAGTGAACGGTCGCCTACGTATAAGTAGTATTGCGGGATTTCCCTAACTAGGTTTCTCCTACAGCGGGGCACCGCCCCAACAGACAAAAGCACTAAGCTCCCGACCGGTCTTGTGGTAGTGTAGTGCATGTAAGTGTAACTTTGTGCAAGAAACGTATGAAGATAGGACAACGAAGAGAAAAGAAAGATCGTGTTCAGTCCGTGGCCCGTTCGTTAGGGTACTGCACCACTATTCACCTAGAACTGATCTGAGAGACCACTGAAAACTACTGATCAGAGCAGCCGGTCGCTAGAATTCTCCTCCAGATGGCGGCTGACTTGAACCCAGCTATGCAGGTAATGGCAAAAATCGCGCGATCGTCAGGATTCGAACCCAAGGACCTCCCGGTCAGAACCGTTGCAGTGACATCAATTGAACACCTGAGCCAGATAAGATGTTATATTACAAATCAGATTCTTACACTGATTCTTACATTGGGACGTAGCACAGATATGAACAATCTTCAAATAGTGTGGTGGCTGTTTGATTTAATTGCAGGAGGTTGTTCCGTTTCTGCTCTTTCTATTTTATGATTCCGCAGTCTTCTTGCCTTCCCGGTCCCGACCTATCCGTTCCACCGTCACGTCACCAACCTTCCGCGCCCGCCGGGCCCGGGCCTCCACCCGCCCCAATTCGTCTCGCTCCGTCCGCCCGCATCCGCTCCCCCCTCCCCGCTTCCCCCCTGGCCCCCCGGGGGGCGGGCGGGCCTCAGTTGCGGTCCAGATAGAAGAAAAATGGCGCGCCATGAATATACATGGGCGGGCCCCCGCGGCGCGGCGCGGCGCGGCGCGGCGCGGTGCGGTGCGGTGCGGCGTGGCGTGGCGCAGGGCGGCCACAGGGGCGGTAGTTCATATTCATGAGAGGCGCGCGCGGTGCGGCGCGGTGCGGAGGCGAGGTGGCGCTCGCGTGCGCCGCCCACGTGACCCCGCGCCCCTGCACGTGCCCGCCCCGCGTCGCCTCGCTTCGCCCGCCCGGCGCCGCCTTTGTGCTAATGTGCGCCAGCACTTGCGAAGGGCATGGGCATGTAAATGGGGACGGGCATCGGTATGTGGCTGAGATGGGTATGAGCATGAGCATCTCGAATCGAAATAATGATCTCTACCTCATGCTCTCTTACGGGGCTTGCGATGGACATGGTCATATAAATGGGGATGGGCATCGGCATGAGGCTGAGATGGGTATGACCATGAGCATTTCGAATCGAAATAATAATCTCTGATCTATGTCTTCATACGGGGTTAGCGATGGGCATGGGCATGTAAATGGGTATGCCCATGAGCATCTCGAATCGAAAAAATAATCTCTGACCTATGTCCTCATCCGCGGCTTGCGATGGGCATGGGCATGTAAATGTGGATGGGTATCGGCATGAGGCTGAGATGGGTATAAGCATGAGCATCTCGAATCGAAATAATAATCTCTATCTCATGGCATCATCCGGGGCTTGCGATGGGCATGGGATGTATATGGGGATGGGCATCGGCATGTGGCTGAGATGGGTATGAGCATGAGCATTTCGAATCGAAATAATAATCTCTGTCCTATGTCTTCATCCGGGGCTTGCGAAGGGCATGGGGATGCAAATAGAGATGGGCATCGGCATAAGCCTGAGATGAGTATGAGCATGAGCATCTCGAATCGAATTAATCTCTGTACTATGTCTTCATTCGGGGCTTGCGATGGGCATGGGCATGTAGATGGGGACGGGTATCGGCATGAGGCTGAGATGGGTATGAGCATGAGCATCTCGAATCGAAATAATATTCTCGTGGGTCGAAATTTAGCATGCGACGGGCATTATAAGAGCATGCGATGGCAATAACATGGTCATGGGATGAGAACGAGATGATCATAGGCGCCGTGCGGTGATCGTGGACCTTGCGGAGGAGAGGGGAAATAAGAAAGGGAATGATAATGAACGCGACGCGAATGCGACGCCATTTTGTGTAACGAATCCGTTCGCGCTTGGAATTTCCTGACACCTCTCCGTTAACTTTGATGTTAGAAGACGTCTAACATCTTTTCCATTTGTTATCTCAATTAAATATTTTCTAATACTTGCAACGCGTCAGCATCTTCTCACATCACTCAGTTCCACCGATTTTTCTTACCACGTATGTATATTTTCTTATCACTTCTTTGAAAGGACACTATCTGACATATCTTTAATTGTAAGCACACTCTTCATTAACTAGTTACTCACATGAGGTAGGTGTTACATTTGCGACTTTATTTGACTCTTCTGGGCCGTGTGTGGTCTAAATGCAAAGGCAATTCTTGATGAATTGTAAAGTTTAGGTTAGACGCCTAATACAGCAACTGGACGTCTGGATGAATCGAACGCCAGATGATTTCGATGACAGAGAACGAGAAAAAGTAAACGATCAAGCTATTATAATTAAGTCCGTCCTTAAAGTCTATATTCATTACCAGCAACATAAAATCCTCGAATGTATTTTCTCTTTAAAAGTACGAGTTAGTGCTGAGTTTGAAAAGGTCTCAACCTTTGAAAAATTAGATATCGAATGTGCATATCGGTGATATTATTTGAACTAGCTGCATGTGTTGTAAATAGATTAAATAGCAGTCATTAGAATTTTCTTACGTCGTCGTATTAGGGAAACACAGTTCGTGCAACATTATTCACATAAAATGGAGTTCGCAGGACATACACATTTTGTACATCAATTCGGGAGTAATATTATCAACATTTGAAATGTAAAAGGGAAAAACACCTTTATCGCCAAAGACGGATGTTGCAAATTATGGCAGACTTACAGATAAACAGAATATTTTCAAGCAATAAACTTTCGTTCTTGCCTGATAGTTTGCAAGGTTTCCTGTTGTGATGATCGACCATTATATGGGGGGTTTCCTAACACTTTATCTTTGAAAGTGCTATGAATGTTTTGGAGAACGCTAAGATTCTTTATGAGCTCTTATTTTATTCATGAGGCTCTGCCCTTTATGTCTACGTGTGGTGGTGCGAGTTAAGTATTATAGCCCCAACTAACCAATGCATACCACCTGTAGTCGCTCTTTCTGGAAGTTGTAGAAATATAGCCACAGTAATGTGCTATTTCTCATTCTACAATAGAACATTAAAAATCACACAATCTGGTATCCAGTTTTCCTTCAAGGTTATTTTGTGTTTTTTTAAATTATTTAAATATCGTAACTTTATTGACGTCCTTAGAAACGTTGAACAAATGCATTATTAGACCACTGTTATTACATAATTCATATTCTTAATAAAAAAGTATTGAAACAGATTGTCCTAACATATTATTTTGAATTTCAATTGTAAATACGACACTCTAAGGCGAGTGCAGTACTACCTTACCTTCTAGATCATACTTCAAAAGTCCTCATCGGTATACAGGATTATACGTTCTTTTGTTAACTTTTACCAAAAAGATCATAGAACTTGTGGAAAAAGTTTTCAAATGTCTGACAATAAGTTGAACGGACAACTAATCCGTATTTCGCGAAGATTAAGACTTCGGAGTCACCTAAAAGTAGCATTGGAACGTGACTGACTGTTGCAAACACAACGCTGCAGGATAAGGTACGTGAGAAGATTACATAGTTATGAAAAGGTGTGTTTCAAGATTCATACTACATCCTCGTGATATACGTTGTATTTCAAAACAATGGGAGCAATCAGTTTGTAGTATCAAGTTTTGATGATTACTAATGAAACAAAATTAAATAAAAATTGAACATTATATCCAATAAACGTTTTTATTAGCAATATGGCAAAGACATATTGCACTTTTGCAAATAATGACATGTAAAATTAATCTGATTTAGACCTTTTTCAAGAAACAGATGATACCTGAGGAACTTCTAAAGTTTTCGCTTAATTCTAAGAAAATATTATTGAGTTGGTTAATTTTCATAAAGTCTAATATTACGTGCTCTATTATGTTTTATATTATACTACAATAATCGGATAATCTACATGTGTCCGTGTATCAGTCCATTTCTAAAGGTTTCTCTCTCTTTCTGTCAGCCAATCATAGAGTTAAGGTAAGAGAAATAAGCAATCTCACTTCATTGTGGAAGATAACTTTTTTACTGTTCTTTCTAAATAGTGGAATTTCACAATATTTTTTGCGGTATCATAAAAACGATCATACTTTATTATAGGCATGCGTGACTTTTATCCCCAATTGCACATGGCCCGAGGCAACAGCAAACTATTCCTTTCCGATGCCTCGAGAACCATCTTAACACTTCTTGTTCTTTGTTGTCTCAATGTCTCTCTACTTCATTCGGTTGCAGGCGGGGAGCAGAGCCTATAATGCTAAGTTGCATGTGAAATGTAGACACATTCCGCAGTACTTCTTTGTATTGTTTTTTCATTTTTAACCCTAATAAGTACAGTGATGTCGTAGTGCAAGCAAGCTTTTTATAACACATCCTATATTCGTATCCATGGAAGACCTCAAATTTTTCATGTCAGTGTTCCGCAAACGCAAAGCTATTTAGATTAGCATTAAAACGAATCTGGAGCGGCGATACCATCGTGGCGTGCGGCGCTAAGTCTGCGAGCAGATCTTACGATGAGCTGCGCGATCCCATTGGGCGTGACCCAATTACGAGGCTCCTAATTGGGCGGTGGATCGCTGCCCGCCAGTGGCGCAGCCAGGCTGGAAATTGGAATCGGACCTTCCGCTGAGGCGGACCGGATGCAAATCAAGGACTGGGACTCCCTGCCGCGGCCCCTGGACTGCTCGCGCGGCGGACAGACAATTCATTTAGTCACGTCAGCAATTATTTTGACACGCATTCATACCCAATCGAATTGAGGGGCGTGGTCAATGTGTAACATGTCAAATTCGTTTGTGACCGCTGGCAAACTTATGCTGGTTTGCGGTGTTCCGTATTTTTTGTCATTCCGCTAATTGGAGAATGGTTTTATGAAAATGACTTACTTATTTTGTAAGAATTCAAGAACAATGCACATAAAAACTTCTGTTATGATACATTATTTACATGGGTAATTTGGTTACAAAAAGTAAATCGTACAAAAAGTAAAAAGTGCAGGTAATAAAGGCGTGACACACGAAAACAGCGCGGGTGTTTCAGATTCGGTGATCTCTCTCTCTCTCTCTCTCTCTCTCTCTCTCTCTCTCTCTCGCTCTCGCTCTCTTGCTCTCTCTCTTTTGCTCGCTCTCTTGCTCTCTCTCTTTTGCTCGCTCTCTTGCTCTCTCTCTTTTGCTCGCTCTCTTGCTCTCTCTCTCTTTTGCTCTCTCTCTTGCTCTCTCTCTCACTCTCTCTCGCTCTCTCTCGCTCTCTCTCGCTCTCTCTCTTGCTCTCTCAAAGAGAGAGATACCAGTCTGCCTTTCGACATGATTTATATAAATTCTTACAACGTTTATAGTGACGATACAACAACAAACTACTTAAATTACTCGTAAAAGTCACTCCCTAACCCCAAATAGTACAAACTCGCATTACAGGCTGGCGCTTTGAGGGATTGTCAGATGAACCGTCAGCGTCAACAGATTGAAGAATACATGCTCAATAGTTTTAAAACCTTTGAAAGAACTGTTGCTGACCTAAAACATCTAGAGACACCTTTTCCTTTGCACAGTCTTATAAAGAACCCATGAAAGGAATCTGCCGCAGAAGAAAACACTCTTCTTTTCTTTCTTCCTTCTTCTCCTCCCTTTCGTCTCAGTATATGAGTTTCTTTATATGTTCATTTTATATCTGTTCATGAAAGATATATAGCTTTTCCGTATGATAAGATAAATAAATTGTTTTGAACATAATTCAAAATAGAGTTTTAGCTAATTGGCATTATCTCGCCGTGTTACTGAAGACATGATATCTTTAATTCATCAATGCAGATTCAAGAGAAGTTAATGTTTATCAATTTAATATTGCTCGGTGACGTAAAAACTATAACACATGGTCATAGATTGTGTCATGAATAATGAAGCGACATTTGCGAAATTTACTTGAAACTTACCTCTAGATACATGACATAGACAATAAAATTTGGGAATATTTTTAATTGGTTCAACGTTAACCTTTGTAAGGGATTGAATTAGAAAATATATGGAATATTTATTAGCTGTTAATGACAAAGTGAAAACCACATGGACAGGCTATGGAACAAACGCACAATGTCGACCAACATCTCTAGCTAATACACTTACATTGAACCCAGTATTACTTTGTGCAGAGTACCTAAATAGAATTCTGCAGAGAATGCAAACTGCATATTCTCATCCTCATGAAGTTTCTCGTAACATGTTCCATGTCTCTGAGAATTACGGTAGCCCTTTGTTTACAGTCACGATTTATGAATCGATAGCGAGTCTGATTATTCTAAGTCCCATACAGACGCCGTGGTTATGATAGGAGTATATTTTAACTTAAGTAATAATATAAGAGAGAGTCATTTTATTTTAATTGCAACAATCTTTAGTAGCCCATTTTCCTTTTGAAAACATGTTTTCTTAAATAGATAACATTCGCTGCTACTGTTCATTAATTTAGGTTCAATTTAAGTCCCTCAAATATTAATGTTGTTATAACTAAGAGACAAGAAACCTATATAAATAACATTATGTACGTATGTTTTAGTAAGGCACACTGTGTTGTTAGAAATATATTTATCATTTGTGTGAAATTAAACAATTAACAGTATTAGTTCCATTAATTCTGTTATGCTATGCTAATTCAAGCATTAAAAATCAATCAAGAGAATACTAAAATTAATCTTAAAAAGCACAATGAATGCACTTTGTGAGCATTATTAGTCACATTTCCTTAACATTAATATTCATTATAGTTAATATATTGTTAGTGATAACGGCATTAATGGTCTAGCGGCAAAGTTGATATCCACTATTTATGATTTTGAATGGATTCCAATCTAACACGTACGTTTTTAAAACCAATATATTGGAATATGTGGTAATACCAATTCATTTATTCAACCGTACTTTCAAATATTATGTAGAATGTAGTCTTCAGTAAGGGAAATGGCACAGAAGATGGATTCAATTAATTCCTTATCTCAGGGAATTTTACTTGTGGATTTGAAATGTAATGAAAAGTAAATGAATTTTGCAATGTTTAATTTCAAAATCTATGAAAATGTTTATTATTAGAACAATAAATAAAACGGGAAAAAGAAGGAATAATAATAAACTATCACTTACAATAAATATGCTATTCAGGACAAGTTATAGAAAATTTTCTATAACTAAATTATAATTTACAACCTAAATATAGAATTAATAGCTATCATTATATTTAGCTTTCATTTTCAGTTTAATCAACAATATTTCTTGTGTTTGTTTGAATTCCTGATCCTAACATTTTCTTGGAACGTAAATAAAACGAGAAAGTATCCTTGACCTACTTCCCCACTTGCGAGAATATTTCGTGATTTGAAGTTTCTGGCAAAGTAATTCCCAAGAATTTAATGGCTGATGGCTCTTACGTTTTCACTTTCGTTATCCTTTTCATTTACGTCTGTTTTTACCAAAACGTGATAATATACAAGTATTTTTTTTATTTTTAAGATCTCTTTTTGTCAACTTGGTCATAAACCGACCACTATTATTGTTTTAACCCAGGCCAGCCGCGTAAATGTTGTATAACCGGAACATCAGATCATTTTTATTAGCGAATTTTGTATTTGAGGTTTTTCATATCCTGATTTCTTTAAAAATAATTTTTGCGTCGAAAAATTCAGTTTGTAACATCAAATATATTTGGCTAAAATAATTTTAGAATGTTTCTACTTTCAGATCGCAGCGTCAGGAATGGCCAGAAATGGAGTACTAGAAAATACTACACACTAAAACGGTTTTTGTCATGTATGAGATTTCTATCACATTGATAAACATGATGAAATTACACATGGCAGTTGGTAACAGATGATATGCACTTGCACTCGTTCCAATACATTTGAGTTATACCAAATCAAGTCGTTCATTGAAATGCACAGTGTAAAGAATATCACAGATAACACTAGTATATTTTTATATTAGATATTAATAAACTGCTATTGATGTTTATGAATTATATACGTAGATAAGTCAGATTACTATTCATAGCAATGTAAAACAAACCAATAAATTATATTATACTGGATTTAGAAGTATTCATAACTTGAATAAAGAGCAAATGAGAAACAACGTTATCAATCGACAGTGAAGCAAAATACAAAGATGAGTGTGTTTTTTAGCCGTAAGAGTAAAACTTGCATAGAATTTATATTTTTTTCAACGATGTTCAGGTTATATTAAAACGATTGACTGAGTTGTCAGCCTTGCGTATGGTAAAATATATGTACATATACTATTGTACATTATATAGTGCTCTTACTAATTTAACTCCCCGCCAGAATTATAAACAGGGAGAGAACTTAAGCTGATGTGTTTTTTAGAAACGGGGCCGTCCCTGCACGGCATTTTAATGCTTCCACGCGTACTTTTTAAAGCCCTCTCGCACGTGTGTCTGGATTTCGCAGAGGCGCGTGGGCGGTGAGTGCGGTGGGGCCTAGGGCGCGTTGGGGCGACGGGGGCGGGGGCGGCGGGGCAATGGGGGCGGCGGGGCTACGGGGGCGGCGGGGATACGGGGGCGGCGGGGATACGGGGGCGGCGGGGCTACGGGGACGGTTGGGCTACGGGGGCGGGGGGGCTACGGGGGCGGCGGGGCTACGGGAGCGGCGGGGCTACGGGGGCGGGGGGCTACGGGTGCAGCGGGGCTACGGGGGCGGCGGGGGCGTTGGGAGCGGCGGGGACGTTGGAGGTGGCGGGGACGTTGGGGGCGGCGAGGACGTTGGGGGTGGTGGGGGCGGTTGGGGCGATGGGAGCGGTGGGAGCGGTGGGGGCGGCAGGGGCCGCGAGGGTGACGGGACGGCGGGGCGGCGGGGGCGACGGGGGCGGTTGGGGCGGCGGGGGCGGTGGGGGCGGCGTTCACGCCGGCGCAGAGACGCTGAAAGCGGGCGCGGGGATAACCCAGTAAACCAGATTCCGCGCTGAAAGAGGTCGCGCCGGAACACGTAGCGTGCACGTGGGCGTAGAGCCCTTCCCCCACTCCTGGGCCTCTTCCCCTGGTTCGGTCGTTTCCGGCGCTGGGGTAAGTCTGGGTCGGGCCGCGTCGGCCTGGGCTACGTTGGGCTGAGGTGTTTCCATCCGCCCCGAGTAAAGAACTGCCGGGCACACTAATGGTTTCTGATCACTGTTAATGGCGGCGAGCTTTCCCTGAAAGGTCAAGGCCCTTCGTACAGCTGGGGAGAAATTGTGGGAATTCCGAGTAGAGAAAGAAAACTTCTCGAGAGAGATTAGTGGGAGGGTGGAGGACAGGCGAGCTTTCTGAAAAGCTGCGAGCTTTCTGAAAAGCTACTACTAAGTTATGAAATACATTTATTTAGGAACTTTCTGAAATTGATTGACATCACTATTAAGCTTACACAATTGAATATACGTTGTAAACCGTGGTTAGATAACTCTAATGTAATTATTGGATAACGATATTATTTTAACTCCCAGATGTTTTGGTACTCACGGTCAATAACAAAACTGCCTGGAATTATTCAATGTATACGAAAAATGTATTTTAAGACTTTATATACACATTTATGGTCATATTTTCTAATTAAGTATACTAAAAACCGTAAAAAACGTAATGCTTATGATCTTTTCTTACATGGTATACACTAATATTTTAATTGTATTTTTTAATTTTAGTTAAATGGTATAATTAATTATAATAATCCATTCTTGAACTCGTACCTTAATTATTGTTTCTATATATACATCATGAGATATTTCTAATTATACAAACGTACGGAAAGGTAATTTTAGGGACTTATAGGACAAGGCACATAATGGTCCGTAATCGCTCCATTGCGAGGTTTGCTTATACTGAAAGCTCGACAGTTTGTGAGAAGTTTTCATTAAGAACACAGGTATCGGGGTCGCGTTAGAAATCAGGCAAAATGTAGGGATAGATATAATGATATAATATACAGACAACATGAATAATTTCCAACTTCTAAAAATGTTTGAAAATAGTTTAAGGTTCGGGTTCAAATAAGATCATTTTAATAATGCAAATAAAAATTATGTTCTTTAATTATTTATTAGGAAAACTACATTTAAGTACGTCCCTATAAGCGTGCCAAATGGTTTTCATCTACTATCAATTGTTTGACAAAAAAATCCTCAGTTCTTTCAAGAGCAGAAAATATCGTTAGTAATCAAAATAATAAAGATATTTAATATAATATCGCTTTAAACCGTTGAAAAATTTATTCACCAAGTGCGTTATAAGGGTTCTAATGAGGGTTAATATGTGGCCGAAAGACCTTCGAGATTTTTGTCGCCGGTCGATCATTAGAACCAGTTGACGCCCGTAGTAGTACAAAATTTTTAATAACTTTAAGGATTAAGATTAAGTTATTTAATAATTAAGTAGATGTTAACTTGACTCAGTTTGTCTTTTCATATTTCCCTTCCATTATTCTCTTTCGTAGTGTCTCTCTCATAATTCCCTCCATTAGATAATATGTAGAATCATGCTACTATTCTCATATTTACCACGTAGCGGGGATGCTCTAGGACCATTATAAGTTGAACAATGTCTATCGAGATCCGCATCGAGGGTAATTACAAACAATAATATATCAGAAAAAAAATAAACTCATGTATTCCGTAACATAAGTTTCATTTTCATCAAAATCAAACGACGTCAGAAACTATCCGCCTAGGAATGCTCCATTTTGTCCTCGATGCGTGCGTCGCGCTCCCGGAAGCCGCGTGTCGCGCCCGGGCGCCTACCTTCCTGGCGTGGCGTGGCGGGGAGTGGCGGGGCGGGGCGAGGCGGGGCGAGGCGGAGCGAGGCGTGGCAGGGCGGGGAGGGCGGAGCGTGGCGTGGCGTGGCGGGAGTGACGGGGCGTGCCGTGGCGGGGCATGGCGGAGCGGGATGTGGCGTGGCGGGGCGTGGCGGGGCTGGGCGGAGCGTGGCGTGGCGTGACGTGGCGTGGCGTGGCGTGGCGTGGCGGGGTGTGGCGGGGTGGGGCTGGGCGGAGCGTGGCGTCGCGTCGCGTGGCGTGGCGTAACATGGCGGGGAGGGGCTGGGCGGAGCGTGGCGTCGCGTGGCGGGGCGTGGCGTGGCGTGGCGGTGAGGGGCTGGGCGGAGCGTGGCGTCGCGTGGCGGGGAGTGGCGTCGCGTGGCGTGGTGTGGCGTTGTTTGGCGTGGCGGGGCGGGGCTGGGCGGAGCGTGGCGTGGCGGGGCGTGGCGTGGCGTTTAATTACGCGGCGCCCATTCATCTGCCAGGCGGCGCGCGTGGCGCGGAGCGGAGCGGCGTGCCGTGACAAGCCCCGAGTTTGTTTCCCGCGCGCGGATTTCCTCGGGGGAAAGTTGAGTCGCGAGTTGCGAGCGGCGCAACTTTATCTCCGCTGAGCGGCCGGCGCCGCGAGACGAGTTGGGCCTGGGCTGGGCCTGGGCCTGCGCCTGGGCTGGGCTGGCTCCCCGGAGGATCATCCCCGACGTGATCGCGCGCGCTGGTCCCCGGCGGCCGCCGAGCTACTCGGTCGGGCCGCGCTCGCATCTGTTGCGGCTGAGGCGCTCCTGTGTGTGTAGATGGAGCAATTGACACGGATTTACAAGATTTATTTCTTAAGATATTATTATATTGTGGTAGTGAGTAGCTATTTACGTAGAAAAAAATATTCTGTCGATTATCTTTTAGGAACAGATACTATTAGTTCTTTTAGGGTAGTACATTCACGATTAAAAAATAAAATTGCTTAAATAATATTTGTATTAATAAAGCGCATCTGAGATAATAACTTAATAAATTTATCAAGTTAGACATCGCCAAAATTATTTAGGAAATTTTATTACCGATAGTATGTATTAAATTTTTTTTTGTTACATTTCTGTTTTATATTCTGGTCAGTAACACAAACGTATAATAAATGTTGACGAGATTACATTTATGTTAAATACAAAAGCTAACATTCAGTTTAGCATGAAAGTAAGCACTGTAAATTAATATACAAAATTATGTTTTATGTTAAAAATACAATTCATTAACATAAAAAATTATTAATATTTGTTAAATTAACGAAGAATATTACTGGGATGCTTTGAGGCAAAAAAGGGGCATGGGGGCTTCAGAAATAATAGATAAATTAATTACTTAATCATTAGCATAAAAAGTATTTTCAACAAAAAATCTATAAAGAAATAGAGAAGAATTCGAAGTGGAAAGGATCAGCCTTTTATAACTACTTTTGTTTCCTAAATACTTCTGTGACGATATCGTACAAAGGAAATTTTCATTTAAAATTTTATTACATACAGTTATTCTTCAGAGAAACTAATGACGATAATAGTTGAGAAACGCTTTAATAAAAAAATACGTAAAATTGGAGAAATGGCACAGTTGGGCAAACTGGACGAAAAATAGACAAAATCGGAAAAGGACTGGACGGCTGAGACTTTCCTGAAAAACGGTGCACGTTACTTTCGCAATCCGCGTGACACTTCGAAGCCATTTCATTTTTCAATGTTTATATATATTTTTCAATGTTAAACCGTTATTTTACCAATTTCTAAATTATTAATATGTGAATTTTATTGTTGGAAATTACGACAGGCGGTAAAAAAGCACGTGTTTGAAAAACGCGGAAAAGGAAAAAAAAGCTTTGTTTCTTTAAATCAATAATTTAAAACACAGGTACTCGGAAGCTTTTTATTTCCTCACTCCCAACAAATAACGTACTTTTTATAAATTATGAATTGTTTGTCTCAATTCTGTACTCTGCAATTGTCGCGAAAGCATTCATATTGTAATAATGACAGTACGTTTTTTTCTTCCGAACATTGTAATTTAGCGCTCATACAGCCATATTGTTATAAGGTAACATTAGTAAACTAGTGGTTCAATCGAAAACAATACAAATAATCATTTAAAACGTGCTTTCGTCTTAAAGTATGTAAATATCGAAACGCCTAGGACATTGCTCTTTAATTTCAGAGAACGGGTAACTACCGGACGTGGAAGTGGCCACGTTCCACAGCGTAACTGAAAAAAAAGGGGTAGGGTAACTGAAAAAATGCATAACGTGCGAGAAATTTTGTAGCAGTCGCCTTCCGTTGCTCTCTGACCTTTGGCCCGCGTTGGTCGATACAGTGCGTGGCCGAGTGATTCGAGTGGTCTCTTACGGCGACGCCGTCTAGGCCGCGCTGCCCCGACTCAACTACCGCGCGCAAGCCGCTAGAGGCGAGCCACTAGAGGCACGGGGGCGCCACATCTTCGATCGCCATATTGTCTCTTGCCAATATGGAATTGTGAAATCAAAGCTCTTTACCACGAGTTGGCCCACTTAATGTCACCGATAGCCGAAGTGGGGAGCGGTTAGATTGGGGAGTGGCGGGCAAATCTGGTTTCAGAAAGAAAACTTCAAGAGTAATAGAAACTTCAAGCCATTAACACACTGTTAGCAATGTGGGACTTGACATCTCATTTTCTTAACAAGTAATGTTGCATCTACTATAAGACCTCTTGTCGAAAACGAAAACTGCACCCAGACGTAGTAAGAGAGTTTCATTGATTGATTGGATACTTCGGGTTTCCGGGTGTCCCAACTGCTATGGTCATTATTCCTGTAAGTATAGTACTTGGTTTCACCTTGGGTGTTCTTCCCCAGCTGGCTGGCGAAATCCGGCGCCGACCTAAAATACGGCTTGCGGGATTTTCTGTAACAGATGTCTCCCAGCAGCGAACTCCGCTCCGGCAGGGACATACTCAAAGCTCCCGACTGATCTCCCGACATGTGTGGTAGTGTAATGCATATGAGTGAGTATTACAATAGCACGTTAAATGAAGTCGTAGGCTTCCGCGGCCAGAGTCATGTGCGTGATCTGGGCTGTCCAGGTGACACCGCGTCGAAGGCTGTGTTGCCGACGTTTCGACCATCTTGTCGTGGTCTTCCTCAGGGCTGGTATGCGGCATCGCATAGGGGAGACCCTGAGGACGACCACGACAAGATGGTCGAAACGTCGGCAACACAGCCTTCGACGCGGCGTCACCCGGATAGCCCAGATCACGTACAATAGCACGTGTTCGCACTTAATAGAAACCGTCAGTCGCTTCTCGCGTGAGTGCCTCCGCTTCACACTCGCCGCAAAGAGAACTTCATTTTGTGGCCCGTTTCCGGGAACGGTTCCGAGTTCGCCCCTTGGACACGCAGCGCCGGGAGGCATGCCGGGGCCGACGCCGAGGCCACACGAGCAGGTACCATCTGTTGCGTGCGAGGGGAAGACGAGAGTTCCACGCAAGTTTGGAAGTCAGACAACGTGTTACAATACGAGTAAGGAAATATGTGGAGGTGGAGCGAAGACTTTTTTTTTCGAACATTACAAATTCATAGATGCATAGATGATTTTCGACATTGGCTATACAGTTAGGTCGAACTCAGTTGCTATCTGGAGGTCAAAATACACTTTACCCGTCTTTTTCGAAGTATTATAACAGGAAAAGTAACTAGATCTTATGATCTATTTTCTTCTAGTACAAATTTAATAAAAGAAAGAGTACTATTATTCTCGTTAGTTAAAATTATAGAAATTTATGTGGAAATTGAAAATTGTATCATGTTAATAGTTCACATTTTTTACACGTAATTCAGTTTTTATAATTTATTGATTTTAAAAAAAACCTCGACATTTCTTTCGTATTCCTTCTCCAGTTTCACTTCCAACAAGGAAATATCACATTTTAGGGCGTTATATCCGCAATCTGGCAACAGTGGACGATGTTTGCGCGGGCATGTGAGGCGGCGGTGGGGTGAGAGGGAGGGGGGCGGGCTTGAGAAAGTAAACGTGGAGTCTTGGGCGCCCTCACTTTGTCTTCTTCTCCGCTACCCAGCGCCTCTATCGCGCCGCGCCCCTCTTATAGCCGAGCGCGGTTTTTCGTCGAAGGTCTCGTAAACTCACAAGTTGCGGGCGCCAACGCGAGAGGCGCTGGCACCCATCCATTTTGCGTGAAAGTGCTCCGGGAGCCGTTATTTTATGACACTTTTCGTAATGCATCAGCCTCTGCCACGTATTTCTGTTATCTGCACGAAAGTTCCAGTTTCGAAAAAAATTGGGTTAAAGCGATTGCTTCTGTAACAGGTCGAGAAATCGATTTAGGAATAAAATAGGTGACTTTTTAATCTGTCCAGGTATTTAGGAAGCCACATACATATTTAATTTGTCAAACGAGTTTTTTAATAAAAAAATAATAATTGCGTTTATTTTAAGACGCGTATTGGGTTTTATTTCAACACGAGGAATTATGGTATTGATTAGAATGATGGTTTCAAACAAAAAGTTAATATGAATTTATTTTCAAAAATAAATAATTTTTCAACAATAATCAATTATTTGGAACGTGCAAAATTTGAAGAAATACAACATAAAATAAGACTTAGAACTTGTCTACAGCAGTAAATATTTGCTACGTACTCCTTCAATGATTTCATCTAATAAGCATTTATCAAGTAAATGCGGGATGATTTACAGTGATATCAAGTTTAATACATTTTACAAATAATTTTATTCTTCTTTTTTATTTTAAAAATATTTATTGATATTAACGAATGTTCAGTGACGATGCAATATTCAGTTGATGAGCGAGAGAACAACCAGTGAAATATTAATCGGAGTGTAGTAACATTATTCATGTACTCGTATTGAGAAAATTAAACATTTTATTTTTTGAAAAACGAAATGTTTCGCAAACAGTCAGTACACGTTTATTGACAAATCGCGTCCGAAAGAGCTTAGCATTTGACGCAATGGGAATCCACACCCCGAGGGCCACATTTCACGGGCCCCTGTCACACAGTGCGGATTATGGTTACGAAATGGCCCACTGAGCGCGCTAGTCTCGCTTATCATCGCGGCGTATGTTACGACGCACGCACAAGTTCGCTGTGTCCGACTGGCCATCTCCCCCCCCCCTGCTACCCACGTCACCCAGGCTGCGTCCACCGTCTCCGAGCCCGGCGATTTCTCCCTGGATTCTCTGTGTTCAACCATCACGACAGTCTTCAGTCTCAGAATTAGAACTGTATGATAATTATATTAAAGACGGGACAATGAGTGTGTTGATAAATTCTATCGTAGTTCTCCAAATTGGCTTCTCGTATTGGCCCTCCACTTCAATCACTTCCATTATTGCCGAATCCTAAACCCCTTGTTTCTCTAAAGTACTCACCAATTCTCATGAAAGAATTGAAACTCTCGTAAGCAGAACTGTTTGATATTAAGATTCAAGACGGGTCAATGAGCATTGCTGATTACTATCGTAGATTGTTGAATGCTTTGACCATATTTTTCCTCCACTTCAACCGTAGCCGCCATCGCCATTATGAACCCCTCACTTGTTCCTGCGGTCGCCGGCCCAGTGGGTGGCCGTGCTACGTAATGGATGGGGCTCATTCCGTGCGGGTGATTTCTGCCTTCGGGATTGCTTCGCGTGATGCCGAGAGCAGAGTACTACGTGTTATTTACTGCGACAGATTTTAGGCTTTGCGCTATACACCACGTTTTTCCTGTTTAGATAAAATATGTAAGTGCCGCTCATGATCCAGGGAATTCCAGTATCGATATTCTGTGAATCATGTGACGTCGTTGATATTCCTTGTATTAATATATTGCTTGTTCCTAAGGGAGACTAGTAACATTTCGAATATTTGAAAATTCCAAACCACTTTAAAAACTACATTTTCCTACTCCTACAAATACCGCAAAAAAGTAGTGGTGCTTCAACAACACGCTATTTCTCGCATCGAATAATGTTACGTAGAATTATAACACCGCAGTTTCTGTCCATGTAAAATATCAGTCATCACTTGTAAGACTCTTTACCAACCGGAGCGCATTTTGTTACCCCAAATTGCCGCCCAATGTGAGAAGCGATTCTAAAAATTTTAAATTGCCGTATTGCGACTTCTAACTCTTAAAAGATTCTAGAGAGAGAAGTGCGCGAAATTCGAATTTGCGATTTGATTTGATTTAAACTGATTTATATTTGTCAATGAAAAGAATGCTTTGTGACGTAGAGGGTAAAGTAAAATCTGTACCCTTTTTCTTGAGCTCTGGAATTCCTTCCCCACATTTATACCCTAAATTATTGAATACTTAATACAAGAACCAACAATGCAACGATAGAAAAGGAGTAAATGTACATTTTCGTTCCCGAGTTATAAAAAAGTGTTTGCAATGGCAAATGTATTACAGAATTGAGTTGTTTGATTATAAGAAAATAACTCACATAAGCCCCCGGTCAACGCCTACCACAACTAGTAAAATGAGAGTTCAAAAACATTTGTGCAGTGAATCTACATTTATTTTCAGAAACAAGTCAAGGGGCCATCTCAGTATTCACTCAATGGATCAAGAAAACTGGACAAAAACCTGATCGAGATGGAGGTCATTGACCCAGAAGCTAGGTTATTAAAGTTTCTGATAATATCTGAAATTGAAGTTTAATTTCAGCAATTTGCAAACATTTTGTGAAATTTTAAAAATGAATATGACCTTACTAAAATATCTAATATTGAAGAAAATATTTCTTTACGTAAAACTTCTCTATCACCAATATTGTAGTTCTGCTTTGTTAATATTTTGCAGTTTTAAAAAACAATGAGGTGAAATAAATAGAATCTGTTCCATTTTTATAATTTTAGTACGCTTTATTTAAGGAAAAATAGAGAAAAAAATTGTCCCGTTTTTCTCTATTTTATAAATATTTCTCTATTTTAAAGATAGCCGTTTTTGCCCCCGTATTCCAATTTTTTCTCCACGTAGTAGGTAGTATGCGAGATGTTGGAAAATTTTCGTTTACAAATAAAACAATAACGGATTGGAATAAGTTGCCTGCGACAGCCTTGAAACCCTCTTCTCTAGGTGATCAAAGATTTTAAAGTAATCTAACAAATATTTGTAAACTTATTAATTAGTAAGTTATATAAATTTATAATTATATTCAAAGTAATATTTGTATTGAAATATGGTGACGTGTTGTAAAGTGTAGAGCAGTAGAGAAGTAAAGAGAGAAATGCAAGTTTGTCAAGTGTAGTGAAGTGATGTGATGTGAAGTGCAAAGTAATTAAAGTGTCGTGTATACATTAGTTTAAAGTATCTGTGCAAGGCAGACATAAAATGTAGAGTTAATAATATTCTTGGGTTTATTGTTACCATATTATTATTATTATTATTATTATTATTATTATTATTATTATTATTATTATTATTATTATTATTATTATTATTATTATTATTATTGTCTTAAATTAATTAAAAGTTTCATTGTATTAAGATTCCTAATTGTAATATTAAATTGTCGCCTTCTGCCACCAGGTTGCATAAACCTACGTGCAGAAGTAATATTTATCTATTAATATTATTTAATCACTCGCAAAATATGCATTTTTAAACATGTACATTTTAAATATAATGATCTGAAATCATAGAAATTCTTTCCATGTCAGAACAACGGTTACTGAATGAAATGATACCTTACTTTGTATTTAAACGTCGGTCTGGAAAAAAGTTTTCTGTTTAATCCTGCTAGAAGATTAGCCTAAACAATATTAGGATGACAAATATGTTGCACTTCTGTAAAATTGATTTTTCCCGAGTTATCGGCTTATTCGTCTGGGTCAAGGATACTAAAGGAGATGATCTCGTCTTCCTCATCTGTGCTTTCCCCAATGACGCGTAGAGAAAATACGAGTATAAGGAGGCTGCAGGAGAGACGAGGCCCAGCGAGCGGCGTCAGTGGCGGTTGGGGAAGATGGAGAGAGGCCGATAGTTCACTCCCTCGCCGCGTCGCGTCGCTCCGCGCGCCCGCGTTCGCGCCGATATGATTGATGGTAATGCCGCCAGGCGTGAGTTATGTGCAGGACGCCGAATACCCTGCCCCACCCCCAACCGCATAACACTGAAATACCGTGCGGGTGTATATTAATAGCCGCATCGATGGAAATCACGAGGTGGGAGTCAGGTGTCTTCACGGGTGCCGTTAGCCCCCTCAGGCTCCCCTTCCTTGTGCAACAGGGAAAGGAGGCTCCATTACCTAACGAGTATTAAATGGCGTTGCGCCGGAGGTAATGAACTTTCCAAAGCGACAGCAGTGACCTGAGAGGCCCTTAATGACCCTCTTGTGGAGAGTATTTCGCCTGAGCAGGTTGCCAAAAATTGATTTTTGTAATTCAATGTAGCTACTTACAGAACACTTCACTCGATCGCCCAAAACATCTGTTATTTAAAGTTTTCTCTATGCTCATGTTTTTATATTGCAATTTTTTCGTACTAATTTAGCATTTCGAAAATGATGTTTACCAAATGTTTTTGTCATCTACGATCTGTTACGGTTTTTGCCTGAAGCTGTCTTTATTCCAGTTGAATACTCAATTTTAAAACAGTATTCTTACATTAAGTCTTTTATTAGAGGAATGCAATTTTTATATTAGAATTGCGCGATCCAAGTGAAAAGTTTACATTCCGAATGATTTATGGTAATTGAAGAAAATCTTTTGTGAAACTTGGGGTAATATACAAAAAACGTTCAAAGGCTTTTCAAGTGACAGCAGATGGTTACAAATATAGCCCATTAATTGCAGCATCGTCCGTCTTATTTGAAGATAAAGGTGCTTAGTAAAGCTGTCTTTAATTTAATAATTCCAAATAGTCCAACATTGGATAAGTTGTACTTAAAAAACGTAATGAAGCTGAGGGTAGAAGGAATATCAGAGAGTACCGGTACTGTTAGAATAATATGGTGTCAAAATCACAAAATGTGCTATTTAGAATTACAAATTAAATATAGTTTTGTGCAATTCCAACATATTTTTGCCAATTTTTAAAGACTTTTTAAATCAAACAATAGAAGATTGTGATTGAATTTCAAAATAATTGAAAAAAATTGTATGAAGTCTTGAATAATGCAATGGTTGGATGAATTATATCTGGAATAACGTCTTTGAAATATTGTAATGTATTTCATAACGTATTAAATTATTTGTAATTTATCACTATCATTAATAGACTGATGACGTCGACTAATATTCAAAAATCACGATGATATTAATTCGTTCATTTTCATTTGACGATAATGTATTATATTTCAAAATAGCCTCATCTGATGTGTCATAAATCATAACTGGAAATGAGATACACGTCTGAAGTTTCGGAACGTAATAAAAGCAATAAATTAGGATAAATGCGAATATTCCGCTCTTTGTAAATCATAGTTTTAGAAGTGAAAATAGCTTCACACCGGGTCTGAACTTCGATGGGCTAGCCGTGAACTGGTAAAATGGAACACCATAAAGTGTACTGTAGCTTTCAAGTGCATCTGCTGATTTCTATTTAGCATCATCTACGAAATGCTCTACATTTTCCCCATACGTGCAGTTCTGAAGGGGATCCAATTGTAGCAACTTTACGTGATTTTCTGCCAATGACATCTGATAACTCGTCCAAAATCGCCTTTCTTGAGTCTATTATATGTAGAGAAGTTATTTCAGTCGATTCAGAAAAAAAAATTAAATTCAAATAAGCTACATTAGCAGTTGGGATGGAGAATACTTTCAGAAGAAGAATCCCCAACGGATGGAAATAACTGCAATGCAGAAACCGCAGCCACCCAGACAGCAACTGCAACATTGTATTTTGATTCCGCAGCATGCAACCCCGTGGGCGTAATTCACACTTCTAGGAGTTTCGTCATGCGTTCTTGTTAGGGGGAGGGGAAGGGAGAACGGCGGGCAGCGTTGCCAGATGTATAAACATTCTCTAAAGACCAGCACATGAAACTTGTCTGAGACTAATATAGATATAGAATTTCATAACTAAATTCAAAAAAGCAGACAATAGTGTATTATACCTACTGTATTTACAAATATGCTTTCTTATTATATTTTACTGAATGTTTTTATACTCGAGAATATACTGATAAATAATAGAGACAATAGAGGAAAATATTTTGTTGTGTCAAGTGATTATTTAAACTAATTTTCTAACATGAATTATTAAACAATTCAATCAATGATCAATCATCCAATCTAGCATGAATAAATAGGTAACTCAATGATCATTATTGATCAATCTATGAGACATCAGCACGTTGCGGCAATTGTTTGTTACAGAATATATCAGCATGGCGGGGCCCGGGGGGCGAGAGGTGGTGGAGGAAGATGGAGAGCAAGATGAAAATAAGAAGGATGAAGAGAACAAGAAGGAAGATAAGAATTGATTGATTGATTAGTGATTATGGTCGCGTCAACGGCTACAGCCACTGCTTCCGTAAGTGTAGTGAATGTTGTTTCCTCGGAAGGTGATCTTACCCCCCTGGATGGTGAGATCGGGCACCGACCTCGTCTTCTAGCAGGGGTTTAGGAAGATGGAGAGGAGGAAGATGAAGAGAAGAAGTAATATAGAAAGATGGACCAGAGATGGAGTGGGAGGTGGAGTGGGAGGTGGAGTGGGAGGTGGAGTGGGAGGTGGAGTGGGAGGTGGAGTGGGAGGTGGAGTGGGAGGTGGAGTGGGAGGTGGAGTGGGAGGTGGAGTGGGAGGTGGAGTGGGAGGTGGAGTGGGAGGTGGAGTGGGAGGTGGAGTGGGAGGTGGAGTGGGAGGTGGAGTGGGAGGTGGAGTGGGAGGTGGAGTGGGAGGTGGAGTGGGAGGTGGAGTGGGAGGTGGAGTGGGAGGTGGAGTGGGAGGTGGAGTGGGAGGTGGAGTGGGAGGTGGAGTGGGAGGTGGAGTGGGAGGTGGAGTGGGAGGTGGAGTGGGAGGTGGAGTGGGAGGTAGAGGGGGAGGTGGAGTGGGAGGTGGAGTGGGAGGTGGAGTGGGAGGTGGAGTGGGAGGTGGAGTGGGAGGTGGAGTGGGAGGTGGAGTGGGAGGTGGAGTGGGAGGTGGAGTGGGAGGTGGAGTGGGAGGTGGAGTGGGAGGTGGAGTGGGAGGTGGAGTGGTAGGAGGAGTGGGAGGTGGAGTGGGAAGTAGAGTGGGAGGTAGAATGGGAGGTAGAGTGGGAGGTGGAGTGGGTGATAGTGGGAGATGGAGTGGAAGGTGGAGTGGGAGATGATTCGGGAGGTGTAGGGAAAGTGTATGGTAAAGGTGCCGGGGAGAGGGGAGCGTGAGGGCAGCGCGGGCGCCGGATGGACCGCGAGGGGAGGGAGTGGCGTTGCGAGGCAATGGCCCTAGGGAAGCAAGCGGCCAGCAAAGAACTGACTACGCAAAAACGAGAGCGAGGGAGAAGCTCTCAGATAAGGAATATGAGGGTCGAGGGGGTTTATTAAGTAGGTCGCAGGAAGGAAAATACGGAACTTGATGGCAGTTAAACGGAAAACATACAGCAAGAATAAAGAGGAAGTCTTGATATACACTATGTGATAAACAGTATCCAGGCACGTCCAAAATGGTGTTATGGTGTGGTCGTGTTTTACATAGAGGGGGCGTGCGCCTCTTGTTGTTTTGTGTGGCACTATCACGGCACAGGAGTATGTAGAGGTTTAAAACTCCCTCTTGCTTCCCACTGTTGTAGAGAAATTCGGGAATGGCGATTGCATCTTTCAACACGATCGAGCACCTGTTCATACTGCACGGCCTGTCGCGGAGTGGTTACACGACAATAACATCCCTGTAATATAACCTGCACAGAGTCTTCATTTGAATCCTATCGAACACCTTTGGGATGTTTGGGAACGCCGACTTCGTGTCAGGCCTCACCGACCTACATTGATGCCTCTCCTCAGTGCAGCTCTCCGTGAAGAATGGGCTTCAATTCCCCAAGAAACATTCCACACCTAATTGAAAGTATGCCTGCGAGAGTGGAAGCTGCCATGAATGCTAAGGGTGGGTCAACACCCTATTGAATTTCAACATTACCTATGGCGGCCCCACGAACTGGTAAGTCATTTTCAGCCACGTCTCCGGATACTTATGCTCACGTATTGTAAGTAGATGGAAAGAAGTCTAGGGTGTTATTAAGCGAAATACGGAAAACTGATCAGAAAAGGCAGTTAAGAAAATTCAAGAAATAAGCGGGTAGGTAGGGTAGGTAGATGAAAGCTAAAATGGGAGTACCGAGAAGTTCACACCTCAAAAAAATTGTCTTAGGGTTAACAGGAAGAGCAACGTCACCATGTGTGTGTGTGTTGACAGGAGCGATGTGTCAGCTGATAGGTTTGTAAAGGGCTGAAAAGGGCAGCGGCAGCGTCACACAATGAAGGGGAAAAGAGACGGTACTCAGAGGCGGGAGGACGACGGAAGAGGCCCCGCCCCGACCTCTTTTCCTCACCCCCCGCAAAGGTGAATAATGTGAAAACAATTTGTTATTTCTTTAGCCTTTAGAACGAGGTGATGAACAAGATGATGAACATGATAAGTAGGTTAAGAGATGAACGGGTTAAGTAGATTAAATGATATATGAGAATCTACATTAGTAGCGAACTTGAAGCGGAATCTTTGTGTTTTTCTGTACGTTTCAGCGAACTCACACGTAGAGGGTACTAGTATTTGCGACGGTGAGGGCACTGGCGCTTTGAAGCGGCAGTGATATTGAATGTGGTGGTTAAAGAGATCTTCTATTGGTACTCGTAGCAATAGCGATAGTGCAGAAAAGTACGTTGGTGGTGGTAATGCGGTAAGGGAGATGGCGGTAGAAGTGGTAGCTGTAGGTGCAAGTGGCTGCTGAGATGGGGACGGCGGCGGCGGCGCCGGGAGGAGTACAAGCGCCTGAGCATGTGCCCGGGACGACGGCAGCGATGACTCGCGAGTTTCACGAGCGAGCAGGAGGAGGGGAGGGGAGGGGAGGGGAGCGCTGTATTATGGATGTGCGTGTGCGTGGGGCCGCGCGCGGGACGGCTCGCCACTTGTTGAGCAGCTTCCGCCCCGCCCCGCCCCGCCCCGCCCCGCCCCTTCTGCCCCTCCCGCCCCGCGACGTGCACTTGTTGAACTCCGCCGGACGCGCGCGCGCGCTGCGGACGCTGGCGGCGGCAGACGCCGTGGAGGCGGCGGCCGCGGAGGCGGAGGCGGAGGCGGAGGCGGAGGCGAAGGTGGAGGCGGAGGCGGATGTGGAGGCGGAGGCGGAGGCGGAGGCGAAGGTGGAGGCGGAGGCGGAGGCGGATGTGGAGGCGGAGGCGGAGGCGAAGGTGGAGGCGGAGGCGGAGGCGGAGGCGGAGGCGGAGGCGGTGGCTGTGGCGGTGGTGGTGGTGGCGGTGGCGGCGGCAGAGGCTATGGAGGCGGCGGCCGCGGCGGCGGGGCGGGGGCGATGTTGGAGGCGGGGGCGGGGAAGCAGTGGCAGAGAGGGCGCGCTGGCGGGGGCGGGGCGTCATCGTCCATTGCGGTGGGCATGAGGGTGTCGCCGTCGCTCGACTGTGACCACTTTGATGAATTCGCTGATTCCGGGCGCGTCAACTGATTAGTCCCGTAAGAGTAGTGCATGATTTTTATCGCGGGAGGGGGCGATCATCATCTCTGGACGGAGGGCTAGATGGGGCGTGGACCTACCGGTCGGTTTGCGGTTTTTCCCACAATCAGGTATCTCCCCCCAGCGAGGCACCGCCTCAACCAGAACAAGTTCTACGCTACGGCTGCATGTGTGATAGTGTAGTGCATGTATGTGTGTCTGTACGTAAGGAGTGGGGATATGACAAGGAAGAAGAAAGAAAGATTGTGCGCAGTCCATGGTCCGTTTCTAGGGTACTGCTCTGGTATTCACTTGGTGTGGGTAAAATCACGGAAAACTACCGCTCACAGCAGCCGACTCCTCCGAACAGAGGCAGCGGTGGTGGCGATGGTGGCGGTGGGGGGGGGGGGCAGGAGTGGCGGAGGCGGTGCGTCGGCGAGGGCGGGCCGTCGTTGTCCGTTGTGACGTGTGCGAGTGCGTGTCTGTCGCTGGACGCCGGGCGTTGGCCGCTCTGATAGACTTCTCAGCATGGAGAGCAATGAAGCAAGGGCAGGGAGGGGGGCCACTGCTCGCCTAGTGGTTTCCGGTCTTGGCATGCCTGAGGGATTTTTACAGGTCTTGCGTTGATCTAACGATTATCTGCGGGCCAGTGTTTAGGCCACCGCTTTTTGTTAGTGCGCCTGACGCGCCTAGCAAAAATTTTTGCCCATTGTAAGCAATTAATTTTAATCATTATGTTAGTGTTTTCTAAAAAAAAATGTGAAGAATCCTAATTAACATTTTTTACAAGAGGAAGATAATTTGATTTCCAGGGAACATATGGATTGTTTGGAGATGTCAACTTCACACTCAGATTGTTTACATGTATATTTATACTTATATATTCTATTTATATGTTCGTTCTTTTTGAAAGGGGTATTCTTTATGTATCGTGAATTGTTTTCAGAACTAATAAGTACCTACAAGTCTTGAAATATTCCGATACTGACGCTTAGATCGTCGTATTCTAACGAAGTTGCGAGTTAATGTGATACAAATATTTCATTGTTAATACCAAAATGCGTGTGTGCAAGATGTGGTGAAGGAGAATAAAAATTTGTAAAGAATTTATTTTTATTTATGTTTATTTTTTAACTATTTTATTTGAATTACCTCAGTCTGGAAAGTCGAATATATGGAGAAACGAATAACGATCAATAAACGTATTTAGTTATAAAAGTTGAGGAATGAAGGTGTCCGACTTTCTAGACTACCACTTATATCGTAACTGAAAAAGAACGTATAATTTCACACAAGCGCAGTATTATCGCACTAAATTTCGACACAGACGTGAATTGGGTTGTTCCACAATTGTGGTAATCTAAAGTGGTATTAGCGTAGCATGCGCAACCTAATTCGTGAAACACGGAAGAAATTGGGATGATAATGCTGTATATTACCAAACAATTTTGCATTCAAAATTCACACTTCTTTTCTCCTCCTGCACGCTCTGTAAGTAGCGTGCATTGCCACAATATTAGTGCAGTTGTAACGTGCACTGTAGAAAAGATAACAAACTAAGAATACTCGTCTGGAGTATTTCAATACAATGTGATTATAATTTGTTATAAAAACTGTACCTATTTTATAATTTTGTTTTTGTATGTGTAAACCGTACGAAATTCCATATTATTTTATTACCATTGTATATGGAATACACCGATTAATATCGACAATACTTTTCTCAAGAATTTCATTGCGTTTCTTAAGAAATAATTTCAATGTGGCACGTAAAGCGAGTACTCGATATCTGTTTCCTGCTAGTCGCAGCTGAAGGTCGGATTTTCACCGAGTGAACCGGTCGCCAGTCGGCCACCGACCATTACCCAAATGAAGATTTCGACGAAGGCGTCTCGAGCTTCGCAGGCAGGGAGACGTGCAGGAAGAAAGGACAACGGCTATTGGCTATTAGCGTGAATTGAGCTTTTTGGGTGGGCCATTAGGGCATTAGGCCGCGCGGGGCGCGCATGCTCTCGGCGCTTTGTCCTGCCGGGGCGGATCACGCTCGCGGATCGATGCGACGTCTTCTCGCTTTGCCTTCCCTTTCCCTTTTCCTTTTCCTTTTCTTTTTCCTTTCCGTATTTCAGTGCTCACAAAGTACGTAAGTAGTCGAGAGAAAGTAATGTAACCCTGTAAAAGATCGACGTCGAGATATAGAATCGACTGTAATAGATCGACTGTTAGAAATACTCGCTGTGGAGGTTTCCTGACCAAAAAAGGATGATTTCTTAAAAACGTGCGGAATTAACTTTCTTTATAGTACGGAAAAATAAAAAAAAATAAAATGTTATTAATTATTGGTCATTTATACCATTATGTATAATGCCATCAATTTAATGTAAGTTTAATGAATTAAATTCCCGATTAGGTAGAAAAATCACAATGATTTTTCATAAATTATTCTACTCTTCAAAGAAGAATACAAGGTTTGATTACGTATTACAATCCTAAAGTACATTTTTTGTTAATTTTTGTTATATTTTTGCCTGGGAAGTCAGCATAGAGCCAACCCATTCGCATGGCTCCAGAAACAAGGCAAGAGAATAAGATTTAAAATGAGAAGTTTCGTAGTACCATCAGCACGACAGAATCAGAATGTCGGAACCCATTTCAAAGCAGTTCTTTGGAATAATAATAATAATAATAATAATAATAATAATAATAATAATAATAATAATAATAATAATAATAATAATAATAATAATAATCCTAGTAACCATTTCCAAACCACCTTCAACGTACGTGTTGAACGTGAATTTCGATCCTTCAACATACGCGGAATGCGTTCGAGCCGTTCGCCTCGTCTCCGCTTCTCACCTGCAGTCGCGCTGCCCGCCCCTAGAGACCCTCGTCGGCCGCGCCCGGCAGGGAATTACGGCCCACAGAGCTTCCTCCAGGGGCGGCGCCGTCTCACTATCGACCGGTCGCCCCATTGTGGAGGTTCCTGTTGCTCCAGCCGCCGCTTTCACGGAAAATTGTCCAACAAGGCGGCGCGCTTTGCGGGCATCGGAGGGCGCCGCCCCGCCCCGCCCCTCCACGCCCCTCGCAGCTTCTTGCCCTCGCGCGGCCCTCTCACCTCCAGCCCCCGGCCCCCCGACCCCCCGCGCCCCTGCCGCCGGTCCGGCGTCGCGCGCACGACGCCCAACTTTTCTTCTCCTTCTTCCTATTCTTCCGGCGAAACAACGACCCATTAGTGTAATTACCCCCGCGGAGGAAAAGAAGTAGTCGGTGTTTCGAAGGCGGCCGCCCCTGCCCCTCGCCGCCGCCGTCGTCGTTTCTCTTCGTTATTTTTATGAACCGCTCGAGCGTCGGGTGCGTTTACAGGCCGTGCTTTCTTGCCGCTCTCGTGACTCGGGAAGAATGCCGGGAGCTGTCTTATTGGCGAAGTTTCGCGTTGCGGCCTTCATGACGACGCTGTTCGCGGAGGGCGCGGTCGCAGGGGTTCCCCGCGTCTCACGGGCTTCCTTTGCAGACGCCCTGGGTTCGCCTCTTTGTCCTCTCGCTGCCGCAACGGAACGGGATATTCTTTCTACTTAACGATTGCGTACATCTATCTGCTGGGTTTATGAGAGGTTCTGGTCGCGTCAACGGCTAAGGTCGAGTGTCCCGTAAGTATAGTACGTGCTTTACTGCGGCCAGAGGCGAGTATCTTACCCCGCGGGCTGGCGAGATCCGGCCCCGGCCTATGGATTGCTGGGATTTTTTTCACAGCTAGGTATCTCCCAAAGCGGGACACCGAGCCAGCCGGGACAAGCTGTAAGCTCCCGCTCGGTCTCTCGGATGTGTGGTACTGCTGTGCATGTAAGTGTTATTATGTGTAAGTACGGGGTGGGGACAAGGAAGATGAAGGAAAGATTGCGCGGGGTCCTTCGCCCATTGGTAAGGGTACTGCTCGGCATTCGCCTGGTATTGATCGGAAAACCATGAAAAACTACAGATCAGAGCTGGAGGTTGCTAGATTCTCCACAAGAGAGCGACTGAACTCGACCCAGCTATTTAGCTAAGGCCGGAACTCGAACCTAGCACCTCCCGGTCAGAGGCACTGCAGTGGCATCATTGGATGTCCTGAGCCACCTCTCTCGGTGCATGTGCTGGACGCAGCTAGGTACACCACATCATTTGTCTTCCTTTTTTCAAATGCGATCCATCTGATACTGAGCAGGCGATAAGTCAGTTGTGATTCTCGTACATGTAGTTGTTAGCTGTGTGTACTCTCACACGCAATGTTATGTTTCGTAGATACTGAAAGGAATGTAATTATCTTGTGTATTTTCTTGTTGTAAATGCGTTGGAGAGATATTTTTATTTTTTATACAACGAGATTTTGATAATATAAATTGTGTTTTCACACAAATAATCTGTACATTTAATCTCATTTTCTTTTAACCTGCAAAATGAATTTCCAGGCAAAGAGATTTACTTTTGGAGCTTCTTACATGTATATGCAGATATATAGAAACGTAGTTCTGCGGATATCTTTAAAATAATAATGATCGTTTTTCAGAACACATAATTATCTTTCTCCTCTCTCAATATTTTATTAAATGACAGCAACTCGTAGCATAATAATAGTCTTTATGATACTGCTTCATTATCGTGCAACTGTTTGATCAATGAAAGAGAAGTTTGCAAGTCTAGCATTGAGACGTAATTAATAATTAATTATCATTGTATTAATTGTTTTGTCAATTGTGTATATTACTGTGCCAGAACAACCCGTGAGTCGTAACGGAGAACCTTATATGCACTTTCCTGTTTTTAGAAATCCGAATATTGAACCACCTGATCCAGACTGTAAGTCTAAAAAATATTAAGCTGACAAGAAATAAGAACGAACATTATTCTTTAATAAATGATGGTGGTGGTGTTTTTGATGACTTTTTTAAAACAAATTGAATTATTTTTATTCGTGTATTGATCTTTGCAGACGAATTATACATATTCTTAACCTATTACATCTGAGACACCTCGATGCCAATCCGCTAGATGGTGTTGACTTAATTATGTATGCTACATGGTTCAAGGTTCAATTGAAAAGTTTAATTGCTAATAGTTAACACTAAAAATAAAAATGTGCTGTATGAAACTCGATGTAATAAGTATTAATACGATCCTATGACATTAACGCCACTAGCTTACATTTTTGTAATTTATTTTATCCTCATGTTATAATACCCATCATTTCATCATGTTTTATAACATATTCTACATACATGTGAATGTATAGCACATTATTTTGTATTATTAATATGTGTGTTATTCCACAATGTGGCAGTGCTTATGCTCAAACTCAAGAAAACACGTGTATCGTAAAAGTTTGCACTATATTACTATTAATACATCCTGCACATAAATCTCTATCCTAGTTACAAGCGCTGCAATATGTTTTGGTGTTCAATAGTGGAACTCATGTTATTTCAGGTGGAAAATTCTGAGAATGATATGACTTTGTCATTCTGGATAAGACTGTCTCATCCATAAGGAAATGGATAAGACTGTCTCATCCATTTCCTTATAATAGAAAGTTGCAATGATGTCTGAATGTTGAAAAAAAACGAGAAATGTATACTTCAAAATACAGAACGTGGCACTATCATTAGGATGTTATTTGATAGTAAATTACCAATTTTTAGTCCTTAAAGATAATGCGTTACAATTATTAAATTTTGCAATATCTAACTTACTGATGTTTTAAGGAAGAAACCAATCATGTCATCATAATCAAGGAAACAAGTCATGTGATCCTCTTTGTGTAAATTCGTTTGGATTTTAACTGAAAACAGAAACACTTTTTGTATTTTTTAAAGCACATATGTCACAGATATTCTTTTTGTTCACGCACTCTATTTGTGAATTATATCAATGATTATATCACTAAGGCAGCATAACGCATCCGAATTTATGTAATTATTGTTTACTTTAAACGAAGTACTTTGTTCGTGTTTTATCTTCTTCATTAAAGCATATTCTCATCCAAAATACACTTGATAAATACTCATTTACGCGGAGAGGTCCTCCAATACACTTTGGCGTAAAGCACATAAATCGTAAAATTAGGCGCCGAGATCACGGAGGGACGGGGGCGTGCCGTATCACGGGGTTTTCTGCGCCTGCGTGCAGGGTGCGGGATGCAGCGCGCAGAGTAACGACCTCTTTGTAACATATTCTGCGCGGCCGTAAACGGCTCTACGGCTCTCTTAATTAGAATGATAAATATCCGGGGTAATTACGGGCGTGCTCAGCTTTTTAATGCAGCGGCTGCTTCGCACAGCCATCGTCTACATCGCCCCTGCCGTCTCCGCAACCCGCCGAGCACGGCGCCTCCGCGGGTTGCTTCGACCTTGTCTTTCCGGCGCTCGGCGAGATGATTTGTTCTCGTTACGCGACGAGATTTGTGGCCCAGTCGACGTTTTTCTTACTTCCTGCAGAAGCTCACCAACAGAACTTTAGTGCATTAAGGATTCACGGTGGATTGGTTAAACCATTTAAAGTCTTTATGTTGATGACGCAAGAGAGTTGTTCGAAAGTATACTGTTTTGGGAACGCGGGATCAGAAAGAATCGTGACACGTCAACGACGAGTAAAAACATAAGAACGACTGCGATGAAGCGAAAGGATCTTATGAATTAATACCATGGAAGTCAGAATGTGCAATGGCTTAGATCCAACAAACAGCATTACCTGTAGAAACTCTCCAGAAGAAATGAAATCAGTTGATACGGGGTGTATAAAACATTAAACGCTTTTGATACTAGTTTAATCTTGCACAAAAGCACTATTTTGCTATTTATAATAATATTATTGAATATTCAAGATTTTTATGCGGATATGAGTTTGTGCACGTAATACATGAAGAATAATCTGTAACGTAATTTGAATCATATTCTATTCGGAAATATGAAATGTGATCCGATTTGTGGTGATGCGGCATCACATTATTTCCTGTCATGCATTTTAAACATACACGAGTAATGTGTCGCGCTATACAAATAGGGGTTGCGCTGGCAATGTATAAATTACTCTTTAAACCTAAACACAATTCTGTTAGCTATAAATCGAGTATTGAGTATTTAGAAATAGGAATCACATGATAATATTTTCAGTTGTCTCCTCCGTCACAGGATTTTTTCGCTTTACTTGATTTATCAAACATTGGGAATAAATCTGTACCTTAAGAGATAAAAGGATTTTTCGCATTTATATTAATTTTTAGCAATTTTTTGCATATTGATTAAAAGTGAGTATGATGTTCCTTTGACACTTTATAACTTCGTTATTAATGTCTTTTGAACATAGTTATGAAATATCGTCAAGAAGAGCCAACACATTGAAACATGTCTTAAAATATCCTATTTCAGCAAAAACGGAAGCAGCCTTTCACCACTGAGATACAAAAATTTAGGTTTACAAGAAGAAAATTTAGGTTTACAGGAAGTTAATTTTGTAGGTCAAAAATCACTGTTTGGATCACTTCAACGTGAATTAACTCATTACTCTATCTTCGTACGCCAATAGGAAAATTGCGAGTAATTGTTGTAATTGTTGTGACTACTAAAATGAGTCGTGTAATAGAGGGATGAACGTCATTTATATTAAGTATTGTGATTAATAGAGACACATTCCCTGTCAATTGTGACATTGCTAGTGACATTGTTATCAGGGCTCCGCAATGATTTACGAGATAGAGCCAGCGCAAGGGATGTCGCGACTAAAATAATTTATGAATAAAATGATCCTCCCTCTCGGAAAGTTGGACGGTCCGTGGATTACGACGCGTTTCAAAGTGGCGCGCATTCATTACAGCAACTTGGTCGTCTGCGCGCCCCTCAGCCGGAGTCCCGAAGGAGTGCCAAGCAGTAAGCGAGAGCCGGGCGACAGATCGCAGCTGCAGATGGGACGTCCGCAGCTTCCTGTGGTATCTCGTTTCCTTGTTAGATGGCTGCTCGCGACGCGGCGCAGGTGGTTGTCAGGCATACAATGCGCACCGCGCGGGCCGACGTCGCAGCCCCTATCTGCCTTCCGCGGCGCGGGAAGCCTCCGGAGCGCGTTGGCAAGATGGCGGCGAGGACAGTGCCTAGGATGGTGTGAGGGCATTTCTACGTGCGTTGTTGCAGTCTGGTGTAGAAATCATCTACAAATATACTGTAACTTTCTTTGTTCTGCTTCTTACATTTTATGATCGTACTAACGTTCCTGATCGAAAACGCATATTTCCTTCGTGTGTAAGCTCTACATATACGACGTATCTCAATAATTCAATACACTCATAATATGTCTATTTTGTTACAATGTTAGCATTAGAAATTATATAGTTATCACAAGTATTACAAATTGTATACAGTGTCTCAATTAATTTAACGAAGACCAGTATTAGTAAAATTTCCTTTTAAAGTTTTGCTTTTCCTTTTTAAGTTTTGCTATTTATTTAAAACATTCAACATATTAGCACAAACGATTTTGTAACGAGATTAAAAATAATAAGATTATCAATTGGAATATTATGGATCACGTCAAGTGTGAAAAGTGTAAAATAGTTTTACTTCATATTCGAGCATATTCATATTCGATATATTATTTTTTCACTTGTCCAAGTGTTATCAAAATGTCACAAGGCACAATAAGCTTTTCAGTGAGAATGATAAATTAACATGAACCTCTTATGTGAAACATTGAAACAACAACATAAGTTAATATAAAATAATAAATTAGATACATTGACAAAAAGCCAGTTTAGAGAACCACTTTCCTTGGTAAAACTTCTGAATGATCTCAAGACAATATTCTTTGAAATTTTCATGCATTGGTACTGAAAAACGATGTTCACTACTCTCATGAATTGTGTTTCGTACAGTAATTTCTAAATGATGGATTCTGGTCCTGTCGTCCAGAAACATTTCATTAGTTCGCCAAAGCTTGACTTCCTTTAGTCATCACGTAAATAACTGTTTCCTTCGGCCAGTGAGGAGTTTCGTGGACGTCTTAAGTCCTTCCCCAGCGGGCGCTTAAGTCGCCCGCCTGCCGCTTCCTACCCTGAGGCGCGGCCGTCAGCCTTCCTGCGCGGAGGTGCAAGCGTGCCCCGGGGGCGGATCAGCGCTTCCGCCCCCGCCGCCCGTCCCGCCGCGCCAACACAGATTGATATTGATAGCGCGGGCGTAATTCGAGACTCGAGCCCCCCTGGACTTCCTGCCGGCGGGGCGCAGCGGGGCGGAGGCGGCGGGAGGGGGAGTTCCGGCAGCGCGTGTGACCCCGGGGTGGGCGCCGGCGGTGGGGGGGGGGCGGGACGCGCGAGGCGATAGCGCGAAGGTGGAAGGTGTGGTGGGGGTAAGAGCCACAAAGGAGGTTAGAGGGGAGGCGAGCGGAGTGGGGCCTAGTCGATGGAGAGATTAGGAGGTAATGGAGTGCAGTTCAACGCAGCTTCAGCGCTGAGAGGGAGAGCGCTGGCCTGGCCGAGGAGGGGGGGGGGGGAGATGAAGGCGCTGAGGGTGGTTGTGTTCTTAGCGCTTAGAAAAAAACAGCGCATCAGTTATTCTGCAAGTTAGGATGTTCATTTACAAAAATAGAGGATATTGAGGTTGAAATTGTGACAGAGAAGATAAACTTGAAATCTGTTTCAACATTAAATATTTAAGGTCTTTTCGCGCAACGAAGAAGCTTTCTGAAAACAACGTCGTGTGAACCCCAGCTAATTAAACAAATGCTTAATAAGGACTCTAAATATTTCAATTTTAAACACGGTGTATTTTTACAAATGTTAAAATTGAAAAAAAAACATCATTTGTTAAAATCGTATATGCGTTTATGAAGTGATTTCGCATGCCTGGTACTCCATATTTAATATGATGTCTTTAACCTGAAGAGGTATGAAACTAAATGTACTTTGCAATACAATATAATGTATGTGTTGAAAGTAGAAAGTACAGTCAGGTTTGTCTAAGATACTTAAAATTAATTTCAGCATATAAAATGAAGTAACTTTTTATTCATAAAACCTTGGCACGGAGAACAAAGGAGAATTACAAGAAATTCATAACTCCATTCTTCGTGAGAAACTTTTATGGAGGTCATAGGAATCAAAGCTCACGAACAAAAAACACCGCAGATCCTTAATCTCTTTGTCCTACCAGGAGTCGCGCAAAAAAGTAGGTCAACTCAATTGAATCACAGCAGCGAGAAATGTTGCAACGAATTTTTTCCAATATTGAACACATCCAGAGAAATTTTAAAGTTTTATTTCACTTAGTGCGGAATTTTGATTTTAAAATGTATTTGTAAAAGAGAGAAAATAAATGGCATTGGGAAATTTATTCGAATTATACATACTACATTACTGACAGAAACGTACATTCAGATACAAAGGTTGGAAAATTTATGGGTGTATTTCATTTTATAATATCTAAATATTACACTTAAACAAAGAATAAAACTCGGTTTCAGTTCATTTCTTTTGATTTTTAAGTTATACCCTGCCTTCTAAAACTTGTGAATTAAAGTGAATTTGCGAACGTTACATTTCTAATTTTGCATATCTGATTGCCAATATTCTTCCATATGTAATTGGGAGAAATTATTCACTTCTTGTTGCGATAGCATACTTGTAGTAATATAGTGGTGAATTATTATAAGAAAGAAAAAAAATATTTTAATAAATATATAGCATGCCAAGACTCTACCAATTTATCAAAAGATGGTAGTTGGTTGCATCGATGTTGCACCACTGTATTTGATTGACGAACATGGAAATTCAAAAAAGACTCCTGAAAACATGATATGATGAAAAGACTCCTGAAACATGTCTTGATACGTTGTGTCTCTGTCAGCAAATAAACGATGTAACCGAGCTTCAGTTCTACAGGAGTCACTTGTTACGCGAATTAGAGTGAGAGCTAACGAAAAAGAAGAGAAATGAACTCGAAAAATAATGGGCAGATGGTTCACAGCATGTTAGAGACAACCGGTCGTGTGACAGAGAAATGGCTAGATTGGTGCACGTGGCAGGATGTCGGTTCCCGGAAGGGGTGGAGGGAAACTTTCTCGCTGTCGCGGCGGCGGACTGCGCCCATCGCGGCCCCGCCTTCCACTGCCCATCCTAGTGACTTCCTTCGCCCTGCGCCACGCACCTTCCACCTCCTCTCGCGTTGGCCTCCGCGAGCCTGCTCCCTCGCGCGCTCCCTCACGCGCGTCCTCGCGCCCCGCCCAGGCGCTCCGACTTCACGCCCGTTCCCTCGCGCACGCCTTTGCGCCCACCCTTCCAAGCCCGCCCCCTCGAGCCCACCCCTCACGCCTGCTCCTCGCGCCCGCCCTCTCGCGTCAGCCATCTCGAGCCTGCCTTCTCGGCCCGCCCCCTCACGCCTGCCTCTTGCGACCGCCCTCTTGCGCCCACCCTCTTGCGCCCACCCTCTCGCGCCCGTCCCCTCGAGTCCGCCCCCTCGCGCCCGCCCCCTCGCGCCCGCCACCTCGAGCCCGCCCCCCTCGAGCCCGCCTCCTCGAGCCCACCCCTCGAGCCCACCCCTCGAGCCCACCCCTCGAGCCCACCCCTCGAGCCTATCCCTCGAGCCCACCTCTTCACGCCTGCCCTTTAGCGCCCGCCCCTCGAGCCTGTTCCTTGAGCCCGCCCCTTCGTGCCCGTCCACGTACCCACTCCCTCGCGCCCTTGCGTCCACTCATTCGCGCCCGCTCTCTCACCCACCCCCTCGTGCCCGCCCTCACCACCGTCCTGCCGCCTCGCCGCCTACGGGCCCGTCGCTGCCCTCGCGCCCACTCCCTTACGCCTGCCCTTTCGCGCCCGCCCCCTCGCGCCCGCCCCCTCGAGCCCGCCCCTTCGCGTCCGTCCTTGTACCCACTCCCTCGCGCCCACTCATTCGCGCCCACCCTCTCACCCACCCCCTCGTGCCCGCCCTCACCCCGTCTCTGTTCTCGCCGCCCTCGCGCCCACCCACAGCCTGCGCGCGATCTTCCGCGGCGGCGGCGGCGGCGGCGGCGTTGTCGGCGGCGGCGGCGGCGGCGGCGGCGTTGTCGGCGGCGGAGCCCGCGGCATTAAGCCAGCTAATGAGGTTAGCGCGCCGACGAGTTCGCCTCGCCGCTGTTTGAGGACTCGACAACTTTTCCTTCAGAGCGCGCGTCATGAATGAAATATCACCGCCCGCGGCCTCGCTCCCCCTCCCCCTCCCCCTCCTCCCCGCCCTCAACGACTCTCAGTGCCGCCCCCGTTATTAGACCCCCCTCTCCGTTTCATTCTGCTGAACCTGCTCCCTGCTTGTTCCACGCCGCCTTTCCTTCTAGTTGATTCTGGTTGTGCTTTGCTCCAGCACACTTGCGCACAATGGCGAAAATTTCCTCAGCAGGAAACGACTGGCCAACGCGGCTAAGTGATATTGTATTTTGGCTCATTTGAAAATACTAAAGAATAGTGAACAACAAACCACAATGTGCTATTGTCACCACACGAAATCAGTAGATCGTAATTTACATTACCTCAAAACATAAATATTCAGTATATTTACAAGCCACTAAACAATTTTCATTACTATTCACATCCTCATTCTGAAACGAGATGTTTCTTGGAATGTATGAAGAGATTGTGAAAGTAAATCTGGATTGTAGGTGGTGTTGGGAAAAGCCAAAGTATTTCATAAGAACGCCCAGGCTTCTAACGCGGCACCTGGTAGGAAACATCAGGCGAAGAGAGGGCGAAGGGCCGCATAGGGAATCCTTTTCTCTCTAAGCCCTAGGATTGTTATGTACTGGTAATTTTATTCAGTACAAACTGGGGCGATCCGTGAAATAGTGTACCACTGGACAAATCATTCTTCTTCCGACTGCTCATTTGAATCCTCTGAGTACCCAGATTCAAGTCAGTGTCACTCCATACAGAATTATTGGTGGTGAAAAAAGCGTCAAGAAATCTCTATGTATTCCATGTCCCGTATATCCAAGTATTGTACATCATCATCATCATCATCATCATCAGATTCTCCCAGCTTCATTATTATAGTTATTTATGACAATCATCTCGTCTGTCATCCCTCTAATTGCTATCGCGATCATCTCTGAATGAAAAAGCGCTCTCTACAGAAAATCGGTGAACCATGGCCGCGGAACACCCGCTCTGTTGGTCTCCCTGCAGTGCAAGGCAAACAATAAAAAATATGACACGAGCTGTACCCTTGCAAAGAATGGCACACATTACTCACGTTATTTTCATATTCTGTACCCTAGTGGCATGCCAACATCCCTACACGAAATAACTAACACCGACGTTGCATTATTGTCTTCTATTTCCACCGCTCGCTTCTAATTCGCGGCTGACTGCCCCCTCGCCCGCCGCGGCCTCGCGATTCACAATTGAAATATGTTTTCTCGTTAGGCGAGGACTTGCGACTCACAATTCAAAACCCCCCTTCGTTACAGTCGGCCCCGTTCTTCTGCTCCTATTCCTTCCCGGCGTCGTGGGTTTGCGGGTAGTGGCGGCGCCGCAAATTCGCGTTTTGTTGCTGTCTTCCCGCGCGGACTCGCGTTTCGCCACGCTCCTTTCGATGCAGAGACGGCGAACGAGCGCGGGATACGCCGTCGCCGCTTCCGACTGCGCGTGCGCCCAATTCTTACAATGTAAATAAGAGCGGCGCTCGGCGTCTGCACTCAAGCGCTGCGCCGATTCCCTTCCGCCCAGAAGACGAAGGTGCTCGTTATTTCCTACCTTCGCAGACGGGGAACTGCCGTTAGCGGTGCGCTGTGACGTCGCGCTAGAATAGGGGACATTAAAGCGCAAAAGGGAGACTCGACTGAAGTTTGATAAAGTTTCGTGGAATGATCGCAGTTAAAACCTCGTAAGATTATTCGCGACGTGGTTGGCAGGCGTGCTCCCACATGAAAACGCGACGGAATGCGGTACTGAACGAGAAGACCAGCTGCTGGGGGTAATGAGCGGTAATGAACTTGGACCAAATGTGTTCCAATGAATGTCAGAATTTTATACTTTATGCAACGAGGAACTCGTCGGAAGCATTAAAATCACATCGGTCCGTTGCTTCTACAGATGTGGAATCCAATTCTAACTTTATGTTTTTATAATAGTCAAATATATTTGGAATATAGACGTATTTAATTTGAATAGAAGATTTAAAACAATAAAATATGGGGAAGGGATTTTTTAGTGAATTCTCTTACTTGAGTTCTGATTCATTTTAATGGTTCTGCTAAATTATATTTTCGGCGATGAAGACCACACCTTACAATCGAGCGTGCTGACTGGCTTGGGAGGTCGTAGGATCCATTCCGGCAAGATGCCAGAAATGTTTTGATATACTGAAGACTAATAGCTATTTTAATTGGTAGTTTCCAGCGTTTTCCTGTTCACCTTTACGGGACATTCAGAGCACTAATATGCATTCCGAGCTTTCCAATTTATCTTCGATTTGGATGAGAATGTATAGAGAGGGTATAGACGCGATCGGTAAAGTATATAAATACAAAATTAACTAATAATTTAAATTTATTTCACTTCAATATTTTATTTTTCTTGCACTGATATAATTATATAGTTTTGTACCTTATCAACATTTAAAGGTGTGCGTTACGAGATTAAATGCTTCTTTCATAAGGCGTACACAATGTGATATCATTTCTCACGATCTGCGGGAATTTCACATGAAGGTCAGTTATTGAAAAGATTGTGATTTCTCATCTCATCTTGAAAATACGACGATCCAATCTTCGACAACTCGATATGGCTGGGATTGGAACCGAAGAATAGGCTCTGCGGGAAAACGCGTTTTCTTTCTCCCATCTGACTCTTTTGTTCACAGTGAGAGCGCGAGGGAAGAATATAGCGCCGGAGCAAGGAATTGATTCTTCCCATTGGCGTTTACAGAAGAGGCCAATCACTTAATTTAAAAAAAAAGCATACACAGCAATAACTGCAGGACTTAGAAAGAGAATAGTCTTTACTCAATATGGCCAAGGTACATTAAAATGTACTTTAAATTACTACACTGTAATTAATCTGAAAGACACAAAATTATTTTCGGATACTATTCTATTGACTCGAAGAAAGCAAAAGGGAGCAATAGATCTATTCCTTACTGGCAAAGATGCCTAAAGGAAAACTCCCGGATGTCGACGTGAAGGTCTCCATTCACCGAGGGAGGAACACTTCCACCTCCCGGAATAAAACATTAGCTACACTCACGGGAGTAGGGATCATAGTAGTTCTTAAAAAAACAATCACTCGCTAAAACAATTTTTGTTTGCATTAACAACTGAAACGTAGTATCAATTTGAAGGTTGACTAATATGTCAACGAAACATCTGTGTTTAATTAACGAAAAATAAATAATAACATGGAAGATGGCACGGGCCATCTTCGCCTATAAGACCTACAAGGCGAATTGCGGGATTTTCCCTAAAAGGTATCTCCCACCAGCGGCACCGCTGTAGTAGGCACAAGCTGAAAGCTCTCGACATGTGTGGAAGTGTAAGGCATGCGAGTGTTAGAATGTGCCCAGTAAATAGCCGGATGCTGGCAGCAAACCACTCATATTGATTTAGTTCATCGCTTCCTCATCGCTATTCACTGCACTGTGTCCAGTCTGAACTGGACGGGTGAGGAGCCCGCTATTGTCGGGGCGTCCGCTGCTCACAAGGACAGCGCGGCGCGACCGAGGGCGTGGGTGGAACGCGCCCGTCGGCGAGCTCGGGCTTCGATTGCAGCGGCGTCGCATCGCGCCGCGTCGCGTCGCGTCGCTTCGAGTGCGGACGAGCGCTGGAAATCGATTTAGTGGCGACGCCTCGTCGTGTCAAACAGCGCAGTAGATGCCTCGATTAAGCGCGAGCCCCCGCCAGTGCTCGCCAGCTGTTTCCTGTTCCTGATTTATTTGCGCACGCCCCGTGCCGGACCACACCCTTGCATTCTCTTTGCGAATTGCTCCCGCAACTCGTTACGTGCAGAACGCAGAGGGGTAGGTCGTGAGCATGAACACGTTGAGTGAATGTATAATGGAAATAGAAGTAGGTTTACTAATACATCCTTAGGTAGGCAGCAATAACATTAATACTCTAATATACACGTAATTTTAATTAATAAGTAAAATATAATGTAAATTGCTAAGTGGTTGACAACAGAAAATTTCATGTGTTGAACTACATGCGTTCAATTTTACTTTTGTGTAGTTGAGATTGCAGAAAAGTAATCACAACGCTTCAGAAGGAAAGAAGACAAACAAAGAATAAACAAATTCTTTACTGACTTAAATAATGCTACGAAAGTACATAATCCTAGTTCAAGGAAGAAAATATACAATGTACATTAATATTGTATTGCTAAAACGTAAGACGAAAAAATACCTGTGTAAACAGAAAATAACCAAACCTCGTATTTGATATTGTGCGCAAGGACAAAAAGGAGAAGAAAGAAGGGTGAAAAAAGAGAAATTTATATTTTGAGAATACCAGCGCCACAAAGTGAAGCCGGCCAGACCTGAAAGTGGAATGCGAAACGAGAGGGAGAAAACAGTGAAAAGAACCAGTGAGTGTAAAACTCAACACCAAAAAGAAGAGCTCTGGTTCGAAGCTGCAAAACACAATCGCGCATTCCGCAATATGGGCAGTGTTGATGTCCAATCGATTCGACGGTCTATTGTGCTGCGTTGGGCATCGCCTCCCACCCCCGGAATCTTCGGGCTCATACAGCGATGAGAGGAAGGTCGTATCTGACCGGCGCACATCGACAACACGCGCAATAATAATAAGAATATTATAATAAATAATAATGATAATAATAATTATTATTAATATTAATAATAATAATAATAAAAATAATAACAGCAATAATAATAGTAATATGTTATGCTATCTAGGAAAAAAAGGAGACAGATTTCTTTAACACAATATGCTACAACAATGCAAGGAAAATTGTGTGTGTGTGTTAGTGTGAAGAGCTCTTACGATGAATCTGAATTTTTCAATTTAATTTTCAAGATAAAAACGTCATGTGTAATTTCCAGAAATGGTGCAGATAACGAATTTCATTATTTCATTGTTCAGAAAACAAAACATAATTTTTGAATATCTGTATTTGCTCTTTTCCAAGTTTTACTTTTTTGGACCATGTGGCTTCTGTATAATGATTTAAAACGCTTCTACTTTATTACCTAAAACAAACAGATGGTCTCATCGATTGTGTACGGATTCACATATTAGGATGTTGTGACGTTTGGCGGTATTACAATTACATGTGGCGCCTGAACTTTGTCTTAAGGAATACGAACAAACTGAACCGAGAAAAGGTTGTCTCGGAAACGGTCTAAATCAGATCGTCGTGCGTGCGTGTGGCTCAGTGTGTGTGTGTGGGGGGGGTGCGTGGGGGTGGCTGGAGGTCGCAAAGCAGAACCGGCGCCCTCGGCTGTCGCTTGGGCGCGGGCAGGCGGGCGGGCGGGTGGCGACCTCACTGGGTCAAAGGTCAGGGGTCACGGGGCGTCCCCGCAAGACCGCGCCGCCACCGCCGCCGATCAATAGCCGACGGTCGCCTGGCCACGCCGCCACGCGCCCGCCCACATCATCGTCCCATCGCCCACCCCTCACCCGAACGCCTGCCCGCCCCCTCGCCCGCCACCTCACTCCGTCACTCGAACGCCCGCTCACCCGCCACCCCACCACACCATGCAAATACCGACCCACCAGCCTGATACACAACCCCATCATCTGAACGCCTGCCTGCCCACTTGCCCACCAACTCACTCCATCACTCGAACGCCCTCTCACCCGCCACCCCACCGCACCATCCAAATAGTGACCCACCAGCCAGATACACAACCCCATCATCCAAACGCATACCTGCTCACTTGCCCACCACCTCACTCCATCACTCGAACGCCCGCTCACCCGCCACCCCACCGCACCATCCACATAGCGACCACCAGCCTGATACACAACCCCACCATCCGAACGCCTGCCTGCCCGCTCACCTCATCGGCTCCACGACCACCAGACCACTACTCAACTCCATCACAAAAAAACGCCTATCCATCTCATCGCCGCAAATCTCACCACATCGTCACCCTACTCCATCACCCGAACCCCTGCCGGCATACTACCTGCCCGCCCACCACATAGACCACACGTCCACCTAACACCATTCCATCACCCGAACACCTGTACAATCACTCGCCCACCAGCTCGCCAAAACACTGCATCACACGAACGCATACCCGCCCGCCCGCCCGCCCGCTATCCTACCCCACCATCCGAACTTCTACCCGAATATTTGACCGACCTGCTCTTCATAACGCCAACCTCATCGCTCGCTCTCCCACGCGATCGCTCACAAGTTCCTATGACTCATCCCTCCAGCCTAAGGCCTACTCTATCGCCTGTGCGCCCGCCAACGCGTGCTAGTCCACTCTTTATGAGCACCTGCCCGCACTACCCATCGCCTAAATACCCCTCCGGCTTATTCGCCCATCCTAACCTCCATCTCACCGCCCACCCCATTTTCTCCGCTCTTCCCGAAGTACCCGATCGCCTGACCGCTCGCTCGCCAGCACGTCCTCATTACCCGCCCCGCCACCCGATGCCCAAAAAGGTCTACTCAACGGACACGACCGAAGAACGGTTTCTTTCTGTACGGCGCAAGAAATGGGGCCAACAGACCTACAAAATCATAATTGCGGAGGGCACGTGTATTCTGAGTATTAATGATCAAGTGACGTGGTTGGGGCTGGAGCGAATGGGAATGAGACCTTTATACAAATGATCTCGTCACGAATACTTGCGTAAAGAAACACCAATGGTGACAACACACTTCAACTAATATTGATTTTACTACAAAGCAAACACAGACACACTTTTCACTGAGGTGAAGGGGAAAACTAGGCAATTCATTAATTTGATATAGTATATTGTTAGCTGTATGGTCAAAAGGCATTCTTTTCGTGTATTTCTTAAAGCAGTAGTAAAGTAATGTTGATGTGAGCTTTAGTTAAGAGAATGATCAATATTATTATTGGTTATTCCAAAACCTAAATAAATCATAAACCTGTCAATCATAAATAGGAATCTAATAATTCGGATTATTAATGTGTTTCATGCTTTTTTTAAGTTTTCGTTTGCCCCTACTAGAGAAATTTACTTGAGATTATCATTCATTATTAATTATTAACCATGATTCTTGTACAGAACCAAAAATACGTCGTCTGAATGTCCTTCCTTGAATTTGAATTTAACGGCACATATCAGGCGAAACGAATTACATTCACATCACTACCATCACCACGCATTACTGTTTTCCTTCTGAACGTACTGCTTTTCTCGAAAAATAAGAGAAAATTATATATTACAGTTTTTTATACATTATTTATGAACCGAACTGAGTGAGGACGCTTTAACTTGGCCTCTTGAAATTTCGCCTCCCTACATTTTTTTGTTGTCCATTCACTAGCAAGTGTAGTGATTGATTTTCTTCTAATTTGGGGTGAGTATTCCTACAAGTGACTCAAAAAGACGTATGTGAAAATGTTTTCTTTTTTCGACGCGAAGCCTTCTGTTTACAGAAGTGCTAGTACTGGAGTCCATTTGTGCGCCGTAAGAGAGTATACTTTCGAGCCTGAGCCCGCTGCGCTCGCATGCCACTGCCCAGTTATGTGAAGGGCCGCAAGAGGGCGGGCGGGGGAGCGGCAGCCGGAAGGGCGAGGGACACGGTGACCCACTTGCGAGCGGTCGCTGCCCTCTGCCACCTCCCTCCACCGCGCCCCCTCCTCCCGCCGTCCATCTGCCTCGGCCGCCTCCGCCGCCGCTTTCGCCTTGGCGCCAATGCCGGGCGCGGGCGGGATGGAGCAGAGAGCAGACGGGGCAGTTGTGCGAGGCGTGAAGGGTGGGATGGGAGGTAAATCGAAGGAGAGTGGTGGAGAGGGCGGGCTGAGAGTGGTGATACACCACGATGGGGAGGGTGTGGTGAGGGCGTGGACGAGGGTAGGGACGAGGGCGGGGACGAGAGCGTAGACGAGGGCGTAGCCGATGGCGTAGACGAGGGCGGGGACGAGGGCGGGGACGAGTGCGGGGACGAGTGCGGGGACGAGGGCGGGGACGAGGGCGGGGACGAGGGCAGGGACGAGGGCGGGGACGAGGGCGGGGACGAGGGCGGGGACGAGGGCGGGGACGAGGGCGGGGACGAGGGCGGGGACGAGGGCGGGGACGAGGGCGGGGACGAGGGCGGGGACGAGGGCGGGGACGAGGGCGGGGACGAGGGCGGGGACGAAGGCGGGGACGAGTGCGGGGACGAGTGCGGGGACGAGTGCGGGGACGAGTGCGGGGACGAAGGCGGGGACGAGGGCGGGGACGAGGGCGGGGACGAGGGCGGGGGCGAGGGCGGGGACGAGGGCGGGGACGAGGGCGGGGAAGAAGGCGGGGAAGAAGGCGGGGAAGAAGGCGGGGTCGAAGGCGGGGACGAGGACGGGGAAGCGGGAGGTGACACTAGGGGGGGTGGGGAGGATGCGGGTGGGGATGCGGGCCAGGGAATAGGCGAGAACGGGAGGTGGGCGTAGGAGCGAGAGGGGAGAAGTGTGGGAGGGGAGAGTGGAAGTGGCGGTTACAGGTGCGGGGAGGATGATGTGACGGTGCGGGATAGGCGGGGCGCAGGAGAATTCGAGAGAAACGCGGAGGTGGGGGCGGAGTTGGGGCGAGAGATGCGTTGGAAGATTCCGCCAGCGATCCTGGCCACGACGCCCCAGGGAGCCCTGTCTTGGCGCTCCGCAGCCCATGGGCAGCTCCTGCCGCCAATAAACGCTGTTTCCCTAGTGTCGAGAAGCCTTTTACATTCTCCTCAGGCTCTCAAAAAAGACCTCGCCTCAAGAACAGCTCTATTGAGACAACATTACGCTTGCAGTTCTCGACGCCGCGTCGCGTATATGCAACGTAGTCGCTCGGCTGCGTTGACCTAATAACCGTCAAGTTGCAACACAATGTGTCGAGCTGCAAGTGGAGGCCTGAACTACCATCAGGGGCGATCATCCAGCAATAAAGATATCGCACAACAGTACATCACGTCGTATCGAGTTGACATCTTGATGGGCGCTGAACGGAGCTCAATATGTGGAGTGAATAGGGCCGCGCTAGTTTCGATTGTAATGGCGTGATATCAATGGATGTAACAAACACGTCGTTTACTATTATTATCAACACATGTGTATCAGAATTTTCAAAGAAGCATGAAGCGGGTGATATTCTTTTGGGATATAGTGTCTTAATCATGTTCCTGGCGTCGCCAATGAATTGTAAACAGCGTAATTTCAACTATTTATACCAATCCCAGAGGCATTAAAATGTTTGATTAGAAAGAGACTTGTCCATATTAGAGATACTGAAATTTTTGGCAAAACATTAATACTCGGAATACTAAGGAATACCCTGAAGCCAATTAGCATTTTCCATTATTATTCCATATTTGTGTGCACTCGTTACTCACGCCAAGCAGCTGTCGGTTTCCATTTCACCAAGCACCAAGACAAACATTGTGTTCCATTCAGAGAAGGACAGGGATGACGGGCATATCCTCAGATACCTTAGCTGCACTGAAAACTTTGAGAGTGCATTGCAAGTGATGAATGTTAAATCTTTATATACGAAAAATGAACTAAGATAACATTTTTGATTTATATAAAATTATTTTAGCGTCTGTCTAAAATATTGTAAAATTATCTAAAGGTCTTAAAATGTAGTACAAATTTACGACTGGTCGCCAGCGGCCAACCAGCGGCCGCTCCGGATACTGGGTCAGAGACCTTGATGCCACAGAAGATATCCAGTCGTGGACGAAACGTTTGTCCCTTCCATGCCAGTTGGGCCATTGGCTACCAACCCCAAAACTTTTTCTGATATTGATCCTGGCCGTGAACGCCTGCGATGCGGTGCTTGAGTGCAACGAAAAGAAAATGATTCCTTCTTAATTCAGTGTACCTACGCTGGGGGAGTGTACAACGTCACCTAGTATCCTGGTGCCTGGACGATATTGTTAACAGAAGCCTATGACTTCACCTCGTACGCTCACATGATAAGGGTGTTGTCAGTGAGAGTACACGACATCACCTAGTTCGCCAGTGCTAGGAAGATGGCGCCAGAGGAAACCTAAGACTTCACCTAGCACGCTCATATGATAAGGGTGTTGTCAGTGGGAGTACACGACATCACCTAGTTCACCAGTGCTAGGAAGACGGCGCCAGAGGAAAACTAAGGCTTCACCTAATACGCACTAACGGTGAAGATGTCGGCTGGGCGCCTTACTCCACGGCGTGTGGGGAAAGTTTGGCGCGCTCGCTCGTCGCGACAGCTGCGTCTCCTGCGGCGGAGGCGGAGGCGAAGGCGAAGGCGCGGGCGAAGGCGGAAGCGGAGGAAATCCAATTAGCCCCGGCGCCCGCGTCTGCGCGTATTCCCCGTCGCCCGCGCCCTTTGACCGCCCGCGCGGAAAACGCGCGCCCCAGACGAAGGCGCGTGCCGAGCAGTGGGCGCGGACGGCAACCACGCGACGCACCAACCACACGCCGAAGGCAACACGGCCGTTTGCAGCTAATACAATATGAGTGTGTGAAAAACAGAACGGTATAAGTAACATTTTATAAATTATGAGAAAACTTTGTATTGAAGTCAATATAACTGTCAAGTCTTAGTTCATTGTTTCATCATTAACACCACGCTATTTCAATTGTTCATTAAAACCACGAAAATAAATTGCCATTGGAATTCAGCAAAAAAAAAAAAAGAACTTTTTTCAGGATTTATAAAATGTCACTTACACTGTTCTGGTTTTCACCCATTCATATGTACACTAAAGCACAATATAACATAACACATAATTGAAAAGAGCTAATGTCAATTTTCCGTGTTACATTATTTCAACAAGATACGTAGACAACATCGAGCATACAGTGCTTAATTAATGTGGTGGTAATTAAATTATTATTCTAGTTTTTGCCACAGGAGTCGGATGTATATACAACAATAGTACGTAATTATAATTATTATATTTTAATACAAATGAGGAGGGTATATTGAATCTGATATCTCAAGAAATAAAATTTCAATTCCCGAAAAGTTGTATAATATAAAAATTACAACGGATTTTCTTATCCATTCCATAACCTCTGGTGTTGATGTTGGGAAACCAATACGTACGTCATTATACACTTGGAATGGACAGTTCATCACAATATGGGTCATCAGCGAAGGAAGAAGTATAGGTAGGTGAACAAAGTTAAAAGGTTAAAAGTTGCCCTACCGATGCTTCATTCTTGTCAAGACGCAGAATGTTTTCAAGTGCTGTGCTTGGAAAATTGTATGTTCGAATCTCGAATAAACTTGGATAATTTCTCGTTGTCTCAATCGCTAATACCAAGAAAATAAAAACACTTAGCATCCCAATAAATGAGAAAAAAAACATTCTACATACCCGAAGCACAAAATCAAACAGAAAATACCTTAAGCATACTAACGACGAAGAAAACAGATGAAAGATATTTGGGCAAAACAAAGTAAAGCATACACATGGATCTCCAAAAATCCCTCCTGCTGGTAATTTTGATTTGATCTATTTATTCCATACTTTGATATAAAGAACAATAAAAATAATTGAAATAATTATAAAAATAGTATTAATAACATTAACAACAATAAAATTAATAATAATATTAACTATAAAATTAATAATATTAACTTTAAAATTAATAATAATATTAACAATAAAATTAATAATAATATTAACAATAAAATTAATAATAATGGTCAGACGTTTTAAAATTATTTGGTTGTGTACACGTATTCTAAAATGCTCGCAGCTCTACGTCATTTGGCCCACTTCGGCCCAGCGCGCGTCGCGGCGACGGAACCCGGTTTGAGGCGTCCAGGCAGACGCGGACGCAGACGCCGCCGCACTCGCCACGCGCGTTGGCAGCGCTGGGGCTGGCGGCGCCTTCTGTCGCAACCGCTGCCTGACGCGGCCTCTGCCTCCACCAACGCGCGCGGCGATCTGCCCTCGCGGTGTCTCGGAACTGGACCAACGACGTCGCGGAATGATATTGGAAAACGATTCTCTCCTTGCCGGTAAGAATAAACATGAACCCTTACAGATTACGTTAGGTCATGCAAGCGATCTTGGCATTTATGTCAAGGATACTGATCTTGAACCTGTCATCGACAAAAGAGAAATTGAATATTCAAAGGCTAATGCAGTGTGCAATAAACCTCACCGTCGCCGACAACAGAAGGACATTCTATTTTTAGAGAGCTTTGGTGCTTTACAAATGAACTTTCGACGCTTGCATTCATGAATGCGGTTCTTCATATACTTCATATTCTTCATGTATTCCGTATTTTCATTAAGTTAGGACAAGTTCAGTTTACCGAGTACAGATTATTTACATCTTTATTATTTTGTTTAAACACTTCATATTGAATATAATGTTAACGTGTCAGAACACACTGAATAAGTTTTCAGTGAATTTTTGTTTTCATTGTAAATGAGATGAACACTGCTTTTTCAATGATTTTAAGAAAATAATCGATACAAACGTTTACTATTTGTCTTACGCTTTTAGGTACAAACACAGTTATGTCTTATTTCAAGCAAATCTCCTCGATTTATTAGAAATGGCAAGCGGTAAATAATGTGACACAAACAGCGCATGGTTAATGAACGTTCTTTGACTGTTATGGATGATGGGAATGGAAATAAATTGTGCGTAGTGGTTATACAGATAACTGTATCGTCTCGTATTTCGTGGTATATGTATTTGAATAGACGCATTGCACTGTCTTTATGAGTTTGATATTTTCTTACGAATGCAAATTGAACAGGATTTCGAGATATTTAGTAAGTTGGGTGAAGATAACAAGCTCTCTGAATCATTGATACCTGCCGTTCGAGGGCGAACATTTCTGAAGCGACTAGTAATTCCAAACCTGAAGCAGGCAGAGGTATGCTGTGAAAGGGGAAGGGTGGTTGAAGCTCTGGCTACCCCGGCGCAGTGACGTGCTGTAAAGCTGACAACTTCAACTCTCATGCGCATTTCAACGCGCCAACAACGCTTCACCAGCAGACGACCGTATCCTGTCAAACGTCGCGTGCGTATTGCAGTCGCCCGTCGGGAGGGCTGAGGCGAGTCGCGCGGCGTGACTGACACAAGTCGTGTTGACGTCCGTGCGCGGCGGGAGAAAGCGGCCCCGGGCCGCGGAGCGAGACCGCGCCGTGTGACGCCGAGGGCGGCGGGGCGCGACAAAGGCCATGGCACGGAGTACAGAGGGCCACCACGCACCAATGCGTTCGGAACCTCGCATCATTTCGATAGGACAGATTCGATAGATTGATTGATTGATTGATTGATTGATTTGAGTGTTTCCGGGCGCGTCAACTGCTAGGGACACTACATCCGTAAGTATAGTGCACGCATTTTTCGACGTGAAGTGGCGGTCATCTTCCTCAGCTGGATGGTGAAATGCGGCGACGACTGTATTCGTCGGCTTGAAGGGATTTCTCCAATCAGGTATCTTACACCATCGTAGCACCGCCTCAGCCGGGTCAAGCTCTAAGCTCCTGACTGGCCTCCTGACCTGTATGGCAGAGTAGTGCGTGTAAGTGTACGTGTGTGTAAGTATGGCGTGATAATGGGACAAGGAAGGGGAAGGAATGATAGCGCGCGGTCCAAAGACCGTTTGTTAGTGTACTGCTCCGGCATTCGTATGGTGTTGATCGGAGATACCACGGACAACTGCCGATCAGAGCAGCCGGCCGCTAGAATTCTCCTCCAGTGAGCGACTGAACCAGACCAAGCTATCTAGCTAGCGCCAAAAATCCTGGCGCAGATCATGGGACTCGCACCCTAGGATTTCTCTGTCGGAGGCACAGCGACATCAATTGATGCGCCAGCCAACTAAGGCGATAGGAGGACCTGATAGAAAGGCCCGTGATGAAGCGATCAGTCCTCCACAACACGGGAATTCCTCCCTTTTACCGCTGGAACCCGGTTCAACTGTACTAAACTTCGGTAAAAGAGGTTTCGCCGGGAGATATATTTCGGTGGAGGTTTAATTACGTGCGCTGCGCGGGGAGAATGCAGCCTAAGAGGAATCTCGACCGCCAAATTCCGCGCGAATACCGATCTGATGGCACAGCGTCACTGTCAATCTTTAATGAACATTCCACCAGCTTCATCATCGTCAACATCATCACTATTATTTTCTTATTTATTTACTTTTAGTTATGTGATGGTTTTTTTCGTATTCGGTGCGCCAAGTGGATGTTTTGTTATAGTCGAAAATATTTTTTAACAAGACCATACATCGATGGTGATATAAAAACGCTAATATTTAGAAAATATTTCTAATTTTTTATTGTAAATAGTGTGTGATACCTCAGGAAATAGTAGTATATTATATAAAGCGGCGAATGCCCAAGATTTACAAGGGATATGTCTACTTCTTTATACATACGTGAAATACAAACGGTTTTTTTACGACAACAATGGAGTTGTCTTGGCATACTTCCTTGTTTTGGATATTAAAAAACCACCCATTTCACGTGCGGAGAGCAATACCCAGAATACGCCTCTTTTTACAGTTGTAGTACACACACTTTTTTCCTCAGCATTTTTGTTCAGAGCATATCCGTTGCGGCGCGGCGCGGGGCGGCGTCGCGCTGTTTGCAAACGCCTTCACCTCCCACGCAATCACATTTCCCTCCGCGCGCGGCCGTCAGCTGTCGAGTCAGCAACGCCCTCTCCGTCCATTTGCGAGCGCTTTCACTCTAAACATTTGCAGGCGCGCGAGCGCAATAAATGGGCTCCAGTGTGGACTCAACGCAATGTGCGCTGTCGCGGCGCCGCGAACACTCAATTGATGTTTGTGAACAGAGGCGCGGAGGTAAGTGTTTGCCGAATGGACCAGCTCGTTGTGATTTGCTTTGTTATGTTATGAGGTTCGTAGCGTATTGTTGGACACCCGCATTCAGTTGCTACATTGCAGAACTAATGCAATGGTAACTACAAATGATTTTGAAATAATTTTGCGAAACTGCTTTAACTTCATTGTTAATATAATGAGATTCAGTTTTTAATATTTGTATATTTTAATAATCTCTAACGGTATGTATAAAATGAGACAGAAACGTGAGATTACCACCTACTAGACTAGCACCTACATAGCTGCGATATACTGTACACCATTCGTTATTAACTTAATATCTCGAAAAAATCAACATTATTATGAATCTATTTTCATGCGAAATAATTAATGTATTTTTTGCCTATGATTCCAATTCCACTACGTAATATTGAAATTATTGTACAACATGTTTGATGTTAGCCCACATTGCTAGCGCATAGTCTTAAACCGCCATGTACAGCGTGCGGCCTTTGGAATGGGAACAGGTTTTGGACGCATTCTTGTGGCCTGTTGCCTGATTCCCCTTTACGACATCGGTCGATTCCCCAGAAGTAGAAAAACTCACGGTTGTAGTGTGAATACGTAAATCTTGATTAATGTTCGAATTTGGCTGTAGAGCAGGTCTGCTTCCGCGAGCATTCTGCACTTACGAGCCAGCCGTCTGCTCGCGAGAACGCCGACAGTGCAAGTGGTGGGGAGAAGGCAGCTTTGGGGGGAGGGGAGAAACCGGAGTGGGGATGATGCGTCGCGTAGGTTGAATGCCTAGGTGTCTCAAGCAATGATTCATACTGTGAAATGGCTTGCCCACTTATTTAAATGGGCAATCTACCGTACTTCTAGCTACAAGGGCCATATTTCAATATTTAGGGCAATACATTTTGAAAATCTGAAATATGGAGGCACCCTGTTGCGCGATTAGGGCTAAAGTTTTTAATGCGTCACCAAACAAATGATCAAATTTTGTTGTAATATATATTACAAATTTCCAATGCTCGTAGAAATTGAATGAAAAGTCCGTGGTTTCATATGAGAGGCGTCTAAAGTTTTCTTAGATACCCAGGAAATTCCGAAAAACAATAATTTTTGAATTTGACTAAAAGGAGCAAATATTTGATTTTGCCATTCTGCCTATTCTCATGCTACGCGCACCAACTGTATTCACATACTCAATTCATCCCTCCTTACCACACCCTGACGTCATGCGTTTAATTTATTGGAAAATTTATTATATGATTTAATTTTATTTGATTTTAAACACACTGAGTGCTACTTTTAAAAAAAAAACACTTTGGTTTTCTTCAGCAGAATTTTTTCTGCGAGTCAGTATTATAATATATTAACAAATTCTTTGAGTTAAATTGCTAGGCTAAATTATGCAATCCGGAGCCTCTGCATACAAATTTCTGTGTTCTGCGTCCAAATTTCGCTTAAAGCGTGGAAGTTTTTACCTCACGATAGACGAAATGAAAATTATGCTGATCCCAATCCACAACTTCAACCAAGCTTCAATACATTGCTATTTTCCTGGAAAGAATAGAACTATCAGTTATATACACTACTGGTTTCATCTCACCTTTTGAAAGAAGTATATCATGGCCCATTACAAATTACAAAAGCATGTTCTAACAAATAACATCTCATTAGACAAATTACTCCCGAATTAGCAATTTCTCTTTAGTTTGAATATTCCATACTGTGGATAATTATTACATTACAACATCTCTTTGAAAGGAATGCGATATAATCCACTCGACACTATCCATTTAATGCTATTACTTCATATGCATGCAAACAGCAAACACACATTGCCTGTTAATGCAGAGATACTATTAGTTACGGAAAGTAATTACTTCCCTAAGCGAACAAACATGAAGCGTCCTCAAAGAAAGACTATAGCCCACGATAACCTTTATTACGATGCCAATCCATAAGTCTTTTCAGCAGCAACCGAAATTAATTGTTTTGATGTATTGGTTCTACTTGCGCAACTTTTCTTGAACGATGGATTGAAGAAATTCGGGGGTATTAGTTTCAAAATCACCCACTAGATTTAATGAAGCAATGCCAATCTCTGGAGAGTCAGTCATGCCTTCGCAACTTTCTAAATAATACGCGTTCTAAGTTTCTCAGGAGTTCGAGATATCTTCTGTGATAGATTTAACCTGCTTCGGTTATTTGTTTACATTTTTGCAGAAAATAACGGATAGGAGTTGTCGTTTTCAAAAGAAAAGTGTTTCTATTTTTCGCCAATGAAGATGTATTTTGAATATTGTCGTCAGTACTCGCTGCGAGCTTTTGCCTTCATCTGTTTATTGTGCTAGAGAGGGAGAAGCAAGGTTGTCGTTCAAGAAAAGATGCGTGACTAATAATTATAATGATTTCATTTGGATGATAATGGAAAAGTGAGAAATGAGAGGCAGGGTAACCTATAGAAAACCTAGTGTGAACTCATGTTCCCAACCACAAATGGCACAAGGGTGACTTGCGATATGAACTGCGGTAACCGGAGGCGACGACGAGCGATTTGGCCCCTGCGCCCCGGGTCGCCCTAGGCGATCGCACAGAGGCACGAATGGCGCGGCGCGCGGTGCATTACTGCGGAGGAGGAAGCCTCGCCCTCGACCCTTCCGAGCTCCATTAGCGTCGGCGCGTCGATACCCGCGGGGCGGGGGAGGGGAGGGGGAGGGGGCGCGCGAGGCGCCGATCGCGCCTGCCGCGTGCGCCCTATCTCGCCCGTGGATCGCCCATCGCCCGTGCGCTGCTGGGACAGCGGCCACGCGGGGACACACTACGCGAAACCTTTTGCGTTGGAAACTTGGGGCCTTGGAATATGAAGAAATGATGTGCCTCGATGACTTCTGATGCTGGAGACGATCAGTGGCTTACGGCCGACCGCTCACCCTACAACCCGTACATTTACCCTGGAAATCCTCGTAGATGTGGGATGAACTTTTGAGAGACAACGTTCATGAGAGATATTTACCGTAATGGGCCATAAATATCCCATACGCTCAAAAATAGTTATTGACATCACAGTGATCGACCAGACTTCTAATTTTAATTACCTTGGTTGTGATATCAGTTATGACACAGATAAAGACACAGAAAATAAAAATAATAAATTTCAATCAATATGTGGAATAATAAACATAACACTACAGAACGAAGCAAGGAAAGACACAAAAATGAAGTTCTATAAGACAATGGCTGCTCCAGTTCTCCTGTATGGAAGTGAATCATGTATAACGAAAAAAGAGATCAAAGTAAGCTCCAAGCAGCAGAAATGAGATTTCTTAGGAAAGTTAAAGGCTGCATTAAACAAGACCACATAAGAAATGAGGATATCTGTAATGAACTAGATATATACAATAGAAATGAAAGGATCTTAGAAAACAGGAAAGTATGGTGGCGCCATATCGAAAGAATGGAGGAAGATCGTATTCCACAATTAATAATGAACTACCAACCGAAGGGAAAAAAAGATATATCGGCCGACCCAGAAAGAGATGGTCCTGAACTGCAAAGTGAAGACGGAACAGGCATTCCTGCCTAATCCTTGAAATGGAGAAGAAGAAGAAGAAGAAGATGTTCATGAGGAGTTGTCCCGTTTCCCCTGCCTCTCACTAAGGCTCTATCGACATTGAAAATCATCCTCACGTTGAATATCCTCCACACCATTCGTTTTAAATGAGGCCTAAAACGCCTAGTGACTGAGGAACAGGAAACAGAGTCAAAAAATATCTGTAACAGATTAGGTGACTCAGAAGGACTGGACACTGTGCTGCTGTCGTTTTTTAGATTAAGCGATTGGAGACGCATTCGCATTTAATTCTTCTCCTTTCATGGGTAGATGATCACAATGACGGTTTGTCTTGAGCTTTGGCAGTAATATGGAAGTTAGAGTGGTCGTAGATAAAGACGCCACATGGTGAAAACATCCATGCGTAATCACGCCCGACGGGTTCATGAAGTTGGACGCCGCTCCTACTGCCTAAGCTACCGACGCCGTAATCTAAGATATTCTCTGAATCGTATGATATTTTATGACTTTCTACGGCGTTTGGATTTACATCAGTGGAATTCCAGAGCTGCAAGAGTATTCCTAAATCATGTCAAAGCCTGGCCCTAAGGTTGCAACGGAGACTAGTTGGCGACAGAATGGGGAAGGGAAGATCGAACGGTCTTAGTGACTCGTTCAACGTGCTCTAGAAATTTTCTCGAATTGATCAGTCCCCCTACGGCAAAAATCGATCGAAACAGCTGGTCTCTAGAATTTGCAGCACAAAAGCAATCGGCCTTGCATCGTATTTCTACTTGTTATCAAAAATAGAGATGTAAATGAAGGTAGTACCCCCCAGAGGAATGTCGCATTACGTATGAAAGGGATCTGGAAGCGCTTATTAAGGCTTCATTGCGAAATAAGCTCGGCCAGTTCGCGTAGTAAAGCACCAGTGAAAAGAGGAAATCATGTAAAAACACAGATTGCGCAATGTGTAGAAAATTAATTAATGATTTTCAACCGACTAGCTCGTGGGAAATTGATAATATTTCCGCCACGTATAGGAACTTATAGAACGCGATATTTACGATTTAGAGATTCTTGTGGCAAAATATTAGTCTGTTAACTTCCGAGACTGGGGGATGAATATGGGAATGGGTGTGGTGAGGGTGGATAGTGCGGAGTGGCACGAAGCAGAGAAGGCTGAAGCGTATTGAGATGGTACGAGACGACGAACGACGGGCGGAGCACAACTGGGGGGAGCGTGATGGAGTAGGCCGGCGGGTCGCGATGGTACGGGTCGGGATGGTGCGGGTCGGGATGGTGCGGGTCCGAATGGTGCGGGTCGGGATGGTGCGGGTCCGAATGGTGCGGGTCGGGATGGTGCGGGTCCGAATGGTGCGGATCGGGATGGTGCGGGTCGGGATGGTACGGGTCGGGATGGTGCGGGTCGGGATGGTACGGGTCGGAATGGTGCGGGTCGGGATGGTGCAGGTCGGGATGGTGCAGGTCGGGATGGTGCGGGTCGGGATGGCACAGGTTTGAATGGTGCGGCGCGGTTTGGTACGGCGCGGGCCGAGAGGTAGCGTGGTAGTGTGGGATGGTAATGGGTGTGGGGTGTGATAGTGTGGGGTGGACGGGAGGGGGAGACGAGGCAAACGGGTGCAACGTATTGAAGTGGGACATGGTGAGGTGAGATGGGGCGGGGTGGTCAAACTTGTGGCGGAGCGGGCAGGAGAAGGCCGGCGGGTCGGGAAGGAAAGGGACGGCGCAGGATGGAGTGGGATGGGTGGGGTGGGGTGGGGTGGAAGTGGGTGGGGGGTAGTGGGTGGGGTGGGGTAGTGGGTGGGGTGGGGTGGGGTGGGGTGGAGTGGGATGGGGGCGAGGCGAGTCCGAGTGGCGAGGAGCGCGGCGGGGGTGGGCGGACGCATATCGGCGCAGCCTGGTGCAGTGCGTGGACTTCTTGCGCGAGGTGGCGTGTGCGGCGTGAGCAGCTGTGCGCTGGCGACGTCCGCATTCCGCTGATCCTCCGCGGGAGGGCGTTGAGGACGCTTGGGGCTCAGCGACGGACACCGGTGCGCACTCAGCCCTGACTCTCTCCGACCCCTTCTTCCACCGGCGCTAATATTGACGCCCATGTTACTCTGCCCACTGCGCGCTATTCCAAAAAGGAAGCCTAGTGAAATGAATACAATTAGAAAATTCAAATGTATTTATCACATTTTTCAGAAGTTATTGTGTATATGTGCTATTAAACGTTTTTGTGGGTACATCGTTTTAGACGTATTTAAAATATCTAAAAGACTGTAGTTTGTTGAATTACTGAATAAGTTCAATATTTTTTTTCAAAAATAGTTTAATGTTAAACAGAGCTCTCGAAATGTATTGATTTTTTGAAACAGACGATTAGTCTATTGCTATGCCATTTGGTTACATTTACAATTTTCTGTTTTAACTTGTCTTTTTTATTTCAAGTTCTCTTTCTATTATAGAAATATATTCTAATATATTCTAATATATTCTATTATAGAAATTTGACTGTTCGTGGTCAAATTTCTAAATCACGAACGCCATTCTTTTGTGCTCTCTACCACCTTGCTAGTCTCTTCAGTACAGTATTGTAGGGATCCGTATGTGACATTCGCATAGCTCCATATTTACTTCATAATTGCTTTTATATATAATAAATTAAAGTAAATTATGCATAATTTTCTCATCACATCTGTAGTGAGTGTTAAAGGGAAACAATGAAATGAAGGTAAGAATAATGCGTAACATTATTTCATAATAAGAAAATGCAAATATGTAATAAATTTACCTATTTTTCAACATCTCAAGTCAAGTGTAATCCCACGTCGGTCATTACCATACCGTAAAACATTTACCCATATCAATATATGGATTGACAATAACAAGAGCCTAACAAATACACAAGAGCTCGCTAATTACAGTTTCAGTAGGAATAGAGATCATAATATAAGAGAGCACTTTCATAGCACAAGGTATCAATTTCATGTGACGTGTATGGAGAGCACAGAATCGCTTGGGCCATGAACGTTCTTCGGAAAAACTTAAACGCCGAAGCAATGTTCTTGATTTTGGGGGAGCGCTTCTTCCAAGAATTCCTAAGCGGATGTTCTTCCTCGCCTGGCGAGAGGGGCGAGTTTCTTAATATAGGAAGCGAGGGATAAGGAGAAAATTAATGCGATAAGCGCCCCCATTTACGTGATGGCGGGCGACGATTAAGGGAGGGGATAATGCGAGTCCTTGACAAGTAACCGGCGAATGGCATCCGGCCACGCGAAGCGACTTTACGTTAATTTCTGAGCGCTGCCCGTCAACCTGCACCGTGAGCGCTTACCCCAACATCAGACTCCGTGGAGGAATCTACGGAAAATTCTGACAGTCTTCATAGTAGGGGCATTTTCGGAGTGTTCTAAACATGGCTGCTTAAATGAAAGTCATTGCGGAAGTTATACGGTAAAAGTACTTTTTTGTTTATTCAACCGTAATTTTCTTAGGATTCCGATAGTATTAAATGTAACATACCTCACCCAGCATTCTGAAGAGTAATTGATAAAGAAAAAATTCTGCGAAATTCATCGTAACCGGAAGTACTGGCTCGGTCTAAGAGTTATACGGTACAAATCACGCTATTATCACCAATGTTTCTCATGGGGTTTGAGATAAAACCACCTTAATTTAAAATTTTGTTCCAAACAACCACATAATATTTGACGATAATTCACTTTCACAGTAAACTATGTCGACTAATATTCAACTCAGAAATAAATTATAGCATAGGCGCTGAAGTCAATCTAACCTCTATTAGGTACTGCCAACTTATGAAAATGAAAAATCATGCGAGAGACGAAATTTATTAGTAAACATTGATTTTCTAGAGCAGCCATTCAATATGTCTCTTTTGACTATGTACAAATAATTATTTAAGTGCTACGTTCATGTTTACAAGCAGTAATTGTTAATTCGTAGATGTAATAAATGGTCAAGAGTTTGACTAGCGACTACCACGAACATACCGTCTAAAGAACGGAACTACTGGACTTTATCTACGGTTCCTGTTAACTTAAAATTTATTCCAAAAATCTTCAATTGATGAATAATACATTTCATCATGGTTCTATCACAATAAACTATAGTGTCCTAAAATAAGGAATGGAAAATTAATTGTTTACTTTCGTGAATATCAGATAGATGACCTACTTCAAAGTATTGAATATTTGCAAGCAAAAGGTATATGCCAATTCACTAGAACCATATACACACTATACAACTTCTGTCAATAATATTGTAAATACTTTTTTCTGAAAACTGTCGTTACATTAACGCATTTTCAAACAGAATACAATTCCTAGGAAAACGATATCCTCTCGTGTGAACTGCACCATCGAGTTTCAAACAAGAACAATATTTTCTATCCATCACCGTCCTCTTAACGAACATCAAATAATAACGATATTTACCCGCTGAGCGCGCTATCAGATACACCCAGCAACAACATCAGCCCCGCCGGCAGAAAACGATTACAGCATGCTTGAGCACGCGGGCAAGGCAAGACTGAGTTATGATTTTCGCGACAACTTCCGTCTCGCGACGCCAGCCCTACGTCAGCGCACGCGTTGCGTCTGGCGACTCGCACGCAGGCACTCGCGCAGACGGGCCGCACGACACGCACGCGCGCGCGCGCACGCAAAGGTCGCCTGGGGAGCGCGTGTCGCGCTGCTTGCATGGCGTGCACGCGCACGGCTCAGTCTCGCCGCACCGCTGCGCTCCGTCGCGTACGCCAGCCCCGTGGGCCCGGCGCCACTGCTGATCGCGGAGTTCCTCTCGGCCCGGCTCTACGTGCCTTTATTAAGACCCTGAAGGCCCACTCACAATGCAGACATAAACGTAAGCATGGCGGTAACATAAAAGTTAGGTCTAGGTCCACAAGCGGACACATTCACAATGCGTTCGCGTTAGCGCAACACCTAAGACGTCCACTTAAAAGCTTGAAAGCTACAAGCTTCTGTACTTCAGTAAGACATAATAATATACTAAGACTCAGGTGAGATGAATCTTTCATTTACGCACTTTTGCGATATACACGTCCTAGAAATACGGAGTGAAAAAGTATTTTGTCACGGCTGCTAATGATGACATTCGCAAAGCTCTGACGCCCTCTGGCCACAGACTGCTTAAATATTAACTTCTGCTTAAGTAAGACATAACAAATGAACGTCGATAGACGAACTACTCGTAACACCATAGGAGGGCATTCGTGTGGGCTATGGACACAGTCGATACATCGAAATCGACTGTCACAACCAGGTTATTTGCTTTTAAACTTCTACCGTTGCAAACCATTTTGAACATTCTATTGCAGATACGTCTATTATTGTATCCCTATATCTCGTGCAAAACCTTCCGAAACTCACAGTGTCGAAATTGACATGATAGCCGTCACTAAACATCCCATGACTTTCGAACATATCGCCGACTCTGCCTCTCCGGCGGCGCCGAATCGCCCTTCTCTTCCGACTGTCCATCGCCCTACGTCACCCTTGAAAGCACCCACGCGGCCGTCGATGCATTCCGGAAATTTTGGCCTCCATCGCTAGCGAAAGTGCGGAGGAAGAGGGGGAGGGGCGAGGGAGTGGGGTTGTCGAGCGACGGCGCTGCGGTCGAACTAATCGTCGGCGTGACATCGGCCAAAAGGCGCGGATTGGCTGAGTAATTTAGGCTGTTGGCCAATTATTCACGGGGAACCTCGAAACACCGCTCGCCGGGCGAAGGGCAGGGAAGGGAGGCGCGGGAGCGGCGCTCGCGGCTTGGCAGGCGCTTTCCGACAGGACGGGACAGGATGGGAGGCAGATGGAATTTCCATTTCGCTCGACCGGATGGGATCTCTTTCCCCGGAGAATTTAATGTGAACAATACGGTTTTTGTTCTTAACGTCGACTACAAGAGGTAGTTGACAAGGACACAAACAAATGGAAAATGTGTGATGAGTTCCAAATTTTATTATTGATAAAGAATTCTTTAAGCACATGATCTCTGAATCAAGAGTCATTAAAGAGGAATGAAGTGTGCTGAAATTCAATTGAAATGAGAAGTGTTCGAGTTCTTCAGCAATATAATGCAATAAACCAATAATGTATGCAATAACTAACGAATAGCTTTTTTCTTAAATTTAATGAATTTGGGGAGTTGGAAATAAAAAAATTAATGCTTGTGCAATCGAATATATTTTACAATTTTGGTCAGCATAAACTTTTTCATGGACTGATAACTACAACAAACTAATTCTGAATTCTGAATAGGTTTATTTAAAGAAAGTCATTACATACACTAAGCTACATGCAATTTATATTTTTGAGCATTTCATTTATGTTGAAAACATAATTCACACTTTGACGTACTAGCGAAATCACAAATAATATAAAAAATATTAATTGAAAATGGATTTCAATATTTATGAGATTGAGGCTGTGAAAAATTAAAAACGCCAACATGTTTTATAAAACTTGTATTGTTGTAGTAAATTCTCCTCGTTGTGTAACATTCGAATTGTGTTGAAATTAAAATATAATTCTTACATTTTCAATCGGAATGTTTTAATGTAATATGGAATGGTGAAAAACATTTTCTTTTGAAACCGATTATGTTGGTGCCTTGTAAATGGTGAAAAACTTTCCTGGTTAATCCATATCACTGAAAATATGAAGTAATTCGATGATAATTTGCTATATGACTAACGGTTTCAAAAAGAAAGCACAATGAATAGTTTTATATTGAGCTTAATATTTTAATAATAAATTCTCTTTCCTTGATTGTTTATAAATTCTTCCGAAACACACCCATTAGCTAGGATGCCACCTTCAAGTAATAAAACCGAAAGTAATTTAACCAATTATATACTATTTTAAGTAATCAAATATAACTACATATCATCTGTTCACTTGTTTTATTTACATTAATTAGATCATATCTTTATCGTATTTGAAAGATGTTTGTAGAAAAAATAACATATTCCCAAATATGATTACAATTTTATGTGCAATAAATTGATATCTAATTTGTATTTGAGGGGTATATATTACTGAATTAATGATATAAATCATTGATACCATATTTTGTTTAAAAGAGCGTATTTAGTTAGAAATATTTTTTAAATCTTTCCTAAAAAGATGTTTTTTTAGGGTATCTTTTTCAACTCGCTCATTGATTTGTTCTACATCATTCAACAAGTCCAATTAGATAGCCCGCAAACGATCAGTCTGAGGCAGAACGTAAACCTTCATTAGAATTTGATTCCCTGCGGCAGTCGCTCTCATTAGCCGCTCGCTGGCTTTTGCCGCTTCCGCTCCGCAGCGTCTGTTTTCCAAAGCGCAGGGGCGGCGCAGCAGTGATACATCTGCGTCGTGCGGGTTGCCTAGCGTGACGTCATCTCCCGGCGCTTCGCTTCGCCTCGCCAACGCCCGCGTGTTCTGGCTTTCGCGAAGAGCCGATTATCCCACCACAAAAGCGCAGGTGCGTCACAAAGAAAGTGACGACATGGTGGGCGTGGCGAGGGTGTTGGAACGGCGAGGTTGGCGAAGATGGGGTGGTGGTGGTGGTGGTGAAGGTGTAATGGGGGGATGGTGATGTGGCGAGAATGGAGGGTGATGGTGGTGTGGCGAGAATGGAGGGTTAGTGGGGGACGTCAGGTGGCAGAGCCGGTAGAGAGGTGGCAGGGCTGGAGTGTCGGTTGGAAGTGTAGGTTTGCTGGTGGGTTGGCGGAGAGATGTGGCGGCGTTCTCGAGGTGGCGGGAATGGCTGGTTGGTAAGAGTGGAAATGGTGGCGGGGATACCATGGCCAGAGCAGACTTGCATGCGCAACAGAAATCGTCCGCCGCCACCGAATACGAGAACGTTGTCGATGCTTCGTTGTTGGGGAAATATTTACAACACACGATACATCGGGGAAAGCCGAGTCTCACGACCCAGCAGCCTGTTCCTCAAACCCCCGTTACGCGAACGTAATTGACTGCGGCAAGACATTGCCTTTCAGATTTCTCTAATTGAAGAGGGAGAACACGCCAGAACACGCCGCGGCGCGCGGTTGCGGCTTCCCCTTTCGATTCGGAAGATCTCGCTTGCGACGAGCGCTACTCAGCTCCATTATTTACATAGCGCAGGGCTGCATTTACTCGCGCGCGTCTCCGCGGGGGTTCGGAGCGCGGCGAAGCGCAAGGCTAGGCGGGGACTGCTTCGTGGGAGAAGGACGAGCGAAGAGACAGGAGGAAGGTGCGATGAATAACAGAGTGCTCGAGGGGTAGAACAATATTTACTATTCTTTAGAATGATGCCACTCCGACCTGTTCTACCTGGAATGGATGATTGATTTTGATGGTCAGATGATTGTGAAAATATATGAATGACAATGGAACATAATGGAATGAGAAGCAGAGGAACCAGGAGAACGGCGAAAAGACCTGACGTAAACACGCTTTGTCCTACACAAACTGCACATGGCTGGATTGGGATATGAACTCTGGACCCGCGGAAAGCGAGGGGAAGACTGATACACTGCGAATCGCTAAGTAGAGAGAGATAGAGAGAGAAAGAGAGAGAGAGGATGGGAGAGAGAAAGGGAAGGGGAAGGAGAGAGAGGGGAGAGAGGGAGGAGAGACGAAAAGAGAGAGAGAGAGAGTGAGAAAGAACGACAAGAAGTGATGAGTGAAAGGGTGAACAAGCAAACGACGCCGAGCGCGGCAAAACAAGGGGTGAAGCGGGGGGGGACAGACGTGGCGGGGAGAGAGCGGGGACGCATCGCACGTGCAAATCGCCGCCGTCGCGTGCCGCACGCGAATCCCCCTCTCTCCTCCCCGCCCCTGCCCGCGACGCCTCACGCTCGTCCCCGGCGATCTGAACCTCGTCGTGGGAGCGATACACGAAATGGGGGCATCATGGACACTGGTTGAGCTCTCTTCTTTAATGAGGCGAACTCCTATGTCGGCGAATACGCTTGTTACTTTAACGCATTCGCGGCATTGCCTTCCAAAGTAGTAATATCTATTCATCTCGAACAATTTTCCACAATAATGGTAAAATTTGTCATTTGAGCAGTAGTGTCCCATTGCAGGATCATTTTGAAAAAGAATATGCGTGCATGTTTTAAAAGAATTATAGAATAAAATAGTCGATAGTTGACGACACTTTGAATAAATGTATTCATTTTGAACAGTTCAGAACACTGAATTAACGATTGTTTGATACAATACAAACCCGAGCATATCTCCTGATAGGTTTTCGGTCTTTTTCGTCTCTTGCTTTTACGAAGAATGCAAATTACAAATACTCACAAGACTTAGTTTCCTGCATTTGTGCTTAAATTCTTTTTGTTTTTTTATTAATCACATTGTCATGTGTATTTAGAAACGTGCATCGAATTGTATGAAATCAGAAACTCCAACAAAATAAATAGAATTGTGTGATTAATCAATCTACAAAAATAATATAATGACATTGATTAACATCAAAAACGTTTTCTGTTCATTCACACTGGAACATAAATAATCATAGAGATGCAAGACGTTTATCCCCTGCTTAGTTTTGTCAAGCTATCAGCTTATGGGGAGGTACGCACAGAAGCCTTGTGTGACATTGTGCAGCGCCGCCTTGCGTGAGGTAATCGCATCGGGAAGTCGTTAGGCCGTGCGCACAAGGTGCAGCTGCGCGTGGGGGGGGGGACGTGGAGGCGCAGGGTGGGGGTGTGAGTGCGTGGGCGGGGCCGCAGGTGACGCGGCTGCTGCAGCGGTTTCGGAGAGACCGCAGACTATCGGAATCCAATGGAATTAAAAGCAAACTAGGGTACCCGTGCGAGAACCCTGGCATGTGGAAACTCGTCGTCTCCCTGCCTCCTTTCTCACACACGTATGTGCGGGAAAATGTTAGCAGACCCGTAACTTCAAAAAAACAGAAAGGTCGGTATACACGGCTCAGTTTTCGTGCAGATTTTTATACAGTTTCTGTACAGAAGTTCAAGATCTCAAAATAGAAGTATAAACGCCCGAAGTAGCGCGGTCTATATGTTGTCTGAAAGAATCGTCACAAGACGCCGTTATTGGGAAACAACTGAATTGCGGCGTTCGAGTATTACTTTCAGTGGCGGTATTTCTATGCGTGCGTTCTGGTTGTGTGATCTTTATTAAGTACTAAGTGACCCCACCGAGCGTAGAAAAGAAAAAAACATTGGAATCCGAGAGTAGAGGAAAAGGAAGTTTATCACAATATCATTTCACACAATCACCTTATCAAAAAATCGCAATAGGCTATAACCGGGCTGTAGCTCAGACTATTTCTTATGAAGTTAGTATAGCATTGATTTTATTAAGATTTATTATATATATATATATATATATATATATATATATATATAATTTATCACGACGCGTAAACAAATCCATTAGTAAACAATTTTTCTGAGTGAAGAGTGGGGTGATAGTGGGAGAGAGAGAGAGAGAGAGAGGGAGAAACAGGGAGAGAGGGAGGAAGAGGGGGAGAGAAGGACGTAGGGAGCTAAAGAGTGCGATGATGACCGACAAAGTGTGAATGTCAGAGATGGAGGTAGCTGAAGAGGGGGAGGGAATGACAGTGGGCAAAGGGAACAGAGCAGAAGAGAGAGGTAAAAAGGGGAAAATGAGGGACGCAATGAGACGGTACACAGTAGAGCGAAATTAGTGTAGAACAGCGGCGGATGACCGACCGCCCACTCGCCAACTCTTCCCTTTTCGTCCTCGCCGGCGGCGCGCCTTCAATTGCGCGAATCAGTCCCTTTGAAGTGCTTACAAAAAGATTTAATATCCGGCTGGAGCTTTCGGCGAGAAGGTCGTCGCTCGGTATAATTGCTGCAGCATCCATCATCTCCGCCGCCGTGCCTCAACTTTTTGGCGCTAGAGTTGCGTCTCTCAAAGCGTTATCGTGGCTTCGCGGGGACGGCGCGAGGGCGGCGCGGGGGCGGCGCGGGGGCGGCGCGGGGGCGGCGCAGGGGCGGCGCGGGGGCGGCGCGGGGGCGGCGCGGGGGCGGCGCGGGGGCGGCGCGGGGGCGGTGCGGATGCTTCTTGCAAAAGCTTCTCTTCCGCGGGCCTGGTGTTTCTTGTCGCCGTGTTGAGCAACGCAGTCTGTGGCCAGAGGGCGTCAGAGCTTTGCGAATGTCATCATTAGCAGCCGCGACAAAATACTTTTTCACTCCGTATTTCTAGGACGTGGATATCGCAAAAGTGCGTGAATGAAGGATTAATCTCACCTGAGTCTTAGTATAATGAATTAATTAAGTACTAAGTTTTGACGATTTTAATTAGAATTTAAGTTAATGAAGGCGCAAAACTAAAAATAGTAATTGTGAATATATAATAAAAACAGGAATAATAAACACATTTTACAGGAAGAAAAATATTCTGAATGAATATTTCTGATTCTGTTTCTATTTCTTCTCTAATATAATTTGAACAATCTTAAATTTTTTTATGTATTTATAGTTTTAATAATGTGATCATAATTAAGTCGATGCAATTACGTAAATGCATACATATTGTGGGTAATATTTAAATGCTTTGCAATCAATGAGATATCTTGACTTTGTATTAGCAATAAGTATATGTATTAGCTATATTTTAACTCAGAAAAAGTATTTTTTCAAAATGTATTTTTTTCACGTAAAAGGAGTATTTGCTACTCTGATTTGCTTAATGTCGTCGTAAATACGGAATTTTTGAGATGAACGTTCCCCTATTACACGCACAAGCTGACGTCGTGGAAGGAGAGGCTCAAATTAATTTGAATTTTTAATGCGTCGTTAAACTTTATGAATATTCATTACATTCTCTATTAATTTCCTTTGATTTCTATGAGACATCTAAACTAAATTCTTCGTGCTTGTGGAAAATTCTTCCCCAACAGGCGGCGTATCATTACAAAATAAAAGGAAAACTCAATATTTAATCAGTATTGTAAAGCATTTCGACATGCTCTTAATGATATATCTTGAAGTAAGATCTGCTACTAAAAATATTGCATCGAACTAAAATGCTCATGATTGAATTATTAATAGAGCAGGATTGCCGAATGTACTTGGTGGTAAGATGGCACGCGGAAACACTTGTGAGAAAACCACTCGACTTTGAACAACATTTCGATAATGTAAAAATTGGCGTTCAAAAATAAAATATAAACTCACGTCACAATTTAATTAAGTTTTATCATCCATAGAAGTCAGTACACTTCCAAACAAATTCGACACAAAGCTCAGGTTGATCATTCATTTGAATATGTACGAACAAAACTACTTTACAAGTGCTCACATGTAATAGATATGTAATATAATTTTGGACGACTCGTTCTACGCGCTTTCGGTATTTTATGCATTGTCTGTCACACTTTTGATTTGATATATATTTTCTTTCATACGTTAATACTTATTATTTTAAAGCTCTTTAACATCACAAAGGTTGCAGAAAGTATAAGAGAAATTTTGTCACTGAATATGAACACTAATGTTACACATACTCACTTTAAGAAGGATGAAAAAAATTGATATAATTCAGCTAAAAAGTATAGTATTTTCTAAAGAAATAGGAAGCTACTGAAATGCGACTCTCGCTTAATATAAATCTACCAAGTTGTTGGAATACAGCATAAATAAGTGAAGAAACAAGGATAGTGAAAAGTGTGGCATCTTTGTATATCTAAGGCATACTTGCATTTATGTTGTGACATTTCGAAAGTTAATACCGTCATTCCATGTATAGTTCAGCAAAAAGTTCATTAACAACGACTATATCTCTTAGAGTTTATAAAAAGATAATTTTTATCATACATCAAATCCTGTGCTGCGTGAACCAAATGCAAACCGCCATAATATATTGTGTCTCAATATATTGAATATAACACTTGTTTTCAAAACTGTGTTCATCTTGTTGATATACAAGTACTGAGATTCTACTTATTAGACAATATACTGCAATGTCTCTAGAAGCCCGGTAAATGAGTATTCTGTGAAAAGATGTGTCAACAACTTTCCCAAGGAAAGAATGCTAAAAATTTGAATGTGTGTCAGCAAGACCTTCCGAAACGCGTTCTGTCTACCCTACTCACAAGATGCAAGAATACGCCAGGGAACACGACCCTGCTCGAAACTTTACCTCCCTCCTTTGGAAATGCCCGTCCTTTGCGGTACAGCTGGCATTTTCTCGTAGTATGTATTCACGCTAGACAGAATATACAAAATCCTTCTGCATACAATAAGGAAAAGAAAAATACTCTACAGAGGACACCATATTAGAGCACACATTTAACCTCGCATTCAATCATTAGAGGAAAAAAATGAAAACAAAAGAGAGAAACTATTGAGAAAATGCAATTTCATTAAAATTAATACAAACTCTACGAAGTTATACTGTTGCAACATGTGGAAAGCAATATATTTGAAATGCTGTAAAAGAGAATACCGTGAACAATATTCAACGTACTGCTGAGTAAGATACTCTTCTACATTTCTCTAAAACATCGTAACAGGCCTATTACTCTTTGTCAGAAGAACTCGTTGGAGATGACATCCGTAGTTGAGGAAGAAGCTACTAAATAAATTTTGTTAGTACTCTCAGGACTTCGTCGTTTGGATCATACTTGATATGAATGGTTTGATGGCTGACGATGATACGGACTCAATTATAATCAAGCAATAGTGGAATGAGAAAGTTATCTATGCCACGAACCCACATTGCCAACATTTCACATGGATCCATCTGGCTTTGAGCTATGGTAGGTACCAAGAAATGGAAGGTTTGACCACTATGTCTGTGGTGGCTCTCGACTATCGTATAGTTTTTATTCTGGCAGGACTTAAAACATTCCTCTGGAATATTTGAAAATTCATTGTGACGAGCTATCTATATAACTAATTTTTCCAACGTGTGCAGAAATTGAAAAAAAACTATATAAACTCTGGCCAAAAGAGATATCTATGGTTTTTAAATGATCAAAAACTCGGAAAAATAAAAACAGTTTTCATTTGGACTGAAATATGCAAATATCTGCTCATGTTAATGTGCAGTGTCTCAAACCTGATGTTACGAATAAATTCTTTTATGTGTGTCACTACTTACAACACAGCAATATGACGTCATGCAATGAAGAAGAAAGAAGCTTCAGTATTCACGTGTGCCGTTTCAGAACTCCTCATGTTTGCTGATTCAGGGCCTTATTTTTCACACACTAGACAGTAGCATTTGTGCTGATGCAGGTCACTAGTCAGAAATAAGCCCAAGAATGGTGTTTTTTCTACCTTCCTGTCTCCGTTTCCGGTTCGTAAGAAAATCGTTCCTTATCTTTTGACAGAGTCAAATAATACAATATAGCATAATACATAAAACAACGTAACTCTAACGCTGAGGAAACAGTGTGGTAGCGCAGAGTTTTGGGGCTAGCGCGTCCATGTGTGAATGAGAGCTGGCCGATGACAACGCTAACTGAATTGATGCCCGCGTAGTAACAAAGCTCTTGGCAGCACTACCTTAGACAGCAGGTTTGTCTATGTTCTTTTGATAAATAAAATTCTTCAAACAATTGGTCGCTCCGACCTGGATTTGAACCCGAAAATATACTTGTTACTCAGTTACAGGGTCGCATTCCTTTAGGATTGCGGAACATATTTACGAGCGTAATTGCGTCCAATAAGGTGACAAGTCCAAAATTCTTTCGGAGGTTCTTGTCGAGAACCCATTTGGTTTGTCCGCTCCATCATTATGCGAGAACAAATTGTTAACGTTCTGGTGGCTGATTTTCCCCAAGGTGGATGTGGCCACCGTGGTCTGGCGGGCTGCCACGGGCGCGGCGAGGCGCGGAGAAGCCGAGAAGGGCCGTTCCCTTTAAGGGCCCCGCGCCCGGCGAGGCCTCCTCTTCAACCGGCGGTGGCAGCGCAGGGCGGCGCGCGCCCGGCATCGATCCCGTGTTCGCCTGCGCCTACCCGACCCCCCTCCCGCCCCCTCCCGCCCCCCTCCCGCCCCACCCCTCGCCACTCTCTCGCGAGGTCTTATTGTGGAGATAAAAACGAAAAACGCCGCGAGGCGGATGTGTCGTTTAATGTTTCTGTCGTACGCAGACGTTTTGTTGACCCAGTTCCCCTCAGCGGCGCCCCTCTCGTTACGAGGTGCCCCGCCCCCTCCTTCTCGTTCCCCTCTCGCCCCCTCTCCTTGCTCGATTCCGTCGCGAACAGCTTTCGCTCGCCCCTACCCCGCCCCTGCGGCTCACTGCCTCGTCTGCGCTGTACTACACGAATTTTTTAACTTCGTTGTTTTTTTTTCCTGTTCTGCTCTGCGACGGTGTACGGGCTATCCGCTTGGCTTTCTTTGTTCGATTGTCGACTTTACAAGCATATGCCAACACGCGTGTGTGAGGGGACTTTCGATCCCTACATTTTTGTTCTTTCCCCTCGTCTACGCTTCATTCAATTTATGACTCTTCACTCTTTCCGAAACTTTTTCAACTTTGTTCTTTCATTATTCTTTTATGCGATGGCTGCTACCTTCCTGACGCACCCCCGTCAATTCTTTACCAAACTCACGGACCGCATCACGGCCATTTGTAAGTAAACTTTATAACTGTCTCCTTTGTTATAGCAGTGTCTCATTTATGTAAACACATACCTCTCTAATACTGCTACAGTTATTGTGAACATCTCAATTCGCTATCGTTTCACATCCTGAGTCTAAATTTTGTTTTTTAATTTAAAGTTTATTAATCCCACTTATATAAGCATTACTTGTACACTTTTAGTCTGTACCTTATGGTCTCTTTTCCGCGGCTTTGATGCCATGGAGAGACCATTTGGGGTGAATACCAGAATTCGAAAGATTAGAACGCGAAAGGATGTAGGTATTGTAATGGCTTAAAGGCCTTCGGCCTTGCCACATAGGATCAAGTAAGCTAATTTGTTTGTAATAATTACCTATTAAATAAATAAATAAATAAATTTTTAGTCTGTACAGTTTATGACTGATGACATTTGCTTCCCTTCTCTCACGGACCCTTACCATCTTTATCTGTTTTAACCAAATTCGTTCTCCACAGTATACCGACACGTCGTTCGTATCACGGGCAACTTTTTCCCTCTCTATCACGCCCCTCCCGCCGTCTGGCTGCGCGCGCCGCCTGGGGCTGTGACCCCGAGAGAGAGCACCGACTGTGGGCGGGCGAGGCACCATCCAAGCTTCATTTGCGTGCCTTCGCGTGCGCGGCCCAGAAGCGCACGCGCGTTCGCTCTGGGCGGTCGTGCTCGTAGTGACTTATGCAAATGTCGCCCCCTGAGCCTAAGTGGCGCTAATAAAACGGCGCACGCACGCGCGCCGGGCGAAGAAAGGGCGGGGTGGGCTGCAGGGAAGAACTTGGGGGTTGGACGAAACGGTGGTGATGCAGCGATGAAAGTTGGGCGACGGTGGTCTTTGAGCGAGGGATGTGCGTTGTGGGGAAGAAGAAAGGCTCGTGGACGAGAACGGGACGTCTGGTGGTGGGGTTGTGGTGGCTGTACGATGCGGGAGGAGAGGCGCGTGAGTGGGGGAAAGGGAAGGAAAGAAATGACGTGGCGTGGTTTGCCTGGACGAGCCGAACGATGCGGAGCGTTAAGGATGGAGCGAGGTGTGGCGGGCCGGGCGGATCGTAGCGTGACGTGTAGTTCGGGGGAACGCGCAGGGTTAGGCTGGTGCATGATGGAGCAAGGAACGCGTTGGGGTGGAGCTTGACGCTACGTGTGAGGCAGGGGGTGGACGCAGCGGGCGTGAACGGGCTCTGGAGAGGGTGCTGAAAGACCGGGAGGGAGGGTTTAGAGACGGCGGGAGGGAGGGTTTTGAGAGAGTGGGAGGGAGGGTTCTGTGAGGTCAGGAGGAAGGGTTCTTAGAGTCCGTGAGGGAGGGCTTTGAGAGTCCAGGAGAGTGGGTTCTGAAGGCGGTTGGGAGCGTTCTGAGACGGCGAGGGAGAGGGTTCTGAGAGAGTGGGGGGAAGGTTCTGAGAGTCCGGGAGGGAGGGTTCTGAGAGGCCGGGAAGGAGGGTTCTGAGAGTCCGGGAGGGAGGGTTCTGAGAGGCCGGGAAGGAGGGTTCTGAGAGTCCGAGAGGGAGGGTTCTGAGAGGTCAGTAGGAAGGGTTCTGAGAGACCGGGGGGGTTCTGGGAGGTCGGGAGGGGAAGGGGCTGAGAAGCCGCGAGGGAAAAGGGAGGGCTCAGACACTCGCGAGGCGTGAGTGGGCGCGGGTGGGTTCGGAGGAGAGAGGACAAACCGTCCCGCCGGGAGGGAAGCGGTGGGAGGGGAGGGGCGGCGAGGCGAGGCAGCGCAGGGAGTGGAATAAGGAGAGATTTCGGGAAGAGAGTGACTCTAGAGGTCGCGTTCTCGGAGGGGGAGGGCGGGGTCGAGAGGGACAGGGAAGGAGGAATTCGTTGAATTCCGAGGGAACGTGGTGCGATTTTCAACGTCTGTTTATTACAGTCCGCGACTCCAGCTGCTTCGAGATACTTCCAGGAAGTGTGTATTTGAGAACGTTTACTGCCGGAGATAAACAGAGAAGTGGTGTATAGAATATTACTTCACAGAAGCGCAGGAGTCATATTATGTTTTATTTATTAAGCCAACAAAAATTGCCAAAATTCTGAACCCTTAATTTAATGCGATAGTTATTTAATTCGGACAGTAAGACATTTTTGCACGTTTTTGAAATATGTTTTGATCATAAACCTAAAGGTTTATGTCATGTACTTCGTTTTAGGCAATTTGTAATTCGTATGAATAATCCATTAGATTATTCCAATTAAACGATGTATTCAAATGAATTCGTGACCACAGTAGTTTATAGGAAAATTTATTTATACATTTTTAATCGTTGTTAAAATTGTTTTGAGAGCAGGAATGCATATTTCACGTATCTAACTAAAACATAAATATTATAATTTTGGTATGCATATTTATTTCAAGACTATTTCATAACAAACCAAAAGTGTCAGAGGGAAGCATTTCGGAAAAGCAATCTCCATTTTCTTACATTACTATTCGCGGAGTGAAGCCCTACATTTCTCGTCGGAACTGCTGGGAAGGTGAGAAGTTGTCGTGGAGATGGACTATAGAAGAGTGAAACCTCTCAGTGCCAATTTTCAATTCAATATCAGAGCAAGTGTTAGGGAGACGAAGGTAGGGAAGTAGGCTTTTGGAAACGGTGTAACGCTGCGAGCCGCCTTCGCTTGCCACGAGTTCATCCACCCAACAAATGGCGAGAAAGGATACGCTGAGTAATACGAGATATTATTTTTCGTAAAGCAATGGCACTGGCGCAAACCCAAAAGGAGTGCACGATTAAGCACATTAAATATTTTGAACCTGAAAAACAGCAATTGTGTCCACAATATTTTTAAATTCCAATAAAGCTAATACATTTTATTACTTTACTTGATATTTCTAACCCTGGCCTAAAAGAGCCATACGTGAAAGTTTCTGACCCACATTTACTTTTACTCTCTCGCGGCGACATTGTCAACTGCATGGAAGAGAGATTCCATTGTTCCATCCGAGCAACCGGGACTCGATGGTGTCAACTATCTTCACACCCCGGGGTAGAGCGTCCTTTGAGGTTACTTGGCTCACCAGTGCTCCAGATCATTAAGGGCTGTTCAGCTCTGAACACGACAGCGGGCGAGGGTGATAATGGGGCCAAGTTCACTTGGGAGAGGAAACGCCAAGTCGCAAGGCGCCGCCGATAGCGCTAGAGGCAACTGCAGCTGCGCGCTGCCACCGCCCACGCCCACCGAATGGAAAGCGGCGCGCGTCGCGAAGTTTGAAGGTGCAGCCAAGCGAACTATTCTGCGGAGAGGCGTTTGTGCATTTCCACGATATGCTTCTGTTTATTTGGGCAAACGTAATGAAATAAATCATCCCAATTTCATGTCCAGGTAGATCATAGGTTAAAACTGCTTTGTTAATTCTATATGTGATTGTCTGTGGGGGGGGGGAAGTGCGGGCAAGATTATTAAAACCCACATATGTCGCGCGAAAGGATCATAGTTCTAAAATGAAGCAAAGAAAACAGAGAACAGATGTTGGTAAATTCTCATTTGTAAACAGAACAATACAAAATTGGAACGAATTGCCTGCAACAGTGCTGGTGCTGGTGACTTTCCCTCAGAATGTCGAAAATTTTAAAATTAGATTAAATAAATTGTAATTTGTTAGTATATGTTAACATTATTTTTTAATTGTTATTTTATGTTAGCTTTAGCATGATAGTTTTAATATACTAATCTTGTAAAATTGTGTTAAGTAATATGTAAATATTGTAATGTTCCTTTCATTGTTTGTGTTGTATATTTGTAGTACCTACTTAGAACATGCGACCACTGGAAATATTCCATGTCTTCCTAAGTAGCAAAATAAATACACTATACTATTCTATTCTACAACTTGTAAACTAAGAAGATAGTTATTCAAATATTTTGTTTTTAATTACTAATATTATAATTGTTGAATCGATTTGTTAGTAGAAATGTATATGCATTGTTTCCGTTTTCTTTTTAAAAAATAATATAAAATGAACTGTATTAAATGAACAATTGCGTAATGTAGTTGCGTAAGTGACCAGTGCGAAAAAATACCAGTTAAAAATAACAGGCAAAGTGGGATGGCTTGGGAAATTGAAAATTTTCATATCTTAGTGAAAGAGTGGGCTGTTGGCCACGAGTTACTTCGAGTTTCAAATGTTAGGACTTCTTTTTGAAGTAATTAATTTGAATTTTGGTCGACGGAGAAAAGTGAAGGTAATGTGAAGTAATGATCGGAATGGCATACCGCAATGGTAAATAGCAAACTATAAAGTAACTAACATAAACTTTTGATAATAACAGAAACACAATAATAGGTAATGTATTTTAATATTTTGTTCTCATATAAATATTACAATTGACAACAAATAAGTATTCGTGATGGATACATTGACAAAATTATTACTTTTGATTGTGTAAATAACACATCGTACTGCATTCGTCGGTTTAACTCGCTCAAAAAGGGAAAAATACTAGAAGACTGAGACGATGCAAACAAAGAAAATAATATTGACAATTGACAGAAGAAAAGAAAGTGGATAAAAGAATAGAAGGAGAAGAATAGACAAGCATAAGAAGGCAAAAAAGAAAGCTCTATTACGATACAAACGGCAAGCATGTATTCAAAAACGGTAACACAGAAATCAAATATATGGTGGAATTAAAAGTGAAAGTTTTGAATTTTTCTGTCTCATGTTGGATGGCACGAAAATTATTGTTCGCCTCTCCCCTTCCTTTCCTTTCCTTTCGTTTCGTTTCCTGCGAACGCGGCCGGCAGAGACGCGCCGACAACCGCGCCGTCTGGCGGACGGAGAGGGCAACGGAAATGAGACGCGAAAGTTGCAGTTCAGCGACTCGCACCCTAACAAACAGAATTAGTTGGGCAAGTTTTTGCATGTCACGACACCGTTTCCAAGAATCGCCCTTCGGCAGGGGCGTATTTTTAATTCAGGTTCTCCTCAATTAGTGGCTTTGGTCGGAAGCGGGAATGAGAGGGGGAGGGTGGTTAGGAGAGCACCGGTGATATGGAGTGGATACAGCTGCATGAAATGCTACAGGGAGTACAAAAACTCACAGCTCGTTATCACTTCGCACGTCTGGAACCGTTATTCAACTCCCTCTGTTAATAAAATTATCTCTGAGATACGACAAGTATTTACGTCAAAAACAGTTATCTGCATGCGACGTTTGAAAAGGGGAGAGAAAATTATTGTTTAGAGGGAAACCACAAACCATCTCATAATCTGCTCTCAACAGTTTGAAAAATAAATAAATATCAACGTTTGAGTGATGCTTCTTGAACCAATAATTCAATCAAAGGAAAAATAAATCGTAATTGATAGAATACATTAGGAAAGGGCGGTCTAGTTTAGTAAGTCTCGGAATCTCAGAAAAGATATTCTTCAATTACTTAAATGAATCCATCACCAACACACACCAACACATACACCAACCTACTTTCATGGGTCGTTAAATACGCAGCAGAAGGAAAGAAAATATAATATTCTTTCAATTTATGAGGCTCCGTAAACAGAATAAATTACGCAAGAAAATAGTCTTTTTCAAAGGCATTTTCATTGCCAAGAAAATGCGTTTTATTTCCTGAACATCAAAATTACATTTTTATTAGACACTGTATATCTTTAGTAAGGAATCATTCTCGTGTTACATTGAGAATAAAGAGGGTATTAAGAATCTTTACCTTTTTAAAATGCAATGTGATTATATTTTAAAGAAAATGTTCTTAGATTTTTCTGTTATTTTAAGGAACCTAATTAACGTTGTAAAGTAACGTTGTTTTGTAATTTTTACATAATGTATTCTTAAGAGTACAAAAATGTAAGGATATATTACGTTAGTGCATAACCATTCTAGAGTTACACTCACTACTAACTTCATAATTTTTAATATACTGCAGGCAATTATAGCCAATTTAAAATTTAATTGCAATATCTTGTCTAAATTAATTTATTTATTATGAATATTAGTTTTAAATTAATGAATTACTTTCATATAGGATCTTGTGGAAGCCCTAAAGTACATATAATATTTTTTAATTATAATGCGTTAATCATTCTACAACTTTATATTCCAAAATGAAGATGTGAGTAAATAGTTTCAAAAATATTAATATTAATATTATTAATAATAATAATAATAATAATAATAATAATTATTATTATTATTATTATTATTATTATTACAATAACTAAGCTCAGGATATCTCCGTTAGTAATTTATTTCTGCTTCATAAGAGAAATCCATATTATTTCGGCGGAGAGAATAATTTAAGAAAAAACGTCAAGAAATCACTTCAAGTTTCCATTTCTCAATGTTGCCGAAATTCAAATTAAAGTCCACACATTGTCTTGCCATCATATACTACGATAAGCGCTATCAAATGAGTTTAAATTATATTAATGTTGTAGAAGAATTTTCTGCGAAAACGATAAAACGCCTCGCCATCAGAACAGGTAATGGTAGGCGAAAGAAAATAGGAAGAGAACTGTAATCACTTGGTGTTCAGACGCCAGATAAACTAAAGATTAAAAGGAGTGGTATATCATTATCAACATTATTAAAATCTAAAACGATCATGATGGAAAACTATTGTTCATATAATCAGAAGCAAAATAAATCGTAACATCAACAATTCCCATGAAACGTACTCCGCACTGTATTTACGATCAAGGTTGAAGCTTTAAAACAAGGGATAGAACACGACCACTAGTGAAAACAAAAGCAAACCTTCATTGCGATCTTCTGAACAGACAAAAGGAAATTATGAATTCGTAAGCCTCCCGCTTCGCCTCCGCTCTCCAATGAGTACGGCTCTCATCAGGCCAGTTGAGGGGGCCGCGGGTCTTGGAGTGCTCCGACCCGTCCCGCCACTTTCCCACGCGCGCGCCGCGTCGCGTCCCGCTCGATAGCGCCGAATAAATCAGAGGACGCGAGTCGAACAAATGCGCGGTCTCCCGCCCACGCCCAGGACTCGGCGCTCGCAGATGTCGCTCCCTGCATTATGGAGCGCAGCGGCCGCGCGGCGCGCCCCGCCACCTGCGCCCCGCCCCGCCCCTCCGTCTGCAAAACTGCTCCATCTCCGCCCTGGTAACGTCCAACGTACTCCACCTGGGTGATTGTTTACATCGTGTTTCCGGGGGCGTCAACTGCTATGGTCTTTAGTGCCGGAAGGGAAGAGTATTTTTATCAAAGGTGGTGGTGGTGGTATTCCACAGCTGGATGGTGAGATTCAGCGCAGAATTACACGTACGCTTGCAAGGTATTCCCCATCCAGGTATCTTTCATCAACGGGGAACCGCTTTAGCCCGGACAAGCGCTAAGTTACCCGACTGGTGTGCCGATTTGTAGCAGTGCTGTGCATTTCAGAGTGGGTGTGGGTGAGGCTAGGACAAGAAAGAGGAAGGAAAAATAGCGCGCGACCTGTGGCCCCTTTGTTAAGGCATACCAGCCGGTCGCTAGGATTTTCCTCCAGGCAGCGACTGAATTGATCTAGCTAGTGTCCAAAATCCTGTCAACGTCGCGTCTCGAACCCTAGGACCTCCTGGTCAGAGGCTCGGCACTCACATTATCTTATCCCCCGACGAACTCAAGCAAGTCCCCGCCTTGTCTGAAATCCCGACCCAACACCACCCTGCCCATTATGCACCACGCCCACGTCGCCATTATGCCCCCGCCTATTATTCACCACGTGCTCGACCTCATACCGGCTTTGCTCCGTCCCCGCCTCAACCCACCCACATCACCATCTGCGTCCCGCCTCTAACTCACCCCCTCCCTTCCCCCCCTCATTCCAAAACGCGATCCACCTCCGCCTTGTATCCCCGTCTCCCTTCACTAAGCCCTGTTCGAGTCCCCGCTCCGTCCCCGTCCCCAACCCTCATCTGCCCCCGCCACCATCCCTCCTCTCCGCCGCTGCTGGCAAGTGTCCATGTTCCGCTTCCCATCAAAAGACCGCAGCGGATGTCCGCGCGGTTCGAAAGCTCACAATGCGGCCTCCGGATCCGCTCCGATCTCGGGTTTACCTTTGTGTAGATCGCCGAAGTATTTCATGTGGGAACTCGGGCACATTAGGGGCGGGAGATGTGGGTCAAGAGCGTGGCCTACTCTCTTGAGAGGAACATTCCATATTCCAACAACACACGCCCTGGCCAGCCTTTGGCTTTGCACGGAGAAAACAAGCACTTCTATTATCGCCTTGAAATCAACTTTATTTTATCTTTTCTTTTCGTGTACACACTGCCTGTGGGGTATCAAACAGAAATTTGCATGTGTTTATATTTAAAACAGCTGTTATTGCATACGATATATCTAGAGGAAAATGTTTTATATTTGATATTTTATTCCACGAAGCAAATTATCTTATCGATCGTATCTAAGTGAACGATTTACTTTTTCTAGTTTAAATCCGTACTCTCCATGACAGCGGTGTACTTTGAATAATTATAAACACTTCTGTAATCCTAGCGTCATTATCCAAAGCTTCATCGCACTCCAAGTGCTTTAGTGCTCTCTGGGGGAACCTCACTTCCGCCGCATCTCCCAAACCCATCACGTAAGTCGCCTCGGCCATCAGTATTAAGCAGCGTCATCGCTCGCCATTACAATCAACATCAAATTCCTACAGCTGAGACGGTGCGTCGGCGGCGTGGATTGCATTGCGGGGTCGGGGAAGGACGGGGAGGACAAGGCCTGGCGGGAAGGAGCGAGTCGAGGTGGAGAGAGAAGAGAGGGGGAGGATACAGGCGGGAGGGTAGAGGTGGAAAGGATAGAGATGGGGAGGATAGAGGTGGTGAGGGCAGATGCGGCGAGTTAAAGGGAGGGAAAGTTAGAGGCGGGGAGAATAAAGGTGGGAAAGCTAGAGAAAGGGAGGATAGAGGCAAGGAGGGCAGATGCGAGGAGGATAGAGGCGGGGAGGATAGAGGCGGGAAGGGTAGAGGCGGGGAGGATAAAGGAGGGAAAGCAGAGGTGTAGAAGATAGAGGCGTGGAGGATATGGGCAAGGAGAATAGAGGCGAGGAGGATAGAGGCAATGAGGTAGAGGTGAGGAGAAGAGAGACGAGGAGGAAAGAGGCACGGAGGCAACTCGCGGGGAGAATAAGTGCGGGGAAGATAGAGTCGTGGAGGATAGAAGCAATTGAATGATCATGGGGGGTGTAGAACAAAGCTTGCAAGAATGGGGCGGTAAAGGAATAAATCGGGTCGAATCAAGGGCGGAGTGGGCGAGGAAAACTGGACGCAGTGGATGGAAACGTGGTGCGTGAAGTGCGGCGGAGCGTGGCGGGAGCAGACCGGAGAGAGGACGGGGCGGAGGGAGGCCGAGGGAACGCGACAAACGACGAGGTGTAGAGGGTGAACCGGAGCGGCCGGGGCGCGCTGTGGTCGGGGAGGGCGAGAGCCGCCGTTGTGCGTGGGCGCGGGCGTGCACGTGTTCGAGCCTTAATGGCGGTGAGCGGCGCCGCGGGACGCGATGACGCAGCCGACAAGCGCTCGCTCCAGTCGATTCCCCAAGGACGCCCCGCGCGACGCGTTCAAGCGAGTGGGCGGGCGGGCAGGCGACGCACGCGTTCACACACCGCCATTGCAATCCATTATTCCTACGTAGAGCGTGGCCAACCTTTGGCGAACCATGCACCAAATTGTTTCATACATATGTTCAGATGCCCATTTCCTACTTTCTTGCATCTTCATTTGTTTCTTTGTTGTTGTTGTTTTTGGAACATTCTTCGTTCATAATTGGGGACGGACTGGGGTTAACAAGTGCTTCACTTCGATGTGCAAAAGGAACAACTCGATGACGAGAAAGCGATCTCTGTCGAAGAGTCAAACTTAATAAAGGTAACTCACGACAACAGTTATTGGGCTGATAGCTAGATTATTTCGTTTTTTCGGTGCGTGTACGGAGATGACAATTATTCCCGTAAGTATAGTGCATGCTTTTATCACGGAAGGTGGCAGAGATCTTCCTATTCTGAATGCTAAGTGGTCTCCCGTCGTGTGGCGAAAAGTAGGGCATGTGGTGTGTGTGTGTTGGAGTGTGTAAGCAAGGATTGGACAAGGAACAGGAAATACATTTTGTACACGTCCCATGACACGTTTATAAGGGTACTGCTCCGGCATTCGCTTTATATTGTTCGGAGAAACCACAATAAGTACCAACCAGGGCAGCTGGTAGCTAGAATTATCTTTCAGACAGTTGCTGAATTCGACCTAGATATCTAGCTAGAGTCCCATCGCCTGCAATCGAAACTTAGGACCTGGTAACAAGCACTGCAATGTCACCAGTTGATGCCCTGAGGCACCTTATCAAGTGTGATATTGGATGTGATTTGGAAGAGATCTCTGAGCCAAAAATAGAACTGAAAGAGTGATCAGGTTGTAACTGGTCGTCTGCTCTCTCTCTACTCGCATGATGATATTGCGGTCACCTTAAACCATCCACTATGCCGCGTTTGGCGCATACTCCACGAGTTGGTCATCCCTGCCAAACATCGACAGAATTGAAAAGATTTTCCCTTTCAAGTACGCACTTTGCTTACTTGAAGCGGCAAGCGGCGTATATTGATCTCTTACTTCGAAAACAGCCACAGCGGTATGTCTCAGTCTATTGATCGACTGAGTTGGTGAACACCAGGGTAGCTGTGCCATTACCGTATTAAATACATATCGTGGTACTCAAAAAGTCAAGATATCATTTCGTTAAACATCTTACACTCATTTTCATTGCACGACATACCAATGATCACTATGGTATTGATCGCAACAATGCGTATATTTAATTTTCGTGCAATGATTATGAAGTAATAAACACTATGTTACACCCATTCTGGGCAAAAGTATCAATTTTTAGATTATCCCTCCCGCGTACTAATGATTGGACTCATTAGCAACATACGCAACAACATCATATTGAACCAATCAGGAGAGATTTTGTAAACTAAGTTTGTTCTTTAGAAATGATGTGGAACTATTGATGTAAGCTACTACTTTGCGACTGTGAAGTTACACTGTTTTAATGACAAGAGAAAGTAAGTATTGAATTGATAACTAGTGACGCTGGTAAGGGTAATAGGTAAGCAATATACATTCATTTTCGTTTTTATTTTTATGTTTCCGGTAAGTACTGCTTCTGCTGACAGTAAAAATGTATCTAAATTAAAAAGAAGAGGAAACTTGATAATAAATGAACAGTAAAGACTTATCTTTGAATGTAGAATGAACGTAGAAATCGCATGTATTATTACGGTCCCACTGGTGTATAAACTAAATCATAAACCAGTAAGTTGAGATGATATTCACTGTAATTGCCAATGTATTTCGTTGCGTCCTTATATTATAATGCACTGCCGAGATGGTTTCAATATACTGCGCGACACCCTTCAATATCCATAAAATACTGTATTAATTTTTAATATATACATTTTAATCATACAAAATGCATTAGAATATTCAATATGTACTGAATTAATGTTTGACCTGACAAAAGCATTGACAATTAAAAATTGGAAAAGCCACATTAGTGACGATACTCTATAGTTCTACGGACTATAGTTCTCCAAAAATCGCGTTTTGATATGAACTTGTTCTCTATTAAAAATAATTCAATATATTAATGAAGTGTCTCTACAAAGAAGATGGCCTTTTGTGAACAGTAAATATTGTAATGCTGCTATAAGTGTTCAATTCAAAATTATTTTATGTTCGTTTTTTAAAAAAAGGGCAATAAATAGCACGAATAAAGGATTTACTTAATTACAAATAACGTTGCTCTACTCAGAAAATTGGATCTGCAGATATCGCATTTTGAAAGGTAGAAAAAATATTTTGAGCATTTGTTTAAACGCAAAACTTTGTCCTTCGAATTCCCGGATTTTTTTTCTGTTCATTGCTTCATTTCCCACTTTGAGCACTGCGGACAATGGCATTAAGGTGTGCACCACTCTGACATGTGACAAGATTATCAGCGCAACGAGTGTCGATGTAGACGATCATAAAGTTGTCTTAGTTTTCCCTTCGCTATCGCAACTTACTGAAGCGTGTTCGTCAAAGAATATGCAATATTTGGCAAAAAAAGGGGATGTAGAGAAAAATAAAATAAAAATGCTAACGGAGGTATCAATAAACTTACTATTTGAATAAATGTTTTACTAAACCTTTCCCAGTCGTATCTCACGAGTATGTTCCAGACACCGCAGCTCATTACAACATCAGTGCAGCTCTCTTGTGGCGAGTTGGACAGTGTTGTGAGATGATGAGATTTCTTTGAGGCACGCATGCCATCGAGTCTCATTGGCGGAAGCTAGTTATACATCATGGGGGTAGGTACTCGGGGCCGCTGCTTCGAGTCTAGCAGCGTGGCCAGATATCCAGCTCGGCGCGTGGGGCAGGCGCCGAACAACCTGGCGCTTCACACTTAGCGGTTTTTGAGAGTGGCGACTACGACACAGAACACGTTCTATGAGTAAAACACAGAGTTTAGAATAGAAATAAAAGAAGACCAATCGATCTAATTAGGCCCAACAAGTAATCTCTGTATCGCTTAAAGTTTTAGTGTATATTCTGTCAAATAACCATTACTTGAATAAATAGTTCTATTGTAGTCTTAATTTCCCGTCACGTCTTGTAAATTGAAGAAGACGTTAGAGACGAAAATGAGGCCATCACGTTTCACCGCGGAAAAGACTATATGAGAAGCGTCATTCACAATCATAACCACACAAATAGTAATAAAAATGTATCCTACTTTAAAACTGGTGGACAAGGACGTGTCTAATTTTTTAACTAAAAACAAAGTTTGAAGAATTATGTGTATGAAATGCGTACTCATTTGCAGTGAGATGAATAAGAATCTTATAAGTGAAATATTTTACAGTAATAAGAGCTCCTTCCTGAGCTAATGTCAATTTTGTTAAAACACGATGTGTCTGATTTTCATAACAATCGCTTCAAATCCGAGGCGAAGGCGCCGCGCCTCCCACGTGTTTCAGAGTCGTGGGGCGTAGGCTGAGGGCTGGGCTGTCAGCCCCAGGCGGCGCGCCACGTTGTCTGGATGGCCCCGCACGCGCGCCGGGGCTGCGCTGGCGCCCGCTTCAAGCGTGCACCGCTCGCCAGGGCGCGCTGCCAGACGCAGGCGTGCGGCCAGGCCTCGGCCGCCGGGCGGGTGGGAACGGGACGGGACGGGACGGGAAAGGGGACGGGACGGGACGGGAAAGGGGACGGGACGGGACGGGAAAGGGGACGGGACGGGAAAGGGGACGGGACGGGACGGGAAAGGGGACGGGACGGGACGGGAAAGGGGACGGGACGGGAAAGGGGACGGGACGGGACGGGAAAGGGGACGGGACGGGACGGGATGGGACGGGACGGGACGGGACAGGATGGGACGGGACGGGACGGGATGGGACGGGACGGGACGGGATGGGATGGGAGGGGAGCGGAGGGGAGCGGAGCGGAGCAGAGCACATCGGTCAACGTGGAACAACGCAGGTTCTTATCAGAACATTTTAAACACTAAGGAATTTCGTTTAGAAAGTCGTTTAAGTGTTCTATTCAACCAAAGTTCGTGATTTGTTCTTCGAACAAGAGGTAATGGATGTGGTTGGGTGGTTGATTGATACCTGGCATGTTAACTTCATCAGACATTAGCTCCGCTAGTATAGTGATTTTTTTTATTCCGGGAGGTGATGGTATTCCTCCCCCACTACTGGGCGTTGAGATCCAGCCCCGACCTACACGCCGACTTGAGGGGGATTGCACACACCAGGAATCTTCCCCTAGTGAGGCGCCAGCCCAGGTGGACCAAGCTCTAAGCTGCCGACTGGTCTACCAATATGTGTGTGGTTGGGCAATGCTTGGAAGAGTAAGTTTGTGCGTATATGTATGTGTGTATTGGGAGAGAGGGAGAGAGAGGGAGAGAGAGAGAGAAAGGGAGAGAGAGTGGGGGAGAGAGGGAGAGAGATGGGGAGAGAGGGGGAGAGAAGGAGAGAGAGGGAGAAAGGGGGAGAGAGGGAGAAAGGGGGGAAAGAGGAGGGAGAGAGGGAGAGAGAGTGGAAGAGAAAGTGGGAGAGAAAGTGGGAGAGAGAGTGGGAGAGAGAGTGGGAGAGAGAGTGGGAGAGAGAGAGAGGGAGAAGAGCATATGACAAAAAAGAGGAAGGGAAGATCGCGCATCGTCCGTGTCCCGCTTATTAGGGTATATTGTTTCAAAATTGGCCTGGTATTGATCGGGGAAACCACAGATCAGAGCAGCTGGCCGCTAAAATACTCGCCCAGACAGATTAATTCGACCTCGCTAAGTAGCTAGAATCGATAATCCGCCACTGTCGGGACTCAAACCCTAGGACCTCCCAGTTAGAGTCGTTACAGAATCAGCGACAATTACGCTGACTCTGGACTGAGTCTACTCTCGCAAACGCTATTTTGTCGCCTAACGCGAGCAAGCGTGTGCGTAGAAGATAAAGCTAGAGAAGTTCGGTTTTTCAATATATCACGTTTTTTTTAAAGTGTGAAGATCAATGAGTGCTACCTTTGTACATTTATTCGCTGCCAATTACCAGCAGTGATTTTGATGGAGTTAGTTTTATTTAATTTTCTACACTCAGTGTATTGATATCTTATTAGATGGCCTGAAGTTGCAGGTTCTTTGCATAATAATAGACTTTATAGTACTGTTTCATTGTAGATGTGTTAGAGAAGTTCACAAACAAAGCAATTAGAGATAGTTATCGTTGTAATAAATAGTTCGTTTTATTGAAGCCCGTGAGCAGCTGACGGTAAATTGCGGCTGCAGAGCATAATGCTGCTTGCTGGTAGTACGTCGGTGCTATATGTCATCCGCTAGGTGGTATTAATGCACCTTCAACACAATATGAAGAAAGTTACGACACGAGCGAGGAACGAGCGAGTGTCGTAAACGTCTTACGAGTGTATACCATATATGTGTCGTAATATGCTTCCTGCTATTTTAGCACATCATTACGCCTTTGTTTCATAACATTCTATTATTTTATTGAATTTATTTCCATGTATATATTACCTTTCATGAATTTTATTCATGTACTTTGTGTATTATTGTATTTATTTATTTATTTATTTATGTATTATTGTATTTATTTCATTTTATTTATTATGCATTCGATTTGAAGCATACAGAGATATTAAAAGGGAAATGCGCACTAGAATTACATACGTGGTAAATATGCAAGATGTTTCAAGTTCACAATAGAGGAGGACAGGTAAATAGGGTCAAGGAAAAGAAACTTTCGTCAATGAACTCAGGATTAAGAGGAAACCGTGTCCCGCTAGGAAACCGCTAACCGTGTTCGTTGCTAGGTTGCGCCCAAAATACTGATTGATGTTTCCCATCATTGACAATATTAGCGACAAACACTCGAAATAGTAGCTAAGTGAGTAGTAGTAGCTAACACCAATAAGAAATGTAAAAGGTAAAGTTAACATTGGAATAGCATAAAATCTCAGCATCCTGACATGCCAATAAAATAAATTCCCTAGTGTGCGTTCTGTTATGAGCCTGTCGCCACACAGTGTGCGTGCAGGGTAACTAGGACGCCGGGACTGCATCGGAGGGCAGAGGCAGTGAGGACAGGGCGTGCTGCGAAGTGGGCGGCGGGAGGGGGAGAGGAGGGGGAGGGAGGGGCGGGGGCGAATTCGATGCGGCGATTGACACAGGTTGATAGCGAATCGCCGGCCGCGCGACAATGGGCCCGGCCGGCACGCGACCCGCGCGGCACTCACAGAGGACCTATTGTTGCGCTTTCCGAACGCCCCTTTCCGCCCGCTTTCCGAGCGCTCGAACAGCGAATGGCGGCATGGGCGGACGCGAACGCGATAAGGTGAGCGGGGCGAGCGGCGGGTGGGCAGCCGAGACGCGAGCGAGAGGCGGTCGAGAGGCCCGAAAGAGGCCGGCGAGAGTCAGGCGAGAAACGGGCGAGAGGTGGGCGGCAGACGGGTGAGAATTGGCAGAATACGGGCGAGAGGCGGGCGAGAGGCCACAGAGAGGAGGCGGGCGAGAAGTGAGCAAGAGATGGGCAAGAGGCGTTAGTGAACCAGTCGAGAGGCGGGCGAGAAGTGGGTGTGAACGGACGGGAGGTGGACAAGAGTTTGGGGAGAGGCCGGCGAGAAGCGGGCAAAGTAGGGCGAGCGGCGAGTGGGTGGGCGAGAGGCGGGTGGGAGGGCGAGAGGCGAGTGGGAGGGCGAGAGGCGAGTGGCAGGGCGAGAGGCGGGTGGGAGGCGAGAGGCGAGTGGGAGGGCGAGAGGCGGGTCGGAGGGCGAGAGGCGGGTGGGAGGGCGAGAGGCGAGTGGCAGGGCGAGAGGCGGGTGGGAGGGCGAGAGGCGAGTGGGAGGGCGAGAGGCGGGTGGGAGGGCGAGAGGCGGGTGGGAGGGCGAGAGGCGAGTGAGAGGGCGAGAGGCGGGTGGGAGGGCGAGAAGCGAGTGGGAGGGCGAGAGGCGAGTGGGAGGGCGAGAGGCGTGTGGGAGGGCGAGAGGCGGTGTGGGAGGGCGAGAGGCGTGTGGGAGGGCGAGAGGCGAGGGGGAGGGCGAGAGGCGTGTGGGAGGGCGAGAGGCGAGTGGGAGGGCGAGAGGCGAGTGGGAGGGCGAGAGGCGGGTGGAGGGCGAGAGGCGGGTGGGGAGGGCGAGAGGCGAGTGGGAGGGCGAGAGGCGAGTGGGAGGGCGAGAGGCGAGTGGCAGGGCGAGAGGCGGGTGGGAGGGCGAGAATCGGACGAGAGAGGAAATCCGCGGGTGCGTGGCGAGGGAGCGGGCTGATCGCGAATCGTCGAGCGAGGAGGGAGGGGCCGGAGGGAGCTCAGGCTGGAAGGGGACGCACTGAGTGAGGATAGAGGCATAGGGTGGGAAAGGCCGGGGCATGGCGCGGTGGGGAAGGAGGGCACATCTGGCGGAGTGGGCGGGAGGGGCGTTTTACGCGTTTTCATTCGGGTGCGAGCGCCACCCGCGGGCGTGGGCGTGGGCGTAGGCCTTGTGGTCGCCGGAGCGTCGTTCGCGACCTATTGTTCGCGAGCAAACAGCAGGCGCTATCGGATGTGCCATCACGATTCCCGGCGCGCGGAGGCGTTTGATGCTACTGAGCGATTGGTGGATTGGGGCGTTCGTGACGAAGCAGTGAGTAGCGACCGACAAATAGAATGCCGCGTGTGCGGACAGGGTTGATCGAATGCTTTAAAAGGAATACGAGCTACAATGATGCTTTGTAATACGACTATTATATTTCAATCTGAAAGACATGACGTATTACCTTATAGATATCTAAGTTCTCACCTGGTGTTTTCAGTGCTTCTCAGAAAGAATTAAAATGTTGGAACATACCCGATTCAGGTACATTTGTATTACCCTGAACTTCCTTGTGAAATGTAGATCTCATTAATATTAGATTACTTTTAGTTGCCGTTTTGCGTGATGTACGCCAGTTTTTACAATTTGCCATATGTTCTTGGTGTTTCATGATACTTGACCCTTACATTCCCGCTTAACGCGAAGCCAGCTGCATATGTGAATAAAGGCCAGTTCGCATGGAAAGTCTGGTCGGTCAGGGGCGCTGTTGTTCAAGCGGAAATGCTTTTAATTTACATCAACACAAATTCTTTTCTTTCTCTTTGACGAGACGCGTTTACTAACATTAATGTTGTATGATCTGTAAAGAATAATTGGAAGATAAGTATTTTCACTCTCACTAATTTCAATTGTATTGCGAAAGAGAAGAAATAGTCATGACTTTGAAGTGAAATAATTGTAAATGTTGTCATTGCCAACAAAAGTATTTAATATAAGAGCAGCTTTCGATGGCTTAGCCATCATCATCAGTTGTCTGCTGGATGGAAGCCACAAAACGGACTACCTGCCCTACCTGCGACTACCTACCTACGACCGACTACGACACAAAACTGATGATGATGGCTAAGCCATCGAAAGCTGCTCTTATATTAAATACTTTTGTTGGCAATGGCAACGTTTACAATTATTTCATGAAAAATGCCAACGATAACGCACCACAACACCTACATGACTTTGAAACTTCAATTTTTTGTAATTACTAGCTGGTACCCGCTGCGTTGCTGCGCAGAAGAAAAAATTGTGAAAACATTCCTGCCCCCTCTCTCTGCCCCCCTCTCTCTACCTCCCACACTCTCTCTCTCTTTCTCCTATCTCATTTTCCCCACTTTGTCTCTCTTTTCCCCTACACTCTTTCTCCATTTTCCTCACTCTTTCTGACTCTCTTTTGCCCTGTATCTATTTTCCATACCTCTTTTTCTCTCTTTATCGCTCTCTTTTTCCCTGTCTTTTTTCTCTCTCTTTCCCCCCCTCTCTCTCTCCCACCCTTTTCCCTCTCCATATATCCCCATTTCTCTATTTCCCTCTATTTTCTCTCTCTCTATTTTCCCTCTTACCCACTCTCTTTTCCCCTCTTCTCTCATCAACTTGCGCCGCCCGCTCCACCTGTCCTCGACCTCGCCAGCATCGCCCAGCAACAATGAAGCTCAGGTGGATGGGGATTGCATTAACATTGGAATTAACTGAAGCACCATCTTATGCTGCAGCGCCATCTAATAGTGTACAATTACATATACCTATGTTCTTCCCATAAGTGTAAGCAATAAGTTGACAAAGTTTTATCGTAATTTTGGTGAACAAAACTGCTGCGCATTAAGCATGAAAGACAAACAAACATTGATTCTTCGCGAATATTAGAGGAGAGGTGTTATAACTAGAACTCAATTGAAATAAGTAAATAAATAAAATTGTACGCTGAAATTTGAGTACTAATGTTTACTCGCCTAGCTTCGCCATACGCAATTTCACGAATATTACATAAATGAGAGACTTGAGATTAGATAATAGTAGGCCACTGGAACTCTGGAAAACTTGTGGTCAAACATGAAAAGCCCATTTATTGTATAAAAGATACTATACACTTGATGTGTATTGAATTGTAGTGTTTTTATTGCAATACTCTCTTTCTCTAGTGGTTTGCCAATTTCTAGCGCAAACGAAGGTAAATATCTTAAATTTTTTTAGCTGAATTGCTTAGAAATGGTTTAATCCCTAGATCCGCCAAAATTAGAAATTTTGAAACATAATCTAATGCTTATAAATTGCAAAACTTTTGCTCGAGACAAAACGGTTGTAACTACTTAACTATTGTGTCGTATAAACAGATATCAATTAGATAATCATATTATTTTATGAATGTGGACTTTTTTCTACAATATCCATTAAGAAGGCAAAGCAGCAGATAATAATGAGTTAGGACATATATTTATTGTGTATTAACTTGCCAAGAAAATTGATTTTGTGAGAGAAGCGATGAATGACAGTAAAGAAAAAGCTTTTGGAGAATTCAGACTTTGAGTCAAAAATTTCAAGAATGAAAAGACCTTTAAGTGCATCTTCTGATTTATTGATGTTGTTTTTTAAAGAAAACAGAAAAACAATCCAAAGAACATACGAAATGAAAAATATTTTAATAATACCCATAATGCCGTACCAATGAATATTTTTCTGTTTGCCTTGCCAGACATAGCACCTCCGAAATTGAATATAAACTAAACTCCAACCCAATGCTATTTTATATGACAGTGTTTTCTAAACAGAATTCTTTTAGTTTTATTGCATAGAGATGGAAGACACTCAATCATCGAAACCTGAAGTAAACGTTACCTTGTACGAACTTGTTCACTAAATGAACATGTTATATGTGAAAGTATGCCCTTCAATATTTCTGTTTTTAACTGAGCAATGAAATTTAATTTAAACACGTTAAAATGATGCAAAATATAATGGCAATTGGATTGCGAAATTTGTGGAATTACCTTTTACTGTTGAGATTTTCACCGCGAGACGCGGGTAACAAGGGTCGAATGGATCCTGTTGCTATCGTCGCTCACCCTGTGCGGAGAGTTCAATGAAACTTTCACAAAACACTTATTCACTTCTCTGGGAACTCTTCTGTTCTGTGAACTCAATCAACTCGTGGACATTTGTAAAATACTTCTCAATGGAATTCGCACTTTTTTGGTTCTGGTGATGTTCTCTTAATACTAGAGCTTAAAGAGTACTTCACATATTTTAACCTATTTAGGAATAAGCTAATGAGCCTTCAAACATATAAAAAATATTATTTACAATTAACTATATTTTTAGTCCTTTCGAAATACATTTAAACCCAAATGACGTTCAAATTTTACTCCACCACAAATGCGCATAGGCGTATTTGACGCGGACTGGCCGTGCATTTTTGTCTCCACGTTAACTCTACCCCTCATAGAGACATATTTTCTCTTTATTTCCATCTAATGCAATGTTTCTGCTGTTGGCATTGTCTGAAGCTTACTCCCCTCCACAAATTATTCATCGATTCCCCTTTCACCCCTTCCTCTCACCGGTCTTCCTCCAGTCATTTAATATTCTCTTATCAATTCTGCAAATTGCCATGTGCCTGATCTGATTTAGTAATTTATTATTCGTATTTGAATTTACCTCTTCATTGTTTCTCCCTTTCCACTCATATGTCATCTTTGTTCTCTCATTTGCCGATCGCTTACTAGCCTGTTTTGCACACCTTTGTTCCCGACATCCTCTCCTGTTACAGCTGTGTCCTACTAGCCCTCCATGTTCGCTTGCTCTTCACTCCCCCCCACTCCCCCCGCACGAACTCACCGTCCTCGCGCGCGACCGAAATACCAGCGTGGAGGGGGGCGTGTTTAGGCAATCGACATATTTTTTCTGGCGCGCGCGATACCATCGCTCAGGGCCTCCGTGCCGCCCCCGCCGCCCCCGCCGCTCCCACCTCGTCGGCCGTGACCCTGCGGTTGGCCTGGATCTGAGGATGGGGGCATGGGGGGAGCAGGATGGAATGGTGGCGGCGCGGAAGGGAAAAAAGGGAGGCTTGTTGGGAGAAGATTGAATTGATGTTTCCGGGTCGAGATTCAGCGCCGACCTACTCGCCGATTTGCGGGAATGTTCCTCGCCCCCCCCCCATTGGGACGTTATCTCAGACGGAACCGGCTCTTGGCTCGCGGATGCGTCTCCGATATGTGTGGTAGTAAATGTAGGTATGAGTATGGGGAAATGATAGGATTGTAGAGAGGGAGGAAATATCGCTTTGTTAGGGGAGGGGGAAGGGAGAACGAGAAGGTCAAAGATAATCGGACGCAGGGAGACATGAGAAAGGGAAGGCGAGAATGATGGATAGGAACAGTGAGAAACAGGGGAGGAGGTGAGGGCCGGACGGTGGAGAAGGCGGATAGAGCTTGTAGCAGAGGAGCGGAGGAGGAGTCGGCAGAGGGTTTGGGGGTGACGGTAGCGGAAGGGGGTGGGGAATACATGGGGAGGGGGAGGGGGGCGAGGGAATTGTGGTGGGGGCCGAAGAGCACTGAGCGGGGCCAGGGCAGACGGGGGCTGGAGGGAGCGGGTGCAGTGGGCCGGGGCGGCGGGCGGCGGGCGGGGTGGTTGGAGGAGGGGCGCCCTGTTTTATGGCCACCGGAAAGCGCGACGGCCCGGCGGAAGTTATTGTTTGCGGCGCGTGGGGCGGCGAGAATGCGCGGGCAGCGGCCGTAGTTTCTCTCGCACAAGCGCTGCTATCTGCAGGTGAGATTCTGCATTGTTCTCTGCTTTTTCTCCCCTTCCTGTCCTAACACGATATCAGGAAAGGGATGTTTTGCCGAAAAAAGTTTAAGTATAATTCAAAACCCAGTTTTCTGCAAGTCTCATGATTTAAATTCTAACACCGAGTCTGTGCCTGATTGTATTTACAGATACTGAAGGACTTCATAGATGGAACATGAAATATCTATATTCACTCTACATCTCTGCACGTGAAGATTGATAGAGCCGCTTCCTTAAAGCAGATGGAAGACGTGAAATACCTGTCATGCAAATCGTTTCTAAATCGAACTATTGTACGGTGGCATGGTAGTACATTAACTTGTGTTTACGTATCTCCTTCGCGAGCATTTGATTGAGTGTGGGGGAACAACTTGACGAGATAATTTAACGCGCTGAATATCTAGACGAGAATGCTAATCGAAGTGTCAGGGTGCGTTGATTCTCGCAGGTGAACTCTCAGACTGCAGCGTGTGGACCGGGGCGCGTTGGGAGTGATTTCTGTTTCAGGTCCCTCTGAGGCTCAGTCTGACGGAGGGGTCACTTACAACTTCCAAATTCCAGGGTAAAAGTTTTCCACAGTTCGATCCGTCGGTCCCCGCGGACACAAATGCACCGCAGTAACAAAGAAGAGAGAACATTACGGGTTACACATCGAATACTTTTGAAATTGCCTTCATTCACGCTGACGGAGACATTGAATATCAGCCTTGCCCTTTTACTTGACCACTTAATTTACGTTAACAACAAGAGAAGAAGCATATAAGTGGACTTATCTACAGGATAGTTGTCAGATTTCCTAACATACTATTCTTTGCATTAGATATACTATCTATGTTTCCAGAATATGTTAAATATCGAAATAAAAGTTAAACGTAAAATGAAATTACAATACGATATATTTAAAACATAAAAGTGATATAATTATAAATCATCTAAGGCAGTTAACAGAAATTTCAGATTATAAGATACTATATAAAGAAAATTTATAACCTGGAATTTGAAGGAATTAAACAATCAAAAACTTGAAAATATTAGAGTTTTAAATACCAAATATATTTTAAAGATCAAGCATTCAAAAATCGTGTTCCATCAAATCTTTTACTTGGGACCTCCAGCTTCACGGCTCATTAAAACAAATGCTATCACTGCCCAGAAAGCACTCGCCTAAAGTTCTCACAGTCGGCTCGGAACCTGCGAGCCCCGGGGTGGGAAAGCTATCGACCGAGTGCCACCGCGAGTATTTCGCCGGGTGGTTCCGCGCGGCGGGGGCAGGTGACGCCGGGTGGCCCCGAGGCGGACATCGACCGGCGGCGCGGGGCGGGGGCGGGGGCGGGGCGCGGGACGGGTGCGCGTGCACTCGGCAAGGGCGCCGCTCGCTTGCTTTTACGACCTCAGTGTTTTCGTATGCGCAAACGGACTGTTTGACTCCCTACGCGTATTATATGCCCGTTGAATGATGCTGAGCACCCGGGAGTGCGGATTGTTTTCTGGCAAGGAGGCGTTTCTATTTTTTTAAGACGGTGTGGTGAAAAAACCCTTTAAGTCAATCTGTATTGCTGCAGGTTAAGAGTAATTAATGCTATTTAGATGTAAGGCAGTTTTTTACAGATAGTTCTTTCAAATATTTTAATTTTTGCGACTGATATTGTAATTACCTTTGGCAGTGATATAGTTCTGTGGGAAATAAAAACTGTATGTAATGTATGGCAGTTGATTAGGAATTGAAGAGGCGATCTTCTCACCATACAGTAGGATTTTACATTCACAAAAGATTGATTACATTTTTAATGAAGGGTGCTTTCGTAAATAAGGGTATATTAAGCTCGCACATCAAGTTAGGTAAAGTAACGAAAGTAATAATGTTGAGAGTATTGTTTTCGCCAAAATATGTCATTAAAGTAAACTGAAAAGTTTTCTAAAATGTATGACTTTATAGATCCTCCAGAGCAGTATTACCTGCATGCCTCACTACAAAATGAAGGTCATGTAGGGCGTTGAAATAAATAAAAGAACACGAATCTGCCTGATGTGGAAACTCTCCGTGTGTCACCTCCCTTTTTAAAAATAAAAAAAACGAAAACGGAGAGCGGTGACGTCTGTGATTGGTGTCACCACGTAAGCAACGTGTCAGATAACCGCTGCCGCTTTGTTTCGTTAATGCAAGTATCCATCACGCGTTTCGGCCGAGGGCGGTCGCGTCGCCAGGCGCGGTCGCACAGCGTCAGCAATATCGAGCACTGCGAGGGGGAGTCCCGCAGGGTTCGGAAGTGCGACCCATTACGGCGATCCATCGCCATCACTCGCGAGGGCTAATTACTGGTGCGGCCACTTCCATCTGCTCCCTGGGATGGGATAAGAATAACCCACTGGTTTTAAACCCTTGTTTTTCCTTTTTTGCTGTCGTTTACAATTTTCCGGTTATTTTTAGCCCCGGTTGTAACAGTTTATTTAATCAATAATTGACCAAACACTTGCCGATTTGCAATGTAGTTAAATTGTTGACACTGTGCTTCTTTTAGTTTAGTCTTCGAGTTACACCTGAGCAATTCCCACATTAAATTCTCACAAGTGAACTCCTCTAGCCGGTGAACATACGAGTAAACTACCAAATAGCTGGTTTATGCAACGAGACTCCGGTATTCGGCCTTCATGTTTTGCATAAAACAACCTCGAGTCTAACCAAAGTTTAATTTCTAACGCACTGTTACTCCCAAAGTGTTCTCGAGTCCACAAGTCGAATCATATCGAACAATCATATTACTTCATCCAGCGTCCAGAGATTCATAGAACATTGCCCAGATGAATCATAAAATTGTACCCTCTATTTGTTCATACAACTTTATTCAAATCGTCTAATTTGAGAATTAACTGGCTACTTTTAAAATTAGCCATATTTTGCATTTAAACAGTTTCATACATTATCTGCTTTAATTAATTATAATTTCATTGAATAGAATAGCCAATTTAATTTATGATGATTAAGTTCTACATACTCTCTCTAGCTATATTACTACGAACAAAATCTGGAAGCTAGATTACCTGGCATAGCGATTTATTTATGGATTTAGCGGTTTAATCTAATTAAGAGTGAAGTAGGGTATACGAGCGTGATGTCAGTTGCCGTGCGTGAGCGGACACATATTTGTATAGCGTGTTTGCGTGTGAGCCTGAATGTCTTTCTGGGAGAGATTCGGTGTATGTATTTTGTGTGTGCTTGTGTGCGTGTGTGTGTGTTTGTTGAATGCGTTCAAACTGAGTGAACCACATTCGAATTCACACAAGTTCGATCATTTCACTCAGCCACTAATAATTTGGTCAGTCGGTCAAATAACCGATCATTGGTACAGTCTGTCAAAGGACCATTAACCGTAATGCCACTGACCTTTCGCTCCAGATTTTCCGACAGGTTTCGTCAGAACAGCATACTTACATAACGATCAACCTTCAAACCTTCCGTGCAGCAAATTACTCTCAAAATATCGGGATATTTCATAGTTTTGTTTTTCATATCGTACACGTTGGAATTGCTAAGATCGATAGAACACTCGACGGAAGGAAAATGTCCGAGATCTGACAGTCGATAAGGACAACTCTCTTATTTTTTTCATTACGTGAACTTGAGGCGGGATTTCGCCGAGCAACTTTCCCGCAATTGCGTGATATCGAGCGACTTTTTCGAAGCGAGCGGAGTGGGGGCGACGGATGACACGCAAGCGGGCGGGAAGCACCTAGGCGCCCGCCTTCGAAGACTCTTCGTTTTTCCTCCATTTTTCTTATCCCCATCAAATTTCTCACTCGATTTCCACGCAAACGTTCAGGTGTTTTATTTTCCGCTTCCAAGGTATTTATGACCGGTACTGGGAAACAATTGGTTTCTGATGGTTGGAATGAAGGTCTGAGTGATTTTCAATGGTCTATATTGTATTGTATTGGGGCAGTTATGCATTGACCGTAAATATGAGGATAAAGAATTATTAATTCTGCCCTTAATGATTGATTGTAGGCAACCATAGTCTTTAACTTTTAATACAATATGCGATAATGAAAATATAATTGTGGTTCTTTCTCTCGAACTCATTCAGAAGTCTGTAAAGTACAAGAAGAATGTTATAATGTTGAGTTGTAAGTGAGACGATTCCTTTCATAGAAAGGTTTGATATATTTTGATACAGAGTTTAATATATTCATTTGAAAATTGTATCACAGAATTATATGAATCAGTTGCAGTGCCAACCAAAAGCACAGAGATACATGCTGTACATGATAATTTCATGTGCGTGACCGGCGAAACACGTACACGGTTCTTTTCTTGCAATAGAAGATAGTTATCATTAATAATCACATTCAGAGAAATCAAAAATCCAATCCATAATACCTATCACTTTAAGTGTTTTAAATTATGTTTACACAAGCCTGGCAGTTATTGTGTCCTGCACAGTATTACCTGCTCATATGTTATTTTTTTCTTTTATTTGAGGCTTTGAGCGAATTCAAAAGGCAAAAATATAATTTCGTATTATTGGTTCACAGCATAATATTATCATTATTCTATGTGATCCAACTTATTTCTGATTGTATAATTTATTATTTATTTATAGAATTCACCAGCCTGTTGCTTCATGATATTCTTTCGTATTACATTTTAAATGCTTTCAGCATGTTAAAAGAAGAACGTCGGGTCATAAACAGAAATGAACACTGCGTAACTTCTGCGGATATAAAACAAAAATTAAAAATATGATAG